>CM076578.1:988041627-988641627 GCA_034641835.2 Pinus albicaulis | reverse complement strand
CCTTAACCTTAACGTTGACTTTAACCTTGATTTTCCCCTAACATTAACCCTAACCTAAACCTTAACCTTAACCTTAAACTTTCCCTAACCTTAACTCTAACCATAACTTTAACCTTAACCTTAAGGTTAGGGTTATGGGCTTAGTCAGGTTAAGGTTAAGGTTAAGGTTATGTTTATGTTTAGGGGAAAGTTAAGGTTAGGTTAAGGTTAAGATTAGGGTAAGGTTAAAGTTAAGGGTTTGGTCAAGGTTAGGGTTAGGTTATAGTTAAGGTCAAGGTTAAGGGTAAGGTTAAGGTTAAGGTAATGTTAAGGTTACGGTTAAGGTAAAGGTTAAGGTTAAGTAAAGTTTATGATTAAGGTTAATGTTAAGGGTTTGGCCAAGGTTAGAGTTAGGTTATAGTTAAGGTCAGTGTTAAGGTTAAGAGTAAGGTTATAGTTAGGTTAAGGTTAAGGTTACGGTTAAAGTTAGGTTAAGGTAAGGTTAAGGTTACATGTTTAGTCAGATTAAGGTTAATGTTAATGTTAAGGTTAAGGTCAATTTTATGGTTAAGGGGGTCAGGTCAAGGTTAAGGTTAAGGTTAGGGTAAGGTTAAGGTCAGGTTAAGGTTAGCGTTCAGTTATAGTAAAGGTCAAGGTTAAGGTTAGGGTTAATGTTAGTTTAAGGTTAAGGGAAAGATTAAGCCCTTAACCTTCCCATAACCATAACCTTAACCTTAACCTTAACATTACCTTAACTTAACCTAACCTTAACATTAACATTGTCTTAACCTAACTTAAACTTAACCTTAACCTTAACCTTACCTTAACCTTAACCTTACCTTAAGGTTAAGGTAACGGTCAAGGTTAACCTTAACCTAACCTGAATCTTACCTTAACCCTTACCTAACCTTAAACTTAACCTTAACCTTAGCCTAACCTAACCTTAACCTTAACGTTACCTTAACCAAACTTAACCTTAACCTTAACCTGAACTTGAATAATCCCATAACCTTAACTTTACCCTTACCTAACCTTAACCTTAACCTTAACATTACCTTAACCCAACCTAACCTTAACCTTAATGTTACCTTAACCTAACTTAACCTTAAACTCAACCTTAAACTTACCTTAACCTTAACATTAAGGTCAAGGTCAAGGTTAACCTTCACCTAACCTTAACCTTACCTTAACCTTTACCTAACATTAACCTTAACCTTAACGTTAACCTAACCTAATCTTAAACTTAATTTTACCTTAACCTAACTTAACCTTAACCTTAACCTTAACCTGAATAATCCCATAACCTTATCCTTACCCTTACCTAACCTTAACCTTAACCTAACCTTAACCAAACCCTTAGCATTAACCTTAATCGTACTAAACCTGTAACCTTAACAATAACCTTAACCTTAACCTAACCTTAACTTTGACTTTACCCTTAACCTAACCTTAACCTTTATAGTTAAGGTTAAGATAATGTTAAGTTTAAGGTTACGCTTAACTTAACCATAACCTTAACCTTAACCTTAACTTTAACCTTAACTTAACCTAAGCTTAACCTTAACATTACCTTAACCTAACTTAACCTTAACCTTAAACTTAACCTGACTAATCCCATAACCTCAACCTTAACCTTAACCTTAACCTAACCTTAACCAAACCCTTAACCTTAACCTTAACCTTCCTAAACCCTTAACCTTATCCTTAACCTAACCTTAACCTTAACTTTACCCTTAACGTAACCTTAACCTTAACCTTAACCTAAAATTAACCTTAACTTTACCCTTAACCTAACCTTAACCTTAACTATAACCTAACCCTAACCTTAAGCTTAAACTTAACCTTATATTAACCTTAACCTTCACTATAACCTAACCTTAACCCTGACCTTAACTATAACCTACCCCTAACCTTGACCAAACCCTTAACCTTAACCTTAACCTGACTAAACCCATAACACCTAACCCTAACCTTTACCAAACCCTTAACCTTAACCTTAACTTTACCCTACACTTAATCCGAACCTTAACTTAACCTTAACCTTAACACTAACTATAACCTAACCCTAACCTTCACCAAACCTTAACCTTAACCTTCCCATAACCATAACCTTAACCTTAACCTTAACGTTACCCTTACCTAACTTTAACCTTAAACTTAAATTTATCCTTAACCTAAACTTAACCTTGACCTTAACTATAACCTAACCCTAACCTTGACGAAACCCTTAACCTTAACCTTAACCTTACCCTTGACCTTAACTTAACCTAAATTTACCTTAACCTTATCTTAATCTTAACCTTCACTATAACCTAACCTTAACCTTGACCTTAACTATAAGCTAACCCTAAACTTGACCAAACCCTTAACCTTAACCTTAACCTTTACCTTAGCCTCAACCTTAACCTTACCCCCTTAACCTAACCTTAACGTTAACCTTAACCTAACGTTAACCTTGACTTTATCCTTAACTAAGCCTTATCCTTAACCTTAAACTTATCTTGCCCTTAACTTAACCTTGGGGTTTGGTCAATGTTAGGGTTAGATTATAGTTAAAGTTAAGGTTAAGGTCAAGGTCAAGGTCAAGGTTAAGGTTAAGGTTAGGGTTAAGTTTAAGTTCAAGGTAAAGTTAAGGTCAAGGTCAAAGTTAGGTTAAGGGTAAGATAAGCTTAAGGTTTGGTTTAAGGTTAGGGTAAAGTTAAGGTTATTGTTAATGTTAAGATTTTGGTCAAGGTTAGGCCTAGGTTATAGTTAAGGTCAAGGATAATGTTAGGTTATAGTGAAGGATAAGGTTAAGATAAGGTTAAGGTTAAGCTCAAGGTTAAGGTTAAGGTTAGGGTAAAGGCTCAGGTTATGGTTGAGGTTAAGGTTAGGTTATAGTGAAGGTTAAGGTTAACACCTGTAATTATAACCTTAACCTTAACCTTGACTTTACCCTTAAGCTAACCTTAACCTTAACCTAACCTTAACTTTAACCTTAACCTTAACCTAACTATAACCTTAACCTTAACCTTGACCTTGACCTTAACTATAACCTAATCATAACATTGACCAAACCCTTAACATTAACCTTAACCTTTACTTAACCTTAACCTTGACCTCAACCTTAACTTTAACCTTACCATTAACCTTAACACTAACCTTAACCTTAACCTAACCTTAACGTTAACCTTACCCTAACCTTAACCTTAAGTTTACCTTTAACCTAACCTTAACCTTAACCTTATCTTAACCTTAACTATAACCTAACCCTAACCTTGACCAAACCTTAACCTTAACCTTAACTTTTCCCTTAACCTAACCTTAACCTTAACATTAACGTTGACTTTACCCTTAACTTAACCTTAACTTTCACTATAACCTAACCCTAACCTTGACCAAACCCTTAACCTTAACCTTACCCTTAACCTTGACCTTAACCCTAACTTTAACTATAACCTAACCCTAGTCATGACCAAATGCTTAACATTAACCTTAACCTTAACCTTAACCTAACCTTAACCTTGACTTTAACTATAACCTAACCGTTACCTTAACCAAACCCTTACCCTTAACCTTAACTTGACTAACCTTAACCTGACTAAACCCTTAAGGTTAGGGTTAAGTTAAAGCTAATTTTAAGGTCAAGGTCAAGGTTAACTTTAAGTTAGGTTAAGGTAAGGTTATAGTTAGGTTAAGGTTAAGGTTAGGTTAAGGTTAAGGGGGTAAGCTTTAACCTTAACTTGACTGAACCTGTAACCTTAACCTTAACCTTAACCTTAACCTAACTTTACATTAACTAAACCCTTAATCTTAACCTTCACCTAACCTTAACCTTAACCTTGCCCTTAACCTTAACCTAACCTTGACCTTGACCTGAACCTTAACCTAACCTTAACCTTAACCTTACCCTTAAGCTTAAGCTTAACCTAACCTTAACCTTAACTTTACACTTAACCTAACCCTAACCTTAAAGTCAAGGTTAAGGTTACGTTAAGGGTAAAGTTAAGGTTATGGTTAGGGTAATTTTAAGGTTAAGGTTATGGTTAAGGTAAGGTTAAGGTTAAGGTTATGGTTAAGGAAAATGTTAAGTTAGGTTAAGGTAAAGTTAAGGTTACGGTTAGGTCAAGCTTAAGGGTTTAGTCAGATTAAGGTTAAGGTTAAGGCTTTGATCAAAGTTAGGGTTAGGTTAAGGTTAAAGGTAAAGTTAAGGTTAACGTCAAGGTTAAGGTTAAGGTTATCATTAAGGTTAATGTTACGGTTAGGTTAAGGGTAAGGTGAAGGTTATGGTTAAAGTTAGGGTTAGGTTCAGGTTAAGGTTACATTATAGTTAAGTTCAAGGTTAGGTTAAGGTTAAGATTAAGGTCAAGGTCAAGGTCAAGGTCAAGGTTAAAGTTAACCTAACCTTAACCTTAACCTTAACCCTAACCTTAACCTTAATTTTACCCTTAAGTTATGGAGTTAGTGAGGTTAAGGTTAGGTTAAGGGTTTCTTCAAGGTTAAGGTTAAGGTGAAGGTGAAGGTTAAGCGTAAGGTCAAGGTTAAGGGTAAAGTTAAGGTTAAGGCTAAGGTTACAGGTTTAGTAAGGTTAAGGTTAAGGTTAAGGTGAATGTTAAGGGTAAGGTCAAGGCTAAGGGTAAAGTTAAGTTGAAGGTTAAAGGTAAGGTTAAGGTTAAGGTTATAGGTTTAGTTAGGTTAAGGTTATGGTTAAGGGTAAGGTTAAGCTTAAGGTTAAAGGAAGGATAAGGTTAAAATTCGGTTAAGGTAAGGTTTAGGTTAAGGTAAGGTTAAGGTTAAGGTTATGAGTTTAGTCCGGTTAAGGTTAAGGGTTTGGTCTAGGTTAGGGTTCGGTTATAGTTAAGGTTAAGGTTAGGTTAATAGTAAGATAAGGTTGAGGTTAGGTCAAGGTCAAGGTCAAGGTAAAGGTTAAGGGTAAAATCAAGGTTAAGGTCAAAGTTAAGGTTAGGGTAAAGGTTCAGGTTAAGGTTAAGGTTAAGGTTTTGGTCAAGGTTAGGGTTAGGTTAACCATTAAGGTTAGGGTAAAGTTAAAGTTATGGTTAAGTTTAGGTTAAGGTTAAGGTTAAGGTTAGGTTAAGGGTAAAGTCAAGGTTAAGGTTATGGTTATGGGAAGGTTAAGGTTAAGTTAAGGTTAAGGTCAAGTTAGGGTGGTTATAGTTAAGGTCAAGGTTAGGTTAAGGTTAAGGTCAAGATTAGGGTTAGGTTATAGTTAAGGTCAAGGTTAACGTTAGGTAAAGATTCAGGTTAAGGTTAAGGTTAAGGGTTTGGTCAAGGTTAGGGTTAAGTTATAGTTAAGGTTAAGGTTAAGGTTACGAGTTTAGTCAGGCTAATTTTAAGGTTAAGGTTAAGGTTAGAGGTTTCGTCAAGGTTAAGGTTAAGGGTTTTTTCAAGGTTAGGGTTAGGTTATAGTTAAGGTTAAGGTTAAAGTTAAGGTTAAGGTTAAGGTAAAGTTAAAGATAAGGTTAAGGTTAGGTTAAGGTTAAGTTTAAGGTTAAAGGTTTGGTAAAGGTTAGGGTTAGGTTAAGGGGGTAAGGTTAACGTTAAGGTTAAGGTTATGGTTAAGGGTTTGGTAAAGGTTAGGGTTAGGTTATAGTTAAGGTCAAGCTTAAGGTTAGGTTATAGTTAAGGTTAAGGTTAAGTCTAAGGTTAGCGTAAAGTTAAAGTTAAGGTTAAGGATAGGTTTTGGTTAATGTTAAGGTTAAGGGTTTGGTCAAGGTTAGGTTTAGGTTAAGGGGGTAAGGTTAACTTTAAGGTTAAGTTTAAGGTTAAGGGTTTGGTCAAGGTTAGGTTTCGGTTATATTTAAGGTTAAGGTTAGAGTTAGGTTATAGTAATGGTCAAGGTTAAGGTTAGGTTTAGGTTAAGGTCAAGGGTAAGGTCAACATTAAGGGTAAAGTTAATGATCCAGATTTATGCAGGAATGCAACAGAATAAACATATAACCATAAATACAGAGATGCAGCGGAAATAACACTTCATTTCATTAATATCAAAGAACTAAATTTTTCTTACAGACAGAATGGAAATAAAACTAGCTAGGGCGCTGGTAGCTATGTCTGAGGAGATATGTGGTGACTACAAGCCTATGAACTGAGTTAAAATGAGGCTCAAGGGCCTATTTATTATTTATAACCAATGGGAAATCCTAAACAGCCAAAACCCTAACCCTAGGAGATGAAGCGCCAAAACTATGGGCCCTATTTGGGTAAATTGGTGTTTCAACTTCCCAGGGGCATAACTTTGGCATATGATCTCTGTTTGACACGTACCATACCTCGTTAGAAATATATATCCAAGGAATAAAAGTTTTGAACTAGAAACATTGGTCCATGGACCCATGTTACTCTTTTTTTTCCTAAAAAACGTCGTTTAGGGCCTCAAAATAGCTCCAGAAGTTCAGGACCCTAGAAACTGCTAAAAATAGTAATTTGTGCCAAAACTGAAAAACTGAAAGAGACAATGGTGGGGCCCCAAGTGGAATAGGCAGGTGACCACCAATATCCACCTGGATCATTCCTCCCCCCTTATGAAGCAATGTTCCCTATTGCGTTAAGTTCCTCCATGAGATGAGGAAATTTCTGCTGAACTTGGTCCCTGGTGAACCACTTTCCTTGGTGTAGGATTTGGCCATCTTTGAAAACCCAATACAGTTGGATCTTCTGTTGGCAAGTTTTCTTGATTTGCATGTCCATGATACAATCTATGGTGTCCTTTTCCATGTATTCTGGGTTTAACTCTGTTGGTGTGAGTTGTTCTGCAATGTCAGAGGTGTCCAGTAGAGGTGGGAAGTAAGGACAAAGGTGATCCACATTGAATAATGGGTGCAGACCAAGGAATGGTGGAATACTGAGCTCGAAATCATTATTCCTTACAGCCTTGGTGATGGTGTATGGCCCGTATCAGAGCGGGCGAACCTTGCGGTGGGGTCAAGTGAGGTGCTCCTTTTGCAAATGTAGCCATACTTTGTTGCCCACTTGGAAGTTGTGTGGCACCTGGTGTTGTTCATGGCGTTGCTTGTACTTGGAATTGCCTCTATTCAATATATCATGAACCTGTTGGTGGATGCGTTCTATGAAGCTATTTTCTTTGTCAAATTCAGACTAGACATGAGCTGAATCGACCTGAGCAGCTGCAAATGGCATGGCTACGTCAATGGGACATAGTGGCTGGAATCTCAAGCCCACCTGAAAGGAGCTATGGCCGATTGAACTGTGGAGAGATCAGTTATCACTATGTTGTACATAGGGTAGGCTCTCATCCCATGTGCATGGATGCTTGGAATTGTATATGCGTAGAATGTGTACAATCATTCTGTTGACGACCTCTGTCTGGCCATCTGTTTGGGGATGGAAAGCTGTGGAATTGGTGAGCTTTGTGTCCAAAATTGACCAAAGGTTGGACCAAAATGTGCTAAGGAACCTGCTATCCCTATCTGATATGATAAACTGTGGGATCCCAAGGTGCACCCACACTCGTTCAAAGAAAGTTTAGCAGTGGCTTCTGTTGTGATATTCTTCTTGCAGGCCGCCATAATGGCCATTTTCGAGAATCTGTCAATGACCACGAAAACACAGTCATTTCCATGTTTAGTAGAAAGAAGGCTTGACATGTAATCCATGCAGATGGATTCCCAAGGTCGACTAGAGCTAGGTAGTGGAGTATATAGGCCTTGCTTCTTGATGGTTGGTTTGGCAATGACACAAGCAGTGCGGGATCTGATGTGCTTTTCAACATCCTTTCGAAGGTTTGGCCAATAGAAATACTTTTGAAGTATTGCTACTATTTTCTCAACCCTGAAATGCCCAACGATTCGACTGTAGTGTGTTTCCCATATCATCTTGGCACGCTCACTTGAAGGAACACAAAGGTGTCCCAGGTGACATAAAATTGCATCTTTGGAGGTGAAAATTTGCAACTTGCGTACCCCCCAAGACTGCCTTGTAAGTGTGGCCGAATTCTGGGTCACTCTCATAGAGAAGTAGCCAATCAGAAGTCTCATGCCCACAAGAGTTGAGCATGGTGGTGAGCGCCAAGATCGGTGGTCGGCTGAGGCAGTCTACAACATTATTGGTGCTACCCTTCTTTTAATTGATGTTCAAATCAAACTCTTGGAGATATGTCGACCACTTCTGATGGCGATCATTATGCAACTTCTCTTGTTTCTATATGAACTACAGGGGCTGGTGGTCTATTTGGATGATTGTTTCCTTCCCCAAAATGTAATGCTTCCATTGTCGACAAGATTGCACAATGGAATACATTTCTTTGTCATAAGTAGGATACTTGCAAACTATGTCAAACAATGTATCACTTTGATATGCCATTGGATGTCCTTGTTGAGTAAGAACTACCCCAATATCATAGTCAGAGGCATCTTTCTCGATCTCAAATGGCTGTTGCAAGTCTGGTAATGTGAGCACTGGGGCAGAATAGAGGCGATTTTTCAATTCTGTGAACGCCTTCAGTTGAGTTTCTGACCAAAATAATTTTTCTCTCGCTCCTCCCTTGGTGACTTAACTCAAGGGCCAAGTGATATGAGAGAATCCCAACACAAACCTACGATAGAAATTAGCAAGACCCAGAAAGCTGCGAAGCTCTGTTATAGTGGTTGGGGCTGGCCAATCCCGAATGACTTGGATCTTGGCTAGATCCACATGCACCCCCATTTCATCAATAATGTATCCCAGATATTGAACCTAGGTCATGCCAAAAGTCCACTTCTCCAAATTGGCACACAACTTGTGTTGCCGTAGTGTTTGGAGGACTTGTCGGATGTGGTGAAGGTGCTCTTCCCAAGTTTGGCTGAAGATCAGAATGTCATCCAAGTGCACAACTACAAATGAGTTGGTGAATGGCCGCAAGATGTCGTCCATCATCCTCATGAAGGTTGCGGGAGCATTCGTTAACCCGAAAGGCATGACCAACCATTCGAAAAGGCCTTCCTTGGCTTTGAAGGTAGTCTTCCACACATCGATAGGTTCAATTAGTACCTGGTGATACCTAGACTTCAAGTTCATCTTGCTGAAATATTTTGCACCTTTGAGTTGGTCCATAAGGTCATCAATCTGTGGGATTGGGTACCTATTTCGAATAGTGATATTTTTCAGTGCCCGATAGTCAACACAGAATCTCCACGTCCCATCCTTCTTCTGTACCAACATGATCGGGCTCCCACAGGGTGATGAACTTGGTTGGATGTGACCTTTCTGCAGCAGCTCCTGAATCTGCCTCTTGATTTCATCATTCTCCATAACAGAGCATCGATAGATCAATCCATTGGGTATTGGCGCACCTGGGTCAGATCAATCGGGTGCTTGACCTGACAGTGTAGAGGAACCCCTGTGGGTGAGGTGAAGATGTCCCCATACTCCTCCACAACCTTATCCATTTTTTTTTGTCGTGCAGAGGAGCCATGTCTAGAGGTTGTGGCCACAATATTCTTCTTGCCCTGGGGGCAGATCATCAAGAAAACAAATTTCCTGGTTTGGGAAATGAGCTTACTGCATTTTTTTGCAGTAACCAAAGAGATAGCGGTAGGGTGGTACCTCTGGTATCCTGTACAACTTATTTCCCAAAGTAACAATAACAGCGTGAGGCCCAGTCTCATACACAACATGACGCTTCCACAAGTATGGTTTTCCTAATAATACATCAGAAACATCAATAGGAGCAATGTCACATAATACCTCATCCATGAAGGGCTTGATGCTATAGGGAAGGCGGCACTGCTGGCTGACGCGGAGATCTCATCCTTGGTGAAGCCACCCGATGGTGTATGGATGTGGGTGAGATGTGGTCGGCAAGCCCAACTGCTTCATGGTGTCTACTTAAATGAGGTCATTTTAGCTCCCATTGTCGACAATGATCCAGGGATCCCTTTGCCCACATTTTGGAGTGGAAGAGATGTTCCTCCTCCTCTTGATCTTCCAATTCCTCCTTCTGGATCTTTGTAGTGGCAACAATGGAATTGGGCTCCGCATCAATAATATGTTTCTCTTTTTCATTCCCTTTGTTAGGTTCTGATTCAGAGTTTGAGCATGCCTCTAACTCAAAAGCCCGCATCTCGGCCACCAGCTACTGCTTGGCCCGACACTCACTTGTGTTGTGAGTGGAGCTCTTATGCAACTCACACCACTTTCCCATGACCTTCTTTGTCTTTGCAGTGTTGTTCTTTGCTTGTGGCTTTGACAGGTTGTCTTGAGTAGCCATGCCTTGGCTCTATCCTTTGTTCTGCGGTTTGGAAGCACCTTTCCCTTGCTTTTGATTCGCAGATCCAAAGTCTCGCTTCTTCTGTTTGAATTTCTGCTCAATCTTGGCAGCATACCGGTATGTCGTACCAAGCAAGGAGATGTCGAGGAACTCCATTTCCTCCTGAATATATCTGTGCAGAAAACTGCGATACTTTAGCACCATATGTTTCTATAAATCTTTGATACCCAACTTGGTGCGCAGGGTATGGAACAGATTCGTCAGCTCATGCACATCTTGATCCCTTTGTTGTCATAGCGTGGTCCATTGTATGTACTTGTCCTCATAGATACCCATGGGATAGTATTTTTCCTTGATGGTGTCTCAGAAAGAATTCCAAGAGGGTACAACCAAGAACAGAGAGGGTTCTGTCTCATCCTTTTTCTCACAGTGGGTTTCCCACCAATCCTTGACATGGGGGGTAGCTTTGAGGAGTGAAAAAATAATCTTCTCCCTGTTGGAAAAGTCATGAACTGAGAAATATCCTTCTAATATATTCAACCATCTATCTACGACATCTGCATCTATTTGACCCTCAAATATGGGAATGTCAAAATTTACTTGTACCTTAAAAGGAGTCGCACCTCCAGAGTGGCTACTAGATGCAGATGTGCCACCGGTGGGCAGCCATTGAAGGATCTGGGCAAAGTTATCCATCATCGCGTTCCTTTGTTTTTCGAGAGCCTCCTTGAAAAATATTTTTATAGGATCTCCTACTCCCTCGTCTTTCTTTTCATCCCTCATGGGCGTTCATTGGGATGTGCGAGGCTGATCTTGCAAAGGTTCCACCAGATCAAGCCCTAACTCCTTATACCCCGACCTCGTTGCGGACATGCAAAAAAGGATCGAGAAAAAGCAGACCGCTCTGATACCATTGATCCGGATTTATGAAGGAACACAACAGAATAAACATATAACCATAAATATAGAGATGCAGTGGAAATAACACTTCATTTCATTAATATCAAAGAACTAAAATTTTCTTACAGACAGAATGGAAATAAAACTAGCTAGAGCACTAGTAGTTATCTCTGAGAGGAGATGTGGAGGCTACAGGCCTCTGAACTGAGTTACAATGAGGCTCGAGGGCATATTCATTATTTAGAAACAATGGTAAATCTTAAACAGCCAAAACCCTAACCCTAGGAGATGAAGTGCCAAAACTATGGGCCCCGTTTGGGTAAATTGGTGTTTCAACTTCCCAGGGGCATAACTTTGGCATACGATGTCCGTTTGATGCATACCATACCTCGTTAGAAAGATCTATCCGAGGAATACAAATTTTGAATGAGAAACATCTATCCAAAGGCCCATGTTTCTTCTTCTGTTTTCCCAAAAAACATTGTTTATGGCCTCAAAACGGCTCTAGAAGTTCAGGACCCGAAAAGCTGCAAAAAATAGTAAGTTGTGCTGAAACTAGAAAACTGAAAGAGACAATGGTGGGGCCCCAACTGGAATAGGTGGGTGACCACCAATATCTACCTGGATTAGTTAAGGTGAAGGTTAGGGTTAGGTTTTAGTTAAGGTTAAGGTTAGCTTAAGGATAAACTCAAGGTAAACGTTAAGGTGAAGGATAAGGGTAACGTTAAGGTTAAGGGTTACGCCTTCACTTTACCCTTATCTTAACATTAACCTTCACTATAACCTAACCCTAACATTGACCAAACCCTTAACCTAACCTTAACCTTAACCTTCTCATAACCATAACCTTAACCTTAATCTTAACCTAACCTTAACTTTAACCTTAACCTTTACCGAACCTTAACCTTAACCTTAACCTTAACCTTGAACTTAAGGGTAAGGTTTGCTCAAGGTTAAAGTTAGGTTATAGTTAAGGTTAAGGTTAAGGTTAGGTTTAAGGTTAGGGGAAGTTTATAGTTAAGGTCAAGGTTAAGGTTAGGTTAAGGTTAAGGGTAAGGGTAAAGTTAAGGTTAAGTTTAAGGGGTTAAGGTTAGGTTAAGGTAAATTCAAGGTTAATGTTAAGGTTAATCTTAAGGGGGTAAGGTTAGCCATAACCTTGTCCTTAACTATAACCTAACCCTAACCTTACCCTTAACCATAACCTTAACCTTAACCTTCCCATAACCTTAACCTAACCTTAACCTTACCCTTAACCTTGAACTTAACCTTACCTTAACCTTAACCTTAACTATAACCTAACCCTAATCTTAACCTTAACCTTAACCTAACCTTAACCTTATCTTAACCTTAACTTTAACCTAACCCTAACCTTTACGAAACCTTAACCTTAACCTTAAACTTAACCTTACCCTTACCCTTACCCTTAACCTAACCTTAACCTTATATGTGAACTATAAAATTTTATTGATATGTTTGTAAAATTATACAAATTTATAATGATTTTATATATAGTTTCTACATAATGTTGGCCATTTTTAAGGTAAAATAATTTCATATTGTAAAATTTGGGCGAGTCATTTTTACAAAAAAATGGAAATTGGGGATTTTTTTTTTTGAAAAAACATGGAAAATTAGCCCACCTGCGAATATTAGCCCCTAAAATTTTCCATATCCATAACCTTAACCTTAACCTTGACCTTACCCTTAACCTTATCTTAACCTTAACCTAACCCTAACCCTAACCTTTACCTTAAATATGACCTTAAGGTTAGGTTAGGTTAAGGTAAGGTTAAGGTTACAGTTAAGGTTATAGGTTATGTTATTTTAACGTTAAGGTTAAGGTTAGGGTTAAGGTTAGGTTAAGGTCAAGGCTAAGATTAAGGTTAAGGTGAAGGTTACGTGTAAAGTTAAGGTTAAGATTACAGGTTTAGTGAGGTTAAGTTTAAGGTTAAGGTTAATTTTAGGTTAAGGTTATGGTTATGGGAAGGTTAAGGTTAAGGTTAAGGGGTTAAGGTTAGGTTAAGGTTAATATTAGGTTAAAGTTAAGGTTATAGTTGTTACACAACATTTTGTCACCGTCCCTGCAATCCCCCGTCCCGTACATTGGAGGACTATTCCCGTGACCTGTGAACAATAAAATTTCCTGAAAATACCTTGATGGTATCCTTCTGCATAAGGGAAAGAATTCTTCTAAAGAACATTTCCTCTGGAAAACCCTAAAAACCCATGTTTTGGCATTGGCGTGGGTAGCCAGTTCATCCCTCGTGCTAATGGGGAAAATGCACACTAGTAGGCACGCCATCTGGCACTCTGTCCCTGTGTTTCACTCGTGCCAAGCCCATTAAGAATTTTTTTTAACAATAGAAGGCAGGAGTTTGATTCTAACAACTTCAGAACGAATCACCAAAATGAGGTTGGGTTTTTTGCCTTCGGATCTCCCTGTTTAGGAAGTGGTTTTCCACCTCTCATGGAACCTTCCTAAGATATAGGACTCTCCCCCATGATTATAGGGAGCCGAACCTCTCCTTCTCCCTCTATAAAAGCCTGCCCTCTCCATTTGCTAGCTAGCTAAACATTTGGGAAGAAAACTATAGCTGAGTGACTATTGAAAGAAGAGCTAAGGAGAACCCCGTAAGAGAGAGAGCCTCGTCTAAATTCCCGGCGAGCTTTGTGAGACACGCTCCACTAGAAGCCCTGCCAAAGGAAGAACATGATGTTGGAACTCAGTTGTAATCTTTCTTTCACATTTTAATATATGCTCGACTACGTTATGGGTTTCACTATTATATTTCTTATCTGTGTAATGCAATTTAGTTCAATCCTTTCCGACTGATTGATAGTTACATATTTGGATTATTACATTGTATGACGTTGTTTCTTCTCTACATGTGTACAGGTGTTCGGACGCAGTGAGTGGAAGGATTGTGATCTTTCAAGCTAGGAATGGGAAGTAGCACTTCTTATTCAATGACAGCACCATAGGACTTGAGGTAGGATATCTATCGTAGCTTTGTCTTTTGTAACTAGGAATCGATATCGTAGCGTGTTTTATTTGTTGCTAGACCCACTCTAGGGCTAGTGGGATTACCTCTGTCCGCAGAGGGGATTTACAACTCCAAAAAATTGGCGACTCTGCTGGGGATCAGTGGGAGTTGGTCCTTCCTCCATTGGTTTGTTTTTGGATTTTCGTTTGATCAATCTACTTTTTTGGTTCATATTCCTTGGTGTTAAACCCTTGTTCAGCCCCTAGAAAACCAGATCTAGCCTCTGTTTGTCCATTTTCATAAATTTCTAGGGTAAAATTGATTGGCACGGTTATACCTCTGACAGTCATGCCAACTAGCACTAGTTTCTAGATGGCACCTGCACCATCCCCTGTTTGGCGCATATTACAGCGAGACAGTCACACCAACGTTGCTTGGTTTTAGGGTTTTCCTGTTCTTGGGCTCTCTGAGCTTGACTTTTGGTCTTGGTTCATTTTTTCTGATTGATTGAGTGCTTTGAAGTCACTTTTTACTGTGTTTAGCCCTTTTCCTCTGGTTTTTTTCCCTTTTCTATCAATTTTTCATTTTAGCCCTAGGGCTTCTAGGTGTTTCAGTGTGCTGAGCCTCCCATGGGAGTTTTGGGTCTTTTCTTTCCCGGTCAACTTTGTTTTTGCTTCTTTCCATTCATCTTGCTGAATCCAATTGAATCATTGTGTTTATTGAGTGATTGTTCTCTCTTTCATTCAATTTCACTTTGTGTTTCTCCAAGCCTAGATCACACGTTTGTTTTTAGTCTCTTTCAAGATTATTCTTCTCTTTGAGGAATTTCAACATTGGTTTGAGTCTTGATTGCATTTGTTTGAGTTGAGTGAACTTGTTTGGATTCAAATATCTCTTTATCATTTTCAAATTAATTTTTTCATTAGTTTTTCATTTATTTAGTGCAATTTTTCTAATATATTGAAAAATAAAAAAACAAAATCTTTTTCATTTTGATTGGCATTGTGGAAATTGAAAACTTTTTTGCATTACTAGCATTGTATAATTCTAGAGAAGAGTTTTCTAGTCTCATTAGCTTGCATTGAAAACATTAGTGGATGTCTTTGTGTCTTCCTTTTGCTTTCATTTGAAAGCTCTCAACTCTCTTGTAGATAGCTCTTCATTGAACAAAATGATATTCTTTGGCATGTAGTTTGCATCTAGAGGTTTTATGAGATCCAACATTCAATAGGGCCTTGAAATCGAAACGTAAATTGAAGAACAAGTTTAAAATTTACTGAATTAACCTAAGGCAACATTGAAACTTAACGGAACATATAGTAGTCTAAGGTAGAGACGTGTTTCGGCGTCTTTAAGCCTAGTAGTTGTCGCTTGCAATCTGGCTACAAATAGTGCTAGTACGGACCTGTGCTCCCCATACCGTCATGTATATAAAGGGAGACCCCATTAGGTTGCAAATCCTTTATCCATAGGAAATCGAGTCTGCCGCCTTTTACCCATGATACACCAAACACAACACTCAGAGAGATTACCTGCACGTACATTAAGTTCTTGGTTGATTTCTTTTAAATTTTTACCAAGGTGTATATGGAAGTTCATGGATATCTGGTACACCCATTTACCTAGATTACCAGAGCAGTCACTTTGATCTTTACTGACTCCCTAAATTTGAAAAGATCATCAAGCGCTTGTCCTTTCACTCTTTTTATCAAATTAAAAGTGATAGAATCATATTTTACTCGTTTCTAGACTCTTAAAACATGAAACAGTAAAATTTCCAGTTTCAATGTGGTAAAATTAATCACCTACAATCACACGCCCATTAAGAGATTAATTTTTTAGCTTGTTTTTGTTTGCCTTGGTTTTTGCCCTTGCGTCTCTGTTTTTGATCTCTTCCTCTTTTTTCCATAGTCATAGTGGTGGAACCATCAGGTTAGTATACTTTTATTCCTTATACAAACGATTCATCAGAGTCCCTCAGCCCTCTGCTGAGCATCAGCAGCCCATTTTATCTGAGTTTCCCGATGGGGGACCAATTATATCTGAACTTCCCTTTGGAGGACCAATTGAGTTCAATTGGCCATTGTCCAACGCTTGGTTTGGATTTGGATTTGGGGAACACTTCCCTCCTCTTACATCAGGATCACCCTTTTTGGTTGCTTTCATACCTCCTAGTCCCTGTTGTCTTTTAGAAGATCTTATGGCAGGGTCAGATATGGTCCTACTCCTAGTGAGGGAATTCCTGCTTCTGGTGAAGACTACCAGCTCTTTCCCGAAGAAATCCTTGAACCATCTGTTCTATCTTCACCTGGTCCATCGCTCCTAGCTGGATATAGGTATTTAAGTCAGGTCATGGCTATTATTGCCTCTATGGAACTATTGACTCCGTCCACAAATCTAACCATTCCCTCATTGGGGATGTTGCCATCGACACCTCTCATGGCATCTCCCTTTGTCACATCGGCACCTGTTAGACCTACTGTCTGTGTGGCTACATCTACGCCTGCTATCACTACTCAGTCGACTAGGACCTCATAATTTCCTGAAGATGTTTATATAGCTTCTTCCATTCTAGAGAAAATTTCTCTTGAGGAGTATCAAATGTCTTTATAGTCGTTGATCTCTAAGGTTGGTCAGTCCTCTCAAGATATTAATCGTTCTTACTTTTCCAATCATGGAGTGGATGGTGCCCCGATCTACATATTTCAGTATCAATATGACAAGCAGGGCAACGCCCTTTATTTTCTAGTTCCTAAGGCTTATCAGTATATTAACGGTTTTTTATCTACCCATCCTGTGCAACCTTCTAATCAAAAAGGGCAACCCTTTCCGGGACAACCATTATTTCAACAAGGATATGCTTCTGGCCACAAGGACAACCCTTCCAAGGACAACCTTCGGTCCAGCCAGGGTATGCGTATGACCCACGAGGACAACCCTTATAGGGACAACCTTTGGTCCAGCAGGGATTATTTCGTGGCCCGCAAGGGTAGTCTTACAATCCTCAAGGTCAACCTCTATAGCCTCACCCTGTGGTTCAACCAGGGAAACCTCAAGGACCGGAAGGGCTGCCGTGGTATCAACCTGGACCACCATACGGTCCTGAGGGGAAAACCCATCCTTCTCAACCTTTGGTGCAACCTTAGCAGCCTCATTTTCCAATTGGTCAAAATGTTGCATAGTTAGGGCCATCTTATGGTCTTGTCACAGGTCAACCTATTTATCAAGCACAACCTGGCCCTCTCCCGCCATTAGGGCAAATTTCTCAGCTGAGGCAACATAGTGTCCCTCATTAGCCAGGTCAACCTATTCAACTAGGAGAACCTGCATAGCCTGTTAACCCTACTCAACCACCGATCTATTCAATGCCACAGCCGAATCCACCTGTGCACTCGGGCCCCACTTACCAGCAGTCCGTTCGACCCCAAGGTGGTTATTACCTTCAAGGTTAGTCTTGACCAATTTACAAACCACCTCAAGGTTCTGGTTATTACCCTCAATAGCTAGGCTATACTTATAGTTCGTAGAAATATCCATAGACTGCTCAATCGGGCCCACATATAATCAGAATCAATACCCTAGTTATCAACCCCCATATCCTAGTTTTCAGCTGCCATATCAACCTGATTATCTGGCTTATACCCCCTATGGTAAGAATCCTCCAAGACAGAACCAATGGGCGTAGATTTATGCTCAACCAAGATGGAGTGCAGGTACATGTCCTTATTGAGGACCTGGCATGCCTTTTAACCCTCAGTTACCTTTTCTCGCCACGTTGGAGTTACCGGACGTGTCCAAATTGACCAATGATCAGATTCTTCATAATCCATATTGGCCTCCAGTTCCGACGAAGGTGCGTGGTGATTGTCCTAAGTTTGAGTGAAAATCTGGGGAAGACCCCCAAGCACACGTCATGACATACCATTTATGGTGTTCTTCGAATTCTTGGGTGGATGACTGGATTCGTCTGTGTCTTTTCCAGTGCACTCTCACCAGCGCTGCTGCTAAATGGTACATCGAACTACCTCGTGGTATTTTTCAAGATTTTAATACTCTGGCTATGGTGTTCCTAACACATTTCCAGTTACCAGTTCATTACGAAGTCGGGATGCATCTTCTGACATCTCTAAAACAGGACAAAGCTACTCATATTTCAGATCATATTTATGAATGGAGATGTCGTTGTCATCTGATCAAATTTGAAATTCCTGATTAGCTTCTAAATCACTGGTTCACTACCTCCTTTATCAATAATATTGCACAAGACATTGCTATGGGGGCATGTGTAACCGAGGAACAAGCCATTGATCTTGCTCAATACCTCGATTTAGTGTACTCCCAGTCTGGCACATTATATGACATCTTGACTGATGCCCCACGACCAGGGACCTCTAAAGCATTGACTACCCCATCAGTAGATGGTTTTATCGATTCCATCTCTCAGACTTCTCGCAAGACTTCCAATGGGAAGCAAAAATCGAATTCTTACAACAATTATGCTCCTCTGGCTACTCCAGATTCTGGTAATACCACGATGGTCAATTTCGTCCAAGATAATCCAACAGAAAAATCTTCCAAAGGGAAAAAGAAGGGCAAAGGAAAAGCTAAATCTAATGCCCCAAAACCATAATCGTCCAAACTACGTGCTGATGATGGTTCACAACGAAAACCGAAGTACCGTTACATGATTTGTGAAGAATACCACTACGCCAAAGATTTTTGTAGATGGTCTGAGGTTAGCAAACTTCTTAAGGGCTCTAAGGGAACTCTGACAGTCCTTAAGGAACCTTTTCCATCTCAGCAGACCTAGATGGTCGAGCAACCTTTGCCATCTGCACCTTTTGGGTCTCAGGTTTTCATGATGAATGGTGTTGCACCGGTTTCTATTGCCACTCGGTCAAAGGATTATGTCAAATCATGTCAAGCAGCTGGGAAGGAGTTCATTGATGGCCATCCTCCCTCACCTATCACTGGCTCCTTGGAGATTGAAAGGCCCAGTGCTGAACCCGTTATATTTCCACCTTCCAAAGGTGTTCTTTGAAAGTCTTCCTATAACCCTAATGCCTGTGGTGCTCAACATTACAGTATTTTTGAGGATTTAGTGCAGGCTCTGTCCGCATTGGAAGTCCTCCAGAGTTTTCTGTCTCAACAGAAGGAATTGTTATCTGCGATTGGTGGCATCGATCCTGCCGATTCTAGCCTTCTCACCTTCGATCTAGAGAATTTCTTCCCCCAACTTCTGCACCAGATTGCGCTTGTTATACAAGTCGGTATTAATGGTCTCAACATCCATAGAGCCATTGTTGACGAAGGTGCATCTACCTGCATTATGTCACCTTATTTCTAGAAGACCATTGGCTCTCTAGCCTCACTTCATCTCTCAATGCCCTCGAGGCATGCGATGGAAGGGAATCAAAAACCTTGGGTGTTCTCACAAGTCTACCGATTACATTGCAAGGTAAGACAACCAATGTCGAAGTGGAAGTTGTTGATGCCAAACTCAACTACAATATTCTACTTGGTCGCAGTTGGACCCATGCCATGTTGTGTGTTCCATCCACCCTCTTTTGACTTTTGAAGTTTCCATGTGAGGGAAAGATTATTACTGTTGATCAGTTGTCTTTCTTTACCTCGTCTTCCGAGAACAACGTGGAATACGTAGATAAAATTTCCAATCCCCTGATAGTACAGGACCAGGTCTTTTCAAGGACCCCATTCTCATGGGTATTTTCCCTATTCCAGCACTGAACACTATTCAAGTCAATATGATCTCTAGGTCATATGACCCATGGATCATCCCTTCTCCTGAACAGGTTGCCTCTTTTGGAGAATCGATGCCTCTGACCCTGATTGAAATCAATTATTGTGATATCATTGCTGCATCAGATCCTCCTCCTCATCCTGTACATTGGAGGACTATTCCCGTGACCTATGAACAGTAAAATGTCCTGAAAAAACCTTGATAGCATACTTCTACATAAGGACAAGAATTCTCCTCAAGAACATTTCCTATGAAAAACCCTAAAATCCATTTTTTGGCATTGGCACGGGTATCCAGTTCATCCCTCGCACCAATGGGGAGAATTTAAACTAGTGGGCACACTATTTGGTGCTCTTTCCCTGTGTTGCACCCATGCCAAGCCTATTAAGGAATGTTTTTTAACAATAGAAGGCGGAAGTTTGATTCTAACAACTTCAGAATGGATCATCAAAATGAGGTTGGGTTGTTTGCTTCTGGATATCCCTATTTAGGAAGTGGTTTTCCACCTCTCATGGAACCTTCCTAAGAGATAGGACTCTCCCCCATGATTATAGGGAACCTAACCTCTCCTTCTCCCTCTATAAAAGCTTTCCCTCTCCATTTGCTAGCTAGCTGAAAATTTGGGAAGAAAACTATAGCTGAGCGACTATTGAAAGCAGAGCTAAGGAGAACCCCATAAGAGAGAGAGCCTTGTCTAAATTCCCGAAAAGCTTCATGAGACACGCTCTGCTGAAAGCCCCGCCAAAGGAAGAACACGATGTTAGAACTCGATTGTAATATTTCTTTCACATTTTAATATATGCTCGACTACGTTATTGGTTCCATTGTTGTATTGATTATCTGTGTGATGAAATTTAGTTCAATATTTTCTGACTGATTGAAAGTTACATTTTTGAATTATTACGTTGTATGTCGTCGTTTCTTCTCTGCATGTGTACAGGTGTCCGGATGCGGTGAGCGAAAGGGATTGTGATCTGTCAAGCTAGGAATGGGAAGCAACGCTTCTTCTTCGATGACAACAGTGTAGGACTTGAGGTAGGCTATCTATCGTAGCTTTTTATTTTGTAACTAGAATAGGTATCGTAGCATGTCTTGTTTGTTGCTAGACCCAATCTAGGGCTAGTGGGATTGCCTCTATCTGCAGAGGGGATTTACTTCTCCAACATAACTTAACGCAATGGGGACCATTGCTTCCTAAGGGGGGAGGAATGATCCAGGTGGATATTGGTGGCCACCTGCCTATTCCACTTGGGGCCCCACCATTGTCTCTTTTAGTTTTTCAGTTTCAGCACAACTTACTATTTTTAGCAATTTTTTGGGTCCTAAACTTCTGGAGCCGTTTTGAGGCCCTAAACGACGTTTTTTGGGAAAACTGGGAGAATGGGTCAATGTATTGATTTTTCTCACTCAAAATTTGTAGTCCTCAGATAGATATTGCTAACGAGGTATGGTATGCGTGAAACAGAGATCGTATGCCAAAGTTACATCCCCGGGAAGTTGAAACACCAATTTACCCAAACGAAGCCCATAATTTTGGCGCTTCATCTCGTAGGGTTAGGGTTTTGGCTGTTTAGGATTTTCCATTGTTTCTAAATAATAAATAGGCCCTCGAGCCTAATTGTAACTTATTTCAGAGGCTTGTAGCCACCACATCTCTTCTTATAGATAGTTACTAGCACCCTAGTTAGTTTTATTTCCATTATGTCTGTAAGCAAATTTCAATTCTTGATATTAATGAAATTAAGTGTTATTTCCACTGCATCTTTGTATTTATGGTTATATGTTTATTCTGTTGTGTTCCTGCATAAATCTAGATCAAGGTTGGGGGTAAATTCAAGGTTAAGGTTAAGGTTAAGGTTAGGTTAAGGTTAAGGATACAGGTCTTACCCTGTAATGTTCCCAATTTTTAGCCTCAAGCTAAAATGGAACATTATAGTTGCATATTTTATTTATGCTTAATAAAATGGGTAAGGAGACACCTTATCCCTCTTTTCATGAATAAATAACACTCCTTGTGTGAAAGGAGGACAAATAAGTAGCTGAATAAACACCTAAAGGTGTGAATAGAACCCAACTCACTTAACTTAGTCATCTTTGACTAAATTCAACAGCATTTCCCGAGGAGGAGAGGCTTCCTAGAGAAGCTGCGCAGTTTTGGAGGGAAGACACTCCCATGAAGGTGGAAACCCTAATTGGTGGGTCCATGGTGGAGAAGAGGTTCCTTTATTTATATGGAGGATATGGCAGCCCATTTTCATTATGTTATGGTTTAGATTTTCAGACTTGGGTCTGCAAGCTTGCATCCCTGGGCTGTTTAGCAGGGTGATGGTGCCCTCGGGCACTAGGCTATTCCCGGTCAGGAATCCATACCTCTTCCTCAAGAAAGGATGAGGAATGAGCTGATTTTCCTCAATCTGACTTTGGCCATAGCTACTACCATCAGTTACAGGGTTATTTCTGTAGTAGAGAGGACGTTGTGTTGTTGGGGGTAGTAAAGGAGGAACTCATGGAGTCATCTTAGCTTGTCTTCTTCAGTGGAGGAGTGATATATTCATTGCAGGAGCTGCAAGGAGGATTCCTAGGCTTGATTTCATATCAGTGGCATGAATCCACACTTCCATCATCTCCCACTGTGCATTCCATGAGAGAAAATGCATTATTTTATGGAGGCAGTGAAAGAGGGGTTCATTGGGCTCATTAGGAGTGTGTTTCTGTGACAAAGTGATCAGAACTTTGTATTAGAGACATGATCAGAGGAGGGCATCTAAATTTCAGATCTACCATGGCCTCATTTATATTTTTTATCAGTTGCAGTGACAACTTGGTTGTCACATTTTGGGTTTCTTCAGCATTTCTAGCAATCTTCATAGATTGGCTAGAAATCTTGTATATCAGCCCATTTCTTTGTTATTGGGCTATTTCTTGTATTCCTTTAGCCACATATGTATTTTATTCATGTTAAGAAACTTATACCTTCATATACACTGTGCAGTCATTTCTCTCTGGCATTCTGTGGAGTTTCAACAACTCTTTTATTTCATGGCTTATTCATTGGAGGTTTGTTCTTAAAGCTTGAGTGGCTTTTCCCTCAACTATTTCTTGTATATTTCTACTGATATATCATAATATCATGATGTTTGTAGCATTTCCCTCTTATTATGTTTTCAGAGTTGTATATTTCATGTTTATGTTCTTATATTGTTGTAAGATCTGTCATTGAGCATTGTTTTAGACACCTAGATTGGGGAGATCTGAATAACCCATCTAGAGTTATTTATTTGAGCACATATTCTACATAGAAGTTGTATGATGAGTATTATAAGGCATCCTAGTAGTTTTTTGTCTTATTTTTGCTGCAACTTCCTTATACAGCGTCCTCAACGACCCTGTAGCAGAAATTCCCAAAGTGGAATATTGCATATCCATAGGCAGAGTCTGTGAAGGGCCAGCTAGCCTCAAGATTTCTCCCTTCTTAAGAAGGAATCATATCCTATAAATTCCCCGGTGGTCAATCTATGAAATTGACTTGTGATGTCTCTTTAAAGAAGGAATTAGAATATCATAAGATATTCCCGATGGAGCAGAAAATTCCAGATCTCGAATATTACATACCCTTAACCTTCACCCTTAACCTTAATCTTAACCTTAACCTTCACCATAACTTAAACTTAACCTTGACCTTAAATATAACCTAACCTTGACCTTAACCTTTACTTAACCTAACCTTAACTTTACCCTAACCTTAACCTTAACCCTAACCTTAACCTTAACCCTAACTTTAGTCTTAACCCTACCCTTAACCTTAACCTTGACTTTACCCTCAACCTAATCTTAACCTTAACCTTGACTTTACCCTTAACATAACCTTAAACTTGACCTTAACCTTAACTTTACCCTTAACATTTCCCTTAACCCTTAACCTACCCTTACTCTTAACCTAACCTTAATCTTACCCTTAACCTAATATTAACCTTAACCTTGACCTTAACCTTAACCTTAACCTTAACCTTACCTTTAGGTTAACCTGACCTTAACCTAAGGGTAAGGTCAAGATTAACATTAAGGGTAATGGTAAGGTTAAGTTAAGGGTAAGGTTAACCTTAACCAAACCTTAACCTTAACATTGACCTTAACTATAACCTTAACCTTAATCTGACTAAAAACGTAACCTTAACCTTACCCTTACCTTAAAGTTAAGGTTAAGGTGAAGGTTAAGGGTAAGGTTAAAGTTAAGGTTAAGGTGAAGGTTAAAGTAAAGTTTAAGGTTAAGGTAAAGGTTAGGGGAAGGTTAAGGTTAAGGTTAAGGTTAGGGTTAAGGTGAGGGAAAAGTCATAGTTAAAGTCAATATTAATGGTAAAGTTAAGGTTAAGGTTATGTTAAGGTTAAGGTAAGGGTAATTTAACGGTTAGGGTTAAGTTAAGGTTAAGGATAGGTTGAGGGTAAAGGTTAAGGTTGATGTCAATATTAAGGTTAAGGTTAGGTTAACATTAAGGTAAGGTTAGGTTAAGGGTAAATTTAAGGTTAAGGTTAAGGGTAAGATAAGGTTAAGGGTTAAGGTTAACCTTAACGTAACCTTAACCTTAACTTTACCCTTAACCTAACCTTCAACTCAAGGGTTTGGTCAAGGTTAGGGTTAGGTTAACCCTTAAGGTTACGTTAACCTAACCTTAAACTTAACTTTACCCTTAATCTAATCTTAACCTTAACCTAACCTTAACCTTAACCTAACTGTAGCCTTAACCTTACCTTAACCTCACTTAACCTTAACCTTGACCTTGACCTTGACCTTAACCTTACCCTTAACCTCACCTTAACATTGACATTAACCTTAACCTTCCCCTAAACTTAACCCTAACTTTACCCTTAACCTAACCTTACCCTTAACCTTAACCTAACCTTAACCTTAAGAAAACCCTTAACCTTAACCTTAACTTAACTAAACCTTCAAGGTTAGGGTAAGATTAAGGTTAACATTAAGGTCAATGTTAAGGTTGATTTCGGATAATGTAAGGTTAAGGTTATGGTTACGGTAAAGGTTAAGGTTAAGTTAAGGGTAAATTCAAGGTTAAGGTTAAGGTTAGGTTATAGTTAAGGTTAAGGTTTTGGTCAAGGTTAGGGTTTCGTTATAGTGAAAGTTAAGGTTAACATTAAGGTTACAAATTGACTTTACCCTTAACTTAACCTTAAATTAACCTTAAACTTAAATAACCTTAACCTTAACCTTAGCATTAACCTTTACCCTAACCTTAACCTTAACCTTATCCTTATCTTAACCTTAACCTTAACCCTAAACTTAAACTTGACCATAACCTTAACCTTAACCTAACCCTAACCTTAGCCCTAACCTTAACATTAACCTTAACCTTATCCTTTACCTTAACCTTAACCATAACCCTAACCTCCTTGACCAAACCCTTAACATTAAACTTAACCTTAACCTTACCCTTAACATTAACATTAACATTGACCGTAACCTTACCCTTAACATAACCTTAACCTTAACCTAACCTTAACCATGACCTTAACATAACCCTAACCTTGACCAAACCCTTGACCTTAACCTTAACCTTAACCTTGACCTTGATCTTGACCTTGACCTTAACTTAACCTTAACCTTGACCTTAATGTTAACCTTAACCTGAACCTGAAAAACCTTAACCTTGACCTTAACCTTAACCTCAACCTGAACCTGACTAACCTTAACATGACTAAACCCTTAAGGTTAGGGTAAAGCTAAAGTTAAGGTTAATGTCACGTTCAAGGTTAAGGTTAAATTAGGTTAATGTAATTTTATAGTTAGGTTAAGGTTAATGTTAAGGTTAGGTTAAGGTTAATATAAGGTTAAGGTTAAGGTTAGGTTAAGGGTAAAGTCAAGGTTAAGGTAAATTTAAGGTTAAGGTTAGGTTAATGGTAAAGTCAAGGTTAAGGTTAGGTTAAGGTTAAGGTTAAGGTTAAGGTTTTGGTTAAGGTTAGGGTTAGGTTTTAGTTAACGTTAAGGTTAGGTTAAGGGGGTAAGGTTAAGGCTAAGGGTAAGGTTAAGGTTAAGGGTAAAGGTTCAGGTTAAGGTTACAGGTTTAGTCATGTTAAGGTTAAGGTTAAGGTTAAGGTGAAGGGTAAGGGTAAGGTCAAGGTCAAGGTCAAGGTCAAGGTCAAGGTTAATGTTAAGTTAGGTTCAGGGTAAGGTTATAGCTAGAATAAGGTTAAAATTAAGTTTAGGTTAAGGTTAAGGTTATGGGTTTAGTCAAGTTAAGGTTAAGGGTAAGGTTACAAGTTTAGTCAGGTTAAGGTTAAGGTTAAGGGTTTGGTCAAGGTTAAGTTTAAGGTTAAAGTTTGGTTAAGGTTACGGGTTTAGTTATGTTAAGGTTAAGGTTAAGGTTAGGTTACCCTTAACCTAACCCCAACCTTAACCTTAGCCTCAACCTTGACCTTAACCTTAACCTTAATGCTCATCTTAAGCTTAACATTAACCTTAACCTTAACCTGACTAAACTTGTAACCCCTAACCTTAACCTTAACCTAACCTAACCATAACATAACCATAACCTTAACCTAACCTTAACCTTGACAAAAACCTTAACCTTCACTTTAACCTTAACTGTAAATTTAACCTTAACCTGACTAAACCTGTAACCTTAACCTAACCTTAACCTTGTCCTTAAGGTTAAGGTTAAGGTTAAGGCTATGGTTAAGCTTAAGTTCAAGGTGAAGGTTAAGGATAGGCTAAGGTTAAGGTTACGATTAAGGTTAAGGTTAGGGTAATGTTAGGGTAAAGGTTCAGGTTGAGGGTAAGGTTAAGGTTAAGGTTAAGGTTACTTTAAGGGTAAAGTTAAGGTTAATGTTAGGTTAAGGGTAAAGTCAAGGTTAAGGTTAGGTTAAGGTTCATGTTACAGGTTTAGTCAGGTTAAGGTTAGTTTAAACTTAAGAAGCTTAAGATAAGGTTTGGTTAACCTTAACCTTAAATTTTACCTTAACCTTATCTTAGCCTTACCCTAACCTTAGCCCTAACCTTACCCTGAACCTTAACTATAACCTAACCCATAACCTTAACCTTTCCAAACCCTTAACCTTATCCTTAACCTTAACCTTACCCTTAACTTTAACCTTCACTTAATCTTAACCTTAACCTTAACCTAATCTTAACCTTAACCTTGACTTTACCCTTAAACTTAAATTTAACCTTAACCTGACTAAACCTGTAACCTTAACCATAACCTAACCTTAACCTTAGCCTTAGCCTTAACCTTACCCTTAAATTTAACTCTAACCTTAACCTGACTAAACTCGTAACCTTAACCTTAACCTTTAACCTTACCCTAACCTTAACCATAACCTTAACCTTAAATTTACCCTTAACCTATCCTAACTATAACCTAACCTTAACCTTAGCCATAACCTTAACTATAACCTAACCTTAACCCTACCCTTAACTTAATCTTAACCTTAACCTAACCTTAACCTTAAGGATTTGGTCAAGGTTAGGGTTAACCTTAATCCTTACCCTTAAACTTAACTATAACTTAACCCTAACCTTGACCAAACCCTTAACATTTACCTTAACCTTACCCTTAAACTTAGCGTGACTAAACCCATAACCTTAACATTAAACTTAACCTTAACCTTAACCTTAACCTTACCCTTACCCTTAACCGTAACCTTATCCTTAACCTTAACCTTAAAATTTCCACATCCTTAACCCTAACCTTAACCTTAGCCTTAACCTTCCCCTAACCTTTAGCCTAACCTTAAACATAACTTTACCCTTAACCTAACCTTAACCTTAACTTTAACCTTAACTTAACCTTAACCTTGACTCTAAAATTAACCTTAACCTTAACCTTACCCTTAACCTTAAACTTAACCTTGACCTTAACTATAACCTAACCCTAACCTTACCCTTAACCATAACCAAGGTAAATTCAAGGTTAAGGTAAAGTAAAAGTTAAGGTTAGTTTAAGCTTAAGATAAGGTAAAGGTAAAGGTTAAGGTTAGGGTTAGGTTATAGTTAAGGTCAAGGTTAAGGTTAGGTTGATGTTAAGGTTAAGGTTAGGTTAAGGTTAGGTCAAGGTTAAGGTTACAAGTTTATCCATGTTAAGGATAATGTTAAGGTTAAGGGTAAAGTCAAGGTTAAGGTTATGGTTATAGGAATGTTAAGGTTAAGGTTAAGGGGTTAAGGTTAGGTTAACGTAAAGTCAAGGTTAAGGTTAAGGTTATGGTTATGGGAAGGTTAAGATTAAGGTTATAGTTAAGGTCAAGGTTAAGTTAAGGTTAAGATTAAGGTTAAGTTAGGTTAATGTAAGGTTAGAGTTAGGTTAAGGTTAAGGTTAAGATTAATATAAGGTTAAGTTTTAGGTTAGGTTAAGGTTAAGGTTTAAGGTTACATGTCTTAACCTTAACCTTCACTATAACCTACCCTTAACATTAACCTTTACCTAACCTTAATCTTAACCTTAACCATAACCTTAACCTTGACATTGACCTTAACTATAACCTTAGCCTTAACCTTAACCTTCCCATAACCATAACCTTAACCTTAACTTTAACCTTGACTTTACCTTAACCTAACCTTAACCCGTTAACCCTAATCTTAACCTTCCCATAACCATAATCTTAACCTTTACTTTACCCTTAACCTAACCTTAACCTTAACCTTCACCTTAACCTGACTAAACCCGTAACCTTAACCTTAACCTAATCTTAACCTTGACCTAACCCTAACATAACCTTAGCCTTAACTTAACCTAAACCTAAAATTAACCTTATCTTAACCTTAACCTAACCTTAAACTTGACCTTAACTATAACCTAACCCTAACCTTGACCAAACCTTAACCTTAACTTAACCTTACCATAACCTTAACCTTAACCTTCTCTATAACCTAACCTTAACCTTAACCTTAACCTTAACTTTAACCTTTACCTTAAGCTTAACTTTACCCTTAACCTAACCTTGACATTAACCTAAGGTTAGGGTTAGGTTATAGTTAAGGTCAAGGTTAAGTTTAAGGTTAAGGGTAAGGTTAGGGTTAAGGTTAAGTTTAAGGTCAAGGTTAAGGTTAATGTTAAGGGTTTGGTCAAGGTTAAGGTTAATTTAAGGTTAAAGTTAAGGTTAAGGTTAGGTTAAGTGTAAAGTTAAGGTTAAGGTTAGGGTTAAGGTTAGGGGAAAATTAAGGTAAGGTTAATGTTAAGGTTATGAGAAGGCTAAGGTTAAGGTTAAGGTTAGGGTTAGGGTTAAGGGTAAGTTTAAGGTTAAGGTTATGGGTTTAGTCACGTTAAGGTTAAAGGTAAGGTTAAGGTTAAGGTTAAGGGTTTGGTCAAGGTTAGGGTTAGGTTATACTTAAGGGTAATGGTAAGGGTTACGGGTAAAGTTAATGTTAGGTTAAGGTTAAGGTTAAGGTTAGGGTAAGGTTAACGGTTAAGGTTAAGGTTACGAGTTTAGTTAGGTTAAGGTTAAGGTTACATGTTTAATGAGGTTAAGGTTATAGTTAAGGTTAAGTTTAAAGTTACAGGTTTAGTTAGGTTAAGGTTAAGGTTAACGTTAAGGGTAAATTCAAGTTTAAGGTTAAGATTAATTTAGGGTTAAGGTTAAGCTTAGGTTAAGGTTAAGGTCAAAGTTAAGGTTAAATGTTAGGTTAAGGTAAGGTTAAGGTTAAGGTTAAGGGTAAAGTCAAGGATAAGGTTAGGTTAAGATCAAGGTTAAGGTTAATGTTAAGGTTAAGGTTAAGGTTAGGTTAAGCATAAAGGTTAAGGTTAAGGTTAAGGTTTGGGTAGGTTAATGTTAAGGTGAAGGTTAAGGTGAAGGTTAAGGGTAAGGTTAAGGTTAAAGTTAAGGTTAGGCTAAGGTTAAGTTTAAGGGTTTGGAAAAGTCAAGGTTATGGGTTAGGCTATATTTAAGGTTAAGGGTAACGTTAAGCTTAAGGGGAAGTTTAAAGTTAAGGTTATGGTTAGGTTAAGTTTAGGTTATGATAAGGTTAATGTTAAGGGTTACGTGTTTATTCAGGTTAAGGTTACGGCTAAGGTTAATTTTAAGGTCAAGCTCAAGGTTAAGGTTAGGTTTAGGTTAAGGGTAAGGTTATAGTTAAGGTTAAGGGTAGGTTAGGTTAAGGTTAAGGTTAAGGTTAAGATTAGGTTAGGTCAAGGTCAAGGTCAAGGTTAAGGTTAAGGTCAAGGTCAAGGTCAAGGTTATGGTTAAGTTAGGTTAAGGTAAGGTTAATGTTATAGTTAGGTTAAGGTTAAGATTAGGTAAAGGTTAAGGTTAAACTTAGATTAAGGTTAAGATTAGGTTAAGGGTAAAGTTATGGTTAAGGTTAGGTTAAGGTCAGGGTTAAGGTTAGGTTAGGGATAAAGTCAAGGTTAAGGTTATGTTAAGGATACGGGTTTGGTCAAGGTTAGGGTTAGGTTATAGTTAAGGTCATATTAAGGTTAAGCTTAAGGGTATGGTAAAGGTTAGGGTTAGCTTATAGTTAAAGTTAAGGTTAAGGTTAAGGGTAAAGATAAGGTTATGGTTAAGGTTAAGGTTAGGTTTAGGTTATAGTTAAGGTTAAGATTAGGTTAAGGGTAAACTTAAGTTTAAGGTTAGGGTTAACATTAGGGGGACGTTTTAGTTAATATTAAAGTGATGGTTAGGTTAAGGTTAAGATAAGGATAAGCTTCATGTTAAAATTAAGGTTAAGGTTAGGTTAACAGTAAAGTTAAGGTTAGGTTAGCTTAAGGTTAAGGTTAGGTTAAGGTTAAGGTTAAGGGTTTGGTCAAGGTTAGGGTTAGGTTATAGGTTAGGTTAGGTTAAGGGTAAAGTCAAGGTTAAGGTTAGGTTAATGTTAATGTTAAGGTTATGTTAAGTGTAAATTCAAGGTTAAGGTTATGGTTAAGGTTAAGGGTAAGATAACGTTAAGGTTAATTTTAGGGGGTAAGGTTAAGGTTAAGGTCGCAATTAGGTAAAGGTTAAGAATACGGTTAGGTCAAGGTTAAGGTTAAGGTTAAGGTTAAGGATAAGTTAAGGTTAAGGTTAAGATAAGGTTAAGGTTAAGGTTAAGGTTAACATTAGGTTAAGGGTAAAGTTAAAACTTAACCTTAACCTTCACATAACCTTAACCTTAACCTTAACCTTAATATAACCTTAACCATAACCTTAACCTTAACTTTACCCTTATTCTAACCTTAACCTTACTCTAACCATAACCTAATCTTAACCTTAACCTAACCTTAACTTTGACTTTAACCTTAACCTAACCTTAACCTTACCTTAACCTTAAGCTTAACCATAACCTTAATCTTAACCTTAACCTTAATCTTAAACTTAACATAACCTTAACCTTAACCTTACCCTTAAACTTAACTTATCCTTAACCTTAACCTTAACAATAATCTTAACCTCAGGTTAAGCTTAAGGTTAAGGGTAAGGTTAGGGTTAAGGGTAAAGGTTAAGGTTAAGGTTACGGGTTTAGTCAGGTTAAGGTTTAGGGTTTGGTCAAGGTTAGGGTTAGGTTATAGTTAAAGTCAAGGTTAAGGTTAAGTTTAAGGTTAGGTTAAGGTTAAGGTCAAGTTTAAGATCAAGGTTAAGGTTAGTTGAAGGTTAATGTTAGGTTAAGATTAAGGGTGAAGGTGAAGGTGAAGGTTAAGTTTAAGTTTATAGTTAATATTAGGTTAAATTTCAAGTTAAGGTTAAGATTAAGGTTAGGTTATAGTGAAGGTTAAGGTTAAGACCCGTAACCTTAACATTGACCTTACTGTTATTACTAACCTTAAACTAGCCTTAACCTCAAATTTACCCTTAACTTAACCTTAACCTTCACTATAACCTAACACTAACCTTGACCATTCACTTAACCTTACCTTTAACCTTGACCCTAACCTTAACCTTAACCTTAACCTAACTTTAACCTTAAGCTAACCTTAACATTAACCTTAACCTAACTATAACCTTACCCTTAACCTTAACCTTGACCCTAACTATAACCTAACCCTAACCTTGACCAAACCCTTAACCTTAACCTTAACCTAACTAAACCTGTAACCTTACCCTTAACCTTAACCAAACCTTACTCTTAACTTTACTTTAACCTTTACTTTACCCTTAACCTAACCTTAACCTTAAACTAACCCTTAACCTTGACCAAACCCTTAACATTAACATTAACCTTTACTTTACCCCTAACCTAATCTTAACCTTAACTAACATTAACCTTTACTTTACCCTTAACCTAATCTTAACCTTAACCTTGACTTTACCCTTAACGTAACCCTAACCTTGACCTTAACCTGAGGTTAAGAATATGGTTAAGGTTAAGATATAGGTTAAGGTTAGGGTAAGGTTAGGGTTAGGTTAAGGTTAAGGTTAGGTTAAGGTTAAGGTAAAGTTAAAGTTAAGGTTAGGTTAAGCTGAAGGCTAGGTTAAGGTTAAGGGTAAAGAAAAGATTATGGTTAAGGTTAAGGTTAGGGTTAGGTTATAGTTAAGGTTAAGGTTAGGTTAAGGTTAAGGTTATGGGTTTGGTCAAGGTTAGGGTTAGTTTATAGTTAAGGTCAAGGTTAAGGTTAGGTTATGGTGAAGGTTAAGGTTAAGATAAGGTTAAGGTTAAGGTTAAGGTAAAGGTTAAGGTTAAGGTTAAGGTTAATGTTAAGGGTTTGGTCACGGTTTGGGTTTGGTTATAGTTAAGGTTACGGGTTTAGTTAGGTTAGGGTTAAGGTTAAGGTTAAGGGTAAAGTCAAGGGTTTAGTTAGGTTAAGGTTAAGGATTAGTTTAAGGTTAGGGATAGGTTAAGGGTAAAGTAAAGGTTAAAGTAAAGTTAAGGTTAAGGTTTGGTTGAGGTTAAGGGTAAGGTTATGGGTTTATTGTGGTTAATTTTAAGGTTAAGGGTTTGGTCAAAGTTAGCGTAAGGTTATAGTTAGGGTCAAGGTTAAGGTTAAGGGTAAAGTTATAGTTAGGTTAAGATTAATCTTAAGGTTAGCTTAAGGTTAATGTTAGGTTAAGGTTAAGGTTAGGTTAAGGTTAGGGTCAAGGTTAAGGCTAAGGTTAAGGCTAAGGTTAAGGGAATGGTCAAGGTTAGTGTTAGGTTATAGTGAAAGTTAAGGTTAAGTCAAGGGTAAAGTCAAGGTTAAGGTTAGTTTAAGGTTAGTATTAATGGTAAGGTCAACATTAAGGTTACGGGTCTTAACGTTAACCTTCACTATAACCTAACCATAATCTTAACCTTAACCTGAACCTTAACCTTAACCTTCACCTTAACCTAATATTAACTATAACCTTAACCTTAACCTTCACCTTCACCTTCACCCTTAACCTTAACCGAACATTAACCTTAAACTAACCTTAATGTTAAGGTTGAGGTTAAGGTTAAGGTTAGGGTTAGGTTAAGGTTAAGGTTAAGCTTAAGGGTAAGATAAGTTTAAGGTTAAGGGAAAGGTTAAGGTTAAGGTTAGGGTTAAGGGTTAGTTAGGTGAAGGTTAATGTTAAGGTTAAGGTTAGGTAAATGTTAAGGTTAGGTTAAGGTAAGGTTATAGTTAGGTTAAATTTAATGTTGAGTTTAAGTTTAGGTTAAGGTTAAGGTTTAAGGTTACGGGTCTTAAACTTAACCTTAACTATAACCTACCCTTAACATTAAACTTTAGCTAACCTTAAAATTAACCTTAACCATAAACTTAACCTTGACCTTGACCTTAACTATAACTTTAACCTTAACTTTACCTTAACCTTAACCTTAACTTGACTAACCTTAACTTGATTAAACCCTTAAGGTTAGGGTAAAGTTAAAGTTAAGGTTAAGGTTAAGGTCAAGGTCAAGGTTAAGGTTAAGTTAGGTTAAGGTAAGGTTATAGTTATGTTAAGGTTAAGGTTAAGGTTAGGTTAAGGTTAAGATAAGGTTAGGGTTAGGTTAAGGGTAAAGTCAAGGTTATGGTAAAGTTAAGGTTAAGGTTGGGTTAAGGTGAATGTTAGGTTAAGGTTAAGGGTAAAGATAAGTTTATGGTTAAGGTTAGGGTTAGGTTATAGTGAAGGTTAAGGTTAAGGTTAAGGTTAGGGTTAGGTTATAGTTAAGGTCATGGTTAAAGTTAGGTTATGGTGAAGGTTAAGGTTAAAATAAGGTCAAGGTTAAGGTTAGGTTAAGGTTAAGGTTATGGTTAAGGTTAATGTTAAGGTTAGGTAAAGGTTAAGGTTAAGATTAATGTTAAGGGTGTAGTCAAGGTTAGTGTTAGGTTATAGTTAAGGTTATGGGTTTATTCAGGTTAAGCTTAAGGTTAAGGGTAAAGTTAAGGTTGAGGGTAAAGTCAAGGGTTTATTTAGCTTAAGGTTGAGGTTAAGGGTTTGGTTAATGTTAGGGTCAGGTTAAGGTTAAGGGTAAAGATAAGGTTAAGGTTAGGTTAAGGTTAAGGTTAATGTTAGGTTAAGGTTAAGGTTTGTTCAAGGTTAGGGTTAGGTTATACTTAAGGTTAACATAAGGTTAAGGTTATGGTTAAGGTTAAGGTTAAGGTTAAGTTAAGTTAAGGTTAAGGTAAAGGTTTGTTCAAGGTTAGGATAGGTTATAGTTAAAGTTTAGGTCAAACTGAAGGGTAAGGGTAAGGTTAAGGTTAGGTTAAGGTTAAAGTTAAGGTTATGGCTATGGTAAGGTTAGGGTTAGGGCTAGGTTAGGTTAAGGTTAAGGTATGATTAAGGTTAGATTAGGTCAGGCTTTAGTTTAAGTTAAGGTAAGGTTAAGGTCACGTTAAGGTAATGTTAAGGTTAGGTTAGGGTAAAGGGTAAGGTTAGGTTAGGGTTAAGTTTAAGGTTAAGGTTAGGGTAAGGTTAGGCTAGGCTAGGCTATGGTAAGGTTAGGGTTAGGGCTAGGTTAGGTTAAGGTTAAGGTATGATTAAGGTTAGATTAGGTCAGGCTTTAGTTTAAGTTAAGGTAAGGTTAAGGTCACGTTAAGGTAATGTTAAGGTTAGGTTAGGGTAAAGGGTAAGGTTAGGTTAGGGTTAAGTTTAAGGTTAAGGTTAGGTTAAGGTTAGGTTAGGCTAGGATTAAGGTTGAGGTTAAGTTTAAGGTTAGGTTGAGGTTAAGGTTAAGGTAAAAGTTAAGGTTAGGTTAAGGTTAAGGTTAAGGTTAGGCTTAGTTAGGTTAAGGTTAAGGTTAGGTTAAGGATAAGGTTAAGGTTAAGGTAAAAGTTAAGGTTAGGTTAAAATTAAGGTTAAGGTTAAGGTTAATGTTAGGCTTAGTTAGGTTAAGGTTAAGGTTAGGTTAAGGATAAGGTTAAGGTTAAGGTAAGTTTAAGGTTAAGGTATGGTTAAGGTTAAAGGTAAGGTTAAGGTTAACAATTTAGTTAAGTTTAAGGTTAAAATTAAGGTTAAGTTTAAGGTAAAAGTTAAGGTTAGGTTAAGGTTAAGGTTAAGGTTAAGGTTAGGCTTAGTTAGGTTAAGGTTAAGGTTAGGTTAAGGATAAGGTTAAGGTTAAGGTTAGGTTAAGGTTAAGGTATGGTTAAGGTTAAGGGTAAGGTTATGGTTAGGGTTAGGTTAATTTTAAGGTTAGGTTAGTGTTAAGGTTAAGGTTAGGTTAGGTTAGGTTAAGGTTAAGGTTTAGGTTTAGGTTAAGGTTAACAGGTTCAATAATGTTAAGGTTAAGGTATGGCTAATATTTAGTTAAGGTTAGGTTATGTTAATGTTAATGTTAAGGTTAAGGTTAAGGTTAAGCTTAGGTTAGGGTTAAGTTTAAAGGGTTTGTTAAGGTTATGGTTAAGGTTAAGGTTAAGGTTAAGGTTAAAGTCAAGGTTAAGTTAAGGTTAGGTTAATGTCAAGATTAAGGTTAGGTTAAGGTTAAGCTTAAGGGGGTAAGGTTAAGGTTAGGGTTAAGGTTAAGGTTAATGTTAGGGTAAGGTTAAGTTTAAGGTCAAGGTTAGGGTTAAGGTTAGGGGAAGGTTAAGGTTAAACTTAAGGTTAAGGTGAAGGTTAAGGTTAAAGGTAAATTTAAGGTTAAGGTTAAGGTTAAGGTAAAGGTAACCTTAACCTAATCTTAACCTTAAGCTTGACCTTAACCTTAACATTAACAATAACCTAACCTTAACCTTTACCTTAACTATAAACTTAACCTTAACTATGACCTAACCTTCACCTTAACCTTAACATTACCCTTAACCTAACCTTAACCTTAAACTTAGCCTTACCCCCTTAACCTTAACCTTAACCTTAACCTTAATCTGACTTAACTTGTAACCTTAACATTACCCATACCTTGACTTAACTTAACCTTTACCTTGACAACCCTTGACTATAATCTACCTCTAACCTTGAACAAATCCTTAACCTTAACCTGACTAATCACGTAGCACCTAATCCTAACCTTTTCCAAACCCTTAACCTAAACCTTAACTTTACCCTTAAACTAATCTTAACCTTAACCTAACCTTAACCTTAACTTTACCCTTAACCTAACTTTAACCTTGACCTTAACTATATCCTAACTCTAAACTTGACCAAAATTTAACCTTAACCTTAACCTTCCCATAACCATAACCTTAACCTTGACTTTACCCTTAACATTAACCTTAACCTTAAGCTTAACCTTACCCTTACCTAACCTTAACCTTGACCTAACCTTAACCCTAACTTTACCGTTAAACTAACCTTAACCTAACCTTAACCTTAACTTTACCCTTAACCTTAACTTTACCCTTAACCTAAGCTTAACCTTGACCCTAACTATAACCTAACCCTAACCTTGACCAAACCCTTAACCTTAACCTTACCCTTAACCTTAACTTAACCTAACTGAACCTAACATTAACCTTAACCCTTACCTAACCTTAACCTTATCTTAACCTTAACCTTCAGTATAACCTAACCTTAACCTTGACCTTAGCTATAACCTAACCCTAACCTTTATCAAACCCTTAAGTTTCCCCTAAACTTAACCTTAACCTTAACCTAAACTTATCCTTAACTTTACCTTAACTTTGACTTTACCATTAACATAACCTTAAACTTAACCTTATCTTACCCTTAACCTAACCTTAGGGTTTGGTCAAGGTTAGGGTTAGGTTATAGTTAAAATTATGTTTAAGGTTAAGGTTAAGGTTAAGGTTAAGTTAGGTTAAGGTTAAGGTAAGGTTAAGGTTAAGTTCAGGCTAAAGTTAAGGTCAAGGTGAAGGTTCAGTTAAGGGTTAGATAAGGTTAAGGTTAGGTTAAAGTTAAGGTTAAGGTTAATGTTAAGAGTTTGGTCAAGGTTAGGGTTAGGTTATAGTTAAGTTCAAGGTTAAGGTTAGGTTATAGTGAAGGTTAAGGCTAAGATAAGGTTAAGGTTAAGGTTAAGGTTAAGGTTATTGTAAAGGTTCAAGTTATGGTTAAGGTTAAGGTTAGGTTATAGTGAAGGTTAAGGTTAAGACCCGTAACCCTAACCTTAAACATAACCTTGACTTTACCCTTCACCTAACCTTAACCTTAACATTAACCTTAACCTTATCTTAACCTTAGCCTTAACCTAACCTTAACCTTAACCTTAACTTAAATATAAGTTTACCCTTAACATTAACCTTGACCTTAAGTATAACCTAACCCTAACCTTGAGCAAATCCTTAACATTAACCTTAACCTTAACCTTTACTTAACCTTAACCTTGACCTTAACCTTAACCTTACCCTTAACCTTAACGCTAACCTTAACCTTAACCTAACCTTAACCTTAAGCTTACCCTAACCTTACCATAACCTTCAACTTAAATTTACCCTTAAACTAACCTTAACCTTAACCTAACCTTAACCTTATCTTAACATTAACTATAACCTAACCCTAACTTTGACCAAACCTTAACCTTAACCTTAACTTTACTCTTAACCTAACCTTAACCTTACCCTTAACTTTGACCTTAACCTTAACTTTAACTATAACCTAACCCTAGCCTTGACCAAACCCTTAACATTAACCCCAACTTAACCTTAACCTTAACCTAACCTTAACTTGACCTTAATCATAACCTAACCATAACCTTGACCAAACACATAACCTTAACCTTAACTTTGACTAAACCCTTAAGGTTAGGGTAATGTTAAAGTTATGGTTAAGGCTAAGGTGGCAAGCCTTAAACTTAACCTGACTAAACCCATAACCTTAACCTCATCTTAACCTTAACCTTAACTAAACCATTAACCTTAACCTTCCCCTAACCTTTACCTTGACCCTTAACCTTAACCTAACCCTAACCTTTACCTAAACCTTAACCTAACCATACCCTTAACCTTACCTTAACCTTAACCTTAACCTTAACTTTACCCTTAACCTAACCCTAACCTTAAGGTTATGGTTAAGGTTATGCTAAGGGTAAAGTTAAGGTTATGGTTAGGGTGAGGTTAGGGTAAGGTTAAGGTTATGGTTAAGGTCAAGGTTAAGTTAGGTTAAGGTAAGGTTAAGGTTACGATTAGGTCAAGGTTAGGGGTTTAGTCAGGTTAAGGTTAAGATTAAGGGTTTGTTGAAGGTGAGGGTTAGGTTAAGGTTAAGGGTAAGTTTAAGGTTAAGGCCAAGGTTAAGGTTAAGGTTATGGTTAAGGTTAAGGTTACAGTTAGGTTAAGGGTAAATTTAAGGTTATGGTTAATGGTAAAGGTTAAGGGTAAGGTTAGGTAAAGGTTAAAGGTAAAGGTTAAAGGTTAAGGTAAAGGTTAAGGATAAGGTTAAGGTTAAGGTTAAAGGTTAAGGTTAAGGTTAAGGTTAAGGTTAGGTAAAGGTTAAGGGTAAGGTTATGGTTAAGGTTATGGTAAAGGTCAAGGTTAAACCTAACCTAACTTTAACCTTAACCTTATCCCTAACCTTAACATTAACTTTACACTTAGGTTACGAGTTTAGTCAGGTTAAGGTTAGGGTTAAGGGTTTCGTGAAGGTGAAGGTGAAGGTGAAGGTGAAGGTTAAGGGTAAGGTCAAGATTAAGGGTAAAGTTAAGGTTAAGGTTAAGGTTATGGGTTTAGTAAGGTTAAGGTTAAGGTTAAGGGTAAGGTCAAGGTTAAGGGTAAAGTTAAGGTTAAGGTGAAGGTTAAGGGTAAGGTTAAGTTTAAGGTTACGGGTTTAGTCAGGTTAAGGTTATGGTTAAGGGTAAGGTTAAGGTTAAGTTTAGAGGAAGGTTAAGGTTAAATTTCAGCTAAGGTAATGTTAAGCTTAAGGTTACGGGTTTAGTCAGGTTAAGGTTAAGGTTAGGGCTAGGTTATAGTTAAGGTTAAGATTAGGTTAAGGGTGAGATAAGGTTAAGGTTAAGGTTAAGGTTAAGGTTAGGTCAAGGTCAAAGAAAAGGTTATGTTTAAGGGTAAAGTCAAGGTTAAGGTAAAGGTTAAGGTTAGGGTAAAGGTTCAGGTTCAGGTTCAGGTTAAGGTTAAGGTTAAGGGTTTGGTCAAGGTGCTGGTTAGGTTAACCCTTAAGGTTTGGGTAAAGTTAAAGTTAAGTTTAAGGTTAGGTTAAGGGTAAATTCATGGCTAAGGTTATGGTTATTGGAAGCTTAAGGTTAAGATTAAGGTTAAGTTAAGCTTAAGGTCAAGGTTAGGGTTAGGTTATAGTTAAGGTCAAGGTTAAGGTTAGGTTAAGGTAAAGGTCAAGGTTAGAGTTAGGTTATAGTTAAGGTTAAGGTTAAAGTCAAGGTTAAGGATTTGGTAAAGGTTAGGGTTAGGTTATAGTTAAGGTCAAGGTTAAGGTTAGGCTAAGGCTAAAGGTTTGGTCAAGGTTAGTGTTAGGTTAAAGTTAAGGTTAAGGTTAAGATTACAGTTATGATTTTAGTCAGGTTAAGGATAGGGTTATGGGTTTGGTCAAGGTTAAGGTTAAGGTTAGGAAAGTTAAATTTAAGGTTAAGGTTAGGTTAATGTTAAGGTTAAGGTTAAGGGTTTGGTCAAGGTTAAGGTTAGGTTAAGGGGATAAGGTTAATGTTAAGGTTAAGGTTAGGTTAAGGGTTTGTTCAAGGTTACTGTTAGGTTATAGTTAAGGTCAAGGTCAAGGTTAGGTTATAGTTAAGGTTAGGGTTAAGGTTAGGGTTAAGGTTAAGGTTAGGTTAAAGTTAAAGTTAAGGTTAGTTTAAGGTTAAGTTTAAGGTTAAGGGTTAAGGGTTTGATCAAGGTTAGGGTTAGGTTAAGGGGGTAAGGTTAACGTTAAGGTTAAGGTTAAGGTTAAGGGTTTGGTCAAGGTTAGGATCAGGTTAAGGTTAACGTTAAGGTTAAGGGTTATGGCCAAGGTTAAGGTTAGGTTAAGGTTAAGAATATGTTAAGTGTAAAGTTAAGGTTATGGTTAGGGTAAGGTTAAGGTTAAGGTTAAAGATAAGGTTATGGTTAAGTTTAAAGGTCAAGGTTAAGGTTAAGTTAGGTTAAGGTAAGGTTGAGGTTATGGTTAGCTTAAGGTTAAGGTTAGGTTAAGTTAAGGTTAGGGTTAAGTTAAGGGTAAAGTTAAGGTTAAGGTTAGGGTTAAGTTAGGGTTAAGGTTAGGGGAAGGTTAAGGTTAAGGTTATGGTTAAGGTTAGGTTAAGGAGAAGGTTAAGGGTAAGGTTAAGGTTAAGGTCAAGGTCAAGGTTAAGGTTAGGTTAAGGTTAAGGTTAAGGTTAAGGTTATGGGAAGGTTAAGGTTGAGGTTAATGTTAAGTTAAGATTAACGGTAATGGTTTGGTCAATGTTAGGGTTAGGTTATAGTTAAGGTAAGGTTAAGGGTAAATTTAAGGTTAAAGTTAAGTTTTGGTCAGGTTAAGGTTAAGGTTAAGGTGAAGGTTAAGGGTAGCGTTAAGGTTAAGGTTAGGTCAAGGTTAAAGTTAGGTTAAGGATAAGGTTAAGGTTGAGGTTTTGGGAAGGTTAAGGTTAATGTTAAGGGTTTGGTCAAGGTTAGAGTTAGGTTATGGCTAAGGTTGTGGTTAAGGTTGTGGTTAAGGTTAAGGGTTTGTTCAATGTTAGAGTTAGGTTACAGTTAAGGTTAAGGTTAGGTTAAGGGTAAGGTTAAAGGTTAAGATTAAAGGTAACCTTGACCAAACCCTTAACCTTAACCTAAACTTAACTTCACCCTTAACCTTAACCATAACCTTATATTTACCCTTAACCTTAACCTTCACCTTAACCTAACTTTAACCTTAACTTTACCCTTAACCTAACCTTAACCATAACCTTAAGTTAAGGCTAGGTTATGGTTAAGGTTATGGGAAGGTTAAGGTTAGGTTAGGCTAAGTTTAAGGTTTGGTTAAGGGTTTGGTCAAGGTCAAGGTTAATGTTAGGTTAAGGGTAAGGTTAAGGTTATTGGTAAAGTTAAGGTTACGCTTAGGGTAAGGTTAAGGTTAAGGTTAGGTTAAGGTTAAGGTTAAGGCTAGGGGAAGGTTAAGGTTAAACTTAGGTTAAGTTAAAGGTTATGGGGAGGTTAGGTTAAGGGGGTAAGGTTAAGGGTAAGGCTAAGGTAACCTTAACATTACTAAAACCATAACCTTAACCTTAACCTATAGTTAACTGTAACCTTAACCAAACCCTTAACCTTAACCTAACCATAACTTTACCCTTAACCTTAACCATAACATTATCTTTACCCTTAACCTTAACATTAACCTAACCTTAACCTTAAGTTTACCATGAACATAACCTTAACCATCACCTTAAGTTAAGGTTAGGTTATGGTTAAGGTTAAGGTTAAGCTTATTGGAAGGTTAAGGTTAAGATAAGGTTAAGGTTAAGGTTAAGGTTAGGTTAGGCTAAAGTTAAGGTTTGGTTAAGGGTTTGGTCAAGGTTAGGGTTAGGTTAAGGGGGTAAGGTTAACGTTAAGGTTAAGGTTAAGGTTAAAGGTTTGGTCAAGGTTAGGGTTAGGTTATAGTTAAGGTCAAGGTTAAAGTTAGGTTTAGGTTAAGATTAGGTTAAGGGTAAAGTTAAGGTTATGGTTAATGTAAGGTTAAGGTTAGGGGTAAAGATAAGGTTATGGTTAAGGTTAAAGGTCAAGTTTAAGGTTAAGCTAGGTTAAGGTAAGGTTAAGGTTATGGTTAGGATAAGGTAAAGGTTAGGTTAAGTTAAGTTTAAAGTTAAGGTTAAGGTTAGGTTAAGTTTAGGGTTAAGGTTAAGCGGGTAAGGTTAAGGTTAAAGGTCAAGGTTAAGGTTAAGTTAGGTTAAGGTAAGCTTAAGGTTATGGTTAGGTTAAGGTTAAGGTTAGGTTAATTTAAGGTTGAAGTTAAGGTTAAGGTTAGGTTAAGGGTAAAGTTAAGGTTAAGGTTAGGGTTAACCTTAGCCTTACCTTAACCTTACCCTTAACCTTAAACTTAACTTGAGGTTAAGATTATCGTTAAGGTTAAGGTTAAGGATAAGTTAAGGTTATAGGTTTAGTCAAGTTAAGGTTAAGGTTAAGGTTTGGGTTAAGTTTAGGTTATAGTTAAGGTTAAGGTTAGGGTTAAGTTTAGGTGAGGTTAAGGTTAAGGGTAAGGTAAAAGTCAAGGTTAAGGTTAAGGATAAGGTCAAAGTCAAGGTTAAGGTTAAGTTAGGTTAAGGTTATAGGTTTAGTCAGGTTAATGTTAAGGGAAGGTTAAGGTTAAGGTTAAGGTTAAGGTTAAGTTAAGGTTAAGGTTAAGGTTTCGTCAAGGTTAGTGTTAGGCTATAGTTAAGGTTAAGGGTAAGGTTAAGGTTAAGGTTAAGGTTATGATTATGGTTAAGGTTAACGTAAGAAAAGGTTAAGGGGAAGGTTAAGGTTAAGGTTAAGGTTACAGGTCTTAACCTTAACCTTAACCTTATTTTAACCTTAACTATAACATAACCCTAACCTTGGCCAAACACATAACCTTAACCTTAACATTAACCAAACCCTTAACCTTAACCCTAACCTAAAAAAACCCGTAACCTTAAAATTACCCTTAACCTTAAGGTTATAGTTACGGTTTGGTCAAGGTTAGGGTTAAGTTATAGTTAAGGTCAAGGTCAAGGTTATGGTTAAGGTAAGGTTAAGATACGGTTAAGGGTACAGGTTTAGTAAGGCTAAGGTTAAGGTTAAGTTCAAGGTCAAGGGCAACGGTAAGGTTAAGGGTAAGGGTAAGGTTAAGGTAAGGGTAAAGTTAACCTTAACCTAACCTTAACCTTAACCTTGACCTTAACTATAACCTTAACTTGACTAAACAGGTAACCTTAACTTTAACTTGACTAAAACTGTAACCTTAAACTTAACCTTAACTTTACCCCTAATCTAATATTAACCTTAACCTTGAATTTACCTTTAATGTAACCTTAACCTTGACCTAACCCTTAACCTTAACCTTAACCTAACCTTACCCTTAACCTTCACCCTTAACCTTAAGCTTAACCTTCACTATAACCTAACCTTAACATTAACCTTATCTTAACCTTATCCTAACCTTAACCTTGACTTTACCCTTAATGTAACCTTAAAATTACCCTTAACCTTCCCATAACCATAACCTTAACCTTAACTATAACCTTATCCTAACCTTCACCTTAACTTTACCCGTAACATAATATTAACCTTAACCTTGAATTTACCCTTAACTTAACCTTAACCTTTACCTAACCCTTAACCTTAACCTTGAAAAAACCCTTAACCTTAACCTTAACCTAACCTTATCCTTAACCTTCACCCTTAACCTTAACCTTGACCTCGACCTTAACCTAACCTAAACCTTAACGTTAACCTTAACCTTATCTTACCCTTGACCTAACCTTAACCTTAATTGTAACCTAAACCTAACCTTGAATTTACCTTAACCTAACCTTAACCCCTTAACCTTAACCTTAACATTCCTGTTAGCCACCTATAAATTCTGTTACACCATGTGGTGGCTAGTCTTGTCTTTAAGCCTTCAAGAGATAGTTTCCTTTTAAAAATTATCATATTTTGAAGTCTTATGATGATAATTACCATTTGAGTTAATATTCACTGCTATTTCACTATTAATCCTAAAGTACCTGCTGTTAATTAAGAGAAATACTGCCTAAAAAACTCCATTGTCCATCATTTCAATTCTCCCTTTTCACCCCTATTTTCCTTTACAAATTTCCCCTTTCGCCCTTTCATATTAACCTCCAAACCATTAAAACCCTCTTTTAAACCTTATATCATCCTTTTATTTGGTTTAAAAATCCTTTTTCTAGCCTACCAAAACCCTCATTTGGCCTTTAAAATCCTTGTTTTTGGCCTAAAAAACACCCTTTTGCACTATAAGTTATTTAGCCCCCAAGGGCTTATGGCTTTTAAAGCCTTACCCTCATATGTCCGAAGCCCTGCAATCGTGCACTTAAACACATGACCCTTCATGCCAAAACCCATATTTCACTTCTATTTGACCATTTCCAACATTATAATTCTAAGCAGATTTGGATTGTTGATCTCTATTGATCAATGGCCATCGGGCCCCCATCTTTCTGCCCACTCTACCACCTTCCCTCTTCCCCTTTCAATATATCCGCTCCATCTTTGAATCTCAACCGTCCATTCAGGTGATCCTATGATTGGGACTCAACCTGATAAACCCGACTTTCCATTACACCCGTCGGCTACGCGAAAAAATCTACGTCACCATAGATCCCACTACCATCTCTACCCATGCATCTTTCGGCCCATCGCGTGCAATCCACACCATCAGATCTGCAGCTCATCATCCGACGGCCAACGATCAATATCACGTAATTTTTGGCCATGTTTCATCGTGCGCTACTTCCACACGATATAAGCGGTTTTCATTTTCCACATGTCGAGCGATGAATGGAATCGCGTTCCAAAAGTTAATATCACCTCTCCCCCCAAAATTCTACGCGAAAAACATTAATGGTTTTCCCAAAACCGCTTCTTCTCAATTCGCGCCCTAATTCAAATTTAAAACCCCTGTTTTTTTTTTGCCTCGATTTTTCTCCTTACACTGCTACATCCATTCATCCTCGCAGCTCCGATCTCTTCCATAAACCCTCCTAAGCATTCAAACCAATAATTCACAGGATTTTAATAACGTTTGTTTTTTTTTTAATGTAGGTTTAATGAAGTTCAAGTTAAAAACCCTCCAGCAGATAATTATAGTTTTATTGGCTGAGGATGACGATCCTCACGGCCTTTGACACAAATTAAACGGTTTTAAATTGATAATTACAAGTTTTCAAAAGATTGATAAGTCATGATTTTCAGTTTCTTGAACAAAAATTCCAACAAACCCTCTGCACACCTGCAAACAACAAAACACAGTTAGCATCAATTAATGAAAGAGTATCAGTGTCAAAGATGAAGATCAGAGCATGATCAAAGGTTTAAAGATGTTAATAAAACCTTGAAAGGAGATCAAGGCACAAATTGAAGATCAAAGGCCTAATCCATAGAATGAAGAAAAATCTCCAGAAAAACCTTGAATTCCACATCACAAGGGAAAATTGAATCCCCAGCTACCAAAATTGCCACTTGCAGCCTTTCTGCCTCAAAGGAATACCTCAGATCAAATCTCAGTCAGTAACATTAAGAATAAAGGCAACTAAACAGTTATTACAAGAAAAGAAAATATCTCAAAATGTCAGCAAAGTTATTGCAAAAGATAAAAAGAGCCTTAAAGTGAATCTTTCAACCCACTAAGCTTGAAAAGCAGAAAACAGAGTAAAAGAAACAGAGTTGTAATTGAATGCATTCCTGCCTTATGCCTTGCATGGTTTTCAAGGCTAGGAGTTTCATTTAGTATGGAATTAATGATACTCAAATCCTAGAACTCTTCCACCTCCTCTTTCTCATATAAATCTCCTTGAGGAATACATTGTAAGATGTTGGTTGGTTGGTTGGTTGGTTGGTTGGTCACTAGTTGTAACATTGGAACTCTATGAAATAATACATAGTCTGTTGAAGTTGAAGAAGAAATTGAAGTCTTGGAAGCTGGATTATGTTTTGACATGCTTGTTCTTGAGAAGGCTCTATCATTGGATCCCTGAGCTTGGTTGTTGGTGATGTATTCTGAACTGTCTACTATTTTTCCTATTTTCATTATGTTTCATAAATTCTTACTACAGTAGGATGAAAAGTTTAGGCTAGGAAATGGCTCCTGGAAGCACCTTAGACCTGTTTATCCTTCATTGTTTTATGTTTTCTTCTACTAAGGTATTTTATAGTCTTTAATCTTTCTCTTTAGTCCTCATGCTTGTTTATTTCTCTAATAGTTCAAATAGTTGGTTCCAACATGATTTATGGTTTTCCGTGCTTGTCTGCTACCACTTGAAAACTGTTTTTGAAGTCTCCCTTTGAAGTACCATTGTTTATAGTTAGCCAAGCAGGTCTGTTTCGATCATACCCTTTGTCCCTACTTGAATAGTTATTTTAAAGGTATTTATAGTTGTGATCATAGATTTGTTAGGTGTTCCCTCTTCTATGACTGCAATTATCAGTGAATCTTTTATGTTTTCTAATTCCTTTGAAATAAAGTCTTTGAGGAAATAGGGTGTTCCAAAAATCTTATATTTCTTTTTAAAAGTTGTATTGAAATCATTATTTGCTTAAAGTGTGGTTTGTAGAATTCAGGTTAGCCCTATCTATCAAATACCTCTTTATTGTTCAAGTTATGTTTTTAAGTTCCCTTTGTTGAGAATTCGAACTCTCCTTCAAATCATTAATGTCCATCTCATTCACAAAAACTAAAGGATCTTGTGGCCAAGTTAGATTTTACCTTTGATATCCCATATCCATTTATGAGCTTGTCATTACTTCTTCTTAACTCCATTTCCCAATGAACCTGACACTTCTTCTTTCTATCTATAATGCCTAGACCTTTCATGTTCTGCTATATCAATTCAACCAAACAAACACTTGCACTTAATAACTAGTCTAAAATCAATACTTAAAAGAAAACAAGATAAATATTTGCAAAATAAGTAAATTTTAGAGATCCCTCTCTGAGAACAAGAGGACTAGATCCCGGAACTCTAAAGATTGGTTCTGATGTTGCCTTATCTTTTGGTTATCCAATCTATCAAAACACAGGACCCCAATAGTTCCCATAACCGTAACTTTAACCTTGACTTTAGCCTTAACCTAACCTTAACCTTAACCTTAACCTACCTAATCCCATAACCTTAACCTTAACCTAACCTTAACCTTGACCTTAACTATAACCTAACCCTAACCTTGACCAAACCTTAACCTTAACCTTAACTTAAGCTTAACCTTAATCTTAACCTTCCCTTAACCTTAACCTTAACCTTAACCATAACCTAACCTTAACCTTGACGTTAACTATAACCTAAACCTAATCTTTACCAAACCCTTAACCTTGACCTTAACCTTAATCTTAACCTTAACCTTAACCTTTGCCTAACCTTAACCTTAACCTAACCCTAACCTTAACCCTAACCATAGCCTTAACTTTACCCTTAACATAACCTTAACCTTCACCTAACCTTAACCATAACCTTAACCTAACCTTAACCTTGACCTTAACTATAACCTAACCCTAACCTTAACCTTGAATTTACCCCTTACGTAACCTTAACCTTGAATTTACCTAACCAAAGTTAATTTTAAGGTTAAGGTTAAGGTTAAGGTTAAGATAAGGTTAAGGTTAGGTTAAGGTTAAGGTTACGGGTTTATTCAGGTTAATGTAAAGGTTAAGGTTAAGGTTAAGGGTTAGGTTATAGTGAAGGTTAAGGTTAGGTTAAGGGTAAAGTCAAGGTTATGGTTAAGGAAAAGGTTAAGGGTAAGGATAAGGTTAAGGGTTACACCTTGACTTTACCCTTAAATTAACCTTAACATTCACTATAGCCTAACCCTAACCTTGACCAAACCCTTAACCTTAACCTTAACCTTAACCTTACCATAACCATAACCATAACCTTAATCTTAACCTAACCTTAACCTTTACCTTTACCTAACCGTAACCTTAACCTTAACCTTGAACTTAAGGGTAAGGTTTGTTCAAGGTTAGGGTTAGGTTATATTTAATGTTAAGGTTAAGGTTAGGGTTAAGGTTAGGGGAATATTATAGTTAAGATCAAGGTTAAGGTTAGGTTAAGGTTAAGGCTAATGTTAAGAGTTTGGTTAAGGTTAAGGTTAAGGTTAAGGGTAAAGTTAAGGTTAAGGTTAAGGGGTTAAGGTTAGGTTCAGGTAACGTCAAGGTTAAGGTTAAGGTTAACATAAAGGGGGTAAGGTTAAGGTGAAGGTTAAGGTTAAGGTTAAGTTAAGGTTAAGGTTAGGTTAAGGCTAAGTTAATGGTAACGTCTAGGTTAAGGTTAAGTTTAAGGTGAAGGTTAAGGTTATAGTTAATTTAAGGTTAAGGTTATGGTTAGGGTTATGGTTAAGGTTAAGGTTAAGGGTAAAAATAAGGTTATGGTTAAGGTTACATTAAGGGTAAAGTCAAGGTTAAGGTTAAGGTAAGGTTAAGATAAGGTGTTGGAGAGGTAAATCCACTCTACAGATAGAGGCAATCCCTACTAGCCCAGATCAGGTCTAGCAACAATCAGACACGCAGTGATGTAGGTTTAGTTACAAAAATGACAAAACATAATACGTTGCCTACCTCAGGTCCTATGCAAAGGTCGTCGAAAAAGGGATGACGCTTCCCGTCCTCTGCTTTGGCAGATCACGATCCTTCCGCTTAGCGCGTCCGAACACCTGCACACATGCGAAGAAACTCGACGATACACAGCATAGAATCTAAATCTTGTAACTATAAATTAGTGAGAGAGGATGTAATTCATTGCATCAAAGATAAAGACACACGAATGAAACCATAATCAAAGTCGCTTATCATTAATAATAACAAAGGAAAGATACAACCTTGAGCTCTGCGGGGTCGATAGAAAAGCATGTCTCAATGAAGCTCGTCGGAAGTGGGACAAAGCTCTCTCTCTTTAGCTTGGCTTTCAAATGCTATCTGGCAATAGTCTCCTTGCTACAGATTCAACTCTTTCTTCTATGACCACTACTAAGACTACTAGCTTGCTAAGGGAAAATGGCAAGCTTATATAGATGGTAGAAGGGGAGTTGGGATCCCTACAATTGTCAGATTGGCCCTATCCTTAAGGAAGCTTCCATGATAGGTGGAAAACCACCTCCCCTACTGTTACATAGAATTTTGTCACCGTCCCTGCAATTCCCTATCCCGCACATTGGAGGGCTTATTCCGCGACCTGTGAGCACTGACATGACCTGAAACCACTTTCATGGCATCCCCCTGGACAAGGGCATTCATTCCCCTGAAGACAATTCCTTGTGAAAAACCCTAAAAATAGCCTTTTTTTCCTTGGTGCGACTAGTCAGTTCAGCCCTTGTGCCAATGGGGGGAATCCTCCAAATAGGGCGTGCCAGCTGGCACATTGTATCAGTGTTGTACTCGTGCCAGGCTTATTAAGGGGTTTTTTTTTAAAATAAATGTCGGAAGATTAACTCCAACCAATTCCTAAACTGGTCTCTAAATTGAGTTGGGAGGTTTGGCTCTGGATCTCCATGTAGAGGAAGTGGTTTTCCACCTCTCATGGAAGCTTCCTTGAGGATAGGGCCAATCCCATGATTGTAGGGATCCCAACTCATCTTCCACCATCTATATAAGCTTGCTATTTTCCTTTGCAAGATAGTCTCCAAGAGCCTTCATAACCTAAAGAATGTTGCAAGAGCCTTGATATTCCTTATAGAGCCAAATCAGTAGCAATGATATTATTGTCAAGACAACCGAAGAGAGAGGCTTGTCCCATTCTTGACGAGATTTACCGAGACGTATTCCATTGTCGACCCGCCGAAGGACGATTCAATGTTAGAGCCAGGTTGTATCTTTCTTTGAATTAATTAATTATAAGCGACTTTGGTTATGGTTCCACTCGTATTGTTCATTATGACTATGAGTTGTATCTTCTCTGACTGATACATAATTGCATATATTGGGTTTACACTTGTGTGTTCGTTGTGTTTCTTGTGTGTGCAGGTGTTCGATCACGACAAGTGGGAGAATTGTGATCTGCTGGAGCAAGGAAATGGGAGCGCTATCTCCTCTATGAACAATAGCACTGGACTTAAGGTAGGCCTTCTTCGCAATTTGGTCTATTGCAATTAGGAATTTGCGCCTTATCATGATACGATTGTTGCTAGACCCGATCTGGGCTAGTAGGGAATACCTCTGTCCACAGAGGGGATTTACCTCTAAAACAAATTGGTGAATCCACTGGGGAGACGTTGATTTGGAGTATTGTCTTGTCTTTTCGGTCGATTCTTGACTTTGCTTGCTTAATCAGCTCTTTTGGCTGGCTCTTTTCGTGTGTTTGGATTTTGTTTAGCTTCACCATCACTAGTCTGTTTCTTGGATTGCTCTTTTTTATTTTTTCTTAGTAAACTCAACCAATGCACTTATTAGCCTAACAGCCACACCAATTGGTGCATGTTGCCAGTGTATTACCCACGACAATCCTGTTCTGGTGCTAGATTCAGCCTGACAGTCGCGCCAATTCTGTAAGGCGCTAGGGTTTGCTCTACTTTCAGGTTTCTAAGCTTAATCTATGATTTTGGTTTCATTTTTTTGACTACTTGAGTGTTCTGGAGCCTTGTTTGACTGACTGTGGCCTTCATCCTTTGGTTGTTTTCCCTCTTCTATCGATTTTTCATTATATCCCTAGGGCATCTAGGTGCTATAGTGTGTCGAGCCTCCCATAGGATTTTTTGGTTTCTATCTGTTCAGTCAACTCTATGATTGCTTCTCTGCATTCATTTGGTGGCTATCCATCGTTTTCTTGCATTTTTTGAGTGATTGGTTTCTTCCTCATTCGAATTCTGCCTTGTCTCATTTTGGGTCTAGATTACATGGTTAATTTGAGTCTTTGGGATTCTCTGTGTTTTGAGGGATTGTTTTTTCAATTTGAGGTCTGATTGTGTGTTCACATTGAGTGAAATTTGTTTGCTTTTACTCTTTTTCTACCACTTCCCAAATTTTTCATTTCATTAATTTTCATTTGTTTCGTGTACTTTTCTCTCAAACACTGAAAATAAAAAAAATCTCTTTTGCTTTTGATTAGTTAGTGTGAATTAAATATTTTCTGTGTTATTAGTGATTAGTAACTCTGAAAGAAAAGATTTTTAGTTTCCATTAGCTGCATTAGAGACATCACTAGTTATTGTCTGGTCATTTTGTTATTGTGTGAAAATCTCTTAACTCTCTCGTAATTAGCTTTCATCGAATGAAATGATATACTGTGGCATGTAGTGTGCATTTAGGAGATTTTGAGACATAACACTTGCTAGGGCCTGAAAATTGAAACATAATTGAATATTAACATTAAAATTTATTCAATTTACATTAAAGCAACATTGAAACATTAATGAAACATTTAGAGGTCTAGGCTAGAGACGTGTTCTGACTTCGTTAAACCTAGTAGCTGTCGTTCACGTCTTGGCTTTAGGCAACACTAGTACGGAATTGTGCTCCCCGTACCGTCAAGTATATAAAGGGAGACCCCACTAGGTTTCTATCCTTTATCCATAGGAATTTGAATCTACCACCCTATACCCGTGATACACCGGACACAGCATTCAAGGAGATTGCTTTCACGTACGTTAATTCCTTGGTTTATTTCTCCTTCATTTTGAAACCAAGGTGTATATTGCAGTTCATGGTTATTTGGTACACCCTTTGCCTAGCATTAATGAGCAGTCATTTTGATCTTATCTGACTCCTTAAATTTGAAAAGATCACCAAGTGCTTGTCAATTCACGCTTTCTTCAAAACTGAAAGAGATAGAGTCATCTTTCATCCATTTCTCGACTCTTAAAACATGAAACGGTGAATTTTATGAGTTTCAATGTGGTAAAATAAATCACCTGCGATCACACACCCTGTTAGAATTTGCTTGTTGGCCATTTGATTGTGTGCCTTGATTTTTTAGCCCATGTGTTGTGTTTGATATTTTCCTTTTTTCATTACCGTCACAATGGTAGAACCTTCAGTTTCGTCTACTAGTAGTCCATATATGGATGATTCATCAGAGGTCTCGCAATCCTCTACTGAACCATAGCAGCCCATTGTTTTCGAGTTTCTCGATGGGGGACTAGTTCTATCTGAGCTTCTCTTTGGAGGACCAGTTGAGTTCAATTGGCCCTTAACCGACACTTGGTTTGGATTTTGAGTAGGGAAACATTTCCCTCCTCTTACATCGGGTTCGCCTTTTATAGCTATTGTTATTCCTCCTAGTCCTCACCGTCTTCTAGAAGATTTAGCGGCAGGTTCAGACATGGGATCATCTAGCCATTCTCCTGGTGAGGAAACCCCGATGTCTGGTGAATATTACCAGTTTTTCCCAGAAGACAACCCCGAGTTATCTGTCATGTCTTCGCCTGGTCCCTCACTTCCAGCGGGATATAGATCTTTGAGTCAGATCATGACCACCGTTGCCTCTATGGGGATATCAACTCCCTCTACGAGGTCAGTTATTCCTTCATTGGGGATGTCTCCAAGGACACCCATCACGTCATCCCCTCAGTTCACTTCAGTTCCTATCAGGCCCACCGTCTGTGTGGCTGCATCTACACCCACTGTTACCACTCAGTCCGTAAGGACCATATCGCTTCCCGAAGATGTCTATATAGCGTCTGATATACTAAAGAAAATCTCTCCTGAGGAGTATCGATTGTCCCTTCAACAATTGAACCTCGAGGTCAGACAATCCTCTCAAGTCACCAACCACCCGTATTTTTCGCATTACGCATAGGATGGTACACCCATTTACATTTTTACATATCAATATGATGAGTACGGAATCCTTTACATTTACCCGCTCCAGAGGCTTATCTTCATGGCCAAGTTTTTCCATCTAATCAAGCTGGGAACCCTCACAACCCGCAAGGACAACCCTTTCAGGGTCAACCTTCAAGCCAGCCTAGTTATCCTTATGACCCGCAAGGACAACCCTTACAAGGCTACCCTCCGGGCCAGCAGGGGTTGTTATATGGTCCACAAGGACAGTCTTACAACCCTTCAGGTCAACCTATCTAGCCTTACCTTGTGGTCCAACCAGGGCAACTTCAAGGACCCACAGGTCATTCAGGATACCAACTGGGGCCATTGTATGGTCCTGGGGGGCAAGTCCAACCTTCACAACCTATGCAACCTCAGTATCCTATTGGTCTGAATGTTGCACATCAACCAGGATCATCTTACGGTCATATTGTAGGTCAAACCGGTTACCAGCCACAACCTGGCCCCATTCCACCACCAGGCCAACCGGCTCATCCAGCTCAGCCTGGTGCCCCACATCAGCTAGGTCAGCCTGCACAACCAGCGCAACTTGTTTACCCGGGTCAACCTGCTCAGCCAGGTCAACCCATCTAGCCAGGTCAGCCTATCCAACCAGGCCAGCCTGCACATCCTGTCAACCCTGCCCAACAGTTGATTTAATGGATGCCACAACCAAATCAACTGGTGTGCCCTAATTATCAAGCTCAGCAGGGTCCCACCTACCAGCAGCCTGCTCAACCCCAAGGTGGTTACTATTCTCAAGGTCCATCTCGACTGACTTATAACCCGCCCAAAGGTTCCCATTATTACACTCAACAACTCGGCTACACCTATACTCAGCAGCCAAATCCACAAACTGCTCAAACAGGGCCGACATATAATCAATGTCCATACTCTGGTTATCAACCCCCGTACACTAGTTACCAACAGCCATATCAAATTGGTTATATGCCCTATACCCCCTATGGTCAGAATCCTTAGGGATAGAACCCATGGGGGCAAGGATACAATCAACCAGCATGGAGTATAGGTACAGGTCCTTATCGAGGGCCGGGTATACCTTTTAATTCGCAGTTTCCATTCTTGGCTACCTTGGAGTTACCGGATGCCTCTAAATTAACCAATGATCCAATTCTTCACAATCCTTATTGGCCCCCAGTTCCGACCAAGGTGCCCGACGACTGCCCTAAGTTTGAAGGTAAAGCTGGAGAATACCCCCAAGCTCATGTAATGACCTACCATCTATGGTGTTCGTCTAATTCTTGGGTGGATGATTCAATTCGTTTACGTCTCTTCCAATGCACTCTTACCAGTGCTGCCACTAGGTGGTATATCGAATTACCCCATGGCATCTTACAAGATTTCAACACATTAGCCATGGTTTTTCTGACTCACTTTTAGTTACCGGTTTGTTACGAAGCTGGGACACATCTCCTGACTTTGTTGAAGCAAGATAAAGCCACCCACATATCCGATCATATTCATGAGTGGCGATGTCATCATAGACTGATCAAGTTTGATATACCTGATTAGCTACTAACTCATTGGTTCACCACCTCCTTCGTTAACAAAATCGCTCAAGATATTGCTATGGGGGCATGTGTGACTGAAGAACAAGCCATCGCGCGTGCCCAGTACCTGGATCTGGTGTACTCTCAGTCTGGCACACTTTATGATATTTTGATAGATGCTCCATGGTCGAGAACTCTAAAGCACCACCTACCCCTACGGTGGATGGTGTTATTGGTTCCGTATCTCAAAAATTTTGAAAATCTTCAAATGGGAAGCAGAAGTCCAATTCTTCCAATAATTTTTCTCTTCCCATTCCTCCATATTCTTGGAAAAATGCGGAGGTCAACGCCATTCAGGCTAATCCTATGGAAAAGGCCTCCAAAGGAAAGAAGAAGGGAAAAGGAAAATCCAAACTCGATGCCCCTAAACTAGAGTCTTCTAAACCTTGTACTGATGACGGTTCTCAGCGTAAACTGAAGTACCCCTGCCTTATTTGTGAAGGAGATCATTATACCAAGGATTTTCCCCGACGATCTGAAATTAGTCAACTTCTCAAAGGCTCCAAAGGGAGTCTGGAAGTTCTCCAAGAACTGTTCCCGTCTCAACAGACCTAGATGGTTGAACAACCTTCACCATCTGCACCATTTGGGTCCCAGGTCTTTATGATGAATGGTGTTGCACCTGTCTCAATTGCTAGGCGCTCAAAGGATTATGCCGAATCGTGTCAGGCAGCTAGAAAGTAAGTTGTTGATGGCCCACCTCCTCCTCCTGTCTCTGGTCCTTTGGAAATTGAGAAGCCTATTGCTGAACCTGTTGTGAGGCCACCCTATAAAGGTGTTCTGCGAAGATCTTCCTACAACCCAAATGCCCGTGCTGCTCAGCACTACAGTATTTTTGAGGATTTGGCATAGGCGCCTTCTACTATGTCTGCATTGGAAGTCCTTCAAAGTTTCCCTTCGCAAAAGAAAGATCTATTGTCTGCAATTGGTGGAATCAATCCCACTGATTCTAATCTTCTCACCTTCGACCTAGAAAATTTCACCCCCCTACTTCCGCATCAAATCACTCTTGTAATCCAAGTCGGGATCAATGACCTCAACATTCATAGGGCCATTGTGGATGAAGGTGCTTCCACCTATGTCATGTCATCTACCTGCTGGAAGGCCATTGGCTCTTCGGCTCTTTCATCGTCTCCCAATGCCTTAGAAGCATTCAATGGTCGGGAATCAAAAACCCTGGGTGTTCTCAAGAGTTTGCCAATTACGTTACAAGGGAAGACAGTCAATGTAGCAGTAGAAGTGGTTGACACCAAGCTCAATTACAATATTCTTCTCGACTGCAGTTGGACTCACGCCATGTTATGCATGTTGTCCACCCTCTTTTGACTTCTTAAATTTCCTCATGAGGGAAAAATCGTTACTGTGGATCAGTCATTTTTCTTCACCTCATCCTATGAGAACAATGTTCCTTACATGGATTAGATACCCAATCCCCCTGATAGTGTAGGACCCGGTCTCTTCAAAGACCTCGTCCTCATGGGTAATTTTCCCGCACCACCACCACACACCGTTGAAGTTAATATGATCTCTAGGTCTGATGAACCATGGATCATCCCTTCGCCTAAACAGGTGATTGATTTTGGAGAATCGATGCCCTTAATTCCAGTAGAGATTAATTACTATGAAATTGTTGCTGCATTCAATCTTCCTCCTCCTCAACATGCTCATTCAAGCATGGCTTTAGATATCTATTCCCAATTCCCCTAGCTCGGTGAGGCTGACTCGGCTGATCCCTTTAAAAAGATCTTCCCATCTGATGAAGCCATTGTCCGATTGTCTAGAGAATTTTGCATCTCAGGTTCCTACTCCACCTCTCCAGACACCCATATTGACTCATGAGGTCCTTTCGGAGGGAAACCTGAGAAACATTACTCAAACCATTCCGATCGACATCTCCATCAAAACGGGGATATTCGAGAACGTACATGTGGGAGTGACTTGTTCTCCTGATGAGATACAAGTTTATACCAATATTTTTTGTGAATTCAGAGATGTGTTAGCTTGGTCCTATGAGGAAATGCCTGGGATTGATCCCAGCATAGTAGTGCATGAGATTCCTACCTATCCTGGTGCGAAACCCGTGCACTAGCACCTACGCCCAGTGCATCCTCACAAAGCCGCTGCCATTAAAGAAGAAGTTGAAAAACTTCTGAACGCGGGCTTCATTTACCTGATTCCCCTTACAGAATGGGTCTCAAACATTTTCCCTGTAGATAAGAAGCAGGGTACTATAAGAGTTTTTGTTGATTACCGTGATATTAATCGGGCCTGTCCTAAGGAAAGTTACCCCACTCCCTTCATAGATCAAATCATTGATGAATGCGCCAGGAGTGAGATTTATTCCCTGATGGATGGATTTTCTGGGTACAATCAGATAAATATTTTACCTGCCGATCAACACAAGACTGCATTCATCTATCCATGGGGTACCTTTGCTTATAAAAAGCTCCTGTTCAGCTTAAAGAACGTTGGAGATACTTTCCAGCATGCTATGACTTACACATTCCATGACATACACCATATCGCTCAAGCTTATCTAGATGATTTTCCAGCTCATTCAGCTCGGCGAGAGGACCATCTTGAACACCTCCACTAGATTTTCCTTCACTGTAGATGCTATAATATCTGGCTTAACCCTCATAAATTCATCTTTTGCATGAATTTTGGCCATCTTTTGGGGTTCATAGTCTCCAAGGACGGAATTCGCCTTGACCCCCTAAAGGTCGAGGCTATTGTCAATCTCCCATCACCCTCTTCGTTACACCAATTGCAGAATCTGTAGGGAAAAGCTAATTTCCTACGACGCTTCATCTTGAACTACATGGAAGTGGCCAAAGGATTCACACATCTTTTAATGAAGAATGTTCCCTTTCATTGGGACGAGATTGCTCAGCGATCCTTCGAGAATCTCAAGATGTTACTCGTTAATGCTCCGTTGCTTCATCCTCCAAACTATCACCGTGTCTTCACTTTATATTTTGCTACCGCGTTTAGCACCGTAGCTATGGTTTTGGTGCAGGATGACGATGATGGAAATGAAAACATTTTTTATTATCTATCATGGAATCTTCTCGACACAGAAACAAGATACCCTCACGTCGAGAAATTGACATTAGCCACAGTGCAAGCTGTGCAGCGGTTCCGCCACTACATCCTGTTGCGTACAGTGACCGTGGTTTCAGATTGCAACCCCATGACATACATTATATCTCAAAAATTACTGGGGGAATTTACTCCAAATAGATCATTATCCTTCAGGAGTTTGATTTATAGTTTACCACTGCTAAGTCAAACAAATCACTGGCTTTTGGGGATCTCATTTTCTCCCTCCTGACAGACTCCACCCAATCTCACTCTGAGGATCATATCCTGGATGAAAAACTCTTCCTCATCAGCACTAAAGATCCATGGTATGGCGACATCATAGTGTATCTTCAAACCTCAATGTTCCGTTCTGAGTTGACCAAAGATGTCTGACGTCGGATTCGGCATCAGTCTCAACCCTACCGCATTATGGGAGACACCTTATATTGGGTCGGAGTAGATTCAGTACTTCGTCGATGCTTGACCCTAGAAGAGGCTGAAAGAGTCTTGAATGACTATCACAGTGGTGTCTGTGGTGGTCACATGTCCAGATATTCCACCGCCTAGAAGATTCTGCATGCGAGCTACTTCTGGTTGTCGATATTCAAAGACCGTATTGTTATAGTCCAAAAATGTCATTTGTGCTGGGTTTTTCAACGCAATATGCACGCGCTACCACTCCCTCTGCACCCTGTCATTACCGTTGGCCCTTTTGTGAAATGGGGAATAGATTTCATGACGTGTAACCCTCATTCGGCTGAAGGGCATGCATATATAATCGTCGTTGTAGACTACTTTACTAAGTGGGCCGAAGTGATGCCTACACTAGCCGCCGACAGTAAGACAACTGCCCAGTTTATTTTCAACCACATTATTGCACATTTTGGGGCCCCTCAGGCCATTTTTACTCATTTTCGAGATTAAATTATGGCCTAGATGACATCAAGATTGGGCTTGCGACATGATAACTCAACGCCATATTACCCCCAGGAAAATGGCCAGGTTGAGGCTGTGAACAAATTTTTGGTCACAATGCTTCAACAAAAAATTGGTATTCATAAGTCCAATTGGCATCTCCAATTTTTCTCAGCTCTATGGGCTTACTAGATGAAAGCAAAGAGTGCAACCAGATTCACACCGTTCCAATTAGTGTATGTTCTAGAAGCAACTCTCCCAGTTGAATGCAAAATTCCTTCTTTAAAGTTGGCTGTGGAACTTTTTCCCGACACTTCTCCTGAAGAAGAGCATCTCTTGTATTTGGACGGCTAGATGAAACCCATCGGTTGGCTGCCTTAATCATTGAAGCACTGAAGAAGCGGGTCAAAGCTCACTTTGATCAAACAATTTCTCTACGTTCCTTTGTCGAAGGGGACCTCGTCCTCCTATATGACCAAGCGAATGAAAAACTTGGAGCAGGAAAGTTCCAACCCATGTGGCATGGGCCCTATATAGTAAAACGAGTATTGAAAAACGGGGCTTATGAGCTCATTAATTATGAAGGAGTTCCGTTAACGCAGCCTAGAAACAGGTTGTACCTTAAAAAATACTATGCATGAGTTATTTTTGGTGTGGTGTGTGTACATAGGTGTGTATATTCATTTGTGTGCATGTCTGGTGTGGTGTGTGATATAAGCATATTTCTATTGATCGGGCCTTCCTGTTTGTGTAGATTTCCATTACTCCATTTGTTGGTTTTGCGAATGGTGCCTCCCACAGTACCGGGAATCTGTCTTCGACAGCTTGGGTAATCTACGATCCTGCTGGCGAGTTGGTCAACCTGAAAGGTGTGTGTCTGGGGCATGCTACAAATAATATTGCGGAATATAGTGCCATGTTGGAATTATTAATCGAGGCTGTGGACCTCGGTATTCATGAATTACTTGTATATCTGGACTCACAACTTGTAGTATTACAACTTAATGGTGATTATTCAGTTAGAAACCCATCCATTTTACATCTGTATGTACGTATTCGTTTACTGGAAAGAAATTTTGATTATATCACATATCAGCACATACTGTTTGTGCTCAACCTAGTCTCCTAAATTGAGTTCATTTAATTGTCAACCAGGGTTGGTAAACTGCTGAAGTGAAGTGCACCATATGTGCCTAAGTAACCTCTTCCTACTTCGTTGTGTTTAGTGTTTTTATGATGTTTTTGGTTTTATGGATTTTTATGTTTGAAAAGGGAAAGAACTAAGTATTGGTGAAAAACAGTTGTTGGTCACACTACAAACAGTCCTAAATCATGTGTGGTATGCAAAACTAGACAGTAACTCACAACACAAATTTAGTCCAATTCTTTTGTTAGAGATATGTTGGAATACTTCAAGAAAAGGATAAATTTAGTGCAGTGAGGTTTTCCTAAACAAGAATTTACCATATCACAAAGCAGATCTTATCCATGACTAGAGATTTGTTTGAATATATTTGGAGAAGATAGTTCTGCAACACAGTGAATAATTATACTCTAAATTAATCAACGGTACTTAAACTAATCTACTCTGCAACCTAAATTGTCATTACTAAACCTTATTTGGAAGTTAAAGTCTTTTGGAATAAGTTTGAGGAAAAGGCTAGTTGCACAATTAAGAGAATTTGCAGAATAGTAAAGGCCGTGAAATGATATTACCAATTCCTGTCTGCATGGTGATATGTTGGAAAAGTTTAATAACATGAATAGTCTTTGTAAATAATTAAGGCCTTAGTCTAGTAAAATAGAACTATTATACAACTAACTAATGAGACTTGACTATACATTAAGCAAAACATGAACAAGAATGCAATTAATCAATTTTGAAATACAAATGACAGAGTTAAGCTAAAGTTCAATTAATCAAACTGAAAACACAGTGACCACAACTGGGCTAAAATGCAATTATTCAAACTGGAAAGATGGTGAGCAGAATTAAACTAAAATGCCATAAGCCTAACTTTGAAGTACAATGAACTAAAGCGCTTTTTAATCTCCAGAGTATTAAACCACAGTGAAACTAATCTATTGCATATTACGAAAACAATTCTGGCTGTACTATCTAATGCAAATTGACATAAAACATACAGTTCGAAATGAAAAACACAATTAAACTCCTAAAATATCACAGTTAATTCCCATTCATCATTAGAGGTATTTTGGAAGAATTCATTAGAATAGGACTAACTGTAATATGTAACGTAAATGAACATGGAAACATGAAATTAATAAAACTATTGAAATTGGAAATTGAAAACTAAATCAAGCTAAGGCTACTTATCTAAATCATAAAACAAAGCTGCACAGGAGGCAGGGGCCCTCCACCACCTGGTAGCACGCAATCTAACTCAAAATCAACTCAATACGTTCACAGAAATGATGTTTCTTTCATTAAAGGAGAAAAAGACTGAAAAATAGAGTATTCACGGTTCTGGAACCTAACAGCAAAAGCCAAAAACTAACCAAGATCTAACCAGCGTTGCTTGGTCTCCCAAGTCATATTTATAATGAAATTACATAACAGAACATTGAGATAATGCAGGGATTACTGTCTTTCCCATTCCTATTCGAATTAAAACTCTTATTGAAGGTTGCGTGCTTTGCTGCAGACAGCTGTAGAGTCTGTGTCCCGGTAGAACTCTACCTCTTGGTTTTGGTTTCCCACGTGCATAACCACATGTAGAATTGTGCTCAGACTTTGTAGGGAGCAAGGAATGATGTGGATGAAGTCTGGAATTTTCCCATATGTGCCTTTCTTTGAGACGACACCTGTAACCCACTTAAAATATAAAACAGTTGCAGAATGCGTGATCAGCTACGGAACGCGTGATCAGCTACGGAATGCCTGTATTCTGTAGCTATTTTGCAGAAAATTGTTAAAATAGCAAAAATCATGAAAATACAATATGTTAATCGATTTCATGTAACCTTTAAGCAATCCTAATCATTCTTCATTGATTTTAGGCTTATGAAGTGATAAAATAATGATGAAATGAAGTGAAGGTTTGTAAAAGAGAAGGCAATTCTAGAGCTCAACATACCCCCACTGCAAAACTATTGCATGTCCTCATGCAATTTCATCAAAGCTTATTCCATTTGCTCTGAAACCTCTGTTAGAACATCCAACCTTATCTTTCTGCTTCTTTTGGCCCTAATCTATTTTCTAATCTCTGTTAACTTTTCAGAAATTAGTTCTTCATCTTCCTCTTGTAGTGGAGTGTCAAGTTTATTTTCAATAACCATGTCAGTTTTTCTTCTTCTACTCCATCAAAAGATTTGGCAAAAGATTTTGTAATCTCCTTATGGAAGCCATCAAATTTCTCTATAAAATTTAGCCTCCCTGCTTGTTATAGTGGCTCCTTGACTTGTGGATATCCTTCCAAATACTAGACTTCAACTAGTTATGTCTTGACAATTGGCCACATTCCTCCTCTGTGCATATTATCTTCCTCTTAGAATTAATTTTCTATGCTTGAAGCTAGATTGACTACAGAGTCTAATGCTTTATTTTTGAAACTGTATCTCTGTGTCTGAAGATGGATTAGTTGAAGAATGATGCTTCACCCTCAGAATTACCTTTCTGCACTTAGAGATGGATTGGCTGAAAAGTGTAATGGAGGTGAATGGATGCTATAAGGGAAAATGAAGTGGTTATGGATCTGATGGAGAATTTATGATGAAATTGTGGTGAAATAAGTGAATGATACAATCTTAAGGAGATGTGGAATAGTAGGTTGGAATGTTGGATAAGGGATATGGCCAAGATATGTTATTCAATTCAAATGATAGGTTGTTTTAGGAAACATATGATTATACACATTGTATCTATTTCATGTTTTGACTTTTTGCTATTAAAATAATTTTCACAATTTACCTCAGAATTTTGACCTTGTTAATTGCTGTGCTTGATGTTGTTCCTTTGGTCCTCTTTGAGCATGTTGGTCTTCAAAATAGAATCCTTCAATTTCTTGTAATCATCATCTCTTTGTAGGCTGTACAATTATGTCAGAACTGCTGAATAAGATGTGGCTGCAACATGCAATCTGTAAAAAGAAATGAAGTATGAATATGGAAGATGGATGTGAAATGTAATGGAGTGAAAGTGGAATAGGATTTTTGAAATTAAATGAAAATGGCGTGAGATGGAGTGAAAGTGGAATGGACTTGTGAAATGAAATGAAAATGGCGTGAGATGGAGTGAAAGTGGAGTGAGATGGAGTGGAATTGTAGAATGAAATGAATTTTGCAATTTCTCTCAAATGGTACAACAGACGTCCCTGAAATTTTCTGAGGTTGTTACCAATATTATTATGCATCTTCCAATGAAAAATCTCTGCCATTGGTTACACAGATCTCCCAAAAAATGAGAAATGGCTGTAGGTGAAAGTGGCCAATTTCTTGAAAAATACCCACTAAAATTTTCTAAAATTTTATGTGTTTATTCACCCTACCCCAATGCATTTACCATAAAAATTTCAGGACCAACGGATGCACGGTTTGAAAGTTATGATAAAATCAATTTCTGCCCTGTTTCACCCTTCATTTTGCCCAATGTTGCAACAAAAAAGTACGCCACGAACTCATTTTAAGGCCAAATTGAGTGATTCCAAAGGGAAACTGTGTATTTTTACCTTCTATACTACCATATGCTTCCATAATTTCATTTTGATGAAGAAAAGGCGATTCTGTGCAAAAATACTCAAATCTATCCTATTCTGTCCATAATGCTGAAAATTGAAAATCTGCCTGAAAAACCCTTCTGAAATGCCCTTAAAAATTGCTTTTTTCCAAATTTTGTCCGCGTTTTACTCAATTTATCATATTCTGAGAAAACCCAGAAACTTAAAATTTTTTATTTCTGCTCCAATCTCTTGCAACAATTGCGCCAAAACTGCCTTCTGGAAAAAGTTGCAAAAAGCAAAAACAGGCTGCTACAGCAATAGCTGCAGAAACTGCCATTTTTCGAAGTTGTTATTGAATTGACAAAAAGATGAACATGCTGCTACAAGAAACTAATAAAATTTACTACTGCAAGTTGTTGTTGATTCCATAAAACCATTAATCTTCATCAAAGCCAACATTCATGGTACAATTCTTACCATGCGAATAAATGTGTCGAAGTCGAGCATGAGAAGAAATCATTGGATTACCGTTCGATAATGAAAATCGTTAACCAATGCGAGACAACTCACCGATAATGTAAATGAGTGTAAAGGTACCTCAGTGCATCTTGACAAGGATGAATGAATGTGTCGAAGTCGAGTCGCCTGCAAGATTTGACAATCAAGAGACACTGTTGTATTCCCATTGTTATCAATGAGGAGGCTTGCCATTGATGAATGCAAGCTCCAAGGCACTTCAAATAATCTCTAATATTGATCCCAGATAAAGTGTTGAGGTCGATGGGACAAGATCTGTTGGAAGGTGGACCTTAAGGAATTCCACATCATCCAACTCGAGCATAGAACCAAGAATGATTTGAAGAACCATGAAATATTGAAACCATCATGAAATTGCAGAACTTATTGTGAAATTTGCTCTCCAGATGCCCAGTTTTCAAGCAAAGCTCATGTCCAATCGCGCCAGCAAGCTGTTTTTCACAATAGGACTTATTTTTCTCTTTACTTTTTTTTTTTTTTTTTTTAAGTCCTACTCTACCTGAAAAAGAAAATCTTGTTCAAGTATATGAATACTTCCAATGGAACCATGTCTGTAACAAGATGATAGATAAACTCATATGCAGGTTTGGAAGATACTCTTTGATATGTACCAGTATATGAGATGCCAATTGTCTTGATTGAGATGATGTCAGAAGATATTGAATAATTGAGCATTTGAATCCGATGACTGAATTGAACCAAGATTCAATGTAATCTTGTCTTCCTTGTCTTTCCTCTATAATGAAATGCAAGTCTTCGGAGATGTGATATTCATTCATAGAATCTGGTGATAGGAATGCATGAGACTTTTCAATCTCTGGTTCTAATAACTTCTCTTTATCAACAGACATCCATGATTCTTGGACCTTATCTGAGTCTTCTTCTTCTAGTTGTTTTTCTTCAATGACAGCTGGTGAATTAGTTTTCAATACCTCAGAATTGTAAGTTGATTGAGGTGTTTTATTGTTGGGGATATGAAATGGTTGTGGAGGTAGTGGAGTGGGGAATCTTTGGAGTGCTTGTGTGGATGGTAATGGGAAAGGTTGAATTGAGGTCAAATGAGGGTGATTTTGATGTTGTGGTAGAGGCAAATGGTATGAATAACATTGATGATGATATTGAGGATAGAAAGGGAAAGATTGAGGATATGGTGGATTTCCTTTATAGGGCCTTTGCCAACTTTGTTGCGAAGATTGGTTTTGAGGTTGGGATTGAGATGGCCAAGGTTACCAAGGCAAGGGTGTTCTCCAATTACCTTGAGGTTGTTGTGCATAACCTTGAAATTGTGCATAAGGATATTGCATCATATTGGGTTGATGAGGCTGTCGTAGCCCTCTTGGAGCTACATAACAAAGTTGCTCTTGTGCTTGATTTGCTCCGTTATCCTTCTGGTAAATTTCCTTCAACCCTGGTAATGATGGGAAATATTCAGTAGTATGTGATCCTACACAAATTTTACACATTTTAATGTTATCAAGTGGACATTCATGCAAAGCATGTTTCTTTCTACATTTAGGGAAAAATATAAATGAAGCAAATTTTTGCTTGTTTTGCATTCTTAGCATGTCAGTTTGTTCATTTAAATTACCAAGAATGTTTAGCAAATTGTTAGGTTCAGTTTGACTTACCAATCCTGATGTTGACTTACTTACTTTTGCCATAAATGGATCTTGAGGGGACCTTACACACTTTGCTTTTCCTCTTGATATGTTCTTGCATAGTTCACAAATTTCTTGAAATGACAATCGATAAACATCTCCTTTTCCCACACGATTAAGAAGATCAATCCATTCATCCTTTATAGCATTTAGTAGGAGAGTTTTTAATGCATCTAATCCTAAATTATGCAATTTAGATCTTTTGATATTATAAGTAAATCTCTCTACTAAATCTTCTAGGCTTTCATCCTCTTTTTGGTTCATGTTAAAGACTTCATTTCTAAGGTCATGGTGCATGCAATAACCTTTATATTTTTCCAAAAATACTCTTTTCATATCATCCCATGTCCTTATAGAGTTTGTTCCTGAAGTCATGAACCATCTAAGAGCTCTATCCTTCAATGTTGCCGGAAACAAATTCAATTTTTGCATGTGCAATGAGTAGCCATAAGATCTACAAATTATTTCAAATTCAAAAAGAAAGGTTTCCGGGTCTTCTGATCTCATACCTTTGAATTTAGGAAGCACAGATGGATGGATGTTCTTCATTTGAACATTGATATCAGTTTCTTGAATTGGAAATCCAAAAGGATCTTCCTCATTTTCATCGTCTCCATCCATTTCTTCAACCTCCTTTGTCACCTCTTCTTATACCTGCAAAAATATGAATTCATGATGTGGATGTGTGGCTCTTACTGCACCACATGATATAGTGGGTGTGCTAGGTGATTGAATTTTTTGTTTTTTTTTTTGGATGTAAGAAATAAGGTTACCTAGTTACACTTCCCCGGCAACGGCCCCAAAATGTTTGTGCTCAACCTAGTCTCATAAATTGATTTCATTTAATTGTCAACCAGGGTTGGTAAACTGCTGAAGTGAAGTGCACCATATGTGCCTAAGTATCCTCTTCCTACTTCGTTGTGTTTAGTGTTTTTATGATGTTTTTGGGTTTTTATGGTTTTATGTTTGCAAGGGAAAGAACTAAATGTTGATGAAAAGCAGTTGTTGGTCACACTAAAAACAATTCTAAATCATGTGTGGTATGCAAAACTAGACAGTAAATCACAATAAAAATTTAGTCCAATTCATTTGTTAGAGACATGTTGGAATACTTCAAGAAAAGGATAAATTTAGTGCAATGAGGTTTTCCTAAACAACAATTTACCATATCACAAAACAGATCTTATCCATGACTAGATATTAGTTTGAACATATTTGGAAAAGTGATTTCTGCAACACAGTGAATAATTCTACTCTAAATTAATCAAGGATACCAAAACTAATCTATTCTGCAACCTAAATTGTCATTACTAAGCCTTATTCGAAAGTTAAAGTCTTTTGAAATAATTTTGAGGAAAAGGCTAGTTGCACAATTAGAAGAATCTACAGAATAATCAAAGCCCTGAAATGATATTACCAATTCCTGTCTGCATATTGATATGTTGGAAGAGTTTCATAACAGGAGTGGTTTTTGTAAATAATGAAGGCTTTAGTCTAGTAGAACAGAACTATCATTCAACTAACTAGTGAGACTTGGCTATACGTTAAGCAAAACATGAACGAGAATTCAATTAATCTATTTTGAAATACAAATGACAGAGTTAAGCTAAAGTTCAATTAATCAAACTGAAAACACAGTGACCACAACTGAGCTAAAATGAAATTATTTAAACTGGAAAGATGGTGAACAGAATTAAACTAAAAAGCCATTATCAAACTTGAAATGAAATGACAGAGCTGAACTAGATGCATTCTACCTCCGGAGTGCTGTAACTAAATTAACATGCAACTATCCTAAAGAATTCTACAGCCCATCTTGTTCAATATGAATGATATTTTGGAAGAGTTTGTGACACAATTATGGTTGTATTATTCAATGCAGATTGACATAAAACCCACAGTTCGAAATGAAAACATGATTAAACTCCTAAAATATCACAGTTAATTCCCATTCATCATTAAAGGTATTTTGGAAGAATTCACAGAACAGGACTAACTGTAATATGTAATGTAAATGAGCGTAAAAGCATGAAGTTGAAAAAAACTATTGAAATTGGAAATTGAAAACGAAATCAAGCTAAGGCCACTTATCTAAATCATCTGAACGGAGCTTCTTGGGTACTAGGGGCCTTCTATTGCTGGATTAGCTTGCAAATCCAATTAACGTTGACTCAGCTCTTGCACTAGAACGATGTTTCTTTCATTAAAGGAGAAAAATACTGAAAAACAGAGTATTCACGGTTCTGAAATCTAACAGCAAAAGCCAAAATCTAACCAACGTTTCTTGGTCTCCCGAGTCATATTTATAATGAAATTTCATAACTACTTCTTGAAAAAAACAGGGATAAGTGTCTTTCCCATTCCTAATCAAATTAAAACTCTTATTGAAGATCTCATACTTTGCTGCAGACAGCTGTAGAGTTCGTGTTTTAATAGGGAACTGCTTCTTAGTTTGGGTGTCCCACGTGCATAACCACTTAGATATTTTTTCTCATACTTTTTGGAGAACAACGAATGATGTGGATGAAGTCTGGAATTCACCCATATGCGCCTTTCTTTGAGACGACACCTGTAACCCACTTAAACTCTAAAACAACTGCGGAATGCGTGATCAACTACGGAACGCGTGATCAGCTACGGAACCCCTGTATTTTGTAGCTATTTTGCAGAAAATTATTAAAACAGCAAAAATCATGAAAATACAATATGTTAATCGATTTCATGTAACTTTTAAGCAATCCTAATCATTCTTCATTGATTTTAAGCTTATGAAGTGATAAAATAATGATGAAATGAAGTGAAGGTTTGTAAAAGAGAAGGCAATTCTAGAGCTCAACACATACCCAGACATATGAATACATTAACCGATGCAGTACCTAATATGGTTCTAGATAGAAATTTGTGCAACTTGTAGAAACATCATCACATGTAAAAAGATCCATCCAGAAATAGATATAGATATATATGTCGAATAGTTTGCAGTTTGTGTACATCACATAAAATCGAAAAATATACATGTTTGTCTAGTAATAGCCAGAGACAACATGTCTCTCAAAAAATATGCATATAAAAGCCCTATATAGCTAATCAGCATGGTGCTCGTGGTAACACGCTACTGCGTGCACCAATTGCCTCAACAGTCGATGAAGGCGACTAGGCACCCCGACAATGTGCCGCTGGTAAGCTAATGGGACATCTACTAGTCGTGCACAGTCCGGGATCCCCCGGGAAATGCCCTCTAGGTTCTGGATCAGCTCTCTCCCTTCACCACCCTCATCTTGAGGGTCACGCGCAAGAGGGTTCCTCTGTGCAATGGGCGACATGCCTGCAGGCCTCTCTGGGCCAACATCTGCATACACATAAGAATTGTTGCTAGAATGGAAATGTATCACAAATAATTATAAATACATAAAAAAAAGAGAGATTCATACCTAGCTCCTTGTCCCAGTCATCCCCCTTCGAAAGAGGAAGATCTAGGTCTCTAGTGAAATCGGTCCCAGCATAAGGCCAATCCTCGACCACGATCAGTTGACGCCATAGCCACACAAAGAACTCAGGCCTCCAGGACATCTATTGGCCCCCTCCTAACCTGGGCATAAGTGCTGCCCAGCGAGCGATCCATGGCTCTCTCGATATTGGCTTGGCAACTATTTCCCCTTGGCCCTAGAAAATCGGAAGTCGTTCCAAGATGAATGACACCAGAATGGAACCGTATCCAAACTGTTTTAGTTTGGCTTTATTACATTTTTTTGCTACCTTTTTGATATTGGTTTTCACTGCGATGTCCCAATCGAACAATGTAGGATTCATGCACTCGGAGGCCAGTAGGAGCTGCGCCTTGGCTGCCTCATGTAGTGCCTGTGATCCCGTAGCCCGCGCAATAGTGTGACACACTACTCTGAGTGCTAGGTCGCGGATAGTGTGGATGTCCACTTTCCCACTTCCTGATCCTATCTGTGCCTCTGGGCACACTCTTGCCATTACCTAATCCATCTTCTCTCCAGAAGGTCTACTGCTAGTCATAATGTGCACTGGGCCTCTACGCGACAGTCCGGTTATGAAATAGACATCAAATACCTCAAGTTCTAGCACTTGTTCTGGAAGTTTGAACACTTCCTTGTTTTCATCCCATATGCTGACCAAGTACTGTAATATCTCAAGTTGAGCTCGTAAACATGGCGTAAGGAAGAATTTCTTGAGACCATAGTTCCAAAGTGCATTCATGCAAGCTTTGTTTTCCATGGCCATTTCATCTTCTTCTCCATGTTCCCGCTCTTTCCATTCAATAACCATTATGCCTAAATATCTGAATCAACATGATTAAAAATGCTTTGTTAGATCTCTGTTGCATTCAAAAATTCAGATGGATGGCTCACATTTTGGAAATTTAAAGTGGAAAATCACGTTGCACCATTGGCGCGACCCCTTTGTGAGCAAATGTCCATTAGCACAGGTTTGTGCTCGATAGCCATGCCAATGGAGCGAGCCCTAAAATTCCAAAAGGTTCCCCCCAAAGGTCAAATGCACAATGGAAATTCATAAAAAATGGATCAAAACAGAGCTTAAAGGAACGCCTCTTACCTGGAACTGACGAGAATCTGAATGGTGTCCTGGATCAGTCGCAAAAAACCGCCGCAAGTTCTCACACAAGAAGACCACTGTTGCTCTCCAAATGAGGCAAAAAGTAAAAGTAAATGCGTTTTTACTATTTGCGGCATATTTATAACTTTTGAAGTCAAAATTAGGTTTTAAAAGACATTTTTCTCAATATTTTAATATATTTTGTCGAAAAATGGATTTTACACTTGCCTTTATGTGTAGCGAAAGGTTTTTCGCATCTTCGACGGTGGTATGAGTTGTATTTTATACTTTTTCGGACTTGGTAAAAACATGAAAAAGTCATTTTGGAGTCATCTTTCAGCTCTTTTCTGACTCCCTAAACATGAAAAGATTGTCGAGTCCCTTGTCATTTCAATCTTCTTAAAGTGGCTACGAAACGAAATCTACCCAGTATACGGTTACCCCTTTTTCAGGCTGGGATAGATTATTTACGAAAAAGGAATACCCTAGCCTATCGCGACTAGGAGGTTTTCTCAGACTTAGTTTTCTACCTTTTCGGATCTGAGGAACTATTTACGAAAAGGGACTATTGAAGTTTACTTTTCTGCTATCTTTTCAAACTCTCTAAACATGAAAAGACATCGAGTTCTTCCTTTTTCAGACTCGTTAAACCTTGATGACATCGGATCCAGTCGTAATGACGATATTCGAGTTCCTCCTTCCTAGGGCTCGTTAAACGTGCTAGGATGGATTCGTCCAAAGGAAAAAATTATATGACAAGCATATGGTATCCTCTTCAAGCTTGTGTAAAAATAAAGAGGTACTTGCTAGAAATTTTGGGGAAAAATGGAACTGGTATCATCGTCGTGTCGGTAGTATGTCGCTCTTGAACATGGCACTTTTCTGTATTCGTGTCGGGTTGGGCACATCTCACCTCATTATCTGTTTGCCTCCGTGGGTTTGGGTAATCCATTTTTACCTCTCATATTCTCTTTGCTTCGTCATCATGACCCCTGATCTTTTGATGTCAAATACTGCCAAATCCACTGTCGTGCCACCGATATGTTCAAGAGAAGTTGACCTCTGCAAGTTTCAACCTTCCTTTGATTCTCATCTGATCCTGATTCACAAACATTATTTTCCTCTGTCTCGTGTCGATGATGTGGGAAATACTATGGCCCACCTTCGATCAAGGTCACTTCCTATCAACTTCAGCTCATTATCTGGGAAGTTAATCTAGCGACTCCCTTCTGGTACCTTGGAACCTGCATGCCTCAATGGCAGGTTCTTCGCATTCGACGTGACTTTTTCATCATCAGCCTCTGATCGAGTGATTCTATGGGTGTTCGATGCCAACTCACTAATTCACATGCCGTAGATTGTACCTATATTACCTTGATGTCCATTGTCACTATTGGTGTTTGTTAACAGCTTTCATCATTGGCTGGTAATCAGACGATGTTCTTGCATGTTTTACTTCAACTCACTTATTCACATGCTTGAACTTGTACTTTGTTTGGGTTGAGATGGAACGCAAGACCCTAGATTTTTTTTGTTAGAATCTAGGCTGCGATTATGTGGATTGTTATGATTGGTTACATTACTCATTCATTGGATGGCTGTGACCATCCCTGAGTCTATTTATTGATTCCCATTGGATGGTTGCGTCCATGCCTTAGATCTGGATTATTATATACTCTATTATGGATGGCTGCGCGCATACCACATATATCATGTATTTGAGATATCAGTTGTACTTCTCTATGCAGGTTTTCCAACAACAGTGTTTTCAGTTGGACACGTTCTCGTAAATAATTTCACCCCTCTCTCTTTTTTGGGCCTCGTGCTTTAGGGGGCATCTGTTACACAACAATTTTTCACTGTCCCTACAATTCCCCGTCCTGACATTGGAGGGCTTATTCTTTGACCTGTGAACAGTGACATGACTTGAAACCACTTTCATGGCATCCCCCTAGACAAGGGCATTCATTCCTCTGAACACAATTCCTTGTGAAAAACCCTAAAAATAGCCTTTTTTTCCTTGGCGCAACTAGTCAGTTCAGCCCTTGTGCCAATGGGGGAAATCCTCCAAATAGGGCGCGCCAGCTGGTGCACTGTCTCATTGTTGTACCCATGCTAGGCTTATTAAGAAGTGTTTTTTAAAAATAAATGGCGGAATATTGACTCCAACCAATTCCTAAACTGGTCTCTAAATTGAGTTGGGAGGTTTGGCTCCGGATCTCCATGTAGAGGAAGTGGTTTTACACCTCTCATGGAAGCTTCCTTGAGGATAGGGCCAATCCCATGATTGTAGGGATCCCAACTCCTCTTCCACCATCTATATAAGCTTTCTATTTTCCTTTTCAAGATAGTCTCCAAGAGCCTTCATAGCCTAAAGAATGCTGCAAGAGCCTTGATAGTCCTCATAGAGCTAAATCAGTAGCAAGGAGATTGTTGTCAAGACAACCAAAGAGAGAGGCTCATCCCATTCTCGACGAGCTTTACTGAGATTTATTCCACTATGAACCTGCCGAAGGAGGATTTAGCGTCAGAGCCAGGTTGTATCTTTCTTTGTATTAATTAATGATAAGTGACTTTGGTTATGGTTCCAACCGTATTGTTCGTTGTGATTATGAGTTTTATCTTCTCTGACTGATACATAATTTCATATATTGGGTTTACGCTTGTGTGTTCGTTGTGTTTCTTTTGTGTGCAGGTGTTCAATCACGACAAGTGGGAGAATTGTGATCTACTGGAGCAAGGAAAAGGGAGTGCTATCTCCTCTATGAACAATAGTGTTGAACTTAAGGTAGGCCTTCTTCACAATTTGGTCTATTGCAATCAGGAATTTGTGCCTTAGCGTGATACGATTGTTGCTAGGCCCGATCTGGGCTAGTAGGGATCGCCTCTGTCTGTAGAGGGGATTTACCTCTACAACACCTACATGGAGAACCGGAGCCAAAACTCCCAACTCATTTCAGAGACTCGTTCAGGATTTTGTTGGAATCAAACTTCCGCCATTTTTTTTTTTTTAAATCCTTATTAATCTTAGTGTGAGTAAGACACTGGGACAGAGCACCAGTTGGCACGCCCTCTATGGTGGATTTTCTCCATTGGAACGAGGGATAAAATTGTTGATTATGCCAAGGCCAAAAGGTTATTTTTTAGGGTTTTTAGGGGAGACTTTCTTCAAAGGAATGATTTTCCTTGTAAAGGGGAATGCCATGAAAGTGGCTTCAGATTATGTCAGTGCACACAGGTCATGGAAAGGGCCCTCCAATGTGTGGGGCAGCGAATTGCAATGACGGTGAAAAATTACTGTGTAACAGATGCCCCCTAAAGCATGAGGCCCGAGAGAGAGATAGGGGTGAAATGCTTTATGAGAACCTGTCCAACTGAAAACACTGTCATCGGAAAACCTGCGTAGACAAGTACAACCGATATCTCAAATACGTGATATGTGGTATGGGTGCAACCATCCATAATAGAGTATATAATTATCAGGATCCAAGGTATGGGCGTAGCCATCCAGGAAGGATCAATAAATAGACTCAGGTATGGTTGCAACCATCCAATCAATGAGTCATGTAACCAATCATGATAATCCACAAAATCTGTAGCCTGGATTCCATCAGACAAAACCAAGGTTCTTGCGCTCCATCTCGACCCGAACAGAGTACAAGTTCTAGCATGTGAATAAGTGAGTTGAAGTTTAACATGAAGATTAATAGCCAATGATGAAAGATGTTAACAAATGCGAGAGGAACCACCAATAATGACAATGGCCCTCAAGGTATTATAGGTACAATCCACAGAATGTGAATAGTGAGATGGCGTTGAACACCCACAGAATCATTCGATCAAAGGTCATTGATCAAAACCTTACGTTGAATTCAAAGAACTTGCCATTGAGGCATGCAGGCTCCAAGGTACCTGAAGGGAGTCTCTAGATCAGCTTCCTAGATAATGAGCTGAAGTCGACAGGAAGTTACCTTGATCAAAGGTGGGCCATAGTGTTCCCCACATCATCAACATGAAACAGAGGAACATATTTTTTGTGAATCAAGATCAGATGACAATCAGAGGTAGGTTGATAACTGCAGAGGTCAACTTCTCTTGAACATATCGATGGCACGAAACTAGATTTGGCAGTATTTGACATCAAAATTTCTAGGGTCATGATGACGAGGCAAAGAGTAGATGAGTGGTAAAAAACGATAACCCTAACCCATGGAGGCAAACAGAAAATGAGATGAGATATCCCTAACCCGACACAAATGCAGACAAGTGCCATGTTCAAGAGCGACATACTGCCGACACGACGCTGATCCTAGTTTCATTTTTTCCCCACCATTTCTGGCGAGTACCCCAATTATTTTTGAAAACAAGCCTGAAGGGGATAGCATATTCTTGCAATATAATTTTTTCCTTCGGACAAATCCATCCTAGTACATTTAACGAGCCCTAGGAAGGAGGAACTTGAGTATCATCATCACGAGGGAGTCCGATGTTATCATGTTTTAACAAGTCTGACAAAGGAAGAACTCGGTGTCTTTTCATGTTTAGAGAGTTTGAAAAGATAGCGGAAAGGTAAACTGTCCCTTTTCGTAGATAATCCCTCAGATATGAAAAGGTAGAAAACTATGTCTGAGAAAACCTCCTAGTCGCGATAGTATAGGGTATTCCTTTTTTGTAAATAATGTATCCCAACCTGAAAAAGGGGTAAACATATACTGGGTAGATGTCGTTTCACAGCCAATTTAACGAGCTCAAAATGACACGCGACTCGACAATATTTTCATTTTTATAGAGTCAGAAAAGAGCTTAAAGCTCACTTCTCCTAGAGGAACGAGTGGTATAAAGGGTAGCAACAGGTTCCAGTGATGGTGAAACTGCTCAGAACAACTAAAGGTCAAGAGTTTGGTTAACAATACCACTCATTGTAGCGATTCCTTAGGAATGTGTAAAACAATCAAGTGAAGGCGTATGTTCGACCAAGAAGATAGTGAAGATGGAGTGAGAAACGTTTTTGCACAAGCTTTAAATCAAGAAACTTTTCTTGAAATCGGTTTCATTTTTACACAAGCTTGAAACAAGGATAAACTATGCTTGAAACCGGTTTCATTTTACACAAGCTTGAAATGGAAACAAACTATGCTTGAAAAAGTAAGCATGCCCCCAGCATGGTGACTCAATTCGAGGTACATGCCCCTTGAGCTTCAATCCATATGAAAGGCAGATGGAGTGAAGGTTCAAATTACAAGATCAAGAGAAAGACTCGACTGGTATTTTACGAGATCTTTTGAAAGACTTGAATTGAACGGGAATGTGTTTCATTGTTTGAACGAGGTTGAAATATTAAAAGAACTATCCTCATAAGAACTTATTTCATTTTTTAAGGAGCTTGACACAAGAAAACAAGCTTTGCTCCGAAAAGCTTGTTTCATTTTTTAAGGAGCTTGACACAAGAAAATGAACTCTAATCTGATGAAAACTCATCATGATGAATAAGAAGTCATCGCTTCTAGGAGTTGCCCGTCCGATGGAAATAAATCATCTTGGAAGTTTGGACCCAATGCCTCCAGCACATTATGCATGACAACATCATCACTAAGTACAGGCACAGGGTAGGTAGCCACATAGTTCACCTACGGTGGGGTAGATGCAATGGGTGGATAAAAACTAGGAAGGGATGATAGCAAGCTAGCTACCACATTAGGACCAAAGAACAAAAGCTGATCAATGGTCACAATCCGTCCTTCATGTGGAAAACAAACCACACGAAAAAGGGAGGAGACAAGCGCTCCCATGGCATAGGTGTAATCGCACCCCAAGAGAAAATTGAAATCCAAGGGGCCTGGAAAAACCATCACATCCATATGGACGGTTTACCTCCCAAAGTAACAGGTAACCTTGGAAGGATCCCTAACGATTGACTAGTTATTCTATTTGTTGTGTAACCAGCTCCAAAAATAGAAGAAAGGAGATATGAACACCTTTGAAATAAGCCACTTTGAGGGGGCAACCTCAAATACATTACATAAATGAACAATTCTTGGATGGTACAATTTACAAAAGCTCCTTTCTATATATAGGAGTCCATGGGGCCATAATGTAATCCTAGTGGGCCACAATGTAATCCTAGCCGAGCTAACAGTAATAATTTAAGGGCATAATAATAACAAAATGGGGGTTACAAGGGTACAATAATAACAATAAAGGGGTTACACTAACAAAAATAAGGTACTATACTAGTAATATAGGGACCTAACATGCCCCTCTCCTTCAAAAAAGTGTTGTCCTCAATGCTTGAGTAGATCTGGGTGCTTCTGTATAAAATTCTCATCCTCCCATGTAGAATCTTCAGTGGGTACGTTCTTCCACTTGATGAGATACTCTGAAATTGATCGATTCCGTAATTTTTGAGTTCTTGTTTCTGTGACCGCTTCAGGTTCAAATACCATTTTTCCTTCCTCATCAAGTTCTGGCAATATTGTTTGAACTAGAAGATTTTCACCTATAACCTTCTTTAAGCATGAAACATAGAAAAATGGATGTACTCGCGAAGAAGCAGGAAGCTCCAATTTGTATGCCATAGTACCAATCTTTTGCAACACCTTGTAAGGACCATAGTATTTTGGAGATAATTTATTATCCTTCTTAGCTTGCTTGAGGGACATTTGTTTATATGGTTGTAGCCGTAAAAATACCCAATCTCCTACATCAAAACTTCTCTCGCTGCGATGTTGATCTGCCTGTTGTTTCATTCGATTTTGTGCCAAATTCAGGTTATCCTTTAAGAGTTGGAGAACTTCTTGCTGATGCTCGATGTGATCTTCCACTGCTTGAACCTTCGAATTTTCCCTTAAAGATGATGTGATGGATGGTGGATGATATCCATAAAGTGCCATAAATGGGGTCATTTTTGCCGCAGTATGGAAGGAAGTGTTATACCACCATTCAGCGAGAGGTAACCACTTGACCCATTGTGTTTGTTTATCAGATACAAAACAACGAAGATATCCTTCCAAACATTTATTTACTATCTCAGCTTGACCATCAGATTGAGGATGATAAGATGAGCTATGAGCTAATTGAGTACCCAAACAAGAAAATAACTCCGTCCAAAAATTTCCAGTAAAAATGGGATCTCTGTCGCTCACAATAACCCTTGGGCTTCCATGTAGCTTTTGAATTCTGTCCATAAATGTAGTAGCAATCGTACTTGCTTTAAATGGATGAGATAATGCACAAAAGTGTGCATACTTGGTAAGTCTATCAACTACCACCATGATGACACTCTTTCCTTCGGACTTAGGTAAACCTGTGATAAAATCCATTGAAATCTCCTCCCAACGTTGACTTGGAATGGATAAAGGTTGTAGAAGTCCCCGGGTCTTAATTGTTTCCACTTTATTCTGCTGGAAAACCAAACATTCCGCCAAAAAATTTTGAATATCAGATTTAAGGCCATCCCAAAAAAATTCTTTCTTCACCCTGTGGTAAGTTTTTAAAAATCCCGAGTGTCCTCCTAAAGGAGAAGTGTGCAGTTCCAAAAGAATCTTTTGTTTTAGTTGGGAATTCCTACAAAGATATAAGCGATCTTTGTACCATAAGGAATCATTTTTCCAACTAAATGTATCGGATGTACTAGGATCTTGCTGCAACTTTTGAATGAGTATCCATACATCTTTGTCCTTCTTCCATTCATCTCTTGCTTCAGTTATCCAATCTGGTTGGATAATAGAAATGGCACAAAGCAATGCTTCCACCTCTTGATTCTTTCTTGAGAGTGCATCTGCAACAACATTAAGCTTTCCTTTTTTGTAGATTATTTCAAAGTCATAACCCAACATCTTTGTGACCCATTTTTGCTGCTCTTCCGAAGATAGTCTTTGTTCCAAAAAGTGTTTAAGACTATCATGATCAGTTTTTACCTTGAAGTGTCTTCCCATTAGGTAAGTTCGCCATTTCTTTAGTGCATGCAGTATTGCTAACATTTCCTTCTCATAAATAGGTTTCTGTAAATAATATCCTTTGATTGGACGACTTTCAAACGCAATGGGTCTTCCTTCCTGCATTAAAACTGCACCAATTCCATTTCCTGAGGCATCACATTCCACAATAAAGATTTTTGTGAAGTCTGGCGTAGCTAAGACCGGTGCTAGGCACATTGCCTCTTTAAGATGTTCAAAGGCCTTAGTTGCTTCAGGAGTCCATGAAAATGCCTCTTTCTTAAATAATGTTGTTAGAGGTGCTGCTATTCTCCCATAATTCTTAACAAACTTGCGATAATACCCTGTTAACCCAACAAATCCTCGCAATTGCTTTATGGTCGTTGGGACTTTCCATTCCTTAATGGCTTTAATTTTGTTAGGGTCTACTTTAACACCCTCGTGAGATATAATATGACCCAGATATTCCACCTCTTGTACTCCAAAGAAACATTTGGATGTTTTTGCATATAATTGTTTCTCCCGCAATAGTTTGAGCACCCTGTCAACATGTTCAACATGATCCTTCCAAGACCTGCTGTAGATTAGTATATCATCAAAAAATACTAGCAAAAATTTTCTAAGGGTGGGTTTGAAAATGGAATTCATCAACCCTTGAAATGTAGAAGGTGCATTGGTAAGGCCAAAAGGCATGACCAAAAATTCATAATGACCCTCATGAGTTCGAAATGCTGTTTTTGGAATATCTTCAGTCTTCATTCTAATTTGATGATATCCCGAACGAAGATCCAACTTGGTAAAATAAATTGCTCCATGTAATTCATCCAATAATTCATCAATCACAGGAATGGGAAATTTGTCTTTAATGGTGAGCTTATTGAGCTCCCTATTATCTGGACACATTCGCCATGATCCATCCTTCTTGTGTACCAATACTACAGGAGCAGAGAAAGAACTTTGACTAGGTTGAATTATACCCGCCTCTAACATTTCTGCAATCATACGTTCAATTTCGATCTTTTGGAAGTAAGGATATCTATAAGGCCTGATGTTTGGAGGAACACTTCCTGGAATCAAATGAATAGCATGATCATGATCACGAATAGGTGGGAGTCCTTTGGGAGTTTCAACACCTTGGAATGATTGTCCAAGACTTGTTGGAGATCTGCAGAAATAGATGATTTTGATGTTGGAACTTCTAGTGAGCATAATTGTGCAATTACGCCTCGTTGTTCTTTCTTTAGAAGCTTTGTCATGACATTATAGCTTATTATCCTTCCCGGCTTCCCTTCAATACCCCGTAATTCGACTTCCTTTCCTTCTGAAAAAAATTTCAAGAAAAGTTCTTGAAAATTAAAAGCTACCGTCCTCAAAGATTGTAACCATTGTACTCCTAGTACAACATCAGCACCTCCCATAGGAATGGAAAGCATTGGACTAGTCAATACATATTCCCCCATGGTTAGCTTGATATTATGGCATTTTCCAGAGCAATTTATAGTTGCTCCATTTGCAACCATCACTTGACATTCTGGTGCTGGGTATAGGAAACAATTTAATTCCTTGGCTACCTTATAATGAATAAAATTATGGGTGCTACCTGAATCAATCAACACTATTACCATTTTTCTTCTTGATTTGTCCTGCTATCTTGAGAGTTTGAGGAGTGGTAATTCCTGCCAGTGCATTACACGATATGGTCGGATTCATTACTTCCTCTTCTAGAGCTGGTTCCTAGTGTATATCCTCTTCTTGTTCATTCTCTTCTTCCTCTTCACAATCTATGTAAAATAATTTCTTCTCAGCACACTTATGACCCTTAGTGTATTTTCTATCACAATTGTAGCAAAGCCCTTTTTCTCTTTTTTCTTCCAATTGCTGTGGTGTTAACCTTGTAGGTTGTGGAAATCTAGATGTAGCAACACTTCCTTCTTTATAGAATTGAGTGGTAGGCTTCCTTGTCGCCATAAATTTACATTCAAATTTTCTTGCCAACCTAAATGCCTTCTCCAATGAATCAGGTTCCAGAACGCGAACTTCATGTTGGATGTTATCCTTTAAAGTGCCTATGAAGAGATCAATCCTGTGTTCCTCTGGAATATCAGTTACCCTTATATTAAATTTTTGGAAGTCCTCAATGTGATGCCCCACTAAACCCTTTTGTTTGAGATTTATCAATTGGCTAAAGAAGGTGTTGCTCTTTGTATCCTCATAATGTGCTATCATTTCCTTCGTAAAAATTGACCAAGTGACAATTTTTTTATGGGAGCAAAGCCATCGATACCATACAAATGTATTTTGTTCTAAATGTAAAGTTGAAATGTGTACCTTTTGTTTGTTTTGCACATTATGGAGATCAAAATATTGCTCCATATATAGTATCCATGTTACAGGATCCTTTCCATCAAACTTCCTTATATCCATTTTTGGAATATGGTGGTTCTTCCTGCCAACATTAGAGTTTATGAAATCATAATTGACATTTATTTTGTTCTCATCATGAGGTTCTTCTACTATATTTTCGCCATTAGGAATCATTTATGGTTTTAAACTTGTCATCAAGCCTTCCATGTATGCTTTTAGATCATTCTTCATGTTTTCCATGTTGTCTTTCATGTCATCCATCTTAGCTTCCATGCCCACTTCCATGCCATCCATATTAACTTCCAAACCATTCATCTTAGCTTCCATGCCTTTCTTCAAACCATCCATCTTAGTTTCCATGCCTTTTTTCAAAACTTCCATTTCATTTTTTGTTGTTCTTTGCGAGAGTGAAATTTGCTCTTGTAATTTTGATATGTCATGTTGCCATTCTTCATCTTCATGAGTCATAGTAGAGCCTTCTAAAGGCTTAATGGGTGTTGAATTCTTTTTTGGGGCCATTTTAGAATCCAATACTGATATTTATTCTAAAATATGCCCTTGGGATCAATTTAACTTGATTATTCAAACAAGACTTATGCTATTTGGAAACAAATACACACCTTTTTCTTGCTTTTGAGGAGATCGATATTGAAATTGGATTATTTATGTGATTGTAGCACTCCAATATCTAAATTTTAGTATCAACTTAGCCCTCTAAATTATCTTTCCAATGCCACAGGTCTGACCTGATTTGGATTCTCCAAGACAAAGTTGTGTCCAATCTCCCACAATGACCTAATTATGGACTGGTTCAGTAGTGTGAACTTGTATGACTTTCCACGTGTCACTGTTTCATCCTTTGTCTCTGAAATTGATAGCCAAGAAGCTGCTGTCTGTGTACTTGCAAAAAAAATTTACGGCACTCCAATCCGATGCCCAGAGAGAGAGTTATTGAACTTTTCCCATGATCACCTCTTTTTGATGAAATTCAGGAGCCTGAAAAAACACTACCTTCCACACATCATATCTCAAAAAATATTGTGAACCAAGCTCTGAAATTTTTTGAAGGATTGCCTCAATATTTCAGCTTTGTACCATATGAATTTCAGACTCTGAACCTTAGTAAAAAAAAAATTATAGCGCAAATTCCACGATGACCTGTTTAGGAGCCTGAAATAATACCTAACTTCCACAGATGATATCTCCTCAAATATTGCGAACCAAGCTCTGAAATTTTCAGAAACGCTTCCTCAGGATTTCGGCTTCGCACCCTAAAAATTTTAGCTTCTGAAAATTCGTAGAAAAAAATTTATAGCGAAAATTCCACGATGACCTATTTGGAGCAGCGAAACCCTAGAATCCAAAGCTCTGATACCAAATGTTGTGTAACCAGCTCCAAAAATAGAAGAAAAGAGATATGAACGCCTTAGAAATAAGCCACTTCGAGGGGGCAACTTCCAATACACTACATAAATGAACAATTCTTGGATGATACAATTTACAAAACCTCCTTTCTATATATAGGAGTCCATGGGGCCATAATGTAATCCTAGCCGACCTAACAATAATAATTTAAGGGCACAATAATAACAAAATGGGGGTTATAAGGGTACAATAATAACAATAAATGGGTTACACTAACAACAATAAGGTACTATACTAGTAATATAGGGACCTAACACTATTAAATGCCAACATATTTTGTGTAACAGGCGCAAGAGGTGGTGAGCTGAAAGCTTGCCAAGCAGTTGAGGATAAAATTCTAACAGACGCGCCTTCGTCTATAATGGTCCTAGGTATGACCAGAACAAAGGCCTGTACCATTATCTCAAAAGGCACATAAGACAGAAGGCGGTATCCTAAAAATCGATTCCAATCAAAGGAAGCGACCAAACTACTCGGAGGGGCTACCATCGAACTGAGAAGGTCTTCCCCTAGTGTTACAGAAGAAGAAGGAGCATCCTCCATGACCTCCATCTCGAAGGTGGGAGGGGAATCCTCCAGGACCTCCATCACAGGAGGCGGAGGAGAAACTTCTTGAGGTATAGGGATAGGAGATGTTATTTCCCTGTAATCAGCAAGATTGGCAAAGTCCGATCTCAGGGAGAAGCATCGTTTCAACCACTTTGGGATTCTAGGATCTAGCCCTCCTGAATCTGGAGAGGGATCTCTCCAATAAGTGCAAAGATGGATTTGTCTTTGAAGTTTGGGGTAACGATATTAGGATAGTTATGAAGGAAAAGGGTTTGTTTTGTTTTTGGATGGTTGATCATAAATATTGTTTGAGGTGGAAAGTCCTAAGTGAAAAGAGTTTCAAAGGTGAGAAGTTGCAAGTGAATAGAAAAGCTAGGCTGAAAACATAGATATAACTTTGGTTTTTAGTTCATTGGGCTATGGAGTCAAAACAGGGCTTTAATTGAACAACAACATCAAGAGTGATCCAAGGGGCAAGTCATCTACATAAAAAGATTATTGAGATTACAATGATGGTATGGGAACAATAAAGTGTTGGAGAGGTGGAAACTGATAATAATTTCACGAGGGATTTATAGTCAGTCCAAACAAGAAAATCCTCTTAAGTAACTTTTTAAAACCAACCGAGTGCAGGGCTAACCATTGACCTCTTGGGCAAGTTTGTATTAAAGTAGCTTAATTGACAGACAATCCAGTAATCCACATAATTACCTTCAGAAAGTGTGAAAACATATAAGAGAAGACAGAGTGTAAACTTAAGATCAGATAAAGTACTTTTAAACCTAGTCTTCTTTCAGTTAACACCAAGGGAAACTTTCAGAATCTGCCTTTGGAGAAAAGAAGCTAGAAACAGGGCAAACCATCACTTTTCTAGTCTAACTTTAATAAGAAAATAAGGAAAATAACTTTCAAGAACAATGTTTAAAGTAAACAGTAGGACGAGGGAACTCCAACATTCTTAACTGCTTAAACTGTATTAAATCATTCTTAAATAAACAAATCGGAGGAAAACATTGAGATAAAGCTTTTCAGTCAGAGAAGGTTACTGATATACAGTAGGTCCTAAATCTATAAATGTTGTTATTTATCAGAGAATAGTGAAAAATATGACATACATAGAAGGGAAAACAATAACAAAGAAAGGGGCAATTCACCAGTGATATAGACCAGGATCCCAAGAAACAACTTGTTTATTAATGTCAAACCAGTTACAGTACTCAGGTTGAATGTTTCTGTTCAAAAATCATCTTCACTATCCAGCCTAACTAATCTAACACAAACAGAGCTTCAAGGGCCAGTGAACACTATTTACAGATAGAAGTCTCAAGCTCGATTACATTACAATGTTCAACAACCTAATCAACCAACCCCTCACTCATCTTCTGCAGAAGTATATATAGATGAATGAGGAGGTGAGATCTGATAAAAGATCTCCAATTACAATTAATGCAAATTTAATGGATTCTTGGCCTTTGAGGGGCTCAATGAAGAAACTTACATGGGTGCACTCTGTATTAAATGTTCTACATAAATTTTAAGCTCAGTGGGAGATTTTTGTGACCTTTGAGGCTCTGTGTGGCGTCGAAGTAACTCTGCAGATGTTTGTCATTAATTTCCTTGGCAGATTTTCCTCTTTGGGTGCATTTTGAGACAAATATCTGATCCTAATCAATAAATTTGGCCTCTGATTGAATAATTTGAGGTACAGGTGGCATTTTAGTAGTTGGGAGGAATCAATTTGCCTCAGATGTGGCGGTGGAAGTGCTCCTATTGATAAAACCCTTAAGATCTTCTTTAAAATGTGTTTTAAATTGAGGATTAGGCTTTTGATAAACATTCTTAGTCGTGATCCTCGGAAATATGTCTTCCATCCTCTGTCCTGGTTCATTTTAATCTTTGTCACTGATACTCTCTGACTACGCCCGATTCATGGTTTTTCTGATATACAGGGCTACGTAGGGTTATTTGGCATCAATGCTTCATGAACGATTGATGAAAACGTGTTTTTAAAACCCTGTGATGATTTTCTTTGGTGAATATAAGGCAGGAATATCGTCATCCTCTGCCTTCAATTTTTCTTCAAAAATGGTGAGAAAACCATTTAAACCCTGTAAAATAGAAAAAAATATTAAAAAATCTTGCATATATAGGTTTATTGATGCAACAGGACGTGTGGGGGAAGCGTGGCCATTAGATGGCATCATCCAACGGTCAGGATTGATCGAGAGAAGTGATAGAGAAGGTAGAAGATTTGTTTAAATCAGAGTCATTGATTGCGCAGAGATCAACATTCAGGAATGGAAACAGAGAGTCAAAGCAGAAAATGTTTGACCAGGTGATGAATCAGGGCGATGGAATATGGGCCATCGATCTGCAGATCAGATTGACGGTGGAGATCTATTGAATGTTGTGCCGTAGCCCAGTTAACTGTCAGGCATCTTCGGTGAGCGATAGTCGTCGGATAGCCTACCCCAGATCGGAAGGTGTACAGCGATATCACGTCGGGTCCATGTCCGAACGTTAACGCACGATGGACGAAAGTTTCATGAACAGTTCCCAGGCCACGCGTCAACCATTGAATGGAATCGCTGCCAATCGGGAAAAAACCACCCTCGCCCAAAGGTAGTGTGATGAATACCGCACAGTTTTTGGACAGGTGAGTGGAATGTAGGGACCACAGGAGAGATGGACTCCACACCGTCCGATCTTCAGATTAGATAGACGGTGCGGAACGATTTAAAATTGGAACCGGCGAAAATTTTATAAAATAATAAAGCCAATGATTTTTTAATATAAAGCAAGGTTTAAAATATTATTTACGAAGCGGCTTGGCGCCCAACTGCGGGACCTTTGGGTGTATGGAGGATAATACCACCGGGGTTTATGGAGGAAGGGGCTTAAGACTTAGCCCAAGGGGGCTTAATTCCACACCATAAAAATGTGATTTTTATGGTTTTTGAATGATTTTCAAAGGGTTAGAGGGGTTCGGATAAGGCAAAGAAGGAGTCTTTAAACCTTATAAAACGGATTTTGATGAAGGGGGAATGGGAAAAACATGAAAATGAGGGATTTTCATGGGAAAAAGAGGGATAGAAAATGAGGTTAGCTTTGGAAAAGGGGAAAAGGGGGAAAATGGTCTTGTAGAAGTATTCTGGCTTGGAAATCAGTAGGATTTCTGAGTTCTGAAGGGAAACAGCAGTGAAGTTTTGGACAGAGGAAAGGCATGAGGCCTTCAAGAGTCTTCAAGAGCCAACACTTTTTAGAAATAAAATTTGTTCCTTGAAGGCTCAAAAAGTCTTAGCCACCTTTTGATATAAAATTTTTTATAGGTGGCTAACAGTGGCTCCACTTGGGGATGGTGCCTTCTTAAAGGCATCAAGAACTTCAGACCTGCATTCTCTGGGAGGCTGACCTGTGCCACATCCATTATGTTCTCTGGGAGGCTAACCTGTTCGTGATCCATTGGGCTACTTTTCTTTGACTGAACGATATTATTTTGAAAACATATTAGTAGCCATAAAAACAATGGTTCTTTTATCAACAAGCTTTCTACCTACCCAATCCTACTGATATAACATTTTTTCTTCATTAGAGTGCACTTGGATTGGAAAACTCTTTTACAACATTTTATTCTTTTAAAAGCATAAAACTAATCTAATTCTACTCCTTATTTCTCCATGGACTCAGATTAAACAGTTGAGCCCATATGATTCTCTACCTATTCTACCAATCTGTCAGGATTAAACAGTCTAACAGATTTTTATTCTCTAAATTCTAAAACATAAATTTAAAAACAGTCAAGTCAAGATTAAGTTGTTTGAATTGCTGTGATCTATGGCATAAAAATAAGCTGCACATAGACATTTATTTTTCAGAAAATTTAAATCAAAATGGAAGGCTTAAGATCTGAAAGTTTCTCATCATGGCCTTCTCTTTTCACAACTCTGTTTTGAATTTGTTTGAGTTGTTTTTCTTTGTTCTCTGGTTCAAATTTTCAGTTGATTTGAACCAAATTTACATTTTTTTTTTTTTACTCAAGAAAATAGAACGTATTTGAGTCATTTTATCTTTGGAAACTTAGGTTCAAATTTTGATCATGTTTGAACCTTTAATTTCTATCCTAAAATATCTACTGATAAGCCAAGATTAAACAGTTTGGAAAATCAAATTCACTATCCTATCAGCAGAAAATTTAAAACTAATTAGTCAAGATTAGACAGTTTGACTAACTAGAAGTGTTTTTTTTAGGAGTGGCATTTAATCTTGCACACTTTTAGAATTCGTTTCTGTTTTTTGGTATGGGGCTATACCTTTCTTTTTTTTCACAATCTGCCCTCTTTTCTCTTTTCTATTGTTTTGCAATTTTGACTTTTCTAACTTTGAATGCAATGGTGGATGAGATATTTATAATGAAAAAGATAAAAAGGCTTCAAAACATAGCATTGATCAAGAGAAGTAATGCTTAAGCATCCTACCATTGACAGGACCCCCAAAAAATTCTTCTCCATTCAACTCCTGCAAGAAAAATGCATTGTTGCCAGCAGCTGAGTGAATAGAGTAAGGGCCAAACCATAAGTTGTCAAATTTTCCATGCTTGCAATTCTCTTCCCTCCTTGAGTCACACTTTAAAACTTTGTCCCCAATTTTGAAATTTCTGGCCTTTGTTCTTCTGTCAAAAAGCTTTTTAATGTTGTCATGTTTCTGCAATGCTTTGTTATAAACTTCCTCTCGGGTTTTCTGAAGATGAATGGTCTGGTTTATCCTTATGATCATGTCATTATCTTTAGTTTGTAAATCTTGAATCAACTTCATTACTGGTACACCAAGGCTTCTTGGAAAAATTGCATCAGTACCATACACAAGCTGGAAAGGTGACATACCAATAGATTTCTTCAAGGTCAATCTGTCAGCCCAAAGTTCATGAACCAGCTTTGTGTGCCAAGATTTTTTTTTGTCCTCCAACAGTTTCTTGATTATGTTCACTAAAATTTTATTTGAGGATTCTTCAAGGCCATTACCCTGGGGGTAATAAGCCGTGGAATGCCCCAATGTTATCTTATATATATGACAGAACTCAACCATCTTCTTTGATCCAAATTCTGCTGCATTATCAGTGATAATCTTGGTAGGATAGCCAAATCTGGAGAGAATATTAATCTCCATAAATTTTATGATAACTGAATCATTGGCCTGTCTACAAGGAATGGCTTCTATCCACTTAGTGAAATAGTCTGTGGCAGTGAGAATCCATCTATGTTGGGCAAAAGATGGTGGATGGATTTCTCCTATAAAGTCAAGTCCCCACTATTGGAAAGGGGCTTCAACAGCGATTGGATGCAAAGGCAGGGGTAGAAGTTTTCTTTTGCCTTCAAAAAGTTGACATTTATGATAGGCTAGGATAATTTTGTGCACATCATGAAAAAGAGTAGGCCAATAGAAACCAACCCTCAAAATTTTGTTGGTTGTTGTCTTCCAGTACAAATGACCTCCACAATCTCCTTCATGGAACTGGTATTTAAGCTTCTCTGCATCAAACTCAGGAAAACATTTAAGCAATACACCACTTGCATTTTTCCAGTAAATACATCTATCTATAACGCAATAGTTTACAACTTTTAACTTCAGGAACCTTGCCTTTTTTTTTTTCAAACCAGGAGGTGTATTCAATTTAAGAAAAACATAAATAATATCAGCATACCAAGGAGAATTCATAAAATTATCTTCAACTATAGGAGTTGATAATTCTTCTTGGTCATCCAAAGCATTAATCATATTAATATCAAGAACTTCAAAATTTGATTCAGCCATTAATCTAGCTAGACCTTGGCCTTTGATGAGTTTAGTGGGTTTTATCTCTAAATCATACTCAAGTATAATAGAAATCCACTTACCTCTCTTACCATCTGGGTCTTGCGTTAAAATTTCTTTAACAACTGAGTTTGGGATGAAGGCAATGATGTGTGAGTGAAGGATGTACACCCTGAAGTCTTTCAAATATTTAACCAAAGCAAAAGCTTGCTTCTCCATAATGTTATACTTCAAAGGGACATCCCTTAATTCCTTACTAAAGAATGCAATAGGCTGCTCTTGTCCTTGTTGATTTTTCCACAAAAGGACAACAACTATGGTATGTTCTGATGCAAATAAAAAAATAAAAAAATATTTTGAAAAATCAGAACTTATAAGAACCGGTGTTTTGATTAATGCTTGTTTCACCAGTTCAAAGGAATTATTTACTTCCAAGGTCCATTTTACTGCTTGCTCCTTCTTTAATGTGTTTTTGATATTCCTAAGGAGCTCAGCCAAGTTGGGGATGAACCTTCTCAAAAATTTAATCTTTCCAATGAAAGATTGCAACTCTTTGATGTTTCGAGGATGAGAGATTTGCAATATGGCATCAATCCTCTTTGGATCTACCTTTATACCCTCCTTAGAAATAATGTGCCCAATAAGTTTACCTTCTTGTAGATCAAATAGTGTCTTTTTATGGTTTAAAGATATTCCAAACTTTCTGCATTTCTCGAAAACTTTTCTTAAATTTTCTAAGTGCTCTTCATCTGTTTTTGAAAAAATAGTGACATCATCAAGGTATATAATGATGAAGAAGCTCAGTTCCTCCGAGAAATTTATGTCCATGGCTCTTTGAAAAGTTGCTCCAGCATTCATTAGACCAAAGGGAATTTTCACATACATGAAAGTGCCCCATGGTGTAGTAAATGTTGTCCTTAATTGATCAGCAGGGTGAACTAAGATCTAATTGTACCCTGAATAGCCATCCAGCAGAGAAATTCTTCTAGACCCTACCACCCTTTGTAAAATATGGTCCATCTTGGGTAAAGGGTAGTTTTCTTTTAATGAAGCTTCGTTCAAGTCTCTAAATTCTATACAAAGCCTGATCTCTCCAGTTTTCTTCCTAACCGACACCAGATTAGACACCCATTCAAAATATCTAAAAGGGACAATAATACCAGCTTCATACATTTTCATGATCTCCTTCTGAACCAAAGGAAAATGAACAAGGTTTATTCTGCGCAGTTTCTATTTGAATGCTTTTTGGTTTTCTTTAAGGGGAATTTTGTGCTATATAATTTCAGTGCCATAGGATTTAAGATCTTCGTAACTCCACACAAAAACATCAGAAAACTCTTTAAACAATTCAATGTATTTAAGTTTAATGTGAGCTGGTAAAGTTTTAGACAGTTTAATCATCATAGGTTTAAGTTCACTACCTATATTTCACTCTTCTACGTCAGCCTCTACAGGTTCCAGTTTTGGTTTATTTTCCACATCGTTAAAATCGAACAACTCTTCTAAAGGGGCCAGACCCTTAGGAAAACTTTCATCTTTAGAGTGCAGAGTTTCTAACTCCTCTATTTCTAACTCTGCATTCAATTCGGTTTTGTTTATAAGTTTGCTTGTTAACAGGTTTATATTAGTAATTTCAGGAGACGGTTCTTCTTCATCAAGAAAATTTTCTTCCCTGCAGTCTGTTTCATAGTCTGAGTCTGAACTGTTTAGCTCGAATTCATTTCTGAATTGCATGAAGTCTTCTATTTGTTTGTCATTGTCAAACGCCTACCAATACTTCTCATTATCAGGCACAACTGGTCTAAATTTTATTTGAGTTGTGTAGTCTTTGGTGTTATATGACATTAAGCATGTTCTAGATGCAAAGGCTAAATTGTGGGCCGCGATATTTCTTTTTATTGGGACAAAAAATAGTTTGGACTCCTCGAATGTTTTCAAAAGATCCATGACATCATTTCGGTAAGCCCTAAGTCTGGGATGATTTGCATTATACTCCCCATTGACCTTCCTAATGACTAACTCTGAATCCCCGTGAACTTTAATTCTTTTGGCTCCTATCTTTTTCAACAAACGTAAGCCTAGGAGAAGGGACTCATATTCTGCTATGTTATTGGAACACTGAAAGTTTAGTTTGTAGGAAATGCTTTCTGTGTGGTTTTTTTCAGTGTTGGTAATCCAGACACTTGCACCAGCATTGTTCTTAGTGCATGACCCATCAAAATACATACTCCACAGAGGACTATTTTCGATTTTATCCTGGCTGGTGTCCTTTTTAACTAACGTGCTCAAGGGTTTTTGTGGAATCTCAGCACTTAGTTTTATTTGTTTTGATTCCCTAAGATTTTCATTTATTTGAGGGTTTTTTGGTTGACTCTCAATGTTTAAAAGCAAAGGACATGTGCCCCGTAGCTCAAGGCCTTTGTTAAGTTTGCTAATGTTTTCAAATGTAGCAAACTGTTTTAACATTTCTGCGTTGTGTTGTTCTTCCTCCCTGTTGGCTATTAATCCTGTTAAAGTGACTTGTTCACCAAGTGTTTCATCATGAAACATAATAAAAGAATCAAGGCCTGTATTTATAGAATACATAGGAGAGTTTTGTGGTCGATATTGACTGGTAACTGTGTATTTCATATGGAATTCCTTGTAAAGTCTTCTAGTTTGATTGAAAACAAGGATAGTCGCATAGGTCATGTCCATTTTCATAGTCCCTTGTAACTTAGCCCCCCAAGATCTTGATAATAACATTCCAGATTTTGGGGGCACATCAACCACAACAATATCCATGACTGAACATTTGACTAGAATTTGGGCTAAGTTAACACATAGTTCTTTGATTAATCCTAAACATTTTACTCTGATGGAATCAAAGTAGTAAAGGTCTTTGTAAGGTCTGGTGATTTCTAGACCCAGGCTCTCCATTACAGCTTTTGGCATTAAATTATGAGAAGCCCTGGAATCATGCATAGCATTGTGTAAAATTTTTTCATGAACGTTTAAACTCACATAAAATGGAGGAACATGTCCCTCTTGATATCTACCTTCAATATTAGGACCAAAAATCAGCTCGGGCTGGTCATCATTAAGATTGACTATGTCCTCATTTTCTTCTATTTTCAAAGCCTTAAAATTTTGGGTTCTATATACATGTTGGGCAGCTAACTCAGTCAAGGGAACAAAGATTTTGATCTTTGAAATTTCCTGCTCTAGGCTAAAATGAATTTGACTCTTTAAAGTGTTGGTTTAAGCCTTATTAGCTGTCATTCTATCAGCAATATCAGCTTGCTGATTTGTTTTATTTACACTTGACAAAAAAAATTTCACAGGAGTACTAGCTGAAGTGTTAGTACTGCTAATGTCTGCACTCTATTTTTCTTTGTTTTGAGTGTCTTTCTCTTTATCATTACCAGAATTTACAACCACTATTTTGTCCTTTTGTTTGACTACTATAGGTTTGGTTACAGTGTTGTTTTGTGAAGATTTATCAGAGGTTTTGTTGTTGGGGGTCTGTTGACTAGTTTTGCTTCTAAGGTCATATTCCTTTTGAGATTCTATGATGACATTTTCCATGTCTTGATAATAATTTTCATCATCATCTCTTTTGTCATCATAAGGTGTGTATAGACCTTGTTTTCTATCATAACGAATCTCAAAGTCATCATTGTCTATCCCCAGCATGTTGATATCATCCTCCTTTGCTATTTCATTTGTTTCCTCAACCTCACTTACATATTTTTGATGAAAGGGAGGAGTGATCTGTTTATCATCTTCTCGAGGTCTGTTTGGAGGTGGGTTCCTTCTAAAATTCTGATTCTCGTTTTGATTTCTACTTTGAGGAGCAGTTTTGTTTTGGCTTTCTTGTGCTCTCTTAATTATTCTCATCTCTTTCATCATCTCCTCCATCATTTTATCCATCTTTGAGTTGGAAGTAGAAGGTGTGGATTCCTCTCTAAAGGATACTCTCTTTTCAGTTTTCATTCTTGCTCTCTTCTCCATTAAGTTGAATTATACAGAAAGAGCTCCTTTTTGCATATCTTCGAGAGTTGCAAAATCTCTCTCTCTCAGCTGATAGGTCATGTCAGAGTCAAACCCTTCAAGAAACTTGTTTAAAGTTGAGCCCTATGGAGGTTTTAGTTCTGGGGAAAGTGCATTATACACACTATTGAATCTAGTGCAATAAGCTTGCATACTTTCCCCAGTGTTTCTATGGAGGTTCTTGTAGTCAGAAAGGACTTGGAGAGGGTTTTTATTTACTTCCCATTTGTTTAAGAATGTTTGATGGAAGGCTTGGAGATCATTAATACTATGGGGGGTTAAAAATTTAAACCATTTTCTTACTTCTCCCCCTAAGTTCTCAGCAAATAATCTAATCTTGACTGAATCATCATCAATTTCATTTCTGTCAAAGTACTCATTCATCTTATCCACATGTTGTGATGCAGTTGTAGCATTGCTAGCATCATATAGCGGAATTTTGGACTGATAGTCCTGTGGAAGATTGACTAATAGTGCAGGAAGGACTAAGGGAGCATACCTTGTTGCCATGATATGTGGTGGGGGTGGATTTACAAGAGGTGGATTAAAAAAATGGAAAGTGGGCTGAAGTGGAGTGATTTGAATAGTGGATGTAGGGTGAGCAGAAGTGGATGGACCAGGAATAGATTGCTGAGCTGATCTTGGATGAGAGACACCTAAATTATGAAGGAAATGTAAATCAGGAGGTGTTGTTTCTCAGCTACCAATATGTTCACTTGTCTCCGGGGATGAAAGTGAATACTTAGAATCTAACTGATCTAAATCGCCAAGAGACCTAGTTCTAAATGGGTTTACTAAGTCAGCTTGTGATTGTTGTAGAGCTAAAATATTTTCAGGGACTGAATTGGCTCTCAAGGGTGGTCTAAAAATAGTTGATAATTTAATCCTAGGAGACTTCCTAAGGATACTTTCTGGGTTATCAACTAACTCAGGTGGATCAGGGTCAGGATAATCTCTAGTGTGAATCTTTCTAGGAGCCACTATGCTGTGTTTTTCAGACCTAAATAAACAAGAAAAGTTCAACCAGGTATGACAATATTTGAGAGGTTAACTAATATATTTAAAGAAATTTCAATCCTACAGTCCTCTAACTGAGTTTAACTAATGTTAGAATGCTGAGGGATTTTCCCAGTGGAGTCTTAAGGTCTGCCAAGGATTGTGGAGTTGCCAAGTGGAATTTTTAAGCTCTTTTTAGAGGTAAAAGTTTTTATGGTCCACCACCATGTTTATCGAATACCAATCTAAAATATTTTTGGTGTTTTCTGAGTTATTTTTTAGTTGTGTGGTTTCTAAGAATGTTCTAAATCTGTTTCAAAACATAGCTACGGTTATGAGACAAGGACAGTTCACTCTTATGGCTAAGCCAGCTGATCTTTCAAGGTTAGATAAAGTCATAAGAGAATCCTAGGGTTTATATAGTTTGTCACTGATTCAAACAAGTTTTATCATGATTACTAGTTTCTTGGTAGTGCTTGAAAAGGCTGCTTTTTACTCACAATGTTTTTGAACAGTTTAAAGGGAACCCAAGGTGAAAAATTCAACTGAAGTCCCCAGTGGAGTCGCCAGAAATGTTAGCTCCCTGTAATCAGCAATATTGGCAAAGTCCGATCTCAGGGAGAAACATCGCTTCAACCAATTTGGGATTCTAGGATCTAGCCCTCCGGAATCCGGAGAGGGATCTCTCCAATAAGTGCAAAGATGGATTTGTCTTTGATGTTTGGGGTAATGATATTAGGCTAGTTATGAAGGCCAAGGGTTTGTTTTGTTTTTGGATGGTTGATCATAAATACTGTTTGAGGTGGAAAGTTCTAAGTGAAAAGAGTTTCAAAGGTGAGAAGTTGCAAGTGAATAGAACAGCTAGGCTAAAAAGATAGATATAACGCCATTTTTTAGTCCATTGGGCTATGGAGTCAAAACATGGCTTTAATTGAACAACAACATCAAGAGTGATCCAAGGAGAAATTCATCTACATCACAAGATTATTGAGATTATAATGATGGTATGGGAACAATAAAGTTTTGGAGAGGTGGAAACTGATAATAATTTCACAAGGGATTTATAGTCAGTCCAAACAAGAAAAGCCTCTTAAGTAACTGTTTAAAACCAACCGAGTGCAGGGCTAACCATTGAATTCTTGGGCAAGTTTGTATTAAATAAACTTAATTGACAGAAAAGACAGTAATCCACATAATTACCTTCAGAAAGTGTGAAAACATATAAGAGAAGACAGAGTGTAAACTTAAGATCAGATAAAGTACTTTTAAACCTAGTCTTCTTTCAGTTAACACCAAGGGAAACTTTCAGAATCTGCCTTTCGAGAAAAAAAGCTAGAAACAGGGCAAACCATCACTTTTCTATTCTAACTTTAATAAGAAAATGAGGAAAATAAATTTCAAGAACAATTTTTAAAGCAAACGGTAGGACGAGGGAACTCCAACATTCCTAACTGCTTAAACTGTATTAAATCATTCTTAAATAAACAAATTGGAGGAAAAAATTGAGATAAAGCTTTTCAGTCAGAGAAGGTTACTAATATACAACAGGTCCTAACTCTATAAATGTTGTTCCTTATCAGAGAATAGTGAAAAATATGACATACATAGAAGGAAAAACAATAACAAAGAAAGGGGCACTTCACCAGTGATATAGACTAGGATCCCAAGAAACAACTTGTTTATTGATGTCAAACCAGTTACAGTACTCGGGTCCAATGTTTCATTTCAGAAATCATCTTCACTATCCAGCCTAACTAATCTAACACAAACAGAGCTTCAAGGGCCAGTGAACACTATTTACAGATAGAAGTCTCAAGCTCAATTTCATTACAATGTTCAAAAACCTAATCAACCAACCCCTCACTCATCTTCTACAGAAGTATATATAGAAGAATGAGGAGGTGAGATCCGATAAAAGATCTCCAATTAAAATTAATACAGATTTAATGGCTTCTTCACCTTTGAGGGGCTCAATGAAGAAACTTACATGGGTGCACTCTGTATTAAATGTTTTACATAAATTTTAAGCTCGGTGGGATATTTTGGTGACCTTTGAGGCTCTGTGTGGCGTCTAAGTAACTCTGCAGATGTTTGTCATTAATTTCCTTGGCAGATTTTCCTCTTTGGCTACATTTTGAGACAAATATCTGATCCTAATCAATAAATTCAGCCTCTGATTGAATACTTTGAGGTATAGGTGGCATTTTAGTAGCTGGGAGGAATCAATTTGCCTCATATGTGGTGGTGGAAGCGCTCCTGTTGATAAAACCCTTAAGATCTTCTTTAAACTATGTTTTAAATCGAGGATTAGGCTTTTGATAAACATTCTTAGCCGTGATCCCCGGAAATATGTCTTCCATCCTCTGTCCTGGTTCATTTTGAACTTCGTCACTGCTACTCTCTGACTGTGCTCGATTCATGTTTTTTCTGATATACAGGGCTGCGTAGGGCTATGTGACATCAATGCTTCATGAACGATTGATGAAAACGTGTATTTAACACCCTGTGATGATTTTCTTTGGTGAATCGAAGGCAGGAAGATTGTCATCCTCTGCCTTCGAATTTTCTTCAAAAATGGCGAGAAAACCATTTAAACCCTGCAAAATACAAAAAAATATTAAAAAATCCTGCATATATAGGTTTATTATTGCGGAGGACGTGTGGGGGAAGCGTGGTTGTTGGATGGCATCATCCAACGGTCAGGATTGATCAGGAGAAGTGATATAGAAGGCGGATGATTTGTTTAAATCAGAGTCGTCGATCGCGTAGAGATCGAAAGTCGAGAGCGGAAACAGAGAGTCAAAGCGGAAAATGTTTGACCGAGCGATGAATCAGGGTGATGGAATATGGGTCATCGATCTGTAGATTAGATCGACGGAGGAGATCTATTGAATGTCGCGTCGTAGCCCGGTTAACTGTCAAGCATCTTTGGTGAGAAATAATCGTCATATAGCCCGCCCCAGATCGAACATTGTACAACGATATCGCACCGGGTCCACGTCTGAACGTTAATGCATGATGGATGATGGTTTTATGAACAGTGCCTAGGCCACGCGTCAACCATTGAATGGAATCGCTGCCAATCAGGAAAAAACCGCCCTCGCCCAAAGGCAGTGCGATGAATACCGCACAGTTTTTGGATAGGTGAGTGGAATGCGGGGACCACAGGAGAGATGGAATCTGCGCCATTCAATCTTCAGATCAGATCGACAGTGCAGAACGATTTAAAATTGGAACCATCAAAAATTTTATAAAATAATAAAGCCGACGATTTTTTAATATAAACCAAGGTTTAAAATATTATTTATGAAGCGGCTTGGCACCCGATTGTGGAACCTTTGGGTGTATGGAGGATAATACGACTGGGGTTTATGGAGGAAGGGGATTAAGACTTAGCCTGAGGAGGCTTAATTTCACACCGTAAAAATTTGATTTTTATGGTTTTTGAATGATTTTCAAAGGGTTTGAGGGGTTCGGATAAGGCAAAGAAGGAGTTTTTAAACCTTATAAAAGGGATTTTGATGAAGGGGGAATGGGAAAAACATGAAAATGAGGGATTTTCATGGGAAAAAGAGGGATAGAAAATGAGGTTAGATTTGGAAAAGGGGAAAAGGGGGAAAAGGGTCTTGCAGCAGTATTCTGGCTTGGAAATTAGTAGGATTTATGAGCTCTAAAGGGAAACAACAGTGAAGTTTTGGACAGAGGAAAGGCATGTGGCCTTCAAGAATCTTCAAGATTGAACACTTTTAGAAATAAAATTTGTTCCTTGAAGGCTCAAAAATTCTTAGCCACCTTTTGATATAACAAATTTTATAGGGGGCTAACAGGAGAATCTTTCTCCAAGTCCGAAGAATCTGAGGAAACCAGGAGAACATGAGGGGTATGAGATCCACTCTCCATGGAAAAGACCTGGTGCACCGTAGACGGGGCCAGCTTAACCGATCCCACGACCAATGGTTGGTTGGGAATGTATTCTTGAATTTGAATTTCCAGGGGAGAGGGATGGACCAAGGATGACTATTGACCAACCGTAGGATCAGCTGGTGGAGGACTCAAAGAAAGCCGTTTATAACCAGCCGGGAGGCATGGTGTAGAAAAATTTGAGTTGTCCAAAACTCTCTTGGCTTCATCCATATATGGAAAAAGGTGAATGGCATGGTGCCCTTCACACAACTTACAGGGATTGGAAAGCTTACCCTGCTTCTTAGGATCTTTACCAGCATTATCTGAAGACGTGCCCCCAACTTGACTCCTAGAAGCCAAAGGTAATGGTGGGCGACTGTTGGACCATACTTCGAGCACCTTGAGAATGCCAGGGTAGTCTCGAAAAAGATGGTATCCCATGCACAACATGCAAGGGAACTTGACTTTCTTTGGAGTGTTGGGAGGTTTATCATGAGGAGATGTTCCAGGAGTAGTAGATGTAGCCTTAGCCTCTCTCTTATCGGAATTCTTCTTCTTTGTCTTCTTATTCTTCTTCTTAGCCACCTGGTTACTCGAATCCAGACTTTCACTAGGCGAAGTAGAAGAGGAGGATGCAGAAACAGGCGAAGAAGGGGAGAGGTCCACCTTGAGATCAACATGATGTTGCTCAGGTGGAGGAAATAATTTAACAGTAGCTGAGACATTAGAGACCACGAAGGTTGAGAACAACCAAACAGGCAACCCAATAGTTAACCCAGGAAGGGACAATGTTGCCATATAAGGAGCACCAACATTCCCAAAAGGAGGAAAATGACCAGGATTCCCATTAGAGGGGATTCATTGGTTGGTGAACTCCGAAAAAGTTGCCATTAGAAACAAATCAACACAACACCCTAAGGAAACTAACTTTAATCGAGAATTTTTTGTGGGTTGTTAATTTTAAAACATTGAAACTAAACTCTACCATTTCATATTTTAAGAGTCAATAAATGAGTAAAATATGACTCTATCACTTTCAGTTTGGAAACAAGCATGAAAGGACAAGTTATTGATGATATTTTCAAATTTAATGAGTCAAAAAAGATCGAAATGACTACTCTAGAAATCTAGGCAAAAGGGTGTACCAGATATCTGTGAACTACAATATACACCTTGGTTAAAAAATGAAAGAGAAATCAACCAAGGACTTGACGTACGTGTAGGAAATCTCCCCGAATGTTGTGCCCGGTGTATCATGGGTATAAGGCAGAAAAATTTGCTTCCTACGGATAAAGGATAGCAACCTAATGGGGTCTCCCTTTATATACACGATGGTACGGGGAGCACAAGTCCATAGTAGCACTGTCTAAAGCCAAGAGGCGAACAAAAACTACTAGGTTTAGTGACGTCGAAACATGTCACTAGCCTAGACCACTAAAAATGTTTCGTTAGGTTTCAATGTTCCCTTAGGTTGATTGAATAAATTTTAAAGTTTGATCTTCAATTATGTCTCAATTTCAGGCCCTACCACATGTTATGTCTCAAAAATCCTCTAAATGCACACTACATGCCACAATATATCACTTTGTTCGATGAATATCTAACTACGGAAAGGTTGAGAGCTTTCCAAACAACAACAAAATGATCACAAAACAACCACTAGTGTCTCTAATGCATGCTAATGAAACTAAAATATTTTCCTTTAGAGTTATATAACACTAGTAATGTAGAAAAGTTTTTAAATTTCACTAACTAGTCAAAAGAAAAAGATTTGTTTTTGTATTTTCAATGTTTTAGAGCACAATGCACCAAACGAAATGAAAAACTAATGAGAAAACCAATTTGAGAAATGATAGAAAAAGAGTAAAAAAAATAAAATTCACTCAATGAAAAACACGCAATCAAAACTCAAAATTATGGAATAAATCCCTCAAATCGAAGAGGAACCTCAAAGGACTCATACAAGCCATGTGATCTAGGCTCGAAATGAGAAAAAACAAAACTCAAATGAACAAGAGAACAATCACTCAAGTACTACAATGATACAATGAAAAACAACCAAACGAATGCAAAGAAGCAAAACAAAGTTGAATGAACAAGCAAAACCAAGAGACTCCCACGGGAGGCTCAGCACATGATAACACCTAGATGACCTAGGGCTAGAATGTAAAAATGAAGGTAGAGGGAAAAAAACTTGAGGATAAAGGTATAACACAGTAAAAAATGGCTTCAGTACACTCAGGTAGTCAGAAAACAACACCAAAAACCAAAAAATCAAACTCAAAGAGCTCAAAACAAGTAAACCCTAGCACCAAACAGGGTTGGCACGACTATTTAGCTATATCTAGTGCCAAAACAGGGTTGGCACGGGTACCTAACTAGAAACAAGTGCCAGCTAGTGCTAATGTTAGTATAAGAAGCGCACCAATCAAGTTTACTAATGACAAAAGTGAAAAAGAGCAAGCACAGAGTAGATCAAGTATGGTGGGGACTGAACAGAGGTTCTACACCAGAAGGAGACAGACCAAAAAAGAAAATCAAGCACACAGAAGCCAAAAGAAATCGAAAGAGACAAGACAAGCTCCAATCAGAATCCCCAGCAGAGCCACCAGTTTTCTGGAGAGGTAAATCCCCTCTATAGACAGAGGCGATCCCTACTAGCCCAGATCGGGTCTAGCAATAATCAGACATGTAGTGATGCAGGTTTCTAGTTACAAAAATGACAAAACATAATACATTGCCTACCTCGTCCTACGCAAAGGTAGTCGAAGAAAGGATGATGCTTCCCGTCCTCCACTTTAGCAGATCATGGTCCTTCTACTTAGCGCGTCCAAACACCTGCACACATGTGAAGAAACATGACGATACACAACATAGAATCTAAATCTTGTAACTATACATCAGTGAGAGAGGATGTAATTCATTGCATCAAAGATAAACACACACAAATGAAACCATAATCAAATTTGCTTATCATTAACAATAACAAAGGAAAGATACAACCTTGAGCTCTGACATTGGATCTTCCTTTGGAGGGGTCGACAACAGAGCACGTCTCAATGAAGCTCATCGGAAGTGGGACAAAGCTCTTTCTCTTCGGCTTGGCTCTCAAAGGCTGTCTGGTGATAGTCTCCTTGCTACAGATTCAGCTCTTGCTTCTATGACCAATACTAAGACTACTAGCTTGCTAAGGGAAAATGGAAAGCTTATATAGATGGTGGAAGGGGAGTTGGGATCCCTACAATTGTGGGATTGGCCCTATCCTTAAGGAAGCTTCCATGATAGGTGGAAAACCACCTCCCCTACATGGAGAACCGGAGCCAAACCTCCCAACTCATTTTAGAGACTCATTCAGGAGTTTGTTGGAATCAAAATTCCTCCATTTATTTTTAAAAAACAATCCTTATTAAGCTTGGTGTGAGCGAGACACTGGGAGAGAGCACCAGTTGGCACGCCCTCTATGGTGGATTTTCCCCATTGGCGTGAGGGCTGAACTAGCTGATCGTGCCAAGGCCAAAAGGTCAGTTTTTAGGGTTTTTCAGGGGAGAATTTATTCAGAGGAATGATTTTCCTTATAAAGGGGAATTCCATGAAAGTGGTTTCAGGTTATTTCATTGCTCACAAGTCATGAAAAAGGCCCTCCAATGTGCGGGACGGGGAATTGTAGGGACGATGAAGAATTACTGTGTAACATAAGGTTAAGGGTAACGTTAAGGTTAACGTTAGGTTAAGGTTATGGTTAAGGTAAGGTTAAGGGTAAGGTTAAGGTTAAGCTTAGGTTAAGGTTAAGATAAGTTTAAGGGTAAGGTTAAGGTCAAGGTCAAGGTTAAGGTTAAGGTTATGGTTATGGGAAGGTTAAGGTTAATGTTATGGTTAGGGTTAGGTTATAGTTAAGGTCAAGGTTAGGTTAGGTTATAGATAAAGTTAAGGTTAAGTTCAAGGTTAAGCTTAAGCTAAGGCTAAGTTTAATGTTAAGGTTAAGGTCAAGGTCAAGGTCAAGGTTAAGGTCAGGTTGATGGTAGGGTTAAAGTTACGGTTAGGTTATATTTAAGGTTATGGTTAGGGTAAAGTTAGGGTTAGGTTATAGTTAAGGTTAAGGATAAGGGTAAAGATAAGGTTATGTTTAAGGTCACGTTAAGGGTAAAGTCAAGGTTAAGGTTAGACTAAGGTAAAGGTTGAGGTTATGGTAAAGGTAAGGTTAATATAAGAGTAAGATTAAGGTTAAGGTTAAGGTTAAGGGTAAAGTTAAGGTTAAGGTTAGGTTAAGGTTAAGATAATTTTAAGGCTAAGGCTAAGGTTAAGGTCAAGGTCAAGGTCAAGGTCAAGGTTAAGGTTAAGGTTAAGGTTAAGGTTAATGTCAAATGTGACGTCAAGGTTAAGGTTAAGTTTATGGCTATGGGAAGGTTAAGGTTAATGTTATGGTTAGGGGAAGGTTAAGGTTAAGTTTAAGGTTAGGGTTAAGGTTAGGGGAATGTTAAAGTTAAGGTTAAGGTTTGGTCAAGGTTAGGGTTAGGTTATGGTTAAGGTTAAGGTTAGGTTAATGGTAAAGTCAACGTTAACGTTATGCTTATGGAAAGGTTAAGGTTAAGGTTAATGGGTTAAGGTTAGGTTAAGGGTGAATTCAAGGTTAAGGTTAAGGTTAAGGTTATGTATATGGGAAGGTTAAGGGTAAGGTTAATGTTAGGTTAAGGTTAAGGTTAAGGGTTTGGTCAAGGTTAAGGTTAAGGTTAGGTTAAGGGTAAGGTTAAGGTTACGGTTACTTTATAGTTAAGGTTATGGTTAGGCTAAAGTTAGGGTTAGGTTATAGTTAAGGTAAGGTTAAGTTTAGGTTAAGGTTAAGGTTAAGGTTAAGGTTAGGTTATAGTTAAGGTTAAGGTTAGGTTATAGTTAAGGTTAAGGTTAGGTTAGGTTATAGTTAAAGTTAAGGTTAAGGTTAAGGCTAGGTTATAGTGAATATTTAGTTAAGACCAGTAACCTTAACCTTGACCTTACCCTTAACCTTAACCATAAATTTAACCCTAACCTTGAATTTACCCTTAACTTAACCTTAACGTTTACTATAACCTAACCCTAACCTTGAAAAAACCCTTAACCTTAACCTTACTAAACATGTAACCTTAACCTTAACCTTACCCTCAGCCTTAACTATAACCTAACCCTAACCTTGACCAAACCCTTAACCTTAACCTTGACCAAACCCTTAACCTTAACCTTAACCTTCCCCTAACCTTAACCCCAACCTTAACCGTAACCTTAACCCTTAACCTTAACCTTACCACCTTTACATTAACCTTAACCTTAACCTTAAACTAACCTTAACCTTAACCTAATGTAACCTTAACCTTGACCTTAACCTTAACCTTAACCCTAACTATAACCTAACCATAACCATAACCTTAACTATAACCTAACCCTAACCTTAACCTTACCTTTAACAATATCTTAATCTTAACCTTCACTATAATCTTAACCTTAACCTTAACCTTAACCTTTACCCTAACCTTAACTTTAACTATAACCTAACCCTAACCTTGACCAAACCCTTAACCTTAACTATAACCTAACACTAACCTTGACCAAACCCTTAACCTTAACCTTAAACCTTTCCCAAACCTAACCCTAACCATGAGAAAACCCTTAACATTAACCTTTACATTACCATTAACCTAACCTTAAACTCAACTATAAACTAACCCTAACCTTGACCTTAACTTTACCCTTCACCTTGACCTTAACCTTAACCTTATCTTACCCTTAATCTAACCCTAACCTTAGCCTTAATTTTACCCTTAACATAACCTTAACCTTACCCTTAACCTTAAAAAAACCCTTAACCTTGACTTTAACCTTAACAGTAACCTTAACCTTAACCTGACTAAACCCTTAACCTTCCCCTAACTTTAACCTTAACCGTAACCTTAACCTTAAGCTTAACCTAACCTTAAACTTGACCTTATCCTAACCTAACCTTAACCTTAACCCTAACCTAACCCTAACCTTGACCAAACCCTTAACCTTAACTATAACCTAAGCCTAAACTTGACATTAACTTTACCCTTGACCTTGACCTTAACCTTAACCTAACCTTAACCTTAACTTTACCCTTAACCTAATCTTAACCTTAAACTTGACTTTAATCTAAACATAACCTTGACCTTAACTATAACCTAACCCTAACCTTGACCAAACCTTAACATTAACCTAATATTAAAATTAACCTAACCGTAAGCTTAACCTGACCTTAACTTTAACCTTAACCTTAACCTTAGCGTAGCCATAACCATAACCTTAACTTTACCTTTAACCTAACCTTAACCTTAAACTTAAAATAACCCTAACCTTAACTTTACCCTTAACCTAACCTTAACCTTAACCTTAACCATAACCTTATCTTAACCTTAAACTTACCCTAACCTTAACCTTAACCTTAACCTTAACCTTAACCTTAACCTGACTAAACTCGTAACCTTAACCTTACCTTACCCTTACTTTAACCTTAACCTTACCCTAACCTTAACCTTAACCTTAACCTAAACCTAACCTCAACGCTAACCTTACCCTAACCTTACCCTAACCTTAACCTTAACTTTACCCATAACCTTACCCTTAACCTAACCTTAACCTTGACCTTAACTAAACCCTTAAGCTAACCTTAACCTTAAACTTAACCTAACCCTAACCAAGGTTAATTTTAAGGTTAAGGTTAGGTTAATGTTAAAGTTAAGGTTAAGGTTAAGGTTTGGTCAAGGTTAGGGTTAGGTTATAGTTAAGGTTAAGATAAGGATAAGGTTAAGGTTAAGGTTAATGGTAAAGTTAAGGGTAAGGGTAAGGTTAAGGTTAAGGTTAAGTTCAAGGTCAATGTTAAGGTTAAGGTTAGGTTAAAGGTAAAGTTAAGGTTAAGGTGAAGTTTAAGGGAAAGGTTAAGGGTAAGGTTAAGGTTAAGGTTAAGGGTTTGGTCAAGGTTAGGGTTAGGTTATAGTGAAGGTTAAGGTTAAATTAAGGGTAAATTCAATGTTAAGGTTAAGGGTGAAGTCAAGGTTAAGGTTACGTTAAGGGTAAAGTCAAGGTTCAGGTTAGGTTAAGGTTAAGCGTAAAGTCAAGGTTAGGGTAAAGTAAAAGCTAAGGTTAGGTTAAGCTTAAGATTAGGTTAAGCTTAAGGTTAACATTAGGGTTAGGTTGTAGTTAAGGTCAAGGTTAAGGTTAAGGGTAAGGTTATAGATAGGTTAAGGTTAAGGTTAAGGTTATGTTAAGGTTAAGATAAGGTTAAGGTTAAGGGATTTGTCAAGGTTAGGGTTAGGATATAGTTAAGGTTAGGTTAAGTTAAGGTTAAGGTCAAGGTAAAGGGTAAGGTTAGGGTTATGTTAAGGTTAAGATTAGGTTAAGGGTAAAGTTCAGGTTAAGGTTAGGTTAAGGGTAAAATTAAGGTTAAGGTTAGGGAAAGGTTAATGTTAAAGTTAAGGTTAAGGTTAATGGTTTGGTAAAGGTTAGGGTTAGGTTATAGTTAAGGTTAAGGTTAAGGCTAAGGTCAAGGGTAAAATTAACGTTAAGGTTAAGGTTACGAGTATAGTCATGTTAAGGTTAAGGTTAAGGGTTTGGTCAAGGTTAGGTTTAGGTTAAGGTTAAGGGTATATTTAAGGTTAAGGTGAGGTTAAGGGTAAAGTTAAGGTTAAGATTAAGGTTAAGGTTAAGGTTAGGATAAGGTTAGGGTAAGGTTAAGGGTTAAGGTTAACTTAACCTTAACCTTAACGTTAACCGTAACCTTAACCTTTACCTTAATCTTAACTTTAACCTTAACCTGACTAAACCCATAACCTTTACCTAACCTTAACCTTAAACTAACCTTAACCTTAACTTAACCTTAACCTTAACCTTAACCTTCCCATACCCATAACCTTAAAATTAACCTTGACCATACCCTTAACCATAACCTTATCCTTAACCTTAACCTAACCTTAACCTTGACCTTAAACTTAACCTTCACACTTCACCTTACCTTAACCTTAACCTAACCTTAAGGTTATGGGAAGGTTAAGGTTAAGGTTATGGTTAAGGTTAATGTTAAGGTTAAGGGTTTGGTTAAGGTTAGGGTTAGGTTATATTTAAGGTCAAGGTTAAGGTTATGGTTATGGTTAAGGTTAAGCTTACGAGTTTATTCAGGTTAAGGTTAAGGGTAAAGTCAAGGTTAAGTTTGGGTTAAGGTTAAGGTTAGGGTTAACATTCAGGTTAAGGCTAAGGTTACGGTTCTAGGAGCGTTATGGTTAAGGTTAAGGTTAAGGTTAAGGTTACGCTAAGGTTAAGGGTTAAGGTTAAGGTTACGGGTCTTAACCTTAACCTTATACTTAACCTTCACTATAACCTAACCTTAACCTTGACCCTAAATATAACCTAACCTTGACCTTAACCTTAACCTTACCTTTACCTTTACCTTTACCTTAACCTTAACCAGACCCTTAATCTTAACCTTAACCTATCCTTAAGTTTACCCTTAACCTTGACCTAACCTTGATCAAACCCTTAACCTTAACCTAACCTTCACCTTAACCTTAACCTTAACCTAACTATAACGTTACCCTTAACCTTAAAATTGACCTTAAATATAACCTAACCCTAACCTTGACCAAACCCTTAACATTAAACTTAACCTAACTCTAACCCTGACCAAACCCTTAACTTTAACATTAACCTCAACCTTAACCTAATTTTAACCTTAACCTAACCGTAACCTTAACCTAACTATAACCTTAACATTAACCTAAACCTTAACTTTAGCCTAACCATAACCTTAACCTTAACCTTAACCTAACCCTAACCTTAAATTTACCCTTAACCTAACCTTAACCTTAACCTTAACCTAATCCTAACCTTAACTTTACCCTTAACATTAACCTTAACCTTAACCTAACAGAAAATTTAATCTAACCTTAACCTTAAACTTAACCTTAGCCTAACCATAACTTTAACCTTAGCCTTAACCTAACCCTAACCTTAAATTTACCCTTAACTTAACCTTAACCTAAACCTAACCCTAACCCTAACCTTAACTTTACCCTTAACCCAACCTTACCCTAACCTTAACTTTAACCTTAACTTTAGGTTAAGGGTAAGGTTAATTTAAGGTTAAGTTAAGGTTAGGGTAAGGTTAAGATTAAGGTTAAGGTTAAGGGTCTAGTCAAGGTTAGGGTTAGGTTATAGTTAAGGTCAGGGTTAAGATTAGGTTATGATTAAGCTTGAGGTTAGGTTAAGGTTAAGGTTAAGTTAAGGTTAAGGTTAAAGTTTGTTCAAGATTAGGGTTAGGTTATAGTTAAGGTCAAGGTTAGGTTAAGGTTAAGGTTAGGTAAAGGTTAAGGTTAAGGTTAATGTTAAGGGTTTGGTCAAGGTTAGGGTTAGGTTAAGGGTAAAGTTAAGGTTAAGGTTTGGTTAAGGTCAAGGTTAAGGGTAAAGTTAAGGTCAAGGTTAGGGTTAGGTTATAGTTAAGGTTAAGGGTATGGTCAAAGCTAGGGTTAGGCTAAGGTTAAAGTTAAGGCTAGGTTAGGATAAGGTCAAGGTTAAGGTTAGGATAAGGTTAAGGTTACGGGTTTAGTCAGGTTAAGGTTAAGGTTACGGTTAAGGTTAAAGTCAAGGTTAAGGGTTTGGTTAAGGTTAGGTTAAGTTAAGGTTAAGGTTAGGTTAAGGGTAAAGTTAAGGTTAAGGTAAGGGAAAGGTTAAGGTTAGGTTTAGGTTAAAGTCAAGGTCAAGGTCAAGGTTAAATTTAAGGTTAAGGCTAGGTGAAGGTTAAGATTAAGGTTAACATTTTCGTAGCCTAATTTGACTCAGCTAAAAGTCAAGAGAGGGTCTCAACAATTCAAGGTTGCTGATGAAAAAATTATTAAGATTTAAAGAGAATTGGAACATGTTCAAATAAAAATAATCGCAAGATCAACATATGTTGCTCAATGATTCACCTCTATTGGATGAATTAATTACATTGCAAGGTGGATATTTGGAGCAGTCATTTGTGATTTGAATCAGGTGTTGGCATTTTGGGAAACCCAAATATTTATTTTTGAGTAATGAATTGGGTATTAAAACAATCACTACCAAATAATCCGAGTTTTAAGATTTCTTATAAAAATCTCAAAATAGTAGAAGTAGGGGCTTTAATGAGTAGGTTGCCTAGGAAGCTAATGCTAAGATTTGTACGTTTGGGTCCTACCAGATATTCAGAATTTTTGAACTACAATTAAGTACATGAAGTTTTGGGCAAAACGACGCGATGTCTATTCAAATGTAGCAGGTTTTCTATGGGTGTTAATTGGGCATTACTTATGGCCAGAATTTGTCAGCTCTACCCAAATGCATTGCCTAGCATGTTGGTTTTCTGCTTTTTCAGAGTGTATACGGAGTGGCACTGGCCAAACCCAATTGACTTCCACGAGGAGATTGCCCAGAAATCCAAATATTTTTAAGAGATTTCAACAATTCTTCAGATGTCTATTTTCCCAGAAACGTCTTCTAAAATTGGATTTGACTTATTCTACAGAAATTCGATTTGTGTTTGACAATTTTGTTCACAGAAAAGATTGTGGATTAATAAAATGAATTTCAAATTTGAAGATTTCTCTAAATTTCGATCTTATCTTACACCAGATGAGTCCAAACTACTTTCAAAAACAAATCCAGTGGAATGTATAATTTCTCATCGAATTTATCTTGGTTTTCTCCTTGACTGTTTTTAAGGTTTGGTCAAACATTGCAGGAACAGGATGGATTTCTCATTCGGAACAAGGAATTGGAGACCTGGAGATGTTGTACAAGGACAAGATATTCTATTTACAAATAAATTTGAGTTGGGGCTACATGTGCCAGGTTGCTTTGATAAGATCCTTCCTATCAAAAATTGTTTATTGCAACATAAAATTGCAAATCAGGTACTAGCAATTGCACAGGAGTGTTAGCAACATCTAGCATCAAATATATCAGCCTATGATGTTCATATTCACAGCGGATTTCTAAAACATATTTCTTTAAGATCAGGCAGAGAAAATTTACCAACGTTTTAGAAGAAGCGGAAAATTTAAGAGGAAATGGCTCAGAAATGGTTCTGGATTTGTTTTGTGGCTCACAATTGCATAGGGAAAAAACACATATAATATTGAAGTTGAATCAACGACTTGGATCATTCGGCTCAAATCCAAAGGTCTTGCAACATCACAAACTAAATAGAACTTATGAGAGATAGTGCCCCCACAAAATGGTTTGGTTTAAACCATTATTTACAAAATCTACGGTTATGATGCATTACGGCATCACTCAATCTTTTCTCAAGAAACTTTTATAAGTGCTTCCGTAAGCAGTTTTTGGTTTTCAAAACCATGGATTATTTTTTCAAAAGGGTGTAATGGTGGGACCCAAAATACACCATTCGTTCTTTTAACTTCCAATCCTATTTTTGGTTATATATATATATATATATATATATATATACATATATATATATATATATATATATATATATATATATATATATATATATATATATATATATATATATATATATATACATATATATATAGCTCTACCCAAATGCATTGCCTAGCATGTTGGTTTTCTGCTTTTTCAGAGTGTATACGGAGTGGCACTGGCCAAACCCAATTGACTTCCACGAGGAGATTGCCCAGAAATCCAAATATTTTTAAGAGATTTCAACAATTCTTCAGATGTCTATTTTCCCAGAAACGTCTTCTAAAATTGGATTTGACTTATTCTACAGAAATTCGATTTGTGTTTGACAATTTTGTTCACAGAAAAGATTGTGGATTAATAAAATGAATTTCAAATTTGAAGATTTCTCTAAATTTCGATCTTATCTTACACCAGATGAGTCCAAACTACTTTCAAAAACAAATCCAGTGGAATGTATAATTTCTCATCGAATTTATCTTGGTTTTCTCCTTGACTGTTTTTAAGGTTTGGTCAAACATTGCAGGAACAGGATGGATTTCTCATTCGGAACAAGGAATTGGAGACCTGGAGATGTTGTACAAGGACAAGATATTCTATTTACAAATAAATTTGAGTTGGGGCTACATGTGCCAGGTTGCTTTGATAAGATCCTTCCTATCAAAAATTGTTTATTGCAACATAAAATTGCAAATCAGGTACTAGCAATTGCACAGGAGTGTTAGCAACATCTAGCATCAAATATATCAGCCTATGATGTTCATATTCACAGCGGATTTCTAAAACATATTTCTTTAAGATCAGGCAGAGAAAATTTACCAACGTTTTAGAAGAAGCGGAAAATTTAAGAGGAAATGGCTCAGAAATGGTTCTGGATTTGTTTTGTGGCTCACAATTTCATAGGGAAAAAACACATATAATATTGAAGTTGAATCAACGACTTGGATCATTCGGCTCAAATCCAAAGGTCTTGCAACATCACAAACTAAATAGAACTTATGAGAGATAGTGCCCCCGCAAAATGGTTTGGTTTAAACCATTATTTACAAAATCTACGGTTATGATGCATTACGGCATCACTCAATCTTTTCTCAAGAAACTACTATAAGTGCTTCCGTAAGCAGTTTTTGGTTTTCAAAACCATGGGTGATTTTGTCAAAAGGGTGTAACGGTGGGACCCAAAATACACCATTCGTTCTTTTAACTTCCAATCCTATTTTTGGTTTTATATTATATATTATAAATATATAATATTAAAACAAGCATTTTGTAATTTTAATTAATTCCAAAATTTCTAAGAATCAGTTTTAAAACTGATTATAACAGTTAGTTAGATTAGATAGCAGATATAAAAGCAGAGATAAGAAGAGGAGGAGGGGTTCCGGTTTTTGGACCTCCAAAAAGTGATATTTGTATTGAGATTTCAAGTGATTAATGAATGAAAATCAAGCTTCTAGCATTCGTTGATATTGATGTGTCTTCTAGTTTACATAATGTATTTCTTGTCTTTGAAAAAAATGAAGTATTGAAGCAGTAGGTCTCTTTTTATGTGTGTAAATAAGAGTTAAAACCCTTAATAGGTGCTCCTTCATTTTAACCGTTCCTTTCATATAATCTTCTAAAGTTTGAGATGATAGATTCTATACAATAGCATATAATTTTGGGCTTTTTCCTTTCATTCTTCTTCTGATCATTTCATTCTATATCAGCGGATAATAGCATTGTGGGACATTTATAGCATTTTATTTTGAAGGTTTAATGATTAAAATCAGGAGGTTATTAAACAAGGATCAATATTTATGTGACATAATTATATGAATGTCTTAATCATGGATTCCTTTTCACAGCCAAGGAATTGTTTCTTAAGGTACAACATTAATTGGCACCGTTTTTGGGGATTGAAGAAGCGAAGTTCATTTCCCTGGGTTTTATTTCTATTTCCTCTGGTTGTTCAGTGAGGAGGAATTACTCGACTGTGTTTACTTTTTACAAAATTCTCATTTTCAAAAAGCCAAACGCGAGGTCAAATACCTTGTAGCAGAACGTTTCATAATCCCTTATTCTTGATGGTGAACAAGATTCAAATTTGAAGTTTGGTTGTTTACTATTCACCTGGAAACTCCACTAATGAAGGTTTCATTAGATGAATATTTTTTCTAGCAAGAAGATGAGAAAGTATCATGGAAAAAACTTGTATTAGAATTTCCATTTTTTAAAGGAGGTTCTATTTTTTACTGTCAGTTTAGTGGTCTATTTTCCCTTTTACATTAAAAGGATTGTTTCCTGCTTTATTTTCTCAGAAGATTATAAGGCCCAAAATGTAAATTCATTATTGGAAAAAGATGATTTTTCTTCTGCTTGTATTATAGATCTTGACACAAGAGTATCTCCTAAATATGAAAGGAGGGATGATTGTTGTATTACAATGCCAAAAGATAATCAATCACAGTCTGGGCATAAAGGTGATGATTCATTATCTTTGGATGATAATATTTTTCCTCACAAGAAATTGACTGTTTTTCAGTTCAAAAACAAAGAAATATTTAAACCCCTGAAGCTGCCTGCCATTCTCCATCAATATCCTTCAAAAGGATTCAAGTCCTTGCCAAGTTTCTCCGAGAAGGAGAAGGACATTTCAGCTAAACTACATATCTTGGAATTTGAGTACTTTCTGGAAAAATTTCAAATTATTTATGAAGACGTAGCTTTAAGGATGTTTTGTCATTCTTTAAAGCAGGATGCTCAAAAATGGTTCCAGTGTTTGGAAGCAAGTTCAATTAATTCCTGGAAAAATCTTCAAGATATATTTCTTACATATTGGGGCGAGAATAAGTCATATGAAAAGCACCTCTTGGAATTATATTCTATCCGGAGGCAAAGCAATGAATCAATTTATGAGTTTAATAGGAGGTTTCAAATAAATTATTTCAGCATGCCAAAAGAAATTCGACCTCCAGAAGCAACAACTATGGTTTACTATTTGAAGGCTCTTTCTATTGTCTTGGCTTTTTATCTCAAGGAGAAAAAGCCTCACACTCTGATGCTAATGTTTCTTTATGCACAAGAAATCGAAGATAATGTGTGGGGTTGTAGAAATTTTTCCTGTGATGTAGAAAGAACAAGTTTTGTCGAAGACAAGAGGACCTGTGAAGAAAACATTGGAATTTATTTACAAGAGAATGTAAATTCAGAGGTGAATAAAGATTTCCAAAAGGTGTCAAAAGGTTCCTGTATTGCTGAAAGGCAAGAATCTAATCATTCTAAAGATTCTAGTCAAAACCTCGTTGCAACAACTGAACAACACTATGAAGGCATGGAAGATCATTGCAATAATTTTGTGAATAGCGAGGAAAATAGTGCAGTTTCTCAAACATGTTTGCAAGAGGAGGAAAATTTTTGTCAAGAATTGATGTTATACGAAGAACATCAACATTATGGAGAGAAAACCTTGGATTTTTATTTTCAACCTAAATGCCTGCCTACAGAAAATGGCAGTCAAGTTCCTCACACACAATTTCTAATTGAAAAGTCAAACAATGAAAGAAGCTGCCATGTTCAAAGAAGTCTACACCAGCAAAATGTTCAAGAAAAGAAGATAGCAAAAGTTTTGTCTCATGATTTCTATGATCTAGTTGCTGAATATATGACAAATTTCTTTGGTCAGCAACAAGCTTTTATGCAAGGGTATATACAAAATTTTGGATATAAAAATTTTTCATGTTACATTCCTCTTTTGATTTTTAAATTTCAACAGTATGAAGGTATTAAATCTAATAAGTAGATGTTAGATTGGTTCCATTGGAAGGTTGACTTTGCTTGAGTAAGTTCAACCATACATAGACATATATAGGATTTGTACATAAATAAGATCAGGATTTGAGCATTCGCAGTTGCAGTATTTTTAGTTTATCATTTTCAGTTCAAGAATAAAGATCCTAGAAGAGAGAGGTTTCATAGAAGTTTGAAATTTTCAGAGATTTTAGATTGGGAAAAAATTCAGTTTGACTCAACTCCATGCCCAATAAAGGCTACCAGTCTACAATATCACTTTGCTCCATGCCCAATAAAGGCTACTGATCTACAAGTTCTCAGCACTTTGCTACCAAATTATTGTCCCCAATTGGAGCCAGATGTTGTAGCCTAATTCGACTCAGCTAAAAGTCAAGAGAGGGTCTCAGCAATTCAAGGTTGCTGATGAAAAAATTATTAAGATTTAAAAAGAATTGGAACATGTTCAAATAAAAATAATCGCAAGCTCAACATTTTTTTCTCAATGATTCACCTCTATTGGATGACTTAATTACATTTCAAGGGAGATATTTGGAGCAGTCATTCGTGATTTGAATCAGGTGTTGGAATTTTGGGAAACCCAAATAGTTATTTTTGAGTAATGAATTGGGTATTAAAACAATCACTGCCAAATAATTCGATTTTTAAGATTTCTTATAAAAATATCAGAATAGTAGAAGCAGGGGATTTAATGAGCAGGTTGCCCAGGAAGCTAATGCTAAGATTTGTACGTTTGGGTCTTACCAGATATTCGGAATTTTTGAGCTACAATTAAGTGCATGAAGTTTTGGGCAAAACGACGTCATGTCTATTCAAATGTAGTAGGTTTTTTATGGGTGTTAATTGGGCATTACTTATGGCCAGAATTTGTTAGCTCTACCCAAATGCATTGCCTAGCATGTTGGTTTGCTGCTTTTTCCGAGTGTATACGCAGTGGCCCTGGCCAAGTCCAATTGACTTCCGTGAGGAAATTGCCCAGAAATCCAAATATTTTTAAGATATTTCAACAATTCTTCAAATCTCTATTTTCCCATAAACGTATTCTAAAATTGGATTTGACTTATTCTACAGAAATTCGATTTGTGTTTGACAATTTTATTCACATAAAATATTTTGGATTCATAAAATGAATTTCAAATTCGAAGACGGTTGTAAATTTCGATCTTATCTTACACCAGATGAGTCCAAACCACTTTCAGAAACAAATTCATTGGAATATATAACTGCTCATCGAATTTATCTTGGTTTTCTCCTTGACTGTTTTAAGGTTTGGTCAAACATTGCAGGAACAAGATGGATTTCTCATTCGGAAAAAGGAGTTGGAGACCTGTAGATGTTGTACAAAGACAAGATAGTTTATTTACAAATAAATCTACTTTGGGGCTACATGTGCCAGGTTTCTTTGATAAGATCCTTCCTATCAACAATTGTTTATTGCAACATAAAATTGCAAATCAGGTACTAGCAATTGCGTAGGAGTGTTAGCAACATCCAGCATCAAATATATCAGCCTACGATGTTCATATTCATAGCGGATTTCTAAAACATATTTCTTTAAGATCAGGCAGAGAAACTTTACTAGCGTTTTAGAAGAAGCAGCATATTTAAGAGGAAATGGCTCAGAAATGGTTATGGATTTTTTTTGTGGCTCACAATTGCGTAGGGAAGCAAATGCATATAATATTGAAGTTGAATCAATGACTTGGATCATCCGGCTCAGATCCAATGGTCTTGCGACATCACAAAATAAACAGAACTTATGAGAGATAGTGCCCCCGCAAAATGGTTTGGTTTAAACCATTATTTACAAAATGTATGGTTATGATGCATTACGACATCACTCAATATTTTCTCAAGAAAATGCTATAAGTGCTTCTGTAAGCAGTTTTTGGTTTTCAAAACCATGGGTGATTTTATCAAAAGGGTGTAACAGTGGGACCCAAAATACACCATTCGTTATTTTAACTTCCAATCCTATTTTTGGTTATATATATATATATTAAAACAAGCATTTTGTAATTTTAATTAATTCCAAAATTTCCAAGAACCAGTTTTAAAACTGATCATAACAGTTAGTTAGATTAGATAGCAGATATAAAATCAGAGATAAGAAGAGGAGGAGGGGTTCCGGTGTTTGGACCTCCAGACAGTGATCTTTGTATTGAGATTTCAAGTGATTAATGAATGAAAAGCAAGCTTCTAGCATTCATTGATATTGATGTGTCTTCTAGTTTACATAATGTAGTTCCCGTCTTTGAATAAAATGAAGTATTGAAGCAGCAGGTCTCTTTTTACGTGTGTAAATAAGATTTAAAACCCTTAATAGGCACTCCTTCATTTTAAATGTTCCTTTCTTATAATTCTTCTAAAGTTTGAGATGATAGATTCTATACAACAGCATATCATTTTGGGCTTTTTCCTTTCATTCTTCTTCTGATCATTTCATTCTATATCAGCAGATAATAGCATTTTGGGACATTTATAGCATTTGATTTTTAAGGTTTAATGATTAAAATCTAGAGGTGATTAAACAAGCATCAATATTTCTGTGACATAATTATATGAATGTCTTAAGCACGGATTCCTTTTCACAACCAAGGAATTGTTTCTTAAGGTACAACAAATGTTAAGGTGAATGTTAAGGGTAAGCTCAAGGTTAAGGGTAAAGTTAAGGTTAAGGTTAAGGTTACAGGTTTAGTATGGTTAAGTTTAAGGTTAAGGGTAAAGTTAAGGTTAAAGTTAAGGAGTTTAGCTTAGGTTAAGATAAAGTCAAAGTTAAGGGTAGGTTAAGGGTAATGTTAAGGTAAAGGTTAAGGTTTGGACAAGTTAAGGTTAAGGTTAAGGTTAAGGTTAACCTTACCCTTAGCTTAACCTTAACCCTAACCTTAATGCTAAACTTAACCTTAACTATAAATTAACCCTAACATTGACCAAACCTTAACCTTAACCTTAACTTAACTTTAACCTTAATCTTAACCTTACCGTAACCTTAACCTTAACCTTAACCTTACCATTACCTTATCTTAACCTTAACCTTAACCTTAACTTTACTAAACTCGTAACCTTAACCTTAACCTTGACCTTACCCTTAACCTTCACTATAACCTAACCTTAACCTTAACCTTAACCCTAACCTTAACCTTAAGCTAACCTTAACCTTTAACCTTAACCTAACCTTAACCATAACCTTAACCTTAACCTTACCCCCTTAACCATAACCTTAACATTAACCTTAACCTGACTAAACACGTAACCTTAACCTGACTAAACCCGTAACATTAACCTTAACTTTACCTTAACCTTGACTGTAACCTTAACCTTGACCTTGACCTTAACCTTAACCTTACCCTTAACCTTCACCTTAACCTAACGTTAACCTTAACCTTAAATTTAATCTAACCTTAACGTTAACCTTATTTTAACCTTACCCTTAACCTTATCTTAACCTAACCTTAACCTTAATCTTAACCTAACCCTAACCTAACCTAACCTTAACCTTAACTTAACCTTAACTTTACCGTAACCTTAACCTTAACCTCAAAAAATGTGTAACCTTAACCTTAAGTTTACCCTTAACCTTGAACTTACCCTTAACCTTCACTATAACCTAACCTTAACCTTAACCTTAAATTTAACCTTAACTGTAACCTTAACCTAACCTTAACCTTTAACCTTACCTTAAAATTAACCATAACCATAACCTTAACCTTACCCCATTAACCATAACCTTAACCTTAACCTTAACCTTAACCTGACTAAACTCATAACTTTAACCTTACCTTAACCTTACTTTAACCTTAACCTTAACCTTAACCTAGCTATTACCTTACCCTTAACATTAACCTTGATCTTACCTATAACCTAACCCTAACCTTGACCAAACCCTTAACATTAACGTTTACCTTAGCCTTTACTTAACCTTAATCTTGACCTTAACCTTAACATTAACTGTAACCTTAACCTTACCTTAACCTAACATAACCTTAACCTTAACCTTAAACGTAACCTTGACCTTAACTATAACCTAAACCCTAAACCCTTAACATTAACCTTAACCTTAACCTTATCTTAACCTTAACCTTAACCTAACCTTAACCTTAACTTTACTTCAACCTTCAATCTAACGTTAACTTAACTTAACCTTAACCTTAACCTTGACCTTGACCTTAACCTTAACCTTACCCTTAACCTTCACCTTAACCTAACCTTAACCTTAACTGACCTTAACCTAACCTTAACCTTAACCTTATCTTAAACTTACCCTTAACCTTATCTTAACCTAATCATAACCTTAACCTTAAACTAACCATAACCTTAACTATAATCTAACCCCTAACCTTAACATTAACCTAACTTTAACCATGTACTTAACTATAGCCTAACCCTAACCTTGACCAAACCTTAACCTTAACCTTAACTTTACCCTTAAGCTAATCTTAGCCTTAACCTAACCTTAACCCCTTAACCTTAACCTTAACCTTCCCATAACCATAACCTTAACCTTTACTTTACCCTTAACATAACCTAAACCTTAACCTTAACCTTAACCTATCTAAACCCGTAACCTTAACTTTGACCTTAACCTTAACCTAACCCTAAGCTTGACAAACCTTAACCTTAATCTTAACCTTCCCATAACCTTAACCTTAACCTTAACCATAACCTAACTTTAACCTTGACCTTACTAAACCCATAACCTTAACATTAATCTTAACTTTACCCTTAACCTTGACCTTACTATAGCCTAACCTTAACCTTAACCTTAACTTTAACCTTAACCATAACATTAAACTTAGCCTAACCTTAACCTTTAACCGTACCCTAACCTTAACCATAACCTTACCTTAACTTTAACCTTACCCACTTAACCTTAACCTTAACCTGACTAAACACATAACCTTAGCCTTACCTTAACCTAACTTTAACCTCAAAAATAAACTTAACCTAACTATAACCTTACCCTTAGCCTTAACCTTGACCTTAACTATAACCTAACCCTAACCTTGACCAAACCCTTAACCTTAACCTTAACCTTAATTGTGACCTTAACCTTACCTTAACCTAACATAACCTTAACCTTAACCTTACGTTTAACCTTAAACTTAACCTTGACCTTAACTATAACCTAACCCTAACCTTGACCAAACCCTTAACCTTAACCTTACCCCAATCTTAACCTTAACCTAAACTTAACTTCGACTTTACGCTTAACCTTAACCTTCACATTAACATCTACTTTACCCCTAACCTTAACCTTAACCTTAACCTTAACCTTAAATAAACCCTTAACATTAACCTTAACATAACCTTAATCTTAACCTAACCTTAACCTTGACCTTAACTATAACCTAACCCTAACCTTGACCAAATCCTTAACCTTAACCTTAACCTTACTAAACCCATAACATTAACATTGACCTTAAATTTACCCTTAACCTTGACCTTACCCTTAACCTTCACTATAACCTAACCTTAACCTTAACCTTAACTTTAACCTTAACCATAACGTCAACCTTAACCTAACCTTAACCTTTAACCGTACCCTATCCTTAACCATAACCTTACCTTAACTTTAACCTTACTGCCTTAACCTTAACCTTAACCTGACGAAACGCATAACCTTAACCTTACCTTAACCTAACTTTAGCCTCAAACTTAACCTTAACCTAACTATAACCTAACCCTTAACCTTAACCTTGACCTTAACTATAACCTAACCCTAACCTTGACCAAACCCTTAACATTATCCTTAACCTTAATTGTAACCTTACGCTTACCTTAACCTAACCTAACCTTAACCTTACCCTTAACCTTAACCTTAAACTTAACCTTGACCTTAAATATAACCTAACCCTAACCTTGACCAAACCCTTAACCTTAACCTTACCCTAATATTAACCTTAACCTAAACTTAACTTTGACTTTACGCTTAACCTTAACCTTCACATTAACGTCTACTTTACCCCTAACCTTAACCTTAACCTTAACCTTAACCTTAACCAAACCCTTAACATCAAACCTTAACTTAACCTTAACCTTAACCTTAACCTAACCTTAACCTTGACCTTAACTATAACCTAACCCTAACCTTCACCAAACCCTTAACTTTAACCTTAACCTTAACCTAACCTTAACCTTGACTTTAACCTTAACCTTGCCATAACCTTGAATTTACCCTTAACCTAACCCTAACCTTATCTTAACTTTAACCTAACCTTAACCTTAACCTTAACCTAACTATAACCTTACCTTAACCTAACTTAACCTTAAACTTAACCTTAACTTTAATTTTACCCTAACCTTAAGGGTTTAATCAGGTTAAGGTTAGTCAGGTTAAGGTAAGGTTACGGTTAAGACCCGTAACGATTAAGTTTAAGGTTAAGGTTAAGGTTATCGTTAAGGTCAAGGTTAAGGTTATGGTTATGGTTAAGGTTAAGGTTAAGGTTAGCTAAAGGTTAATGTTAAGGGTAGGTTATAGTTAAGGTTAAGGTTAATACCCGTAACCTTAAGCCTTAACCTTAACCTACCCTTAAACTTAACCTTAACTTTAGCCTAACTATAACCTTACATTAACCTAACCTTAAAATTTACCTAACCTTAACCTTAACATTAACCTTCACCTAAATAAACCTTAACCCTAACCTTAACCTTAACCTAACCTTAACCTTAACCTTAACCTTAACCTTAACCTTAATCTTACCCTTAACCTAACCTAACCTTAAGGTTAACCTTAACCTTCACATAACCATAACCTTAACATTAACCTTAACTATACCCTAACCATAACCTTGACCAAACCCTTAACCTTAACCTTAACCTTAACCATAACCTTAACCTTAACCTTCTTATAACCATAACCTTAACCTTAACCTTAACCTAACCATAACCTTAACCTAACATTAACTTTATCTTAACCTTAACCAACCTTAACTTTACCTTAACCTTGCCTTTACCCTTAACCTAACCTTAACTTTAGGGTTAAGGTTAGGGGAAGGCTAAGGTTAAGGTTAGGGTTACCTTGTAGTTAAGGTCAAGGTTAAGGTTAAGGGTAAGGTTAAGGTTAATATTAGGTTAAGGTTAAGATAAGGTTAATGTTAGGTTAAGGTTAATGTTAAGGTTACGTTAAGGTTAAGATTATGTTAAGGGTAAAGTTAAGGTTAAGGTTAACGTTAGGTTAAGGTCAAGGTTAATTTTAAGGTTAAGGGAAACATTAAGGTCAACTTTAATTTTAAGGTTAAGGTTAAGGGTAAGGTTAAGGTCAAGGTTAAGGTTACATTAAGGGTAAATTTAAGGTTAAGTTTAGGTTAAGGTTAGGGTTATGTTATAGTTAAGGTCAAAGTTATGTTTAAGGTTAAGGGTAAGTTTAAGGTTAAGGTTAAGGTTATGTTAAGGTTAAGGTTAGGTTAAGGTTAAGATAAGGTTAAGGTTAGGTTAAGGGTAAATTCAAGGTTAAGGTAAAGGTTAACCTTAATGTTAAGGGTAAGGTTAAGGTTAAGGTTACGTTAAGGGTAAAGGTTAATGTTAAGGTTACATTAAGGGTAAATTCAAGGTTAAAGTTATGTTAAGGGTTTGGTCAAGGTTATGGTTTGGTTAAGGTTAGGCTTAGGTTATAGTTAAGGTCAAGGTTAAGTTTAAGGGTAAGGTTAAGGTTAAGATAAGGTTAAGTGTAAGGTTAAGGTTAAGGTTAGGGTCAAGCTTAAGGGTTTGGTCAAGGTTAGTGTTAGGTTAAGTTTAAGGGTGAAGGTCAAGGTTAAGGTCAAGGTTAAGGTTAAGGTTATGGTTAAGGTTAAGGTTACGACGTTAACCTTTAACCTTAACCTTAACCTAACCTTACCCTTAACCTTATCTTAACCTTAACCTTAACCTTTCCCGTAACTGTAACCTTAACCTTAACTTTACCCATAACCTTTACCTTAACCATAACATTCCCATAACTTTAACCTTAACCTTAACTTTACCTTAACCTTGAATTTACCCTTAACGTAACCTTAACCTTGAACTTAAGCTTATCTTGACTAAACCCCTAACCTTAACCTTAACCTTAACCTAACCTTACCCTTAAACTTAAGATTAAGGTTAATGTTAAGGGTTTGGTCAAGGTTAGGGTTCGATTATAGTTAAGATGAAGGTTAAGGATAGGTTGAGGTTAAGGTTACGGATTTAGTCAGGTTATGGTTAAGGTTAAGGTCAACTATAACATTAAGGTTAGGGTTAGGTTAGGGTTAGGGTTAAGGTTAAGGTTACCCTTAATGTTAACCTTACCCTTAACCTTCACCTTAACCTTAACCTTTAATTTATCCTTAACCTAACCTAAACCTTAACTATAACCTAACCGTAACCTTGACCTTAACTTTACCCTTAACCTTAACCTTGACCTTGACCTTGACCTTGACCTTAACCTAACCTTAACCTTAAACTTGTCATTAACCTTATCTTACCCTTAACCTAACCTTCACCTTAACTATAGCCTAACCCTCAACTTAACCTAACCTTAACCTTAACCTTAACCTAACATTAACCTTCCCCTAACCTTAACCCTAACCTATACCCTAACCTTAACCTTAACTTTACCCTTAACCTAACATTAACCAAACCCTTAACGTTGAATTTAACTTTAACCGTAACCTTAACCTTAACCTGACTAAAACCATAACCTTAACCTTGACCATATCCTAACCTAACCTTAACCTTAACCTTAACCAAACCCTAGCCTTGACCAAACCCTTAACCTTAACTATAACCTAACCCTAACCTTAACGTTAACCTTAAATTTACCCTTAACCTAACATTAACCTTAACTTTACCCTTAACCTAACCCTAAGCTTGACCAAACCCTTAACATTGACCTTAACCTTAACCTTTACCTAATATTAACCTTAACCTAACCTTAAGGGTGTTAGCCACCTATAATATTTTGTCAAAGCAAACAGGTGGCCAAATCTGTTCAAGCCTTCAAGTGAAAATTTCCCTTGAAAATTTATCACCCTTGAAGCCTTGTAATATCCTTATCCTTTAAAGAATATCCACTGTTGTTTCCACTGATGAACCCTGTTGTTCTGTAAAAGAAAATACTTTCAAAAGGCCTCCATTTTCTCCTTTTACTCCCAAAAAATCCCCATTTTCATCCTTGTTTCCTTCAAAAATCCCTCAGAAAACATCCTCATATAACCTCTAAACCTCCCTAAATCCCCCTTTTAAACCACATATTTCCCTTTATTTGGTTTAAAAACCCCTTGTTTGCCTATCAAAACCCCTCATATGGCTTAAAAATCCATGTTTTTTGGACTAAAAACCCATTTTTTACATTAAGGCCTTAATCCCCTTTTGGCCTTAGCCCTAGCCTCTATTCTCCATATAACCTGCACTACGACCAAGCACTAAGGCCTAATCGCAATCGCAAAAAACTTATTCCCTTTATTCTTTTCCCCAAATTCCTGATGCGATGAGCCCCTCTCCTCTGATCGTCGATTTGAACTGGACCATTGAATCCACAAGAACCAACAGCCAAGATCTCATCGCACGCCATCCATAGCCCTCTGTCATTCCCCCTCCGATTTAATCCTGCCATTTATTTCTCCCGATCCAACGGCTCGCACTGCATAGTGCATCACAGACACAGTCTTACCTTTTTCTTTCCCCTGATGGCCCGATTCCCCGATTTGATCCTGGCCGTTGAATCCACAAGAACCAATGGCCGAGATTGCGTTGCGCTCCGCTCATGAGCCCATCACCTGCGCCCACTGATTCAATCCTGACTATTGATCTCTCCCGATCCAACGGTTAGTTCTCAATCACACATCGCAAATCCAAAGTACCGTTTGCTTTTCCTCCTCCGATGCCGATCCTCCAATTTAATCTTAGCTGTTGAATCCACAAGAACGAACGACCATGATTCAATCACTTCTCATTCGCAACACCCCGTCATCGCATCCGCCGATTTGATCTGGACCATTGAATCCACAAGAACCAATGGCCAGGATCTCATCGTGCTCCGCCCATAACCCTTCACCATCTCGACCTACGATTAAATCTCCAATGTTGATCAAGTCTGATCAGACGGTCCACATTACTTACGTTCTTAAACCCCTGCCCTTCTCATTCTCCCTCGTCGACAGATCTCCGCTATCCATTCCCATGATCCAATGGTTAAAATTTAAACTGCCATTGACCCCACCTACCTTTCTTCCCTCTGCATCTTACCTCCCATCGCATGAAACCCGCACCGTCCGATCAAAACCAAGAGATCCGATGGCTTAAACCACATTTCACATTTTTTCTGTGCCCAAGAGTTAACGTTTCAAAATTATGCGAAATGGGTGGTTTTCTTTTTCCACGTGTCACTGAGTGTATGGAATCATGTTCTTTTGGGAATTTCCACTTTCCCCCCTTTTGTTGCACGAAAACCATTCCGGTTTTCTGCCTTACCACCCTTCGCAATGTCGTTTCCATTGTTAATCTCAGTCATCGATCTCTAAGATCGAACGGCTCTTATCATATCACAACCCCGTCCATTTTTTTTTCGCCTATTCTCACAAATATTTCCATCTGGAGATCCCTCCCGTCAATTATCCTAATCAGATGGTTCTGATTTAATCTTGCCCGTCCACTCTCCATTCATCCGATATTTCAAATGACCCCATCGAAATATCTCCACCATTATTTTTTCTAATCAAACGGCCCACATTATATCGCATTTTCATTTCACCCACCATTCATCCGATCTCCCAGCGACTTCATCAGACAATCTCCACCATAGATCATCCTGATCTAACGGTCCCAGTTTATCCTCGCGCCCAAACCTCCAAAGCACCTGGTTAGCTGCTCTACCAGTTTTTTTTCCCCATTTTTCTGTTGCGTTCACTTTTTCCCTCATTGCTCCTCCATCCCCACGAGCCTCTGAAGCAGTCCTTCCCCACTACCGCTGGTTTTTTATAACATGTTTATCATGTTTTTCAGGGTTTGCAGGTGGTGAATTCACACTGTTTTCACAAATCACAACCATGGTGAAAGACCATTGTAGATTCGAAGAGCACCGAAGAAGAAATCAAAGATATTAAAGGGTTAAAGGCATAATATTGAATATTAAGAAGCATAATCCATGGTTAGCATAGATTAAATACAATCATTGATCTCAGCAGTGCAGAGGACATATCAGTAGGACAGTCCTTTTACTGAAGAAAGGACCAAAATCACTACTACCCATTCTCTATTATTCATCGAGCTCCAGAGTAGTTACTACTCTGACAAGAATTCCTAAAGAACTAGCAGTGCATTAGTTACAAAGCATGGAAGACTTGAAAGCCATCTATCTGCTTCACTTGTCAGAGAGGATAAAACAGAGTAATATAGCCAGGAAAGTACCTCCAAGAACATACCCTTGGAGTTATTATCAATCTGACGAAGACCCCTAATTCATCTGAAGAGTACCAAAAGTCAACGTAATATATTAAAACAGAATGGGCTTTGAAGACACTTCTCCCTCTATTTTAATGAATTATTTAAGTTCTATCTACCACTACTATCACTCTCTCACCTATAAGAACTCATGAGAAATACATTGTAAATGTTGGTTGGTTATTGAAAAAACATTGATTGTAAGCTATTTTACTAAGTTAGAGTTCTGTGAGCAGTAGTTGTAAATAGGCTAGGAGATGATTTCTTGATGATATCAAGCTATTGGACAAGGATATATGTGACTGGTTTTGCTCTTCTAATATGACAAGCATGTTCATTGGATCCTAATCTAAATCAGTGGTGATGTGTTCTATATTTGTTATTGTTTTCTCTCTGTTATACATCATGTTTCATTTTCTCTAATAATGATCAGTAATTTTAGCTTAGGATATACTGCTGCAAGTACCCTAATGCTTCCTGCACTTTCTTATCTTTATGTTTTCTGTTATTTTTCTATCTTAGAACAAATTAAACATAATTTAATCAGTATAGAAGTTTTTTTTTCCATGCTTACTGATGTATGAATTTAGAATTTGTTTCTTTGATGTTCTTGTCTGGTTTCAGCTGAAAGAATTAGGAAACAAGGAGATCTAGAGTTAGACCTGTCCCCTAGGGTCCTTTTCCAACATTTAGCCTTTCTAATATCCCTTTGAGTTGAATGTCAAAAGTAGATAAGGTTAAAAGTCTTTCTTTGATCTTAGACTTCACTCTGTGTTAAACTTAAATGTTTTCTATTGTCTAAAAGTAGTCAGGAGGACTGCTGGATTGTTATCTTTCGGAGATAGCCTCATTGGGAGTTTAGATCATAGAGGTTAAGGCATGCACTGTCCCTATATTTACTCCTAATTGGTCACCTTGGAAGGTTTTCCTTGTCATTCTCATTCATTTCCTTATTGTTTCACCTCATACTATCATCTTAAAAGATCCTCTGATATAGATGACTAGCCCATTTGAAAGCCTTGGATATTTGAATTGCAGGAAAACCATTTTATGACCCCATTGCCCAATGGAGTTGTGTTTTCTTTGAATTATCTCCCCATTGCCAAAAATAACTCTTTTCTCATCCCTTTACCTTACATTGAACCCTTCTTTCATGTTTCTCAACCAAAAAAACAAACAAGACAAAAACCGTTGTGCCCTATAAGTAGCCTAATACCTTTAATTGAAATTCAAAGATATACATTTATTTACCTTTATAGAGAGATCCCTCTCTAGATCCAGGAGAGATAGATCCTGAGATCCCAAAGTGGTTTGATGTTTTCTTTTCATTTGGTATTTCCAATTCTGCCAAATCACAGGAACCACAACATAATGGTGACTCTGCTGGGGATCTTTGAGTAAAAAACTCCTTAAAACATATCTAAGAACTCAAAGAAGACCAAATTAGCCTTGATTTGGTAGTTAATCACTATCGTGGGTAGTAAATCTTCTTGAAACACTTTAAACCCTCCACCTAGTGACTCCACTATTCCTAAATGACCAAAAGACTCCACTGGTGATCAGTACGCCTGATTATCTTTGGTTTCACAAGACTCCACTGGGAGACCAGTTTCATCACAAAATAATCCATATTAAAGGAAACCCATAGGATTAAGCTTCTTTTTTCAAGGATAGTTTTCCTCTTGAATACTTCCATATCTGGTTGCTTCCCTCCTTTCTTGATCTAAAACTTAACATACTAGCTTCAAGAAAAATCCATACTAGAGCTTATCTTGATCTAAATCCCCCTGAAATAGTTGAAAATCTAGAGAGAATTCTTAGGAAGTCTCACACCTCTATGGATCCAACTATTTTCAGGCCCATTCATAGAGCTAACTCAGCACCTGAAAACCTTGCATCTCTATCAGATACTCAATTTGACTTAGATTTACCAAGTGATTTACCAAGAACTAAGTCCTTTAATGGTATAGATCAGATATAATTTGAGCCTTTAAGTTCATCACCACATAATGGTCAACATATTGATAACAAAGAAACCCCTCCATCCACACCTCTTGATATACATTTCATTCATAACTTGGGTCTCTCTCACCCTAAATCTACTCAACAGTTTGTTGCTGGTCTAATCATTTCTGTCATCCATATACCTATTGTCCAAGCCACCCCTTTAACCCCACAAAACACTATCATGGCAGCATGGTATGCCCCGCTAGTGTTGCCACAACCTTTTGTTCCTCTACCCAATGACTATCAGTCTAAAATCCCCCATTTCACTGGAAAAGAATCTACCACAGCTCAAAAACATGTAGATAATATGGAAGATGCTTTTGACTATATGGAAATAGAAGACGAGACCATTAAGATGAGAATATTTGCTCAAAGTTTAGGAGGAGAAGTAAAAAAGTGGTTTAAAGGCTTACCTCCTAATAGCATCAATGAACTTCCCTCTTTAAATCAAGCTTTCATAAACAAATGGGAAGTCAAAAGCAACCCTCTCCAAATATTAGCAGAGTATAAAAATCTTAAAAGAAATCAGGGAGAAAGTGTTCATGATTACTCCACCAAGTTTAATAGTTTCTACAACACTCTTCCACCCCACATGAAACCTCCCCAAGGAATGGACTTAGTGAAATATCCAAAAGGTTTTGATCCTGACATGGCCTATCAAATAAGGGATATAGGTTATTCAACTCTAGAAGACATGCAGAAGGGAGCTGTGAGCGTAGAAGAAAACTTAATTGAAAAAAAAGCTAGGATGAGGGCTGAAAAGAAGGTAACCTATAGGGAAGACACCAAAAATTCTACATCTGATCCCAAATTTGATAATCTAGCCAAAAACATGGAGAGGCTAGAAAGAATGATGGAGAAAATGGTTGTCTAAGTAATCAGAATAGAAACCAAACTCAAAACCAGAACCAAAACTTTAGGAGAAACACTACCCCTAATAGACATAGGGATTCTGACGAACAAATCATACCTCCATTGCAAGAAAATTTCCTTGATGAGGATGAGGGAATAATAGAAGAAACAGAGGGAACTATCATAAACATGGTGGAAGTGGATAACCATGATCACACCTTTTTCATAGAAAATAACTAGACCTTATACACACAAAGGGATGAGGGAGGGTTAGAATATGAAGACTATTGGTTGGGATTTGATAATGCCATCATGTAGGTCCGAGAACAATATGATATCAGAAGTAGAAAGAATCCAGAAGTTCCCAAACCAAAAACCTCTGAAATCACTATTAAGAAAAAACCTGAAAAAAGCTCCTAAAGGGAATGCAGAAAGCAACAAAACAACAGCTGAGAGTTCTAGAAAAAACAAGGAAAAATACATCCAAACCACTGATAAACCTATTCAAGAAACTAGAAACACTAGCATTGTAGCTAATGCTCCTGAAAAAAAGTTTTAACCAATGTACATAATGAAAATTAGCAAGCTGATTTTGCTAATAAAATAGTGAACAACAAAACAGAATTGAGCCTTTCAAAGAGTTAGTCTCCTTTCAATCTGGAGAGTGAGATTGCCAAAATAAAAATTTCTATCCCTCTCACTGAGTTGGCCACCCAGGACGCATATAAATGTAAAATCTTGAAAGCTTTAAACTTAGGATAAAACAGTGACTCTGTCAACTTAAATGATGATCAACCAGCTCTCTTGTTTGGCCCAAAAATTGAAGGGAAATTTCAGGAAGGAGTAGTGCCTCCTTTCTATATCAGTCTAAATATCCATGAAAAAATCCTACATAATGCTATGCATGATTCAAGAGCTTCACACAATCTCATGCCCAAAGTGATCATGGAGAAATTAGGCCTAGAGATAACCAGACCATATAAGGATTTATATTCTTTTAACTCTAGCAGAGTGAAGTTCTTGGGCCTGATCAAATATCTCTATGTAAATTTGACCCAAATCCCAGCCAAGTGCATGGTAATGGATGTCGTAGTGGCTGATGTACCTCTCAAGTATGGCATGTTGCTATCAAGATCATGGGGTGCCAAGCTACAAGTTACAATGAAAATGGACATGGCATATGCCACTATCCCTGTCTTCGGCCAGTCTAGAAGACTGTATAGGGAAGCACACATGAAGTTCATGGTAAGCAGCCTTAAGAAACCAGAAAATTCCCTTCTTTAATCTGTCCATAGAGACCTAGACTCTTTTATCCTTTACAAAGATGAGTTTACAGATGAACAAGAGCTAGAGAATAAAAATTCAAACAACAGAGTAGAGCCTGAAAATCTAAACATAATGGCAGCTCTGGATGCATAGGAAAACGAGGGAGAAACATATGAACAATCTGCAGAGCTAGAAAATCTGAACCAAGACCATAAAGAACAGATTACCCATAAGCCTACTAACCTCAGGAAACAAGATGATAGTAAGAAGGAAACTGATAACAAATCTACAAATAGTCCTTTATGGAGTATGAGCTTTGATGGGTCTTGCACTAAAAGGAATGCAGGAGCTGGGGTATGGTTGCACAATACTGAAAACAATTATGCTGAGAGTCATTATTTCAAGCTAGACTTCAAATGAAATAATAACATAGCATAGTATGAAGACCTTCTCTTAGGACTGCATCTATTGAAGAAAATAGGAGCTAAGAGGATAGTTTTTCATGGAGACTGAGAACTGGTCATCAAATAGGTAAATGGAGAGTACACTGCCAAACATCCAAGATTGAGGAAATATAGAAATGAGGCCATGGATCTGTTGAAATAATTTGTGGAATATGGGCTTGTGTCTGTCTCTAGAATTCAAAACATACTTGCAAATGGATTGGCCTATGCCGCTAGTTCATATCAGAGACCACTTAATGAAAAACAGATCATTTTTCAAAAAAAATATAGACCAACGGTACCAGATAATGAAAAATATTGGCAGGTCTTTAAGGGTGACAAACAGATAGAGGATTTCCTACTTTCCAGGAATGAGTTTGAATTACCTGATTCAAACTCCAAGCTTGATGAAAAATGTCTGGATAAAGAACCCCCTGATAAAGAAAAACCATTCCTTACTACAGAAATAAACATACTGACCAAATATTTTGAAAACCAAAAAGGAGAAGAAGACATAGAGGTACTGCAGTCCAAAGATAAAAGCATACCCAGAGGACTAGCACTCGTAGAAGACCTCTTTGATTTTAATGATGTGGAAAAGAAACCTACTATAGAACCCACGGAATCTGATATTGAAGAATGCAATATAGGCAGCCAAGACAAGCCTAAAATGATCAAATTATCTAAGACTTTGCCAACACTTATCAAACATAAATACATTGATTTATTTTAAGAGTTTGTTTATGTTTTTTCTTGGATCTATGAATATTTGAAAGCCTGTGACACAGAGATCATCCAGCACAAGATTCCATTGAAAGAAAACCAGAAACCATTTAGGCAAAAGCTATGTAGAATAAACCCTGTACAATTACCCCTGATAGAAAAAGAAATTACGAAAATGTATGAGGCTGGAATCATAGTACCTGTGAAGTTTTTAGATTGGGTATCTAAGCTTGTGTCTGTAAGGAAAAATACAGGAGAAATAAGGCTATGCATTGATTTTAGAAACTTAAAAAGAGCCCCCTTAAAGGAAAATTACCCCTTACCCAAAATGTAACACATCCTACAAAGGGTAGTTGGTTCTAATAGGATTTCTCTATTAGATGGCTTTTCAGGGTATAGCCAGGTCTTAGTAATCCCAGAAGATCAACTTAAACAACCTTCACCACTCCTTGGGGCGCTTTCATGTATGTGAAAATGCCTTTTGGATTAATGAACGCTGGTGCCACCTTTCAAAGAGCCATGGACATTGCATTCTCAGAAGAAATAGGTCACTTCATTGTAATTTACCTTGATGACATTACAATTTATTCCAAGACTGATGAATAACATCTTAAACATTTGAGAAAAGTCTTTGATAAATGCAGAAGGTATGGGCTATTTTTAAATCCAAAAAATATAGTGTTTGGTCTACAGGAAGGTAAACTTCTTGGTCATATCATATCTGAAAAGGGGATTAAAATAGACCCAAAAATGGTTGAGGGAATATTACAGATTAGCCACACAAGAAACATCAAGGAATGGTAGACCTTTATTGGGAAGATTAACTTCTTAAGGATATTTATACCCAACCTAGAAGAACTCCTTAGAAACATGAAAAACATGCTAAAGAAAGAGGTAGGAGTTAAATAGACTCTAGAAGCCAAGAACTCTTTTGAATTGGTAAAACATGCACTCACTCAGGCACCAGTTCTCATCAGCCCCAATTTTACCAAGGATTTCCTCATCTTCTCATTTGCATCAGAACATATTATGGCTGCTATCTTATTGCAAAAAAATCCAGAGGGACAAGAGAAACCAATTGCATTTTTTAGCAAGGCATTAAGAGATGCACCTCTGAAATATAAAATCATGGAAAAATAGGCCTATGCTTTGGTAAAGGCCTTGAAAAACTTCAGAGTGTATATTTTACATTTGTGCCTAATATGGTGGTGAATGACATTTTGTCACAAGATCCAGATGGCAAGAGAGGCAAGTGGATTGTTGTGATACTAGAATATGATTTGGAAATTAAACCCACTAAACTCATCAAGGGTCAAGGCTTAACAAAATTAATGGTTGAATCTAACTTACAATCCCTTTACATTAATATGGTATATGCTTTGGATGAACAGGAAGGATTACCAGCTCCCATAGTAGAAGAACAGTTCCAAAACTCGCGTTGGTATGCTGATATCTTGTATGTTCTTGTAAAACTTAATGCTCCTCCTGATTTATCTAAGACAAAGGCAAGGCTTTTAAAGTTGAAAACTAGAAATTATTGCATTTTAAATGAATGTTTATATTGGAAAAATTCCAATGGTTTATTGCTTAAATGTTTTCCTGAAGTTGATGTAGAGATAATCAAGCATGAGTTTCATGAAGGAGAATGTGGAGGCCATCTCTACTGGAAAACCACCACCAATAAAATCCTTAGAGCTGGTTATTACTGGCCCACCCTCTTCCAAGATGTCCACAAATTGATAGTTTCCTGCCACAAGTGCCAAATATTTGAGGGCAAAAGAAAACTCCTTCCTTTACCTTTATAACCAATCACTTTTGAAGCTCCTTTTCAACAGTGGGGCCTAGACTTCATAGGGGAATTCCATCCTACTTCATCTGCCCAACATAGATGGATACTCATAGCCACTGTTTATTTCACCAAATGGATAGAGGCAATCCCTTCTAGGAATGCTACAGACTCAGTTATCATAAAATTCCTTGAAGACCATATCCTATTAGATTTGGCTTCCCTAGGAAAATTATCACTAAAAATGCTGCTGCATTTGGTTCCAAAAAGATGATTGATTTTTGTCACAGGTATCAGATTGCACTCGGTCATTCTACTGCTTATTATCCTCAAGGTAATGGGCTAGAAAAATCATCAAATAAGAGTTTGGTGACCATCATCAAGAAGCTACTGGAAGAAAATAAAAAATCATGGCATAACAAGTTGGTGCATGCTTTATGGGCAGACAAATTGACAACAAAGAATTCCATTGGAATGTCTCCCTATCAGCTAGTTTATGGAGTAGATGCAGTATTCCCTACCAGCTTGGGAGTACTAGTGATAAAATTGGTCCAAGAAATACAGTCAGAAGAAGACAGCATGGTAAGGAGGATCAATCAGACCATACATCTCTAGCAGACAAGGGAAGAAGTCTACAACAGGACTCAGAAAGTGCAATAGAACATCAAGAAGTTATTTGATAAAAGAAAAAAGGCCTGTGATTTCAAAATTGGGGACAAAGCGCTCAAATGGGACTCTAGGAGAGAAGATAAGGGTAAGCATGGAAAGTTTGACAGTTTATGGCAAGGCCCTTATATTATTCAATCTGCAATTGGTCCCAATGCATTCTTTCTACAAGAATTGGATGGTACTGATCTGTTTGGGGGTATTGTCAATGGAAAAATTCTCAAGCATTATTACTGTTGAAGTTCAGTTTAAATTTTTCACTTCCATTGTAAATACCATTGCTCTTTTTTGTTTAGAAAAAGGAAAATAAAAAAAATTATAAGAAGAAAGGTTCAGAGGAGCCCAAATCCTGAACCTGTGAAAGTTCCAAAGAATGGCTCACATTAGATCAAAACCTGGGCCAGAGGAAGTGAAAGGCTGGTTCTAACACGCTCAAAAATTGAACCCACAGAGAAAGAAGAAGGAGCAGCTCTAACAGGGTCAAAATCAGAGTTGAAATGAAGAAATAAAGGTGACTCTAAAATGCTCAAAATCTGAGTCATAAGAAGAAGGAAGGATGCTCTTAAATTTCAGAATTTCAAGCCTTAAAATTTTGTTTTTAATTTCTGCAAATTTCAGTTCAAGTGAAACCTATCTTTATGCCTTGGACACACAACAAATTAGACAGTGTAATCCTAGTTTGGCTGTGTTTCAATTTTTGTTTTAGAATGTAGAGAATGAAATCTGCCAGATAGTTTAATCCTGACAGATATTAGTTTAGGTAGAGAAGATATGAGTCCAACTGTTTAATCTGGCTTCATGGAGAAATAAGGGTAGAATTAGATTAGTTTTTTCTTTCAATAAAAAAATAATGATGAAGAAGGTCTGCACGTCTAAATCACCCTAAAGAAAAAATGTTAGGACAGTAGGATAGGAAGGTAGTTGTTTGGGGAAGTATTTCCACTGATATAATGCTTTCATGTTTGTAGCAGCTGATCAAGGAAAAGAAATATGGTCAAGGATCAGGCTCTGGCCTACTTCCAAAGATTATTTCTGAGATTCTTGACATCTTCAAGAAGATTCCATCGCCATGTGGAGCCATTGTTAGCCACCTATAACATTTTGTCAAAGAAAATAGGTGGTTAAATCTGTTCAAGCCTTCAAGTGAAAATTTCCCTTGAAAATTTATCATCCTTGAAGCCTTGTGATGTCCTTATCCTTTAAAGCATCTTCATTGTTGTTTCCACTGATGAACCCTGCTGTTCTGTAAAAGAAACTACTTTCAAAAGGCCTCCATTTTCTCCTTTTTACTTCCAAAAAATCCCCATTTTCATCCTTTTTTCCCTCCAAAATCCCTCAGAAAAAATCCTCATATAACCTATAAACCTCCCTAAATCCCCCTTTTAAACCACATATTTCCCTTTATTTGGTTTAAAAACCCCTTCTTTGCCTATCGGAACCCCTCATTTGGCTTAAAAATCCATGTTTTTTGGCCTAAAAACCCATCTTTTACATTAAGGCCTTAAGCCCCTTTTGGCCTTAGCCTAGCCCCTGTTCTCCATATAACCCGCACTATGACCAAGTGCTAAGGCCTAATCAAAATTGCAAAAAATTCATTCCCTTTGTTCTTTTCCCAAAATTCTCGATGCAATGAGACCCTCTCCTCCAATCGTCGATTTGATCTGGACCATTGAATCCACAAGAACCAACAGCCAGGATCTCATTTCACACCATCTATAGCCCTCCATCATTCCCCCTCCAATTTAATCATGACCGTTGATCTCTCCTCATCCAACGGCCCGTGCTGCATCGTGCATCGCAGACACAGTATTACCTTTTTTCTTTCATGTCATGGCCCGATTCCCTGATTTCATCCTGGCCATTGAATCCACAAGAACCAACGGCTGAGATTGTGTCACACTCCACTCATGAGCCCATCACCTGTGCCCACCGATTCAATCCTGACTGTTGATCTCTCTTGATCCAATGGCCAGTGCTTAATCGCACATCACAAATCCAAAGTACCGTTCGCTTTTCCTCCTCCGATGTTGTTCCTCCGATTTAATCTCATCCATTGAATCCACAAGAACCAACGGCCAGGATTCAATCGTGCCTCATTTACAACCCCCCGCCATCACATCCGCCAATTTGATTTGGACCGTTGAATCCATAAGAACCAATGGCCAAGATCTCATCGTGCTCCGCCCATAACCCTTCACCATCCTGATCTTCGATTAAATCTCCACTATTGATCAAGTCTGATCTGATGGTCCACATTACTTCTGTTCTTCAACCCTGCCCTTCTCATTCTCCCTCGTCAACATATCTTTGTCGTCCATGCCTATGATCCAATGGTTAACATTTAAACTTCCATTGACACCACATACCTTTCCGCCTCGTGCATCTTACCTCCCATTACAAAAAACCCACACCATCTAATCAAAACCAAGAAATCCGATGGCTTAAACCACGTTTCGCGTTTTTTCTGTGCCCAAGAGTTAACGTTTCAAAATTACGCGAAATGGGTGGTTTTCTTTTTCCACACGTCACTCAGTGTATGGAATCGTGTTTTTTTTGGAATTTCCACTTTCCCCCTTTTTGTTGCGTGAAAAACATTCCGATTTTCCACCTTATCACCCTCCGCAATGTCGTTTCCATTGTTAATCTCAGCCGTCGATCTCTGATATGGAACTGCTCTTATCATATCACAACCCTGTCCATTTGTTTTTCACCTATTATCCCAAATGTTTCCATCGAGCGATCCCCACCGTCGATTGTCCTAATCGGATGGTTCTGATTTAATCTCACCCCATCCACTCTCCATTCATTCGATCTTTCAAATGACCCCATCAAAAGATCTTCACCATTATTTGTTCTAATCTAACAACCCACATTATATCGAATTTTCATTTCGCCCACCATTCATCCGATATCCCAATGACTTCATTGGATAATATCCACCGTAGATCATCCTGATCTAACGGTCCCAGTTTATCCTCGCGCCCAAACCTCCAAAGCACCTGGTTCGCTGCTTTGCCAGTGTTTTTCCCCCATTTTTCTGTTGCATTCACTTTTTCCCTCATTTCTCATCCATCCCCATGAGCCTCTAAAGCAATGCTTCCCCACTCCCGCTGGTTTTTTATAACATGTTTATCGTGTTTTCCAGGGTTTGCAGGTGGTGAATTCACATTGTTTTCACAAATCATAGCCATGGTGAAAGACCATTGCAGAGTCGAAGAGCACTGAAGAATAAATAAAAGATATTAAAGGGTTAAAGGCATAATATTGAATATTAAGAAGCATAATCCATGGTCAACACAGATTAAATACAATAATTGATCTCAACAGTGTAGAGGACATATCAGCAGGACAGTCCTTTTACTGAAGAAAGGACCTAAATCACTACTACCCATTCTCTATTATTCATCGAGCTCTAGAATAGTTACTACTCTGACAAGACGTCATAAAGAACTGTCAGTGCATTAGTTTCAAAGCATGGAAAACCTGAAATCCATCTATTTGATTTACTTGTCACAGAGGATAAAACAGAGTACTACATCCAAGAAAGTACCTCCAAGAACATACCCTTGGAGTTATTATCAATCTAACGAAAACCCCTAATTCATCTGAAGAGTACTAAAATTAAATTTAATATATTAAAATAGAATGGGATCTGAAGACACTTCTCCCTCTGTTTTAATGAATCATTTAAGTTCTATCTACCACTACTATCACTCTCTCACCTGTAAGAACTCATGAGAAATACATTGTAAATGTTGGTTGGTTATTGAAAAAAAATGATTGTAAGCTGTTTTATTGAGTTAGAGTTCTGTGAGAAGTAGTTGTAAATAGGCTGGGAGATGATTTCTGGATGATATCAAGCTATTGGACAAGGATGTATGTAAGGTCCCACCTTACCTACCATAATTACTATAGAGAAATATTATATTAAATCATAATGCGATATATATTTTTTTATTTTATTTCATGAGTCACTAAATGACATGCTTATGAATTATTTTCTTAAAAGGATAATTTAAATTATATAGGGCTGGCATCCCATAATTAGGAATTCATATGTGAGCTCATATTGCAACAAATTACTTACTGCAATTTTGAATTTTCAGCAAGACCCTTTAACTCAATGAGTTATTATACTAGAAATACCTTGATTGCAAATCTTAAACTAACTTAAGCCTTTTATTTTATGGACGGTTCATAAACGTAATTAGATGCAACCATTGAACATTATGAAAACCAATTTACAAGCATGAAATTTACAGCCATTGAGGCATTTCGTCAAACACTTACAACCATTATCTCTTTAAGGTGTTTTCACAATAATTAGCTAACATGAATCCAAAGTTGCATGACTTCTTCTTCTTTTTTGTAAGTAGTGCAAATAATTGAACTTAAGATATTAGTAGACTATCAGCCATATTCATTGTTGAATCTATACCAATGAATATAAATATTTATAAATTTCAAACATAGCTCACAATGTTGTAAGGTACAGCCATTGAGGAATTTTGACAAATAGTTGGCAATCATAAAACAAGTGGCCATATGGTTATTTAAATTTTCAAATTATTAACCATTCATACTTTAAAAACAATTTCCAAGTGGTTAGCCAAAATCAGATTCATCACTATAAATTATCAGGCAGTTCCAATATAAAAAGAACCAAACAGCAAGACAAACAGCAGGCGGTTCTACCTGTAACAGCAAATATGCAAAACAGAGCAGATGTGGGAATTGATGTCCGAAACCTTGATTTTTGGAATAAAACGTGGGGTGAAATGGCCTATTGGTATGGACACCCCCTGAAGTGGAGCTGAATCACAACAGGGACACCCAGAAATGCGATTCTTTAAAACGACAAAATTTATAGCCTAAATGTTTCATTTATGACTTTTGTCAAACATATGGAATGAAAACTTACAGCCACACCTCTACATGAGGAAAAACAACCCAGAGTCATGCTACTAATATATGCTCATTGAAATCACACCTTTCTAAATCCACCATATGAGTTCTTGAAACATTTTACCACCCACAAGCTAATTCATTTGACCTGAGTGACAAGCTTTTTGCACCAATTGCTACAATTTAACAAACACATGGAAGCCCTGAATGCTACAGCCATTAAGGCTTTCTATCAAAATTATGTTAGTACTATTACAACAACTTGAATAACAAAACATTGAAGAATATGAAACATAAGCCATAACTAAAATTTATCTCCAACTTACCTCAAGCATTTGATCTTCCAAACTATACTTCAGTTGCCATTATTTTTGCATTTTCTTTTAAGGGTTGCTTCTGTAATTCCTCCAAGCATATTTTAGGTACATGTCCATTTTATTACTTCTGCAAGTTAGCACTTATTTGTGCATAAATAAATTTATAACATTACTCATTCACAAATTTTGTCAAACACTTTGCAAACTATCCTAAAACCTTTTATAAAACATGCATCTATTAATTACTTGAAACAGAACCATAAATCGTGAAATACTTACCCAAGTCCCTTGGAATTTATTTATTGAAATTACCTTCAACAATATTTGGCTTTCCTTTCTCAAATGCTACAATACCAAGATTAGTACCATAAACTATACCAATAATAACTCCAATATTGAGATCCAAACATCCATACACATAGATTGATCTAGTCTTCATTTTTTTAACTAATCAATAATATTCTAGATAACATAATCCTAAACCAAAATTAGATGCTTACAACAATTTAAATGTCTACCTTTTATTTTATGCTAAATCTATACTATAATTTTAGGAAAATGGAAATTATACCTGAAGAGATATTCAGCTCCAATCGTTGAGAATATGATCCACCTTCAATCCCTTAACCAACTCATTTGAACCATCCGGTTTTCCACCCAACCATATCCAGGGAAAAATCCTCCCCCTGGAACCCTCGAGCTGTAAAAGCTCACAAACAGTACCCAAAATACAGCAATAGAGAGAGAGATGCAAGGAAAACTAAGGAAGATAGTTTTCACTTCCTCTAAATACCACTCATGTTCAACCTCAATAGATACTTAGTAGATTAGTAAGAAATTCATATTTTTGTTTTGGAAGTAATTGGATACTCTCCATATCTTTCCCTCTCACAATATTCCTCAAGTCTCTTCCACTCTTGGCATTACCTCCCCCTCCTCAAATGAGAATACATGAGACTCATATATAGGATGAACAACAAATTCTTGTCATAAAGGAGGAGTAATATGCATGCATTGTATTCCTTTTAGAGGAGTGTAACTTATGCCATTAAGGAGAGGTATGCATGCCTTATTTAAGGAGAGTGTAACATATGCATTAAAGTGAGTGTAAGAGGAATATTTTATGACACATATTTAATGAGTGCAAGAATATTTTATGACATATATTTAATGAGTGTAAGAGGAATATGCCATTCCTTGATGAGTGCACAAAAGAGAGTGTAATGTAATATTTAAAATAGAGAGAGTTACATAGAGCCATGAGAGTCATGAATGAGAGAGGTGTGAAGTGATTGAGGAGATATAATTTCTTTTTAATAATAATATCATAGTCTCATAAAAGATAATAATAATATTAATAATATTAATAATATTGAGGATTAAGTCGAGATTGAACTATTATAATTGATTAATCATAATTTAAGTGATTTTCCTTGAAGTACACTTGTTTACCCATTGATTGTAGGTGATTTACTATTTTTGGAAAGTCATACTTGAAATGGTAGACATGACTTTCTATTTTTAGAAAGTCACTCCAAAATTGTTAGGAATTAGATTATTAAGGAAATTCATCTACGAGTTGCCCATGAGTGGTATTTTTCTTCCGGAAAATAGGGATTCCACACCCCTATTGTATGCATCTCCATGCCTTAGTAGATTGAGGACTCCGCGCCCTAATCTACTCTAAAGATCCAAGATTCCACACCTTGATATTTTTAAATATTCAGGACTCCGCGCCCCAAACATTTCATTATAGATTCAAGACTCCGCGTCTTTATATTTCATGGATTTAGGACTCCACGTCCTAATCCTTTTATCATATATCCAAGACTCCACGTCTTTATATTTCATGGATTTAGGACTCCGCGCCCTAATTTCCATGGCTTCTCATCTATTCTGCTTTGAAACTCCGCGTTTCACCTTAAGGTACTGATTGTGAGCTCATACCCATCTGATGGTTCGTTGGTAAGGTCTTCTTCCAAGACCTGCACACATCACAATCTCATTGATCAAATAAATAAAATGAATTTCATAATTAACTTATTCAAATTTTACCAAATATTGTGCATGACTTCCACAGTCATTTTGGTTTTGGAGAAATGACTTCTGCAGTCATTCATAACTTGAGCATCCCTGTTGGAAATGACCAAGTCCCCTGCCACATCATGCTTAGTACGAGATTATGCACATATAATCATACAATCATGTATCATCCATAAATCATAATTAACCATATGTTCCACATAACTATGATTGTCCATGGATCTGTGTCTCAATTCTAAATCACCATTCACATTGTACACCTATGTCCAAAATAGGATACCAAATGAGAAAACATCGCTAATATTCTCTTAACCAAAATCAATCCTTGTGCACACAACCATAGATATTATCGTAAGCACACAACAACCAAGTGACCCAAACCAGGTCATAGCATATAAGCATGTACATAAGTCTTTCATACATAATATTATATCAAAATCACCATCTCTAAGTGTCATCAAAGCTATCTCACTAATAAGGGACACTACAAGTATGTGACTGGTTTTGCTCTTCTAATATGACAAGCATGTTCATTAGATCCTAATCTAAATCAGTGGTGATGTGTTCTATCTTTGATATTGTTTTCTCTTTGTTATACATCATGTTTCATTTTCTCTGATAAGAATAAGTAATTTTAGCTTAGGATATACTGCTTCGAGTACCCTAATAATTCCTGCACTTTCTTGTCTTTATGTTTTCTGCTATTTGTGTATCTTAGAACAAATTCAACATAATTTAACCAGTATAGAAGTTGGTTTTTCCATGCTTACTAATGTATGAATTTAGAGTTTTTTTCTTATATGTTCTTGTTTGGTTTCTTCTAAAAGAATTAGGAAACAGGGAGATTTAGAGTTAGCCCTGTCCCCTATGGTCCTTTTCCAACAGTTAGCCATTCTAAGATCCCTTTGAGTTGAATTTCAAAATCATAGAAGATTAAAAGTCTTTCTCTGATCTTAGACTTCATCTGTGTTAAACTTAAATGTTTTCTATTGTCTGAAAGTAGTCAGGAGGACTTTTGGATTGTTGTCTTTCGGAGTTAGCCTCATTGGGAGTTTAGACCATAGATTTTAAGGCATGCCCTGTCTCTAGATTTACTCTGAAGTGGTCACCTTCGAAGGTTTTCCTTGTCATTCTCATTCATTTCCTTATTGTTTCATCTCATACTATCATCTTAAAAGATCCTCTGGTATAGATGACTAGCCCATTTGAAAGCCTTGGATATTTGAATTGCAAGTAAACCCTTTTATGATCCCATTTCCCAATGGACTTGTGTTTTATTTGAATTATCTCCCCATTGCAAAAACTCCTTCTTTTATCATCCCTTTACCTTACATTGAACCCTTCTTTCATGCTTCCCAACCAAACAAAAAAGCAAGACAAAAACACTTGTGCCCTACAACTAGCCTAATACCTTTAATTGAACTTCAAAGATATACATTTCTTTACCTTTATAGAGAGATCCCTCTCTAGATCTAGGAGGGCTAGATTTTGAGATCCCAAAGTGGTTTGATGTTGTCTTGTCATTTAGTATTGCCAAATCTACCAAATCACAGGAAGCACAACAAAGGGTTTGGTCAAGGTTAGGGTTAGGTTATAGTTGAGGTCAAGGTTAAGGTTAAGATTAAGGTTAAGGTAAAGTTAAGGTTACTGTTATGGTTAAGGCTAAGGTTAAGGTTGAGGTTAAGGTTAGGTTAAAGTTAAGGTTAAGGTTAGATTAAGGGTAAAGTTAAGGTTAAGGTTAAGGTTAAGGTAAAGGTTAAGGTTAAGGTTAAGGTTTGGTTAGGTTAATGTTAAGGTTAAAGTTAAGGTGAATGTTAAGGTTAAGGTTAAGTTTGGGTTATGTTTAAGGTTAAGGTTAAGGGTAAGGTTAAGGTTAAGGTTAAGGTTGGGTTAAGTTTAAGGTTAAGGTTTAGGGTTTGGGAAGGTTAAGGTTAAGGTTACCCTTAACTTGACTAAACCCGTAACCTTAACCTTAACCTTAATCTTAACCTAAACTTAAACTTGACTTAAGGTTAAGGGTAACCAAACCCCTAACCTTAACCTTAACCTTAACCTTGACTTTACCCTTAACCTTATCTTAACCTTAACCTAACCTTAACTTTAACCTTAACCTTGACCTTAAACTTAACCTTAACCTTGACCTTAACATTAACCTTAACCCTAACCTTACCCTAACCATAACATTAACCTTACCCTAACCATAACCTTAACTTTACCCTTAACCTTAACCCTAACCTATCACCTAACCCTAACCTTGACCAAACCTTACCCTCAAGGTCAAGGTTAAGGTTAGGTTAAGGTTAAGGTTAAGGTTAAGGTTATGGTTATGGTTAAGGTTAAGGTTAAGGTTAATGTTAAGGTTATGGTTATGGGAAGGTTAATGTTAAGGTTAAGGTTAGGTTAATAGTTTGGTCAAGGTTAGTGTTAGGTTATAGTGAATGTTAAGGTTAAGTTAAGGGTAAATTCAAGGTTAACGTTAAGGTTAAGATTAACAATAAATTTAAGGTTAAGTTTCTGTAAAGGTCAAGGTTAGGGTTAAGGGTAAGGTTAGGGTAAGGTTAAGATTAGGTTAAGGGTAAGGTTAAGGTTAAGGGTAAAGTCAAGGTTAAGGCTACGTTAAGGGTAAAGTAAAGGTTAATGTTAGGGTTAGATTAAAGTCAAGGTTAAGGTTAGGTTAAGGTTAAGTTAAGGTTAAGGTTAGGGTTAAGGTTAAGGTTAAGGATAAGGTTTTAATTAGGTTAAGGTTAGGTTAAGGTTAAGGGTTTGGTCAAGGTTAGGGCTAGGTTATATTGAAGGTTAAGGTTAAGTTAAGGGTAATGTCAAGGTTAAGGTTAGGGTAAGGTCAAGGTTAAGGGTAAAGTCAAAGTTAAGGTTATGGTTATGGGAAAGTTAAGGTTAAGGTTAAGGTTAAGTTCAAGGTCAAGGTTAAGGTTAAGTTTAGGTTAAGGGTTTGGTCAAGGTTAAGGTTAAGTTAGGTTAAGGTAAGGTTGAGGTTATGGTTAGCTTAAGGTTAAGGTTAGGTTAAGTTAAGTTTAACGTTAAGGTTACAGGTTTAGTAAGGTTAAGGTTAAGGTTAAGGGTAAGGTTAAGTTTAAGGTTAAGGTTAAGGGTAAGGTTAAGGTTAAGGTTGAGGGTTTGGTGAAGGTTAGGGTTAGTTTATAGTGAAGGTTAAGGTTAGGTTAAGGGTAAATTCAAGGTTAGGGTTAAAGTTAAGGTTAAGGTTAAGGGTAAGGTCAAGGTTAACGTTTGTTGGAAATACTGAGAGGGGGGTGAATCAATATTCCTTTAAATTACAGTATTAGTTAATCGTAAATTATTATCAGTGTTTGTATAATGATAGCAGCAAACAGGAGGAACACAAATGCACATAGTTTTTAAGGTGGAAACCCACTCCGGGACAAAAACCACCTAATGTTTTTCTAATAATTATTTAATATTCAACTCCAATTGAAAATAAAGCTCCAAATTCCTAGAATCTAGAAAATAATTCTTCTCCATCTCCCACTGGATGGATGCTCCAATGCTTGAGATTCTTCAGTATTCAACTGAATAGATGCCACAACACCCAATGAGCTACAACTCACCCTAGAACCACCCTACCACCCTATAGAAGAATAAAAGAAGAATGGACTCCCGTATCAGGGAAAATGGTCCACTTTACAATGATATAGAATGATGTAGAAGAAGATATACTAGACCATAACCCCAACTTTGACACAACCACCTAATGATGATCCTAGACCTCCCAACACTGCCTCTTCAACCCTTGGCAGATAGATACTAGTACAATTTGTACAATAATGTATTTACAATGACTAAGTACAATCATACCTTTACAATGATTGTATGTAGAGTGTCCCACTTGAAGACTTCATATGATGAACTTCTTGCTGCTGTTATGCACCTTGGTTGTTTCTCTTTTCATGCTACCCTATGTTGCACCTTGCTTTTCTTTTCTATCGTAGAAATTCTCGTCCTTTGCAACCCTTGACAACACATGATCTATCTTTTTCTTGCCTTCTAGGAGCTCGATATTGAATCTAGTGTATCTCTGTTATTTCAAATCCTCAATATCTGATTTTTGGTTGTGTAGTATTCCTCTGAGTCTTCTTTTTAATGCCATAGGTCTGACCCAATTTGGATTCTTCAAGAAAGATTTATGCCCAATCTCTCACAATTCCCTAATTATGGATTGTTTCAGCAGAGCGCACTTGTATGGCATGCCACGTGTCACTGTTTCTTCATTTAGCTCTAAAATTGATAAAGAGAAAATTAAAGACTATGCACTATATTCCAATTTTTATGGAATTCCAATCCGATACTCAGAGAGAGAGTTATGAAAATTTTACCAAGGTCACCTCTTTGAGATGAATTTTAGGAGCCTGCAAAAACCTTGACTTCCATAGATCATATCTAAAAAAAGGTTGTGCAGCTTGATCTGAAATTGTTACTGCAACTTCCTTAGGATTTTTTCTTCTCCTCATAAAAATTTCAGCTTTTGAACCTTCATAGAAAAAAATTTAGAGCAAAAATGAAACGATGACCTATTTCAGATGGTCGGATCCCTTGCATAAGGAGGAAATGAAGATCACAATTTATATGAATGCTTAAGTTGAAAGGGGCTTCAACAAGTGAACATGGGAGGGATTTTAGGAGAATAAAAAATATTAATTATGACTTTTCAATGACCCATGCCCCAACCCCATGGGGTTTTAGCTCACTAACTGGAGTTACAAACTTCAAACATGAATATCTCTCAAACCGTGAAGAATTACATGGCATGCCATATATCAATGGAAACATCTCGACAAGTAGAAACCATCAAAATAATTATTGACCTAGAATATATTAATTTGGTAGGTCCAAATTCCCATGCAATATTTGGTTAGCCCCTGGTGTTGCTTGGGTTGACATCAATGGCAACCGCTGATCAACAATCTTCCCCTTTGGCATTGATGGCATCACAAGTACTCCCCTTGCGATCATGATACCTCTTCCTACAACATTCTCTCCCCCTTTGACATCAATGGAAAAGGCTAACTCCCCCTTGAAACATAACCATCCTACGGACCTTTACACACTTCCACTCCCCTTGACACACAACCATCCTGCAGACCTGTAATATAATGAGAACTTGGGAGAATCCCAAGATTTTGATGAAGATATTCAAATGCTTCACGAGGTAAAGGTTTAGTGAAAATATCAGAAATTTTTTCTTTTGTACAAACATACTCAAGTTTGATATTCTTTTCAGTGACTTGTTGTTTAACAAAAATATATTTGATCAGAATGTGTTTTGGTTTTGAATGCATGATAGGATTGTTGGAGATGTTGATGGCACTAGTGTTGTCACAGAATATGGGAATATGCTCATTGAATTGTACTTGAATATCTTGCAAAGTTTGTTTCATCCAAAGGACTTGAGTACAACATGATTTTGCTGCAATGTATTCTGCTTCCGCTGCAGATAACGAGATTGAAGTTTGCTTTTTGCTCAACCATGATACGAGACAACCACCTAGATAGAATGTTGTTGCACTAGTACTCTTACGATAATCAATGCTTCCTGCCCAATCTGCATCTATAAAGGCTTGAATAATGAGATTTTTACCCTTGGGATACCACAAGCCATATTCTTCTGTGCCCTTTAGATATCAAAGAATTATTTTGACGGAAATAATATGTGATTCTTTTGGTGCTGCTCGAAATCTTGCTACTTGTCCAACTCGTTGCATAACATCTGGTCGAGAGGCTGTTAGATATAGAAGACTCCCAATCATATATCTGTACAACCTCTGATCCACATCCTTACATGAGTCATCTATACTCAATTTGCAACTTGTTACCATTGGAGTAAGGACAGGTTTGCAATCTTCCATTTTGAATTTCTTGAGAATTTCCTTGATTTACTTGACTTGACGTATAAATATTCCTTTCTCTTGCTGAGATATTTGAAGCCCTAAGAAGTATGTCAGCTCACCAAGTAAAGACATCTCAAACTCACTTTTCATATTTGTAGAAAATTTCTTACTTAGTCGATCATCATTGCTACCAAATATTATATCATCCACATATACCTCAACGATTGTTAAATTATCTTTATCTATTTGTACATAAATATTTCTATCAATAGTACCTTTCTTGAACCCTTGTTGACGTATATATCCATCAATATGAACATACCATGCTCTAGGAGTGTGCTTGAGACCATATAGAGCCTTCTTTAACCTGCAAACATAGTCTTCTTTCTATGATAGTAGAAAACCTTCAGGTTGTTCGATGTAAAATTCTTCTTCTAATTCTCCATTAAGAAATGCTGACTTAACATCCATTTGGTAGACTTTGGTTTTTCTTGAACATGCATAGGTGAGAAACATTCAGATGGCTTCCATTCTAGCAACTCGTGCAAATGTTTCGTCGAAATCAATTCCTTCCACTTGTGCATAGCCTTTGCAAACCAATCTTTCTTTGTTTATGGTAACCTGCCCATCTTCATTCAATTTGTTCCTGAATGCCCATTTAGTCCCAATGAAATTTTTATCTTTTGGTCGTGGAACTAATTCCCAGGTGTTATTCTTCTCAATTTGATCCAATTATTCATTCATAGCTGCTACCCAATGTTCATTCTGGCTGGCTTCCTCAAAACTACTAGGCTCAAAGGTTGCTAGAAAAGCAACGTGAGCTTGTTGTGATGAACGAAGCTGTCGACCTTCATTTATGTCACCAATTATTTTATTTGATGGATGGTTCTTCTGAATCCACTCTTTTGTTCTCCTTGGAGGAGCTTCTTGTTTTTGTTCTGGTATATCTTGATGATCATTGTTTACTTCTTCCTCGTTGATAGTTGCTTCTTGTTCTACAATTTTATCTGTGTCTTTTTCAGCCTCTGTCTCAAGTTTTAAATATTCTAGATCCTCATCATTACTCTCTAGAACACCATCTTTGTCAAATGTAACATTTATGCTCTCCACTATCTGTTTTCGTCTTAGATTATAGCATTTATAGGCCTTTCTTTTGCGTGAGTAACCAACAAGGATAACTTCATCAACATGTGATTAAAACTTACCCAAATTTTGATCTTCTCTTTTGATATAACATTTTCTTTTGAAGATTCTGAAATATTTTACATTAGCTGGTTTTCCTTTCCATAATTCATATAGAGTCTTGTTGCAATTATTTTTTAGAAGACTTCGGTTGATAATGAAGACTGTTGTATCAATTGCTTGAAACCGAAATTTTTATTCCAATTTTGAGTCCTTCGACATTGTTCTACCCATTTCCTGTACAGTTCTATTCTTTCTTTCAGGAACTCCATTTTGCTGAGGTGTTCATGCTGTTGAAAATTTCCTTTTTATTCCATTTTCATCACAGTATTGCTGAAATAATTTGGAAGTGAATTCTCCACCATTATCTGATGTTAAACACTTTATTTTCAAATCAGTTTCATTTTCAACCAACTCCTTGTAGATCTTAAAGCACTCAAATGCTTCAGATTTTTTCTTTAGGAAACTGACGACTGTCATCCTAGTATAGTCATCTATCATTAACATGAAATATAATTCTTTGTCTAAGCCTTTTGTTCTCACTGGACCACATAGATCAGTATGTATCAATTCCAATGGATGTGATGAAAAGTGTTCTTTTGTTTTAAATTGGATTTTTGTCTGCTTTCCATGCAGACATGCCTCACATAGTGTGTTGGAAGATTTTGAGATTTTCGGCATTTCTCGTACTGCTTCCTTTTTTCTTATCCTGACAAGATTTTCAAAGTTTATGTGACCCATTCATTTGTGCCATAACCAACTTTCATATTGTTTAGCTAGTATACATGCTTTAGTTGCTTCATCTAGAACATATATGTCATTTGGAACTCGACTTGTTGTAGCCACAATTTTACCATTCCTTCCTTTCCCCATTTCACATTTTGTGGAGTTGAATAGCATTGTGTGTCCTTGATCACACATTTGTCCAACACTAAGCTAATTGTGATTCATGTTTTCGACCAATAGAACATTCTTGGCTATAACATCTTTCCTTCCAAGAGTGATGGTACCTGATCCTATAACATTTGAAGATCCATCATTTCCAAAGGATATGGTTCCATTCTTCTTATCTTTCAAAGATACAAATTTCTTTCTATCTCCAGTCATATGCGTTGAGAAACCATTGTCAACATACCACACATCTTTATTTTTTTGTGCCTTGAGAGCGAGAGCACAATTATCAGTCTTCTTCTAATTCCATGTGCATTCATTCTGTGGCTTCAAAGATTCTTCTCGAGGATTTTCAAGTCTGTAGTCTCTGGCTATGTGTCCAAAGTTCTGACATTTGTAACATTCCATATTATTTCTTAAATGTTCAAATCTATTGATGTTTCGTTGAGCCTTGGGAGGTTCATATTTGAATAATCTCTTGGAATTGTATTGGTTCCTAGGGTACGTGCGACATTCTACAGCTTTATGACCAAATTTTCCACATGAATAATAATAGTCATGAAAAATATGTTGGTACCTAGATGAAAATCTTCATCGAGGAATCGTATTCCAAGGATGTGCTTGCGAATATTTTCCAATGAAGTCTTCATGTATGGCAGATCTCATAGGTTCATTGTATTTTGTTGTAGAAGGTCCTGCATCTTCTTCTTTGTAACCAAGGCCAATTCTGTCATTGTAAGATTGTTGATTGTTGATGAGTTCTTCCAATGACCTTGAGTTGTTGGCATACTTTTGGATAGTTTTTCCCTTCTTCACTTCCTTACACAGCGAGACTACTTCAGCTTCTAATGCTTCCCTTTATTGGTTGCTTTTTTCCAACTTATTTTGAAGTGACTCTTCAATACATTTGTGTTCTTCAACCTCAATTTTGATACCTTGAGCTTGTTCTTTGAGAGTATTGGAACGAATCTTCTTAGCATAGAGCTCTTTTATAAGCTTGATTGCCTTCTCATAAAATTCTTCTATGTTCAACCCTTCTTCTTCATTGTTTGATACTTCTTGTTTATTGTGCTTGGCCATAAACAATACTTTCTCATTGGCTTCTTCTTTGCTGTCACTTTCTTCATTGGATGATGATATATCTTCCTTGGAGAGAAAGTTCCTTTTGGATCCTTTCTTTTTTCCTTTCTTGTTGAATTTCTTAAAGCCTCTCTTTCCTTTTGAGTTTCCATCACTTTTTTTCAGACATTTTGCTACGAAATTCCCAAACTCACCACAACCGAAACATATCAATGGAATTTTACCTTCGAATTTTCCCTTACCAGGTTTTAGTTTTCCCATAAAGTAAGCATATTCTTCATCTGAAAGACCTTCTCCATCATCTCCCTTTTCTTCACACTTGCAGGTGCATGTCATTTCAATTGAAGGTTTTTTTTCCTTATTGGTTTGCTTAGATGCAATGAATGCAATTTCTAGATTTGAAGTACCCTTTTCTTCATCAAGTCTCATTTCATATGCTATGAGAACTCCATGTAATTCTTCCTTGCTGAGTTTGTCCAGATTTGCACTATATTTTAAGACCGATACCTTTGGGTTGAATCTCCATGGTAATGTTCTAAGAATATTCCGTATAATATTCTTCTCGTCAACTGGCTCTCCAAATCCTTCCAGAGTATTGGTTATTTCATCAACGTATTGGAAGTATGCAGCAATGTTGTAATCTTCTTTCATTCTGAGTTGCTCAAATTTTTCTCTATAGATTTGAATCTTTTCTTCTTTGACATTTGAGTCACTTGCATATATATTTTCAAGCTTGTCCCATACTTTTTTGGCGGTTTTAAAACCCGACACCTTATGATAAGAAGATTCAATAATTCCACTGATAATAATATTCTTTTATTTTTCATCATTTACCAAATTCTTCTTACCTTGTTCATCCGCGGTTGATGTAAATCCATTTTGAATAGTGTCCCATACTTCGTAAACTTGCACCAAGAGATAGACCTCCATTCTTCCTTTCCAAAGTGCATAATTATTTTCATTGAATAGAGGTACACCATTCTTGGTATGCTCCATGACCTCCTTCCACTTGTTAATCTGATATTGAAGGAACCAAGCTCTGATACCAATTGTTGGAAATACTGAGAGGGGGGCTGAATCAGTATTCCTTTCAATTAGAGAATTAGTTAATCTTCAATTATTATCAGTGTTTGTACAATGATAGCAGCAAACAAGAGGAACAAAAATGCACACATTTTTTAAGGTGGAAACCCACTTCGGAACAAAAACCACCTAATGCTTTTCTAATAATTCTTTATTATTCAACTCCAATTGAAAATAAAGCTCCAACCTCCTAGAATCTAGAAAAGCATTCTTCTCCACTTCCTACTGGATGGATGCTCCAATGCCCAAGATTCTTCATTTGTCAACTGAACGGATGCCCCAACACCTAATGAGCTAAAAATCACCCTAGCACCACCCTACCACCCTGTAGAAGAATAAAAGAAGAATGGACTCTCGTACCAGGGACAATGGTCCACTTTACAATGATATAGAATGATGTAGAAGAAGAAGATATACTAGACCATAACCCCAAATTTGACACAACCACCTAATGATGATCCTAGACCTCCCAAAATTGCCTCTTCAACCCTTGGTAGATAGCTACTAGTATAATTTGTACAATAATGTATTTACAATGACTAAGTACAATGATACCTTACAATGATTGTATGCAGTGCTGCCGACTTAAAGACTTCATATGATGAACTTATTGCTGTTGTTATGCACCTTGGTTGTTTCTCTTGTCATTATACCCTCTACTGCACCTTGTTTTTCTTTTTTTCCATAGAAATGCTGGTCCTTTGCAACCCTTGACAACACATGATCTAGCTTTTCATTGCCTTCTAGGAGCTTGATATTGAATCTGGTGTATCTCTGTTATTTCAAACCCTCAATATCTGATGTTTGGTCCTGTAGTAGTCCTCTGAGTCTTCTTTCCAATGCCATAGGTCTGACCCAATTTGGATTCTTCAAGAAAGATTTATGCCCAATCTCTCACAATGCCCTAATTATGGACTTTTTCAGCAGAGCGCACTTGTACGACATGCCACGTGTCATTGTTTCTTCATTTGGCTCTGAAATTGATAGAGAGAAAAGTAAAGTGCACTATCTACCACTTTTTATGGAATTCCAATCCGATACTCAGAGAGAGGGTTATGACGATTTTACCAAGGTCACTTCTTTGATATGAATTTCAGGAGCCTGCAAAAACCCTGACTTCCACAGATCATATCTCCAAAAATTTTGCGCACCTTGATCTGAAATTTTTACTGCAGCTTCCTCAAGATTTCAGCTTCACCTCATAGAAATTTTAGTTTTTGAACCTTCATAGAAACAAATTTAGACTGAAAATTCCAAGATGACCTGTTTCAAATGGCCGAATCCCTTGCATAAGGAGGAAATGAAGATCAAAATTTATATGAATGCTTAAGTTGAGAGGGGCTTCAACAAGTGAATGTGGGAGGGATTTTAGGAGCATAAAAAATATTAATTATGACTTTTCAATGACCCATGCCCCAACCCCATGGGTTTTTAGCTCACTAACTAGGGTTACAAACTTCAAACATGAATATATCTCAAACCATGAAGAACTACATGGCGTTCCATATATCAATGGAAACATCTCGACAAGTAGAAACCATCAAAATAATTATTGACTCAGAATATATTAATTTTGTAGGTCAAAATTCCCATGCAATATTGGGTTATCCCCTGGTGTTTCTTGGGTTGACATCAATGGCAACTGTTGATCAACAAAGTTTTGGGTCTTAACCTTAACCTTTACTATAACCTAACCTTAACCTTAACTTTAACTATAACCTAATGCTAACCTTGAACAAACCTTAACCTTAACCTAACCTTAACCTTGACCTTAACTATAACCTAACCCTAAACTTAACCTTACCCTTACCCTTAAACTTAACCTTAACTTTACCCTTAACCTTAACTTAACCTAACCTTAACCTTAACCTTAACTATAACCTAACCTTAACCTTGACCAAACCCTTAACCTTAACCTTATCTTAACATTAACCTAACCTTAACCTTAAACTTAACCTAACTATAACCTTACTCTTAAACTTAACCTTCACCTTAATAATAACCTAACCCTAACCTTTACCAAACCCTTAACATTAACCTTAACCTTAACCTTAACCTTTACTTAACCTTCACCTTAACCTTCCAATAACCTTAAATTTAACCTTAACCATAACCTAACCTTAGCATTCACCTTAACTATAACCTAACTCTAACCTTACCCTAACCATAACCTTAACTTTACCCTTAACCTAATCTTAACCTAATCTTAACCTTAACCGTACCCTAACCTTACCCTAACCTTAACCTTAACTTTACCCTTAACCTTGACCTTAACTAAGGTTAGGTTAAGGTTAAGGATAGGGTTAGGTTATAGTTAAGGTTAAGGTTAAGGTTAAGCGGGTAAGGTTAAGGTGAAGGTTAAGGTTAGGTTAAGGTTAAGTTAAGGGTAAAGTCAAGGTTAAGGTTAAGGTTAAGGTGAAGGCTAAAGTTATAGTTATGTTAAAGTTATGGTTATGGTTAAGGTTAGGTTAAGGGTAAAGTTAAGGTTAGGGTTAAGTTTAAGGGTAAAGATAAGGTTATGGTTAAGGTTGAGGGTAAATTTAAGGTTAGGTTATAGTTAAGGTTAAGGTTAAGGTTAAGGTTAAGGGTTAGGTTAAGGTTAGGTTATAGTTAAGGTTAAGGCTAGGTTAAGGGTAAGGTTAAGGGTAGGTTAAGGGTAGGTTAAGGTTAAGGTTAAGGGTAAGGTTATAGTTAAGTTAGGTTAAGGTTAAGGTTAAGGTTAGGTTAAAGTTAAGGTTAGGTTAAGGTTAAGGTTAAGGTTAGGTTAAGGGTAAAGTTAAAGTTAAGGTTAAGGTTAAGTTAAGGTTAATGTGAAGGTTAAGGGTAAAGTTAGGGTTAGGGTTATGTTATAGTTAATGTTAAGGTTAAGGTTAGGTTAAGGTTAAGGTTAAGGGTTTTGTCAAGGTTAAGGTTAATCTTAAGGTTAGGGTAAAGGTCAGGGTAAGGTTAAGTTTGTGTTAAGGTTACGGTTATATTTAAGGTTAAGGTTAAGACGAAACCCTTAACCTTAACCTTAACCTTGACCTAACCTTAACCTTGACATTAAAGTTAAGGGTAAGGTTAAGGTTACGGGTTTAGTCAGGTTAAGGTTAAGGTTACGTTAAGGGTAAGATAAGGTTAAGGTTAAGGTTAAGGTTAGGTTATGTTTAAGGTTAAGGGATTGTTAAAGATTAGGGTTAGGTTAAGGTTAATATTAGGTTAAGGGTAAAGTTAAATTTAAGGTTAAGGTTAATTTTAAGGTTTGGTTAAGGTTAAGGTTTGGTCAAGGTTAGGGTTAGGTTATAGTTAAAGTTAAGGTTATAGTGAAGGTTAAGGTTAAGACCCGTAACCTTAACCAGGGTTAATGGGGTAAGGGTAAGGTTAAGGGTAAGGGTAAGGTCAAGGTTAAGGGTAAGGTCAAGGTTAAGGTTAACATTATAGTGAAGTTTAAGGTTAAGGTTAAGGTTAGGTTAAGGTTAAGGTTAAGTTTTTGGTTAGGTTAAGGTTAAGGTTAGGTCAAGGTCAAGGTCAAGGTTAAGGTTAAGGTCAAGGTCAAGGTTAAGGTTTATGTAAGGTTAAGGTTAAGTTTAAGGTAAAGGTAAAGGTAAGGTTAAAGTTAAGGTCAAGGTTAGGTTATAGTTAAGGTCAAGGTTAAGGTTAGGTTATAGTGAAGGTTAAGGTTAACCTTAACTATAACCTAACCCTAACCTTGACCTTAAATTTACCTTTAACCTTGACCTTAAGCTTAACTATAACCTAACCCTAACCTTACCCTAACCATAATCTTTACTTAACCTTAACCTAACCTTAAAATTAACCTTAACCTAAATTTAACCTTAACTTGATCGTAACCTTAACCATAACGTGACTAAACTCGTGACCAAACCCTTTACCTTAATATTAAGGTTAAGGTTCAGGTTAAGGGTAATGTTATAGTTATGTTAAGGTTAAATTTAAGGTTAGGTTAAGGTTAAGATAAGGTTAAGGTTAAGGTCAAGATTAAGGTCAAGGTTAAGGTCAAGGTCAAGGTAAGGGTTAAGGTCAAGGTCAATGTTAATTTTAGGTTAAGGGTTTGGTCAAGGTTAAGTTTAGGTTAGGCCACGGTAAGGTTAAGGTTACAGTTAGGTTGACGTTAGGGTTAGGTTAATTTTAGGTTAAAGTTAAGGTTAGGTTAAGGGTAAAGTTAAATTTAAGGTTAGGGTTAAGCATAGGGGAATATTAACATTAAGGTTAAGGTTAACGTTAGGGTTATCTTATGGTTAAGGTCAAGGTTAAGGTTAATGGTAAGGTTATAGTTAGGTTAAGGTTAATGTTAAGGTTAAGGTTAAGGTTAGGTTAAGGTTAAGGTTAGGTTAAGCTTAAGATTATGCTAAGGTTAAAGTTAAGGTTAAGGTTAATGTTAAGGTTTTGGTCAAGGTTAGGGTTTGGTTATAGTTAAGGTGAAGGTTAAGGTTAGGTTAAGGTGAAGGTTAAGGTTAAGGTAAATTTGAGGTTAAGGTTAAGGTTATGTTAAGGGTAAAGTCAAGGTTAAGGTTAAGATTTGGTTAAGGGTAAAGCCAAGGTTAAGGTTAAGAATAAGGTTATGAGTTTATAAAGGTTAAATTTAAGGTTAAGGTTAAGGTTAGGGTTAAGTTAAGGTTAACCTTTACCTCGACCTTAACTTTAACTATAACCTAACCCTAACCTTGACTAAACCCTTAAACTTAACCTTAACCTTAACCTAACCTTAACCAAACCCTTAACCTTAACCTTAAACTTAACCATAACCTTAACATTAATCTTCCCATAACCATAACCTTAACCTTAACCTTGACCTTAACTATAACCTTAACCTTAACCTTAACCATAACCTTAACCTTAACCTTAACCTTAACCTTGACCTTAACTATAACCTAACCCTAACCTTAACCTTAACCTTAACCTTCCCATAACCATAAACGTAACCTTGACCTTACCCATAACCTTAACCTTATCTTAACCTTAACGTTAATCTTAAAATTAAACTTAACCTTGACCTTAAATATAACCTAACCCTAACCTTAACCAAACCCTTAACCTTAACTTTAACCTTAACCATAACCTTAACCTTAACCTTCCCATAACCATAAGCTTAACCTTAACCTTGACCTTACCCTTAACCTTATCCTTAACCTTACCCCCTTAGCCTTAACCTTAACCTTAACCTAACTAAACTCGTAACCTTAACCTTAAAATTAACCTTAATAAAAATGTACCCTTAACCTTAACCTTAACCTAACCTTAACGTTAACTTTACCCTTAACCTAACCTTAACCATAACCTTAACCTTAAGTTAACCTTAACCTTATTCTTAACCTTAACGTTACTCTTAAAATAACCTTAGCCTTGACTTCACCCTTAATGTAACCTTAGCCTTAACCTTATCCCTACCCTGAACCTTATCTTAACCTTAACTTTAACCTTAAAGTTAACCTTCACCTTAACTATAACCTAACCCTAACCTTAACCAAAACCTTAACCTTAACGTTAACCTTAGCCATAACCTTACCCTTAACCTTCCCATAACCATAATCTTAACCTTAACCTTGACCGTACCCTTAACCTTAACCTTAACCTTACCTCCTTAAGCTTAACCTTAACCTTAACCTGACTAAACATGTAACCTAGACCTTACCCTTAACCATAACTTTACCCTTAACCTAACCTTACCTATAACCTTAACCTTAACCCTTAATTTTGACTTTAACCTTATCCTTCCCCTCACCTTAACCGTAACCTTAACCTTAACCTTCCCCTTACGTTAACCTTAACCTTAACCTTAACCTTAAATAGAACCTAACCCTAACCTTGACCAAACCTTAACCTTAAGGTTAAGGGTTAAGGTTAAAGTTAAGGTTAAGGTTGAGGTTAGGTTATAGTTAAAGCTAAGGGTAAATTCAAGGTTAAGGGTAAAGCGTAAGGTTAAGATTACACTTAACCTTAACCTTAACCTTAACCTTTACTTAACCTTAACCTTGAATTTAACGTAAGGTTAGGGTTAGGTTAAGGTTGAGGTTAAGGTTAAGGTTAGGTTAAATTTTAGGTTAAGGTTAAACTTAAGGTTAAGGTTTAGTGTAAATTCAAGGCTAAGGTTAGGTTAAGGTTAAGATAAGGTTAAGGGTATGGTTAAGGTTAGGGTTAAGGTTAGGGTAAGGTTAAGGTTATGGTTAGGGTAAGGTTAGGGTTAAGGTTAATGTTAAGGTCAAGGTTACAGTTAAGATTATGGTTAAGATTATGGTTAAGGGTAAGGTCAAGGTCAATGTTAAGGTTAGGTTAACCTTAACCATAATCTTAACCTTAACCTAACTAAACCCATAACCTTAACCTTAACCTAACCTTACCCTTGACCTAAACTATAACCTAACCCTAACCTTGACCTTAACTTTACCCTTAACCTTGACCTTAACCTTAACCTTAACCTTGACCTTGATCTTAACCTAACCTTAACCTTAACCTTCACCTGCACTTGTAACCATAACCTTAACCTTAACATTTACGATTAACCTTGACTATAAGCTTAACTTTCCCCTAACCTTAGCCCTAAAATTTACCTTAACCTTCCCCTAACCTAAGCCTAACCTTAACCTTAAATAAACCCTTAACCTTCACCTTAACCTTAACCTTAACCTTTACCCTATCCTTGACATTATCCTTAACTTAACCCTAACCTTCACTATAACCTAACTCTGACCTTAACCAAACCCTTAACCTTAATGTTAACCTCAAGGTTTAGTTAAGTTTAGGGTAAGTTTAAAATTAGGTTAAGGATAATTTTAAGGTTAAGGTTAGGTTAAGGGTAAGTCAAGGTTAAGGTTACTGGTTAGGTTAAGTCAAGGTTAGGTTAAGGTTAGGTTAAGTCAAGGTTAAGGTTAGGTTAAGGTTAGGTTAAGGTTAAAATTAGGTTAAGGTAAGGTTAAGGTTACCGGTTTACTTAGGTTAAGGTTAAGGTTAAGGTCAAGGTCAAGGTCAAGGTCAAGGTTAAGGTTAGGTTAAGGGTAAAGTCAAGGTTAAGGTTAAGGTTAAGGTTACGGTGAAGAGTAAGGTTAAGGATAGGTTATAGTTAAGGTTGAGGTTAAGGTTAGGTTAAGGGTAAAGTTAAGGTTAAGGTTAGGGTTAAGGGTTAAGATTAGGGTTAAGGTTAGGGGAAGGTTAAGGTTAACATCAAGGTTAAGGTTAAGGTTAGGTTAACGTTAAGTTTAGGTTAAGGTTAACCTTAACCTAACCTAATCTTAATCTTAACCTTGAATTTACCCTTAACCTTAAACTTAACCTTAACCTTAACCTTCCCATAACAATAAAATTAACCTTCCCATAACCATAACACTAAACCTTAACCTAACCCTAGCCTTGACCAAACTCTTAACCTTGACTTTAACCTTAACCATAACCTTAACATTAACTTGACTAAACCCTTAACTTAACCTTAACTCTCACTATAACCTAAACCTAAGCATGACCAAACCCTTAACCTTAACCTTAACCTTAACCTTAATAAACCCGTAACCTTAACCTTAACCTTAACCTTAACCTAACCCTAACCTTGAGCAAACCCTTAAACTTAACCTTGACCAAACCCATAACCTTAACCTTAACCTGACTAAACCTGTAACCTTAACCTTAACCTTAACCTTAACTATAACCTAACCCTAACCTTGACGAAACCCTTAACCTTAACCTTAACGTTAACCTTCCCATAACCTTAACCCTAACCTTAACCTTAACATTAACCTTACCCCCTTAACCTTAACCTTAACCTGAAACTTAACCTTGAACTTAACTATAACCTAACACTAACCTTAACGAAACCTTAACCTTAACCATAACCTTAACCTTAACCTTGACCTTACCCTTAATATTAACCTTAACCTTACCCCCTTAACCTTAGCATTAGTCTTAACCTGACTAATGTCGTAACCTTAACCTTAACCTTGACCTTAATTATAATCTAATCTAACCTTAACCCCAACCTTGACCTTAACCTAACCTTAACCTAACCTTAACTTTACCCTTAACATTAACCTTAACCTTAAATTTACCCTTACCCTTAAACTTAACCCTAACCTAACCTTAACCTTAACATTGACCTTAACCTTAACTTTAACCTTACCTTAACCTTCCCATAACCTTAACATTTACCAAACCTTCACATAACCATAACCTTAACCTTAGCCTTAACCTTACCTTAACCTAACCTTGACTTTACCCTTAACCTAACCTCAACCTTAACTATAACTTAACCCTAACCCTAATCTCAACCAAACCCTTAACCTTAACCTTAACCTTATCCTTGCTAAACCTAAACCTTAACCTTAACCTCAACTTTACCCTTAACCTAATTTTAACCTTAACCTTGACTTTACCCTTAACGTAACCTTAACCTTGACCTTAACCTTAACCTAACTAAACATGTAACCTTAACCTTGACCTTAACCTAACCTTAACCTTGACCTTAACTATAACCTAATCCTAACCTTGACCAAACCCTTAACCTTAACCTTAGCCTAACCTTACACTTAACCTTCACCATTAACCTTTTACATTAACCTTAACCTTAACCATAAGGTTAACCTGACTAAGACCGTAACCTTAACTTTACTAAACCCATAACCTTACCCTTAACTTTAACCTAAACCTTTACCCTTAACCTTAGCCTTAACCTTACCCCCCTAACCTTAACCTTAACTAAAACCTAACTCTAACCTTAACCGAACCCTTAAACTTAACCTTCACCTTAACCTAACCTTAACCTTGACTTTACCCTTAACCTAACCTTAACCTTAACTTTACCTTAACCTTAACTTTACCATTAACCTAACCTTAACCTTAATATTGACCTTGAATGCTATGTAACCAGCTCCAAAAATAAGAGAAAGAGATATCAACGCCTTATAAATAAGCCACTTTGAGGGGGCAACCTCCAATACATTACATGAATGAAAAATTCTTGGATGATACAAATTACAAAACCTCCTTTCTATATATAGGAGTCCATGGGGCCATAATGTAATCCTAGTGGGGCCATAATATAATCCTAGCCAACCTAACAATAATAATTTAAGGGCACAATAATAACAATATGGGAGTTACAGGGGTACAATAATAACAATAAGGGGGTTACACTAACAACAATAAGGGACTACACTAGTAATATAGGGACCTAACATGCTCCTCTCCTTCAAAAAAGTGTTGTCCTCAATGCTTGAGTAGATTTGGGTGCTTCTGTATAAAATTATCATCCTCCCATGTAGAATCATCAGTGGGTAAGTTCTTCCACTTGATGAGATACTCTGAAATTGATCGATTCCAGAGCTGTTGAGTTCTTGTTTCCGTGACCGCTTCAGGTTCCAATATGATTTTTCCTTCCTCATCAAGTTCTGGCAATATTGTTTGAACTGGAAGATTTTCACCTATAACCTTCTTCAAGCATAAAACATGGAAAACTGGATGCACTTGTGAAGAAGCAGGAAGCTCCAATTTGTATGCCATGCGTACCAATCTTCCTGCAACACCTTGTAAGGACCATAGTAATTTGGCGATAATTTATTATCCTTCTTAGCTTGCTTGAGGGACATTTGTTTATATGGTTGTAGCCGTAAAAATACCCAATCTCCTACATCAAAACTTCTTTCACTGCGATGTTGATTTACCTGTTGTTTCATTCGATTTTGTGCTAAATTCAGGTTATCCTTTAAGAGTTGGAGAACTTCTTGTTGATGCTCGATGTGATCTTCCATTGCTTGAACCTTCGAATTTACCCTTAAAGATGATGTGATGGATGGTGGATTATATCCATAAAGTGCCATAAATGGGGTCATTTTTTCTGCAGTATGGAAGGAAGTGTTATACCACCATTCAATAGGAGGTAACCACTTAACCCATTGTGTTTGTTTATCACATACAAAACAATGAAGATATCCTTCCAACCATTTATTTACTATCTCAGTTTGACCATCAGATTGAGGATGATAAGATGAGCTATGAGCTAATTGAGTACCCAGACAAGAAAATAACTCTGTCTAAAAATTTCTCGTAAAAATGGAATCTTTGTCGCTCACAATAACCCTTAGGCTTCCATGTATCTTTTGAATTGTGTCCATAAATGTAGCAGAAATTGTACTTGATTTAAATGGATGAGATAATGCACAAAATTGTGCATACTTGGTAATTCTATCAACTACCACCATGATAACAGTCTTTCTTTGGACTTAGGTAAACCTGTGATAAAATCCATTGAAATCTCCTCCCAATGTTGACTTGGAATGGATAAAGGTTGTAGAAGTCCCGGGGTCTTAATTGTCTCAACTTTATTCTGCTGGCAAACCAAACATTCCGCCAAAAAGTTTTGAATATCAGTTTTAAGGCCATCCCAAAAAATTCTTTCTTCACCCCGTGGTAAGTTTTTAAAAATCCTGAGTGTCCTCCTAAAGGAGAAGTGTGCAATTCCAAAGGAATCTTTTGTTTTAGTTGGGAATTCTTACAAAGATATAAGCGATCTTTGTACCATAAGGAATCATTTTTCCAACTAAATGTATTAGATGTACTAGGATCTTGCTGCAACTTTTGAATGAGTATCCATACATCTTTTTCCTTCTTCCATTCATCTCTTACTTCGGTTATCCAATCTAGTTGGATAATAGAAATGTCACAAAGAAATGCTTCCACCTCTTCATTCTTTCTTGAGAGTGCATTTGCAACAACATTAAGCTTTCCTTTTTTGTATATTATTTCAAAGTCATAACCCAACACCTTTGTGACACATTTTTTATGCTCTTCTGAAGATAATCTTTGTTCCAAAAATTTTTAAGACTATCATGATCAATTTTTACCTTGAAGTGTCTTCCCATTAGGTAAGTTCGCGATTTATTTAGTGCATGCAATATTGCTAACATTGACTTCTCATAAATAGGTTTCTGTAAATACTTTCCTTTGATTGGACGACTTTCAAAAGCAATGGGTTTTCCTTCCTGTATTAAAACAACACCAATTCCATTTCCTAAGGCATCACATTCCACAATAAAGGTTTTGGTGAAGTTTGGCATAGTTAAGACTGGTGCTAGGCACATTTCCTCTTTAAGATGTTCAAAGGCCTTAGTTTCTTCAGGAGTCCATGAAAATGCATCTTTCTTCAATAATTTTGTTATAGGTGTTGCTATTCTCCCATATTTCTTAACAAACTTGTGATAATACCCTGTTAACCCGAGAAATCCTCGCAGCTTCTTTATGGTTGTGGGGACTTTCCATTCCTTAATGGCATTAATTTTGTTAGGGTCTACCTTAACACCCTCGTGAGATACAATATGACCCAGATATTCCACCTCTTTTACTCCAAAGAAACATTTGGATGTTTTTGCATGTAATTGTTTCTCCTGCAATAGTTTGAGCACCCTATCAACATGTTGAACATGATCCTTCCAAGACCTGTTGTAGATTAGTATATCATCAAAAAATACTAGCACAAATTTTCTAAGGAAGGGTTTGAAAATAGAATTCATCAACCCTTGAAATGTAGAATGTGCATTGGTAAGGCCAAAAGGCATGACCAAAAATTCATAATCACCCTCATGAGTTTGAAATGTTGTTTTTGGAATATCTTTAGTCTTCATTCTAATTTGATGATATCCTGAACGAAGATCCAACTTGGTAAAATAAATTGCTCCATGTAATTCATCCAATAATTCATCAATCACGGGAATAGGAAATTTATCTTTAATGGTGAGCTTATTGAGCTCTCTATAATCCAGACACATGCACCATGATCCATCCTTATTGTGTACCAATACTACAGGAGAAGAGAAAGAACTTTTACTAGGTTGAATTATACCCACCTCTAACATTTTTGCAATCATACGTTCAATTTCGCTCTTTTAGACATAAGGATATATATAAGGCCTGATGTTTGGAGGAACACTTCCTAGAATCAAATTAATAGCATGATCATGATCACGAATGGGTGGGAGTCCTTTGTGAGTTTCAAACACCTTGAATTGATTGTCCAAGACTTGTTGGAGATCTGCAAAAATAACTGATTTTGATGTTGGAACTTCTAGTGACAATAATTATGCAATTACGCCTCATTTTTCTTTCTTTAGAAGATTTTTCATGACATTAGAGCTTATTATATTTCCCGACTTCCCTAAAATACCCCGTAATTCGACTTCCTTTCCTTCTGAAAAAAATTTCAAGAAAATTTCTTGAAAATTAAAAGCTACTGTCCCCAAAGATTGTAACCATTGTACTCCTAGTACAGCATCAGCACCTCCCATAGGAATGGAAAGCATTGTACTATTCAATACATATCCCCCCATGGATAGCTTGATACTATGGAATTTTCCAGAGAAATTTATAGTTCCTCCATTTGCAACCATCACTTGAAATTCTGGTGCTGGGTATAGGAAACAATTTAATTCCTTGGCTACCTTACAATGAATAAAATTATGGGTGCTACCTGAATCAATCAACACTATTACCTTTTTCTTCTTGATATGTCCTTCTATATTGAGAGTTTAAGGAGTGGTGATTCCTGCCAGTGCATTACATGATATGGTTAGACTCATTTCTTCCTCTTCTATGACTGGTTCCTGGTGTATATCCTCTTCTTGTTCATTTTCTTCTTCCACTTCACAATCTATGTAAAAAAATTTCTTCTCAACACACTTATGACCTTTAGTGTATTTTCTATCACAACTATAGCAAAGCCCTTTTGCTCTTTTTTCTTCCAATTTTTGTGTTGTCAACCTTGTAGGTTGTGGAAATCTAGGCGTAGAAACACTTCTTTCTTTATAGAAGTGAGTGGTAGGCTTCCTTGTCGCCATAATTTTACATTCAATTTTTCTTGCCAACCTGAATGCCTTCTCCAATGAATCAGGTTCCAAAACTCGAACTTCATGTTGGATGTTATCATTTAAAGTGCCTATGAGGAGATCAATCCTGTGTTCCTCTGGAATATCAGTTACCCTTATATTCAATTTTTGGAAGTCCCCAATGTGCTCCCCCACTAAACCCTTTTGTTTGAGATTTATCAATTAGCTAAAGAAGGTGTTGCTATTTGTATCCTCATAATGTGCTATCATTTCCTCTGTAAAAATTGACCAAGTGACAATTTTTTTACGGGAGCAAAGCCATCGATACCATACAAATGTATTTTGTTCTAAATGTAAAGTTTCAATGAGTACCTTTTGTGTGTTTTGCACATTATGGAGATCAAAATATTGCTCCATCTGTAGTATCCATGTTACAGGATCCTTTCCATCAAACTTCCTCATATCCATTTTTGGAATATGGTGGTTCTTCCTGCCAACATTAGAGTTTATGAAATCATGATTAACATTTATTTTGTTCTCATCATGAGTTTCCTCTACTATATTTTCACCATTAGGAAACATTTCTTGTATCAACTTTGTCAAACGTTCCATGTCTTATTTTAGATCATTCTTCATGTTTTCTATTTTATCTTCCATGTCATCCATCTTAGATTCCACACCTTTCTTCAAAACTTCCATTTCATTTTTTGCTACTCTTTGTGAGAGTGAAATTTGGTGCACCTGCTCTTGTAATTTTGATAGATCATGTTGCAATTCTTCATCTTCATGAGTCATAGTAGAGCCTTTTGAAGGCTTAATAAGTGTTGAATTATTTTTATGGGGCATTTTTTAGAACTCGATACTGATATATATTCTACAATATTCCCTTGGAATCAATTCAAATTGATTCTTCAAACAAGACTTATGCAATTCAGAAAGAAAAAAAATACACACCTTTTTCTTGCTTTTGAGGAGCTCGATATTGAAATTGGATTATCTCTGTGATTGTGGATTTTCAATATCTAAAATTAAACACTGAAGTAGCCCTCTAAATTCTATTTTGAATGCCACAGGTCTGACCTGATTTGGATTTTCTAAGACAAAGTTATGTCCAATCTCCCACAATGACCTAGTTATGGACTGGTTCAGTATAGCAAACTTGTACGGCTTTCCACGTGTCACTATTTCATCCTTCGGCTCTGAAATTGATAGCTAAGAAAACAAAGTCCGTGTACTTGTAACTGATTTTTACATCACTCCAATCCGATGCTCAGAGAGAGAGTTATGAAACTTTTCCCACGATCACCTCTTTGAGATGAAATTCGGGAGCCTGAAAAAGCACTACCTTCCATAGATCATATCTCTGAAAATATTGCGAACCAAGCTCTGAAAGTTTTTGACGAGTTTCCTCAGGATTTTGGCTTCATACCATAAATATTTCATATTTTTAACCTTCGTATAAAAAACTTTATATCAAAAATTCCACGATCACCTGTTTAGAGCAGCGAAACCCTAGAATCCAAAGCTCTGATACCAAATGTTGTATAACCAGCTCCAAAAATAGAAGAGGAGAGATATAAACGACTTATAAATAAGACACTTCAAGGGGGAAACCTATAATAAATTACATAAATGAAAAATTATTGGATGATACAATTTACAAAACCTCATTTCTATATATAGGAGTCCATGGGGCCACAATGTAATCCTAGTGGGGCCACAATGTAATCCTATCCGACCTAACAATAATAAATTAAGGGCACAATAATAAAAATATGGGGGTTACAAGGGTAAAATAATAACAGTAAGGGACCTAACATTTACCTTGACCTAACATTAACCTTAACCTTACCCTTACCCTTAAACTTAACTTTCCCCTTAACCTAACCTTACACTTAACCTTTACGATAACCTTACCCTTAACCTTAACCTTCACTATAAACTAACCTTAACCTTGACCTTAAACTTAACCTTAACTTGACTAAACCATTAAGATTAGAGTAAAGTTAAAGTTAATACTAAGGTCAAGATCAAGGTTAAGGTTAAGTTAGGTTAAGGTAAGGCTATAGTTAGGTTAAGGTTAAGGTTAAGTTTAGGTTAAGGTTAGGATAAGATTAAGGTTAAGGTTAAGGTTGAGGTTAGGTTAAGGGTAAATTCAAGGCTAAGTTAAAGTTAAGGTTAAGGTTAGGAACCTTAGGTTAAGAGTAAATTCAAGGTTAAGTTAACTGTTTGGTAAAGGTTGGGATTAGGTTTTAGTTAAGGTTAAGGTTAGGTTAAGGTTAAGGTTAAGGGGGTAAAGTTAAAGTAAAGGTTAAGGTTAAAGGTAAAGGTTACGATTAAGGTTAGGGGAAGGTTAAGTTCAAGGTTAAGGTTAGGGTTAATTTTAGGTTACGTTAAGGTTAAGGTTAAGGTTAAGACTCGTAAACTTAACTTTAACCCTTAACCTTAATCTAACCTTAACCTTAACCTTAACCTTACTAAACCTGTAATCTTAACCTTAACCTAACCTTAACCTTGAATTTACCCTTAACGTAACCTTAACCTTAACCTTAACCTTACCCTTAACCTTACCTTAACCTTAACCTAACCTAAACCTTACCCTTACCCTTCACCTTAACCTTAACCTTTACTTTACCCTTAACTTAACCTTAACCTTAACCTTCACCTTCACCTTCACCTTCACCTTAATCTTATCTGAAGCTTAAGCTTAAGCTTAACCTAACCCTAACCTTAACCTTAACCTTGACCTTAAATTTAATCTTATCTTACCCTTAACCTAACCTTAAACTTAACTATAACCTAATACTAACCTTGACCAAACCTTAACCTTAACCTTAACCTTATAACCTTACCCTAATCAAACCCTAACATTAAACTTACCCTTACCTTGACCTTAACTATAACCTAACCCTAACCTTGACCAAACCGTTAAGGTTAAGGGTTGGAAGTTAAAATTGAAGGATTAAATTATGGTCAGCCAGGGTAAGGTCAAGGTTGAGACAAGTTTAGGTTAATGTTAAGGTTAGGTTAAAGATCTGATTAGGTGTCAAGATTTAAGGTTATGATTAGGGTAGGGTAGGGATGATACTTAAGGCTAAGGTTGGGGTAAGTTAAGGTTAAGGTTAGGGTTAGGTTATAGTTAAGGTCAAATGGTCAAGTTTTTAGGTTAAGGTTAGGTTAGGTTACGTTAAGGTTAAGATTAGGTTAAGGTTAGGTTAAGGTTAATGTTAAGGGTTTGGTCGAGGTTAGGTTAGGTTATAGTTTAGGTAAGGTTTAAGGAGAGTTAATGGTAAGGTTATATTTAGGTTAAGGTTAAGGTTAAGGTTAGGTTAAGGGTAAGGGTAAGGGTAAGGGTAAGGTTAAGGTTAAGGTTAGGTTAAGGGTAAGGGTAAGGGTAAGGTTAAGGTTAAGGTTAGGTCAAGGTCAAGGTCAAGGTCAAGGTTAGGTTAAGGTTAGGTTAAGGGTAAAGTCATGGCTAAGGTAAAGTTAAGGTTAAGGTTAGGAACCTTAGGTTAAGGGTAAATTCAAGGTTAAGGTTAGGGTTAGGTTTTAGATAGGGTTAAGGTTAGGTTAAGGTTAAGGATAAGGGGATAAGGTTAAGGTTAAGGTTAAGGGTAAAGGTTCAGTTTAAGGGTAAAGGTTAGGGTTAAGGTTAGGGGATGTTTAAGGTCAAGGTTAAGGTTAGGGTTAAGGTTAAGACAAGTAACCTTAACTTTCACCCTTAACCTTAGTCTAACCTTAACCTTAACCTTAACCTTACTAAACCTGTAATCTTAACCTTAAATTAACCTTAACTTTGACTTTACCCTTAACGTAACTTTAATGTTACCCTTAACCTTATCTTAACCTTAACCTAACCTTAACCTTACCCTTAACTTTCACCTTAACCTTGACCTTACCCTTAACTTAACCTTAACCTTAACCTTAACCTTCACCTTCACCTTAACCTTAACCTTATTTTAAGCTTAAGCTTAATGTTAACCTTAACCTTAACCTAACCCTAGCCTTAACATTAACCTTAAACTTGACCTAACCTTAACTTTGACCTTAAATTTAACCTTATCTTACCCTTAACCTTAACTATAACTAAATTCTAATCTTGACCAAACCTTAACCTTAACCTTCAATTAACCTTAACGTTAACCTTACAACTTTACCCTAACCTAACCCTAGCCTTAAGCTTAACCTTACCCTTACCTTGACCTTAACTATAACCCAACCCTAACCTTGACCAAACCCTTAAGGTTAATGTTAGGTTAAGGTTATGGGAAGTTTAAGGTTAAGGTCAAGGTTAAGGGTGAAGGTTAAGGGTAAGGTCAATGTTAAGGTTAAGGTTAGGTTAAGGTTAAGGTTAAGGTTAAGGTTAAGGTTAATGTTAACGTTAAGGTTATGATTAGGGTAAGCTTAGGGTAAGGTCATAGTTAAGGTTAAGGTTAAGGTTAAGGGTAAAGTTAAGGACAAGGTTAGGGTTAGGTTATAGTTAAGGTCAAATTCAAGTTTTAGGTTAAGGTTAGGTTAATGTTAGGTTAAGGTTACGGTTAAGGTTAAGGTTAATATTAGGTTAAGGTTAATGTTAAGGTTACTTTTAAGGCTAATGTTAAGGGTTTGGTTAAGGTTAGGGTTAGGTTATAGTTAAGGTCAAGGTTAAGGGTAAGGGTAAGGTTATATTTAGGTTAAGGTTACCTTAACCTTAACCTTACCCTTAGCCTTATCTTGTATAACCTTGACTAACATGCTTATGTCATATAACAACATGACCAACCATAACCTTTGCATAACCTTAACCTTAACCTTACCCTAACCTTAACCTTGACCTTAACATTAACCTTGACCATACCCTTAACCTTAACCTTGACCAAACCCTTAACCTTAACCTTAACCTTAACCTTAACCTTCCCCTAACCTTAACCCTAACCTTAACCTTAACCTTTACCCTTAACCTTAACCTTAACCAAACCTTAACCTTAATAACTTTGAATATACAACATACACTAAACATATGACTTAACTAATATACTTGTAAATTTTCCCTTAACCTTGACTTTACATAACCACAACATACAACCTTCACCCTTAAAATTATCCTTAACCCCTTCATATAACCTATTTTTAACCTTAACGCATTAACCTTAACCTTAACCTTATAACCTAAACTTAACCTTACCTTAACGATATATGAATGTAACCATAACCTTAACCTAAACTTCTACCCTAACCTTAACCTTAACCTTACTCTTAACCTTACCTTAACCTTATCTTAACCTTTACTTAACCTAACCTAACGTTAACCTTGACCTATCCTTAACCTTGACCTTAACTTAACCTTATATTACCCTTAACCTAACCTTAACCTAAACTATAAGGTTAATGTTAAGGTTAAGGGTAAGATAAGGTTAACCTAGCCTTAACCATGGCCTTAACTATAACCTAAACCTAACCTTGATCAAACCATTAAGGTTAAAGATAAAGTCAAGGTTAAGGTTAAGGGTAAATTCAAGGTTAAGGTTACGGTTAAGGTTAGGTTAAGGGTAAAGTTAAGGTTAAGTTTAAGGTTTGGTCAAGGTTTGGGTTAGGTTATAGTTAAGTTTAAGATAATTTTAAGGTTAAGGTTTGGTCAAGGTTAGGGTTATGTTATAGTTAAATTTAAGTTTAAGGTGAAGGTTAAGGGTAAGGTTAAGGTTAGGTTAAGGTTAATATTAGGGTAAGGGTAAATTTAAGGTTATGGTTAGGATAAGGTTAGGGTTAATGTTAGGGGAAGGTTAAGGGTAAATTCAAGGTTAAGGTTAGGTTAATGGTAAGGGTTTGGTCAAGGATAGGGTTAGGTTATAGTTAAGGTTAAAGTTAGGTTAAGGTGAAGGTTAAGGTTACAGGTTTATTCAGGTTAAGGTTAGGTTAAGGTTAAGGTTAGGTTATGTTTGAGGTTAAGGATAAAGTTAATGTTATGGTTAAGGTTAAGATTAGGTTAAGGTTAAGGTTAAGGTTAGGTTAAGGTTAAGATAAGGTTAAGGTTAAGGTTAGGTTAAGGTTAAGGGTGAAGATTAAGGTTAAGGTTAAGGTTAAGGTTCGGTTAAGCTCAAGGTTAAGGTTAAATTAGGTTAAGGCTAGGTTAAGGGTAATCTTAATCTTAACCTTCACTATAACCTAACCTTAACTATAACCTAACCCTAACCTTAACAAAACCTTAACCTTAACCTTAACTTAATCGTAGCCTTAACTTTAACATTACCTTTAACCTTAACCTTAACCTTAACATAACCTTATCCTTGACCTTAACTATAACCTAACCCTAACCTTGACCAAACCTTAACCTTAACCTTAACCTTAGCCTTAACCTTCCCATAACCATAACCTTAACCTTAACTTTACCCTTAACGTTAACCTTAACCTTAACCTTAACCTTACCTAACTATAACCTTACCCTTAACCTTAACCTTAACTATAAGGTAGCCCTAACCTTAACCTTAACCTTAACCCTAATATTAAACTTAAATTTACCCTTAACCTAATCTTAACCTTACCCTAAATTTAACCTTAACCTTAACCTTAACTTGACTAAACCATTAAGATTAAAGTAAAGTTAAAGTTAAGACTAAGGTCAAGATCAAGGTTAAGGTTAAGTTAGGTTAAGGTAAGGCTATAGTTAGGTTAAGGTTAAGATTAAGTTTAGGTTAAGGTTAAGATAAGATTAAGGTTAAGGTTAAGGTTGAGGTTAGGTTAAGGGTAAATTCAAGGCTAAGTTAAAGTTAAGGTTAAGGTTAGGAACCTTAGGTTAAGAGTAAATTCAAGGTTAAGTTAACTGTTTGGTAAAGGTTGGGATTAGGTTTTAGTTAAGGTTAAGGTTAGGTTAAGGTTAAGGTTAAGGGGGTAAAGTTAAAGTAAAGGTTAAGGTTAAAGGTAAAGGTTACGATTAAGGTTAGGGGAAGGTTAAGTTCAAGGTTAAGGTTAGGGTTAATTTTAGGTTACGTTAAGGTTAAGGTTAAGACTCGTAAACTTAACTTTAACCCTTAACCTTAATCTAACCTTAACCTTAACCTTAACCTTACTAAACCTGTAATCTTAACCTTAACCTAACCTTAACCTTGAATTTACCCTTAACGTAACCTTAACCTTAACCTTAACCTTACCCTTAACCTTACCTTAACCTTAACCTAACCTAAACCTTACCCTTACCCTTCACCTTAACCTTAACCTTTACTTTACCCTTAACTTAACCTTAACCTTAACCTTCACCTTCACCTTCACCTTCACCTTAATCTTATCTGAAGCTTAAGCTTAAGCTTAACCTAACCCTAACCTTAACCTTAACCTTGACCTTAAATTTAATCTTATCTTACCCTTAACCTAACCTTAAACTTAACTATAACCTAATACTAACCTTGACCAAACCTTAACCTTAACCTTAACCTTATAACCTTACCCTAATCAAACCCTAACATTAAACTTACCCTTACCTTGACCTTAACTATAACCTAACCCTAACCTTGACCAAACCGTTAAGGTTAAGGTTAGGTTAAGGTTATGGGAAGGTTAAGGTTAAGGTCAAGGTTAAGGGTAAGGTCAAGGTTAAGGTTAAGGTTAGGTTAATGTTAAGGTTAAGGTTAAGGTACAGTTAAGGTTAATGTTAAGTTTAAGGTTATGATTAGGGTAAGGTTAGGGTTAGGTTATACTTAAGGTTAAGGTTAAGGGTAAATTTAAGGACAAGGTTAGGGTTAGGTTATAGTTAGGGTCAAGGTCAAGTTTTACGTTAAGGTTAGGTTAAGGTTACAATTAAGGTTAAGATTAGGTTAAGGTTAAGGTTAAGGTTAATGTTAAGGGTTTGGTCAAGGTTACGGTTAGGTTATAGTTTAGGTCAAGTTTAAGGTTAATGGTAAGGCTATATTTAGGTTAAGGTTAAGGTTAAGGTTAGGTTAAGGGTAAGGGTAAGGGTAAGGGTAAGGTTAAGGTTAAGGTTAGGTTAAGGGTAAGGGTAAGGGTAAGGTTAAGGTTAAGGTTAGGTCAAGCTCAAGGTCAAGGTCAAGGTTAGGTTAAGGTTAGGTTAAGGGTAAAGTCATGGCTAAGGTAAAGTTAAGGTTAAGGTTAGGAACCTTAGGTTAAGGGTAAATTCAAGGTTAAGGTTAGGGTTAGGTTTTAAATAGGGTTAAGGTTAGGTTAAGGTTAAGGATAAGGGGATAAGGTTAAGGTTAAGGTTAAGGGTAAAGGTTCAGTTTAAGGGTTAAGGTTAGGGTTAAGGTTAGGGGAAGTTTAAGGTCAAGGTTAAGGTTAGGGTTAAGGTTAAGACAAGTAACCTTAACTTTCACCCTTAACCTTAGTCTAACCTTAACCTTAACCTTAACCTTACTAAACCTGTAATCTTAACCTTAAATTAACCTTAACCTTGACTTTACCCTTAACGTAACTTTAATGTTACCCTTAACCTTATCTTAACCTTAAACTAACCTTAACCTTACCCTTAACTTTCACCTTAACCTTGACCTTACCCTTAACTTAACCTTAACCTTAACCTTAACCTTCACCTTCACCTTAACCTTAACCTTATTTTAAGCTTAAGCTTAACGTTAACCTTAACCTTAACCTAACCCTAGCCTTAACATTAACCTTAACCTTGACCTAACCTTAACTTTGACCTTAACTTTAACCTTATCTTACCCTTAACCTTAACTATAACTAAATGCTAATCTTGACCAAACCTTAACCTTAACCTTCACTTAACCTTAACGTTAACCTTAAAACTTTACCCTAACCTAACCCTAGCCTTAAGCTTAACCTTACCCTTACCTTGACCTTAACTATAACCCAACCCTAACCTTGACCAAACCCTTAAGGTTAATGTTAGGTTAAGGTTATGGGAAGTTTAAGGTTAAGGTCAAGGTTAAGGGTGAAGGTTAAGGGTAAGGTCAATGTTAAGGTTAAGGTTAGGTTAAGGTTAAGGTTAAGGTTAAGGTTAAGGTTAATGTTAACGTTAAGGTTATGATTAGGGTAAGCTTAGGGTAAGGTCATAGTTAAGGTTAAGGTTAAGGTTAAGGGTAAAGTTAAGGACAAGGTTAGGGTTAGGTTATAGTTAAGGTCAAATTCAAGTTTTAGGTTAAGGTTAGGTTAATGTTAGGTTAAGGTTACGGTTAAGGTTAAGGTTAATATTAGGTTAAGGTTAATGTTAAGGTTACTTTTAAGGCTAATGTTAAGGGTTTGGTTAAGGTTAGGGTTAGGTTATAGTTAAGGTCAAGGTTAAGGGTAAGGGTAAGGTTATATTTAGGTTAAGGTTAAGGTTAAGGTTAGGTTAAGGTTAAGGTTAAGGTTAAGGGGGTAACATTAAGGTTAAGGGGGTAAGGTCGGGGATTAGGATTACTGTAACCTTAACCTTACCATAGCCTTATCTTAGCTGTAACTTTAAGTTGCTCTTTATTAACCTTGAACAAACCCCTTAACCTTAACCTTGTGCGACCTTAACCTTTACCTTGGCACGACTAAACTGCATGTATTATCTTAACTTGTGCTTATGCAACTTCTCTTCCTAACCTTAACCTTGACCAAACCCTTAACCTTAACCTTAACCTTAACCTTAACCTTCCCCTAACCTTAACCCTAACCTTAACCTTAACCTTTACCCTTAACCTTAACCTTAACCAAACCTTAACCTTAACCTTAACATTACCCTTAACCTTCACTATAACCTAACCTTACCTTTATGTTAACCTTAATCTGATCCTTACCCTTAAACTTAACCAAACTCTTAACCTTAACCTTAACCTGAACCTTAACCTTACACTAAACCTTGAGCTTAACCTAACCTTAACCTTAAATTTTCCTTAACCTTGACTTTACACTTAACCTAACCTTAACCTTCACCCTTAAAATTATCCTTAACCTTCACTATAACCTATCCTTAACCTTAACATTAACCTTAACCTTAACCTTAACTATAACCTAAACTTAACCTTACCTTAACGATAACCGTAACCTTAACCATAACCTTAACCTAAACCTCTACCCTAACCTTAACCTTAACCTTACTCTTAACCTTACCTTAACCTTATCTTAACCTTTACTTAACCTAACCTAACGTTAACCTTGACCTATCCTTAACCTTGACCTTAACTTAACCTTATATTACCCTTAACCTAACCTTAACCTAAACTATAAGGTTAATGTTAAGGTTAAGGGTAAGATAAGGTTAACCTAGCCTTAACCATGGCCTTAACTATAACCTAAACCTAACCTTGATCAAACCATTAAGGTTAAAGATAAAGTCAAGGTTAAGGTTAAGGGTAAATTCAAGGTTAAGGTTACGGTTAAGGTTAGGTTAAGGGTAAAGTTAAGGTTAAGGTTAAGGTTTGGTCAAGGTTTGGGTTAGGTTATAGTTAAGTTTAAGATAAGTTTAAGGTTAAGGTTAAGGTTTGGTCAAGGTTAGGGTTATGTTATAGTTAAATTTAAGTTTAAGGTGAAGGTTAAGGGTAAATTCAAGGTTAAGGTTAGGTTAATGGTAAGGGTTTGGTCAAGGATAGGGTTAGGTTAAAGTTAGGTTAAGGTGAAGGTTAAGGTTACAGGTTTATTCAGGTTAAGGTTAGGTTAAGGTTAAGGTTAGGTTATGTTTGAGGTTAAGGATAAAGTTAATGTTATGGTTAAGGTTAAGATTAGGTTAAGGTTAAGGTTAAGGTTAGGTTAAGGTTAAGATAAGGTTAAGGTTAAGGTTAGGTTAAGGTTAAGGGTGAAGATTAAGGTTAAGGTTAAGGTTAAGGTTCGGTTAAGCTCAAGGTTAAGGTTAAGTTAGGTTAAGGCTAGGTTAAGGGTAATCTTAATCTTAACCTTCACTATAACCTAACCTTAACTATAACCTAACCCTAACCTTAACAAAACCTTAACCTTAACCTTAACTTAATCGTAGCCTTAACTTTAACATTACCTTTAACCTTAACCTTAACCTTAACATAACCTTATCCTTGACCTTAACTATAACCTAACCCTAACCTTGACCAAACCTTAACCTTAACCTTAACCTTAGCCTTAACCTTCCCATAACCATAACCTTAACCTTAACTTTACCCTTAACGTTAACCTTAACCTTAACCTTAACCTTACCTAACTATAACCTTACCCTTAACCTTAACCTTAACTATAAGGTAGCCCTAACCTTAACCTTAACCTTAACCCTAATATTAAACTTAAATTTACCCTTAACCTAATCTTAACCTTACCCTAAATTTAACCCTAACCTTATCCTTAACCTTAACCTTAATCTAAGGTTAAGACTATGGTATAGTTAAGGTTAAGGATAAATTAAGGGTAAGGTTAAGGTTAAGGGTTTGGTCAAGGTTAGGTTTAGGTTATAGTTAAGGAAAAGTTTAAGGTTAGGTTATATTTAAGGGTAAGGTTAAGGTTACAATTTTAGTCAAGTTAAGGTTAAGGTTAAGGTTAAGGTTAAGATTATGTTAAGTATAAGGTTAAGGTTAGGTTAAGGTTAAGGTTAACCTTAACCATAACCTAACCTTAACCTTAACTTTAACCTTTATTTGACCTTAACCTTAACCTAGCCTTAACCTAACCCTAACCTTGTCAAATCCTTTAACTTTAACCTAACTTAACCTAAACCTTGACCTTGACCTTAACCTTAACCTTAAATTTAACCTTCCCATAACCATAACCTTAACCTTGACTTTACCCTTAACCTAACCTTCACCTTAACCTTAACCTAACCCTAACCTTGACCAAACCCTTAACCTTAACTATAAGCTAACCTTAACCTTAACCTTCCCATAACCATAACCTTAACCTTAACCTTAAAATTAGCCTTAACCTTAGTTTTACCCTTAACCTAACCTTAACCTTAACCTTAACCTTGACTTTACCCTTAACCTTGACTTTACCCTTAGCCTTAACCTAACGTTAACCTAACCTTAACCTTGAATTTACCCTTAACCTAACCTTAACCTTAACCTTAACCTTGAATTTACCATTAACTTAACCTTAAGCTTAACCTCCCGTGACCAAACCCTTAACCTTAACCATAACTTGACTAAACCCTTAAGGTTAGGGTAAAGTTAAAGTTAAGGATAAGGCTAGGTTAAGGTTAAGGTTAAGGTTAGGTTAATGTTATGGTTAAGGTTACGGTTAGGTCAAGGTTATGGGTTTAGTCAGGTTAAGGTTAAGGTTAAGGGTTTGGTTAGGGTTAAGGGTAAAGTTAAGGTTAAGGTTAGGGTTAGGTTATAGTTAAGGTAAAGTTTAACGTTAGGTTAAGGTTAAGGTTAAGGGTTTGGTCAAGGTTGAGGTTAAGGGTAAGGTTAGGGTAAAGGTTAAGGTTAAGTTTAAGGTTAAGTTTATGGTTAAGGTTAAGGTTAAGGTTAGATAAAGGTTAAGGTTAAGGTTAATCTTAAGGTTAAGGGTAAAGTTAAGGTTAAGGTTAGGTTAAGCATAAAGTTAAGTTTAAGGTTAGGTTAAGGTTAACATTAAGGTTACGGGTTTATTCAGGATAAAGTTAAGGTTAAGGGTTTGGTTAATGTTAAGGTTAAGTTTAAGGTTAAGGTTAAGGGTAAAGTCAAGGTTAAGGTGAAGGTTAGGTTGAGGTCAAGGTTAAGGTTAAGATAAGGTTAAGGTTAAGGTTTGGTTAAGGTTAGGGTTAGGTTATAGTTAAATTTAATGTTAAGGTTAGGTTAAGAGTAAAGTTAAGGTTAGGGTTAAGGTTAAGGTTAAGGTTAAGGTTACGTTATGTGTAAAGTCAAGGTTAAGGTTAGGTTAAGGTTAAGATAATTTTAAGGTTAAGGTTAAGGTTAAGGTTAGCTTAAGGGTATAGGTAAGGTTAAGAGTAAGATTAGGTTAAGGTAAGGTTTAGGTTATAGTTAAGGTTAACATTAACGTTAAGGACCTTACCCTTAACCTTATCTTAACCTTCACCTTAACCTTAAACTTAACCTTGACCTTAGCTATAACCTAACCCTAACCTTAACCAAACCCTTAACCTTAACCTTAACCTTAACCTTAACCTTCCCATTACCATAACCTTAACCTTAACCTTGGCCTTACCCTTCACCTTAATCTTAACCTTACCACCTTAACCTTAACTTTAACCTTAACCTTAATATGACTAAAACCATAACCTTAACTTGACTAAACCCATAACCCTTAACCTTATCTTAACCTTACCTTAACCGAACCTTAAATTTACCCTTGACCTAACCTTAACCTTAACTTTAACTATAGCCTAACCTAACCTCAACCTTACCTTAACCTAGCTTAAACTTGACCTAACCATAACCTTAACCTTATCTTAACCTAACCTAACCATAAACTTAACCTTAACCATAACCATAACCTTAACCTTAACCTTGACCTTAACTTTAACCTTCACCCTTAAGCTTAACATAACCCTAACCTTAACCTTGACTTTAACCTAACCTTAACCTTAACCTTAACCTTATCTTACCTTTAACCTTGACCTTGACCTTAACCTTAACGTAAGGTTAAGTTTAGGTTATGGGAAGGTTAAGGTTAGGTTAAGGTTAAGATTAGGGTAAGGTGAAGGTTAACGGTTTGGTCAAGGTTAGTGTTAGGTTATAGTTAAGGTCAAGGTTAAGTTTAATGTTAAGGGTAAGGTTAAGGTTAAGGTTCGGTTATATTTAAGGACAAGGTTAAGGTTAGGGTTAATGTTAGGTTAAGGTTAAAGGTAATATTAAGCCCATAACCTTCCCATAACCATAACCTTAACATTAACCTTAACCTTGCCTTAACCTAACCTAAATTTAACCTTAAACTTACCTTAACATAACTTTAACATTAACCTTCCCCTAACCTTAACCCTAACCTTACTCTTAACCTTCAGCTTAACTTTAACCTAACCTTAACCTTAAATTTACCCTTAACCTAACCGTAACCTTAACCTAACCCTAACCTTGACCTTAACCTTAACCTTAATCTAACCTTAACCATACCCTTAAACTTAACCTTAACCTTAACCTGACTAAACCTGTAAGCTTAACCATAACCTTAATCTTAAGGTTAGGTTAAGAGTAAAGGTAAGGTTAAGGTGAAGATTAAGGGTAAGGTTAAGGTTAAGGTTACGGGTTTAGTCAGGATAAGGTTAAGGTTAAGGGTTTGGTCAAGGTTAGGGTTAGGTTATAGATAAGCTTAAGGTTAGGGTTAAGGTTAGGGTTAAGTTTATAGTGAAGGTTAAGGAGAAGACCTGTAACTTTAACCTTAACCTTAAACTTTACCTTAACCTTAACTTTAACTATAACAAAAACTTAACCTTTACCTTAACTATAAGCTTAACCTTAACTATGACCTAACCTTCATCTTAACCTTAAATTTACCCTTAACCTAATCTTACCCTTAACCTTACACCCTTAACCTTAAACTTAACCTGACTAAACCCGCAACCTTAACCTTAATATTAACCTAACCTTAACCTTAACTTTATGATTTACCTAACCTTAACTTTAACTATAACCTAACCCTAACCTTAACCTTAAACTTAACCTTATCTTAATCTTAACATTCACTATAACCTAACCTTAACCTTTACCTTAGCTATAACCTAACCCTAACCTTGACCAAACCCTTAACATGACTAAACACGTAACACTTAACCCTAACCTTGACCAAACCCTTAACCTTAACCTTAACTTTACCCTTAAGCTAATCTTAACCTTCACCTCACCTTAACCTTGACTTTCCCCTTACCCTAACCTTAACCTTGACCTTAATTATAACCTAACCCTAACCTTGAGCAAACACTAACCTTAACCTTAACCTTAACCTTCCCATAACCATAACCTTAACCTTAACTTTACCCTTAACCTTAACCTTAACCTTAGCCTTACCTAACCTTAACCTAACCTAACCTTAACCTTAACTTTACCCTTAACCTTAACTTCACCCTTAACCTAACCTTAACCTTGGCCTTAACTATAACCTAACCTTAACCTTACCCTTAACCTTCACTTAACCTAAATTAACTTGAACCTTATCTTAACCTTAACCTTCACTATAACCTAACCTTGACCTTGACCTTAACTATAGCCTAACCCTAACCTTTACCAAACCCTTAACCTTAACCTTAACCTTACCCCCTTAGCCTAACCTTAACCTTCCCCTTCCCCTAACCTTAACCTTAACCTTAACCTAACCTTAACCTTAACTTTACCTTAACCTTGACTTTACCCTTAACCTAACCTTAACATTAACCTTAACCTTATCTTACCCTTAACTTAACCTTAGGGTTTGGTCAAGGTTAGGGTTAGGTTATAGTTAAATTTATGGTGAAGGTGAAGGTTAAGGTTAAGTTAGGTTAAGGTTAAGGTTAATGTTAAGGGTTTGGTCAAGGTTAGGGTAGCTTTATAGCTAAGTTCAAGATTAAGGTTAGGTTATAGTGAAGGTTAAGGTTAAGATAAGGTTAAGGTTCAGGTTAAGGTTAACATTAGGTTATAGTGAAGGTTAAGGTTAAGACCCGTAACCGTAACCTTAACCTTAACCCTGAATTTACCCTTAACCTAACCTTAACCTTGTGGTGTCCCTGTAATTTAGTAGAATGGAAAGACTAAATGCTACAGAGACTACATCAAAAACCACTTTGGGATTCTAGGATCTAGCCCTCCTGAATCCATAGAGGGATCTCTCTATAAGTGCAAAGATTTATTTATGTTTAAGGTTTTTAGTATGATATTAGGCTATTTATTAAGAACAAGGGTTTTTGTTTGTTTGATTGGTCGGGTATGATATTTAATTGGATGGAATATCACAAAATGAAAGAGTTTCAAAGGGTGAAGATGCAAGTATATTGAGAAGTGTTCAACATATAGGATTAGTGTGAAGCAGATTTATTCCATTGGGCAATGTAGTCACAAAAGGGTTTAATTGTACAATAATTTCAAGAGTGGTCCAAGGAGAAAGTTATCTATATCAAAATATCCTTTAGATTAAATGATGGAGTGGAACATTAAAAGTGTTGAGAAAGTGGAAAAAGCCAATAATTTCAACAAGGATTTATCAACTTTCCATACAAGAAAAGCCTTTTTAAGAAATTGTTTGAAACCAGCCAAAGGATAGGGCTAACCATAGAATTCTTTGGACAAGCTTGTATTAAAGCTAACTTATCAGAAAACAATCCAGTAATCACACTAGACTACTTTCAGAAGGGATGAAAACATATAAGAAAAAAAAGTGCAGCTTAAGATCAGGTTAGATGTCATTAAAATCTAGGCCTGCTTTCAGCATACTCTTAGGGAAACTTTCAAACAGCCTTTGGAGAAAGAACTAGAAGACAGGGCAAACCATAAACTTTCCTAGTTTAACTCTACTTAGCATGTAATGAAAATATCATTCAAGAAATTCCTTTCAAGATTTGCACATCAAGACATGGACTAACCAACATTCCTTGATAATGTTTATACTTAATCTAAGTCATTCCCAAATATCAAAATTAGAAGAAAACATATAGATAAAGCTTATCAGTGAGAGTAGGGTACTTTAGCAGTAAATCCTAGATCTATGCTTTTTGTTCTTTATCTGAGAAAAGTGAAAAAAATGGCATACATGAAAGGAAAACAATAACAGTAAGAGGTACTTCACCAATGATATAGATTAGAATCCCAAGAATCAGCTTGTATATTGATGTCAATCCAGTTACAAACTACATGTCCAGTGTTTCATCACAGCTTCAAACATCTCTTCTTAGCTTATCTTCTTCAATACGAAACTGCAGCTTCCGCAGCTTCGTTTCAGGTCTTCCTCCATTCGGATTTAGCCATCGATCCCTTTCAAACTTGTTTCTATTATATTTCATGGCTAAAAAGCTCCCATGCTACTCTAAAAAATACGTTGTATAAAATGTTCAAATTACATATTTTATGTGTCGGGCCGAAGCCCCTTAGGCTTTAGCCCCCCCCGCCTTGATTTTCATAAGACCCGAGTCCAGGACCACAGGCCAGAAGAAAAAGGGGGTTATCGTTTAAGTCCCGGGCGCCGTTATAACCGTCCGATTCAACTAAATCAACGGCGCGGTGATCGTTCAGGAACAAGGACCCCACATATGGCCCCGGCACACAACAAAACCGGCAGTTTTCCCCCGCACCACTCTTGTCGGTTGGCGGTATTTACCGCGGGGGCCAGCGATTCCACAGGAGTGGTGCCGCGTGTCCTCGGTACGACGGGGAAACCACTTTCCTCCCGCGCGATAAAGATCATACCGTGGCCGGGCAGCGGAATTTGTTGGGGCCGTTGGATCTGTCAAGCCCGATCTGACGGTGGACTTCCTCTTAAAGTCGCTCGCTTGCTATTTTGTCCCCACCGTATTGCATGACCCGCCACCGTGTCACTGTTGCGTCCCTCCGCCCATTAATCCACTCGCCACGTCGCCTCCTATTCGCCCCCTGTTAACCTACGTGTCTTCCCCTCGTACATCCCTCCGCGCCAATATATATATATATATATATTTATATGTGTTTTATTCACATTTGCCGCTAGTTTTTCCTCTCGACCCCACTGTGTGACATTTCGTTCTTTCGGTAAAAAGCCTCCATTGTTCGCTCCTAACACCCCGTATGTCACCGTTTTTGGTCTGTCTCCCCATCATCCCCTCCATTCACACTTCCGTCACCTCTGCCCTCATCTGAGTCAGTTTTTCTAACAGTTTCGGGGTTTTGCAGGTTCTAAATGGTAGAAGAGGCGTCTAAATCCACCGCTCCCTTTCCAGAGAATCAAGAATATATCAGAAGGTGATTTCCTGCAGGCGAAATTTAATGGAAAAGACTAAGAGAAAATGCCTGAAATGACTACAATTAAAGAAGACACAGACAGAGATTCTCAGAACCCTCTAGAGAAGTGCACCGCTCATTTAAGGTCTGGGACTCCAGTTCAAAATCAAAAGCTAGGCGTACAGTACTGAATGGAATATTTTCTCAGAACTCTCATGGTAGCAGATTTGCCTTCAGCCAGAAGCATCCTGATGTATATATTTTATTATTTCTGTCTTGTACATAAGGAGATTTTTATCTCCCAGCATTAATTTCTGTATACAGGTGGTTAGGTATTTATTTATAGCTTGTCATTCATAAAAAGGCGCGAGTGTTTTCCGCCATTGGATTGAAATGTAGTAATTAATCGTTCCTTTTCCTTCCCCCCCCCCCTCTCTAGAAGTTTCGGTCTTCTCTATAAATACCAAAAAAGAAGACATTGTTAGGGTTCCAGATTTCTGTAAGCAAGCTGTGCAGTGAGAAGACTATTGTATTCATCTTGTAACATTTCTGTATGAAGTTTCAGAGCCCGTTGGGTCTCAATGAGGAGGGGTTATGACTGTATTGAGGATTCTGGTCTTTGGTATATTACAGTACGTAATTTTTCTTATGTGTTAATATATCATCTCTTTCAAGCGAAATTCCTTCTTGTATCATGTTCTAGAATGCGAGTGGCTCACTAATTTGCAGTAAGGATTCATCTTAAGTGGTGCCCTTTTCTGGAATTAGTCAAGCGCTTTAAATAGGCCTAGAAGTGATATGCTGTTCCATGTCCACTCTTTTCATAATTTCTACTATATTAGTGGCTTAAGGATTCGTAAATTGATGCGCCCTTCTGCCAGTAATATCTTCTTATGTTTCTTCATAGCCTGCACTTCTTGATATTTAATTTATGTGATATATTATATGAATTGGCCCTCTTTACAGTAAAGCGGTCTCTTAACTGTCTGATACTTTCATGCTGAAGTTTTACATTGTGCCTTTACATTACTCTTATCCTTGTATCAGCCTCTGAGAGAGAATTTGGACCCATTCAATCTAATTCCATTTCCTTGTTTAGAACAAGAGATAGTGGGTGAGTCCCTTGGACTGACAACCCAAACTATAAAGGACTCCTTGCTATATTAAGATGTCCTAGGCACTGGTCTATGGAAACTCTAGGCTGTCTCTAGGAGGGTGACAAGATCATCCACAACATCTTTCTGGCGCCGTTGCCGGGGACACGAATTCAAGAATATCAGTTTCCCTGGGTTTTCGACATCTTATTTCACTCTCTAATCAGGTGAGCATAGAGAGGTGAAGAGTTGTAGATTTCTCACCTTGGCGACTCCACTGGTCTTTATTTGATAAACCTTATCGGTAGTCCTGGCTCCTCGTAGGCCGCATTTGAGGTCAGATACAGCTCAACTGAAAACACCCTACGTGTCTGACCCAGAGAAAATCATTCATAAAAGAGTTTGGAAGGAGAGGAAGTCAGCCCGTGCTGAAAATACTGAGTGTTCTGTTGAAGATTATCCGCCCTCTTCTTCTCAAGAAGTTAGAACGGAAAGCCCTGAGTTTTATTTAGAAACCCCACGTAGGGGAAGTGCTTTAATTGGGGAAGAATCTTATCCTGTTTTTGAGGCTGAAGAAATTAAAGAGGTCATTGAGGTAGCTTCTGTTAACCGAGAACTATTCCCATCCACACCTCAGACCTCAGTACAATATATTCCCATTGTTATTCACACTCCGCTTCCCCCTACCCCTCTCCCTTCTTTTGTTTCTCAGACTGTTGTGCAACCCCCACCGCCTCCAATGGCAAATGTTCCTGCTTTCCTCCTGAACAAATATGCTCCTCTGGCCTTACCCCAAGTGCTGAATGATATGCCACAGGATTATCTGAAGATTATGCCAAGGTTCAATGGTGAAAATGATATTGATGCTCAGAAACATCTCGAGACCTTCTGCTCTTTTGCAGAAAATTTGAATGTTGAACACCTGGATGTGGTTTTGAGATTGTTTGTGCAGTCTTTGGAAGGATAAGCCAGAAAATGGTTCAAGACATTGGGAAATCGTTCTGTGACAACCTGGGATCAGATGGAAAACGTTTTTCTCAGGAAGTGGGGAGAAAAGAAGGATTATGGAATGTGCCAAACTGAGCTTAATACTATCAAGAAGAAACAGAATGAAGGGGTATCAGAATTCATCAAAAGATTCAACAAGTTATATCTAAGCTTGCCTCCAGAAATGAAGCCAAATGAAGCTGCTGCCAAGATAGTTTTCATAGCAGCCTTTGATTTTGACTTTGGATTCTCCTTAAGAGAAAGAAAGCCTGCCAATCTAGATGATGCACAATCAGATGCTCTGGAACTAGAAGCGAACTTTGCCTCCACCGGAAAGTTAAAAGGGAAAATTGAACCAGACGCCAGAAGGAAAGGCAAAGAAGAGGTTTCTACCTCTAATCAAGAAAAGGATTCAGACAAAATGGATGAAATAAGTAAGATGATAAAGAAGATGGTCAAGATGGAACTGGAAGCCAAAAATGCAGCTCCCAAAAACTATTACAATGCTCCAAACAGAGGATATAATCCTCAGTATAGGAAGCCTCCATTGCAAATACTACCAAGAGAGACAAGGGAGCAGCAAGATCAGGTACCTCACCCCTTGTACCTGGAAGGACCAGCAGATGACTCCACTGGAGAGGCAGCCTATGGATTAGAAGATTCCAATCTGGCTTTTTCAAACAATATTGATATGGACTGTCCCCTGCAAGAAGAAGATGAAGAAGCAGACATTGACCATTATTGCAAGCAATTTGCTGATTTCATAGAAGCCCAATTCAATGTCAAATATGATCTCAGATCCTCGAGGAAGAGGACCCGAACTCAGGAGCAAGAAGAAGATCCACCTCAGAAAGAAACATCTGCTCAGAAGGAATCAGTAACAAAGAAGTGCGTAGAAAAAGGTAAGAACCTCCTGAATTCCCCCTTGCAGTCGACTGATCAGTTTCCTTCTTCCTCCAAAATAGCCAGTCCTTCTAATGTTGAGTCAGCGTCAAAAGAAGTCAAGCCCCCAGTTGAGAATAAGGAGTCAAAAGAAGTAATGATAGAAAAGCCCACATCTGCTTTTAATTTGCAAAGAGAGCTTGAAAAGATTAAGATTCCTGTTCCTCTGACTGAATTGTTAAAACAGCCTGTATATCAGTCTCAGGTCACCTCTTTCATGCCTCTTCCTGAACCACAAATTGCACCTGATAGTCTAAATCTTCAAGAAGAAAGACCCATGGTAGTCTTTGGCCCACATGTTGAGGAGATAGACCCTTCTACTCCTCCCTTTTATGTGTCCCTAGTCATTCATGACCTGCTGCTTCACAATTGTATGCTAGATTCTGGAGCCTCCCATAATCTTATGCCTCTGTCTGTCATGGAGCAACTAGGGCTGCAAATTACAAGACCATACAAAGATCTATATTCATTTGATTCTAAAAGGGTTAAATGCTTGGGAATGATAAAAGATTTAGTAGTCAATTTGGCTCAAATCCCAGTAAAAAGTGTGGTCATGGACATTGTGGTCGCTGATATCCCAGCTCGCTTTGGCATGCTGTTGTCAAGGTCCTGGGGCACTAATATTGGGGGATCAATTAAATTGGATTTAACATATGCTACTGTCCCAGTCTTTGGTGGTCAGGAGAGGAGGCTGTATAGGGAGTCCAGATTTGTTAAAATGGTGACCACTGCTGATTGTTCAGACAATTCTCCAGTTTATAATAAAGAGGGTGATTTCTCATGTTTTGTGTTAGAAGAGAGTCAAAATTATGCACATGAGTCCCTCTCTGGACAATTCCAAGCCGAGCAATCCAAGGAAGCTCAGGAATCAGAAATATGGACTTTGCATTTTGATGGAGCGAATTCCAGGGAAGGTAATGGAGCTGGGGTATTGTTAATCTCCCCCACAGGAAAATGGGTACCACTGTATTTCAAATTGGAGTATGAAGCTACGAACAATGTAGCCGAGTATGAAGCATTGTTATTGGGCCTACAGACAGCTAGAAACATGGGCATCCAATGTCTGAAAGTGTTTGGGGACTCTGAGCTAATAGTGAGGCAGATTAAGAATGAATGTCAAGCTAAACATCCTCGGCTCAAAGCATATAGAAACGAAGTATGGGACATGATAGAAAATTTCTTCTTAGCATTTAATATACAGTTCATGCCCCGGGATCATAACAGAATAGCAAACTCTCTTGCTGTGGCTGCCAGTACGTTCCGGCCTCCTCAGAACCCATTGTTAAGATATGAAGTGGAGGTACGTTACAGACCATCCATCCCAGACAATATAAAGCATTGGCAGGTCTTTGAAGATGACGAATAGATGAAAAGATTCATGGAGACAGTGGGAGAATTCACAGGTATGGAAATTGATGATGATGAGGAGGCAGAAGCTGAAAATAGTGCTGAAGGAAAATGGGAAGAGAATATAGCAGGAAATAAAGTGCTGCAGTTAAAAGGAAATGTCATACCTAGGGGTTTAGTGCCTCTAGAAATATTATTCAATAAGAATGATGTTCTCGCGCAGCCAAACAAAGTGGTAGAAGAAGACCAAATGAGAGATTTAAATCTGGGTACTGCTACTGATCCCAAAATTGTTAAATTATCTAAAAGAATCCCAGAGGAATATAAAGAAAAGTACTTGAAGTTATTTCAGTCTTATAAAGACGTTTTTGCCTGGTCCTATGAGGACCTAAAAACTTTTGATGTAAATATTATACAACACAAGATTCCACTCAGGGAAGATGCAAAGCCATACAAACAGAAGCTCAGGTAGATTAATCCCTTGCTTCTTCCCTCAATTGAGAGAGAAATTAGAAATTTGTTGAAGGCCAAAATAATTGTGCCCTTGAGGTACTCAGAATGGATAGCGAATCTTGTTCCTGTCAGAAAAAAGAATGGAGAAATCAGGCTGTGTGTGGACTTCAGAAATTTGAATAGAGCATCTCTCAAGGACAACTATCCACTGCCTAAAATGGATCACATCCTGCAGAAAGTGGTGGGAGCATCCAGAATGTCAATGATGGATGGATTTTCAGGCTACAATCAGGTAGCTGTTTTCCCAGAGGATCAGAAGAAGACTGCGTTCACCACGCCATGGGGAACCTTTAAGTATGCAAAAATGCCGTTCGGATTGATTAATGCAGGTGCTACTTTTCAAAGGGAAATGGACATAGCCTTTGTGGGAGAACAGGACAAGTTTCTAGTAGTGTATCTCGATGATATCACTGTGTTCTCAAAGAATGATGATGAGCATATTGAACATTTAAGAAGAACTTTCGAAAAATGCAGAAGATACGGCCTTTCTCTTAATCCCCAAAAATCTCTGTTTGCATTGGACGAAGGTAAACTCTTAGGACATATTGTGACTAAGGATGGTGTAAAAATTGATCCTAAGAGAGTCGAAGTAATAAATAGCATTTCTCTGCCAAGAAATAAGAAAGAAGTACAGGTATTTTTGGGCCGAATAAACTTTTTAAGAAGATTCATACCTAACTATGCAGATATAGTTAGGCACATAACCAATATGTTGAAGAAGGACAGTGAAGTTAAGTGGTCCCAGGAGTCTAGGGATGCATTTACAAGAATTAAACAAGCATTTTCCGAAGCTTTCGTGCTAGCAGGACCAGATTACAGTAAGCCATTCATGGTATTTTCATTTGCTTCACCACATACAATTGCTGGAGTGTTATTACAGAAAAATGAAGAAGGATATGAACAACCCATAGCATTCTTCAGTCAGGTATTGTATGATGCTGAACTGAAATATAATATACTGGAGAAGCAAGCGTATGCCCTGGTAAAGTCCCTTAAAGCTTTTAGAGTTTATATTTTGCAATCCCATACTACTGCTTATGTTCCCACAGTAGCTGTAAAAGACATTCTAGTTCAGGGAGACAGTGAGGGCAGAAGGGGAAGATGGATTGCAAAAATCCAGGAGTATGATCTAGACATAAAGCCTACTAAATTGATCAAGGGACAGGGACTTGCCAAGATGTTATCTGAATCTAATCATCAGGCTTTGGGCATTAATCTATCCATGATGGCAAATGAAGAATCAGAAAAAGAAGAGGAGCAACATGGGCTGGAAATGGCCACACAAAAGGTACATGTGAAATATCTGACTAGTCCTTGGTATAAGCAAATAGTTGAATATCTGTTGACACTTAGTTTTCCTCCTGGCTGTGACAAAGCAAAGTATAGAGCTGTAAGGATGAGGTCTCAGAAGTATGCCATTGCTAATGGACAGCTCTATTGGAGAGACCCTTTGGGTATATTGCTGTTATGTCTCACAGAAAATGAAGTGCAGGGTATAATGACAGAATTCCATGAGGGGATATGTGGAGGACACTACAGCTGGAGGGCTACAACCAATAAAATCTTGAAGGCCGGTTTTTACTGGCCAAAATTGTATTCAGATACCTTTGCTTGGGTCAGAGCATGTGACAAGTGCCAAAGGTTTGCAGAAAGGCAGAGGTTAGCATCTTTGCCCTTGATTCCCATTCATGTAAATGAACCCTTCCATAAATGGGGATTAGATTTTATAGGAGAAATACACCCCCCATCAAGTGGCCAACATAAATGGATACTCACAGCCACAGACTACTTCACGAAATGGGTGGAAGCCATACCTACAAGAAGGGCGACAGATGCTGTAATCATGAATTTTTTAGAAGACAATATCATATCTAGGTTTGGCTGTCCTGCGAGGATTGTAACTGATAATGCTCAAGATTTTAAGTCTGCCAGATTTGCAGGTTTCTGCCAAAGGTATAACATTGTATTAACTCATTCCACGGCATATTACCCCCAGGGGAACGGTTTAGCATAATCATCTAATAAAACCCTGGTGAGGGCCCTGAAGAAAACGATAGCTGAAAATCAGAAAAATTGGGACTCTCAATTGAAGTTTGCTCTGTGGGCAAACAGGATAACCAGTAAAAGATCAACAGGCAGGTCTCCATATGAGCTGGTGTATGGGCGGGCTGCAGTGTTTCCGGTGCAATTGGCATTGCCAGTGGCACGATTCTTGCAGGAAAACCAGGATGAACCAGATGAGATGACTAGGAGAATTAATCAGCTGGTAGAATTGGAGGAAACCAGGAACCAGGTAGACCAGAGATTGAAGGAATACCAGGAGAAAATGAAGAAGGTATTTGATCAGCATGCAAAGGGTAGAAATTTTCAAATTGGAGACCTGGTTCTTAGGTGGGATGTTCGCAGAGCAGAAAAGGGCAAGCACGCTAAATTCGATCCATTATGGTTTGGTCCATTCAGAATCGTGAGTCAAGGAGGGAATAATACTTTTATGTTGGAGAATCTACAGGGTGATTTGTTAGATGCGCCCGTGAATGGCCAATTCCTCAAGCCATATTTTCAATTCTGACCCAGGTGAAGAATGCCAGACTGTATATAATGTATATAAATTGCTTTCATTTTAGTTTTCGCAAAGGAAAAATAATGTTGAGAGTTACCGGAAGGTGAAGCACAGAAGAAATTGAGCTGCAGAATTGAAGTTTTGAATGGTCTGCGTGTTCTCGACATGCCCGAAGTCGAGCATGCCGTCCCCAGATGGAGCCGAGATGTTGTACATCTTTCCCTCCATTCAGATTTAGCCGCCGATCCCTTCCAAACCTGTTTCCATTACATTCTATGGCTAAAAAACCCTCATGCCGCTCTAAAATACGTTGTTTAAATGTTCAAAATACATATTTTATATGTCGGGCCGAAGCCCCTTAGGCTTTAGCCCCCCCGCCTTGATTTTCATAAGACCCGAGTCCAGGACCACAGGCCAGAAGAAAAAGGGGGTTATCGTTTAAGTCTCGGGCGCCGTTATAACCGTCCGATTCAACTAAATCAATGGCGCGGTGATCATCTAGGAACGAGGACCCCACATATGGCCCCGGCACACAACAAAACCGGCAGTTTTCCCCCCGCACCACTCTTGTCGGTTGGCAGTATTTACCGCGGGGCCAGCGATTCCACAAGAGTGGTGCCGCGTGTCCTCAGTACGGCGGGGAAACCACTTTCCTCCCGCGCGATAAAGACCATACCGTGGCCGGGTAGCGGAATTTTTTGGGGCCGTTGGATCTGTCAAGCCCGATCTGACGGTGGACTTCCTCTTAAGTTGCTCGCTTGCTATTTGGTCCCCACCGTATTGCATGGCCCGCCACCGTGTCACTGTTGCGTCCCTCCGCCCATTAGTCCACTCGCCACGTCGCCTCCCATTCGCCCCCTGTTAACCTACGTGTCTCCCCCCCCGTACATCCCTCCGCACCAATGTATATATATATATATATCTTGTGTGTTTTATTCGCATTTGCCGCTAGTTTTTTTTCCCCGACCTCACTGTGTGACATTTCGTTCTTTTTGTGAAAAGTCTCCATTTTTCACTCCCAACACCCCGTATGTCACCGTTTTTGGTCTGTGTCCCCATCATCTCCTCCATTCACACCTCTGTCACCTCTGCCCTCGTCTGAGTCAGTTTTTCTAACAGTTTCGGAGTTTTGCAGGTTCTAAATGGTAGAAGAGGCGTCTAAACCCACCGCCTTCATTCCAGAGAAACAAGAATATATCAGAAGGTGATTTCCTACGGGCGAAATTTAATGAAGAATCTGAGAGCAGATGCATGAAATGACAGCCATTAAAGAAAATACAGATGTAAATTCTCGGAACCCTCCAGAAAAGTTCACCTCGCATTTAAGGTCCGGGACTCCAGTTCAAAATCAAAAGCTAGGCGTACGGTACTGAATGGAAGATTTTCTCAGAACTCTCATGGTAGCAGATTTGCCTTCAGCCAGAAGCATCCCGATGTATATATTTTATTATTTCTGTCTTGTTCATAAAGAGATTTTTATCTCCCAGCATTAATTTCTGTATATAGGTGGTTAGGTATTTATTTATAACTTGTCATTCATGAAAAAGGCGCGAGTGTTTTCCGCCATTGGATTGAAATGTAGCCATTAATTGCTCCTTTTCCTTTCCCCCCTCCTCTAGAAGTTTCGGTCTTCTCTATAAATACAAAAAAAGAAGACATTGTTGAGGTTCCAGATTTCTGTAAGCAAGCTGTGCAGCGAGAAGACTATTGTATTCATCTTGTGACTTTTCTGTATCGAGTTTCAGAGCCCGTTGGGTCTCAGTGAGGAGGGGTTATGACTGTATTGAGGATTCTGGTCTTTGTTATATTACAGTATGTAACTTTTCTTATGTGTTAATACATCATTTCTTTCCAGCGAAATTCCTTCTTGTATCATGTTCTAGAATGCGAGTGGCTCACTAGTTTGCAGTAAGGATTCATCTTAAGTGGTGCCCTTTTCTGGAATTAGTCAAGCGCTTTAAATAGGCCTAGAAGTGATATGCTGTTCCATGTCCACTCTTTTCATAATTTCTGCTATATTAGTGGCTTAAGGATTCGTAAATTGACGCGCCCTTCTGCCAGTAATATCTTCTTATGTTTCTTCATAGCCTGCACTTCTTGATATTTGATTTCTGTGATATATTATATGAATTGGCCCTCTTTACAGTAAAACGGTCTCTTAACTGTCTGATACTTTCATGCTGAAGTTTTACATTATGCCTTTACATTACTCTTATCCTTGTATCAGCCTCTGAGAGAGAATTTGGACCGATTCAATCTAATTCCATTTCCTTGTTTAGAACAAGAGATAGTGGGTGAGTCCCTTGGACTGACAACCCAAACTATAAAGGACTCCTTGCTATATTAAGATGTCCTAGGCACTGGTCTATGGCAACTCTAGGCTGTCTCTAGGAGGGTGACAAGATCATCCACAACAGCTTCAAAACTTATTTACATTCAACAATGATTTGATACAGCAACTATTACATCAACAATCCAACAACCAACAACATCTCATATTCTTCAGAAGTATTTATAGAAGAAAGTGGAGGTGGAATGAAAGAAAGAATAATTTGTCAATTAATACAATTTTTAATGCTTCTTTGTCTTTGAGGGGCTCAATAGAGAAGTTTTCTGATATTTTCTCTGTATTAATTGGTTTTCATTAAGTATTAAGCTACTTGGCAGTTTTTTTTTAACTTTAAAACTCTTTAGGTAGGCTGACAATAACTCTGGCTGTCTTTAAACAAAATATCACTGACTAGGAAATAACTGTGCCTTCATTTGGTTTATTGAGACTGCAGGTGGCACTTTTAATAGCTAAAAGAATATTTTAGCCTATGATGTAGTAGTGGAGGCCTCCTTTACTGATATAACTCTTGGTTTTTCCTTAAAACACCTTTAATTTGATTTTGGTCTGTATTTAGGCTAAATTAGCTTTAATATTCGTCTTCGAGACTTTGTTATTTAACACTGTATTTATCTCTTTATTTGGTGGATTAAAACCCTGATCTTTAGGCTCTGCCTTTAATCCCGTTTATCATTAATTTCTTCACTCTAATACACTTTTTTTGTTTTGTTTATACAGGTGGCTTTTTGCTATGGGAGGGTCTTTGTTAAACCCTGGATCGTGATCCAATTGATTTAAACTTGGATTTCAGAACTCGCAGCTCCTTTTCTTCTTTGCTAAAAACCACATAATCGTCATTCTGGGCCGAAAATGTCACCTCTCTATGACTATAGAAAGTCTTAGAACAACCACCATTAAACCCTATGACACACAAAAAATTGTTAAGAAACCCTGTGGATGTGGTAAAGACTACTTCAGAGGCTCGTGAGGGTGGAGGAGCATTGAGGAAAAAATGTGGATGCAGCAGAAAAAGGGAGAAAAACCTTGGCAGAACAACTAACCAGGTGCAAATGGAGGTTTGGGCGCGACGACGAACAAGAGCCATTAGATTAGGAAAATCAATGGTGGAGATATTTCGATGAATTTTCTTGGGAGAATAGATGAAGGGTGAACGAATGAAAACGCGATATAATGTGGGTCGTTTGATCTTAGATATCGACGGCTAGGAAAAAACGCGAAAGGCAACATTGCGGAGGGCGATGCTTTGGAAGAAAACAGGGAATGGTTTTTGCGCGGGGAAATGGGGGGGAGGCGGTATTGCCTGAAAAAATGTGATTCCATACATCGCTTGACACTTGTCCCTTTGAATACTGCCTATTTCACAAAAAATTTTGGCGTTAACATTTAGGCGCAAAAATTTTGCGAAATGCAACGTAAGCTGTCGGATCGGAGGCGCCAGATCCAACGACGCACAAAGATTGCAATATTGAAAGGTGCGCGGAGGAGTAATGAAGTGGGGCCCCACGATGACATATGGTTTTTTTTCATGTAACGGATAGGTTTTTGGGAGTGTTTGAATGGTCGGGATAGATCCTGGCCGTTGGATTTGTAGAATGGATGGTGATGATTTCAATCGGGGATCGAAAATCAGAGGAGAAAAGGGGATGGAACTTGAGTTTTGCGCGATGCGATAGACTGTTTTTCGTTGGATCTAGGAGTAAGATCGACGATTGAGACTCAATCAGAGGGGAAATGGCGAAGGGTTATGGGCGGAGTGATGGGACCCAATGGTCGTTGATCTGCAGAGATCAACGGTCCAGATTTATTTTTAATCGAAATGTCGGGGATGGGAAAATAAAAAAGAATAAAGGTTTCGGAAAGGGTTTTTAGGCACTTAAATGCCCGATTGCAGGGCTTCAGCTATATGAGGTGGAGGGTTTAAAGGTAATAAGCCCTCAAGGGCTAAATAACCTTATAATGCAAAAAAGTGTTTTTTATGTCAAAATAAGGATTTTTCAAGGCCAACTAAGGGTCCTGATAGAGGGAAGAAAGGGTTTTTAAACTAGATAAAGGTAAGACATGAGGTTTAAAGGGGGTTTTGTTGCTTTTTAGGTTAAAATGAAGGTTAATGGAGCATTTTTATAAAAAAAGGAAAAATGGATGAAAATGTTGTTATTGGTGAGTGAAAAGGAGTGGAATGATAGAAAATGGAGTTTTTAAGCAATGTTTCTTGGTAAACAGCAGGTAATTTAGGACTAACAGTGAAACAGTAGTGAATATTAACTCAAAACATAATTATCATCATAAGACTTCAAGAACTCACAATTTGGACATGAAATTGTTTCTTAAAGGCCTAAAAAAGATTTAGCCACCATTTGGTATGACAAATTTTTATAGGTCGCTAACAAACCTTAACCTTAACCTTAACCTATGCTTAACCTTAACCTTAACCTTAAGCTAACTATAACCTTACCCTTAACCTTAACCTTGACCTTAACTATAACCTAACCCTAACCTTGACCAAACCCTTAACATTAACCTTTACTTAACATCAAGGTTAAGGTTAGGTTAAGGTTAAGGTCAAGGTTAGGGTTAGGTCATATTTAAGGTTTAGGTTAAATTCAAGGTTAAGGATTTGGTCAAGGTTAGGGTTAGGTTATAGTTAAGGTCAAGGTTAAGGGTTTGGTAAAGGTTAGGGTAAGGTTATAGTTAAGGTTAAGGTTAAGGGTTTGGTCAACGTTAGGGTTAGGTTATAGTTAAGGTTAAGGTTAAGGGTTTGGTGAATTATAGGGTTAATGTTAAGGTTAAGGTTAAGGGTTTGGTAAGGATAGGGTTAGGTTATAGTTAAATTCAAGGTTAAGGTTAGGTTATAGTTAATTTTAAGGTTAAGGTTGAGGTTGAGGTTAGGGTAAAGTTAAAGTAAAGGTTAAGGTTAGGTTATGGTTAAGGGTTTGGTCAAGGTTAGGGTTAGGTTAAGGGGGTAAATTTAAGGTTAAGGTTAAGGTTAAGGGTCTGTTCAAGGTTAGGGTTAGGTTATAGTTAAGGTTAAAGTGAGGGTTAGGTTATAGTTAAGGTCAAGATTAAGGTTAGGTCAAGGTTAATATTAGGTTAAGGGTAAAGTTAAGGTTATTGTTAGGGTAAGGTTAAGGTTAAAGGTAAAGATAAGGTTATGGTTAAGGTTAAAGGTCAAGGTTAAGGTTAAGTTAGGTTAGGGTAAGGTTAAGGTTATGGTTAGGTTAAGCTAAGGTTAAAGTTAACGTTAAGGTTAGGTTAGAGGTAAAGTTAAGGTTAAGGTTAGGGTTGAGGTTAGGGGAAGATTAAGGTTAAGACTAAGGTTAAGGTTAGGTTAAGGTGAAGGTTAAGGGTAAGGTTAAGGTTAAGGTCAAGGTCATGGTTAAGGTTAAGTTAGGTTAAGGTTAAGGTTATGGTTATGGTTATGGGAAGTTTAAGGTAAAGAGTAAGGCTAAGTTAAGTTTAAGGGTAAGGGTTTGGTAAAGGTTAGTGTTAGGTTATAGTTAAGGTCAGGTTAAAGTTAAGGTTAGGGTTAGGTTAAGGTTAAGGATAAAGATAAGGTTATGGTTAAGGTTAAGGTTAATGTTAGGTTATAGTTAAGTTTAAGGTTAAGGTTACGGATAGGTTAAGGGTAAATTTAAGGTTAAGGTTAAGGTTAATGTTAAGGTTAACAGTAAGGTTAAGGTTAAGGTTAAGATTAAGGTTAGTTTAAGGTTAAGGTTAGGTTAAGGTTAAGGGTTTGGGAAGGTTAAGGTTAAAGGTTTGTTCAAGGTTAGGGTTATGTTATAGTTAAGGTCAAGATTAAGGTTATGGTTAAGGTTAGGTTAAGGGTAAAGTTAAGTTTAAGGTTAAGGTTTGGTCAGGTCAAGGTTAAGGTTAAGGTTAAAGTGAAGGTTAAGGGTAAGGTTAAGGTTAAGGTTAATATTAAGGTTAGTTTAAGGTTAAGGTTAGGTTAAGGTTAAGGTTAAGGATTTGAGAAGGTTAAGGTTAAGGTTAAGGGCTTGGTCAAGGTTAGGGTTAGGTTATAGTTAAGGTCAGGATTAAGGTTATGGTTAGGGTAAGGTTAATACAAGGTTAAGGGTACATGTTTAGTACGGTTAAAGTTAATTTCAAGGTCAAGGTAAGGTTAAGGGTAAAGTTAAGGTTAACCTTGACCTTGACCTTAACCTTAACCTTAACCCTAACGTTAATAAACCTTACCCTTAACTTTAACCTTGACCTTAACCTTACCTTTACCTTAACCTTAACCTAACCTTAACCTTAACCTTAACCCTAACCTTAACCTTAACTTTAACCTTGAATTTACCCTTAACGTAACATTACCCTTGACCTTAACCTTAACCTTATCATTAACCTCACTAAACCTGTAACCTTAACCTTACCCTTAACTATAACCTAACCCTAACCTTAAGCAAACCCTTAACCTTAACATTAACTTTAACCTTAACCTCCCTCTAACCTTAACCCTAACCTTAACCTTAACTTTACCCTTAACCTACCCTTAACCTTAACTATACGTTTAACCTAATCTTAACCTTAACCTAACATTAACCTTACCCTTAACCTTGACCTTAAGCTTGACTTAACCTAACCTTACCCTTAATATTAACCTTACCTATAACCTTAACCTTAACTTTACCTATAACCTAACCTGGACTTAACCTAACCTTAACCTTACTCATAACCTAACCCTAACCTTGACCAAACCTTAACCTTAAACTTAACTTAACCTTCACCTTAACCTTAACCCTCCCATAACCTTAACCTTGACCTTAATTATAACCTAACCTTCACGTTGAACAAATCCTTACCTGTAACCTTAACCTTATTCTTATCTTAACCTTAGCCTAATCTTAGCCTTAAATTTAAACTTAACTCTAACCTTAACCCTAACCTTAAGGTTAAAGTTATGGATAAGGTTAGGGTAAGGTTATAGTTAAGGTCAAGGTTAAGGTTATGTTAAGGTTACGGGTTTAGTCAGGTTAAGGTTACGGGTTTAGTCAGGTTAAGGTTAAAGTACTTAACTTTACCCTTAATCTTAACCTTAACCTTAACCTAACTTTAACCTTAACCTTGAACCTAACCTTTACCTTAACCTTACCTTAACATTAACTAGCCCATAACCTTAACCTTTACCTAACCTTCCCATAACCATAACCTTAACCTTACCTTAACCTAACCTAACCTTAACCTTAACCTTACCCTTGAATTTACCCTTAACCTAACCTTAAATTTAACTATAACCTAACCCTAACCCTAAACTTAACCAAACCCTTAACCTTAACCTGACTAAACCCAAACCTTAACCTTAACTTTAACCTTAAGGTTAAGGTAAGTGTAAGGTTAAAGTTAAGGTTAAGGTTAAGGTTAGGTTAAGGTTAAGGTTAAGGTTATGGGTTTAGTCAAGTAAAGGATAAGGTTAAGGTCAAGGTTAAGGTGAAGGGTTTGGGAAGGTTAAGGTTAAGGGTAAGATAAGGTTAACATTAATGTTAAGGTTAAGGTTAGGTTAAGGTCAAGGTTAGGTTAAGTTTAAGGTTAAGGGCAAGGTTAAGGTTAAGGTTAGGGTTAAGGTTCTAGGTAAAGTTAAGGTTAAGGTTAAGTTTAAGGTTATGCTTAAGCCTCTAACCCTAACCTTGACCAAGCCCTTAACCTTAACTATAACCTAACCCTAATCTTGACCATACCTTAACCTTAACTTTACCCATAACCTTACCCTTAACCTTAACCTTATCTTAACCTTAACCTAACCTTAACCTTAACCTTAACCTAACTATAACCTTACCCTTAATATTAACCTTGACCTTAAACTTACCCTAACCTTAGCCTTAACCTTAACCATAACCTTATCTTTACCCTTAACCTTAACCTTAACCTAACCCTAAACTTAACTTTACCCTTAACCTAACCTTAACCTTAACCTTAACCTAACCCTAACCTTGACCAAACCCTTAACCATAACCTTAACCTAACCCTTAACCTTAACTTTAAATTTAACCTTAACCTTAAGCTTCCCATAACATTAACTATAAGTTAACCGTAACCTTTACGAAATCTTTAACCTTAACCTTAACTTAACCGTAACCTAACAATAACCTTAACCTAACCTTAACCTTATCTTAACTTTAACCTAACCATAACCTTGACTTTACCCTTAACATAACCATAACCTTAACCTTAACCCTAACCTTAACCTTAACATTAACCTTAACTTAACCTTAAGCTTAACATTAACCATGACCTTAACTATAACCTATCACTAACCTTAACCTTAACCTTAACCCTGACCTTAACTATAACCTATCACTAACCTTAGCCTAACCTTACCCTTAATTTTAATGTTAAGGTTAGGTTAAGGTTAATGTTAAAGTTAAGATAATGATAAGGTTAAGGTTAAGGGTAAGGGTAAGGTTGAGTTAAGGTTGGGCTAAGGTTAAGATTAGGCTAAGGGTAAGGTTAAGGGGAAGGTTAAGGTTAAGGGTAAATTCAAGGTTAAAGATACATTAAGGGTAAGGTTAAGGTTAGGTTATAGTTAAGGTCAAGGTTAATTTTAAGGTTAAGGGTAAGGTTAAGGATAAGGTTATGGGTTTAATCAGGTTAAGGTTAAAGTTAAGGTTAATGTTAAGGGTAAGTTCAAGGTCAAGGTTAAGGTTGCGTTAAGGGTAAATTCAAGGTTAATGTTTGAGTTAATGTTAGGGGGAGATTAAGGTTAAGGTTTAGGTTAAGGTTACAGCTAAGGTTAGGTTAAGGTGAAGGGTAAGGGTACGGTTAAGATTAAGGTAAAGGTCATGGTTAAGGTTAAGTTTGGTTAAGGTTAAGGTTAAGGTTATGGTTATGGGAAGGTTAAGGTTAAGTTAAGTTTAAGGGTAAGGGTTTGGTCAAGGTTCGGGTTAAGTTATAGTTAAGGTCAGGTTAAATTTAAGGTTAGGGTTAGGTTAAGGTTAAGGTTAAGGGTAAATATAAGGTTATGGTTAAGGTTAAGGTTAGGGTTAAGTTATAGTTAAGGTTAAGGTTAAGTTTAAGGTTAGTTTAAATGTAAAGTTAAGGTTACGGTTAAGGTTTGGTCAGGTTAAGCTAAAGGTTAAGCTTAAGGTTAAAGTGAAGGTTAAGGGTAAGGTTAAGGTTAAGGTTAAGGTTAAGGCTAGTTTAAGGTTAAGGTTAAGGGTTTAGGAAGGTTAAGGTTAAGGTTAATAGTTTGGTCAAAGTCAGGGTTAGGTTATAGTTAAGGTCAAGGTTAAGGTTATGGTTAAGGTAAACTTAAGATAAGGTTAAGGGTACATGTTTAGTAAGGTTAAAATTAATGTTAAGGTCAAGGTAAGGTTAATGGTAAATTTAAGGTTAACCTTCACTTTCACCTTAACCTTAACCTTAACCTTAGCATTAACCTTAATAAACCTTACCCTTAAATTTAACCTTAACCTTATCCTTAACCTTTACTTAACTTTAACCTTAACCTATACCCTTAACCTTAACCTTAACCTTAACCTTAACCTTGAATTTACCCTTAACGTAACATTACCCTTGACCTTAACCTTAACCTGACTAAACCTGTAACCTTAACCTTACCCTTAACTATCACCTAACTCTAACCTTGAGCAAACACTTAACCTTAACCTTAACTTTAACCTTAACCTTCCCCTAACATTAACCCTAACCTTAACCTTAACTTTACCCTTAACCTAACCTTAAACTTAACTTTACCCTTAACCTAATCTTAACCTTAACCTAACCTTAACCTTATTGTTAATCATGACCTTAACCTTAACTTAACCTAACCTTAACCTTAACCTTAACTATAAACTAACCCTAACCTTGACCAAACCCTTAACCTTAAGCTTATATTAACCTTAACATAACCTTAAAATTAACCTTAACCTAACTATAACCTTACCCTTAACCTTAACCTTGATCCTAACAATAACCTAACCCTAAACTTGACCAAACCCTTAACATTAATCTTAACCAAACCCTAATCTTGACCAAACCCTTAACATTAACCTTAAACTTAACCTTAACCTAATCTTAACCTTAACCTAACCGTAACCTTAACCTATCCTTAACATTACCCATAACCTAACCCTAACCTTGACCAAACCTTAACCTTAACCTTAACTTAACCTTAACGTTAACCTTAACCTTCCCGTAACCTAACTATAACTTAACCTTAACCTTTACCAAAACCTTACCTATAACCTTAACCTTAACCTAAACTTAACCTTAACCTTATCCTTATCTTAACCTTAGCACATTAACCTTAACCCTAGCCTTAAGGTTAAATTTATGGGTAATTTTAGGGTTAAGGTTAGGGTTAGGTTATAGTTAAGGTCAAGGTTAAGGTTATGTTATTGTTAACATTACGAGTTTAGTCAGGTTAAGGTTAAGGTACTTAACTTTACCCTTATCCTTAACCTTAAACTTAACCTAACCTTAACCTTGACCCTGACCTTAACCTTAACATTACCTTAACCTAACTTTAACCTTAACCTTCCCATAACCTTAACCTTTACCTAACCTTCCCATAACCATAACCTTAACCTTAACCTTGACTTTACCCTTAACCTAACCCTAAACATAACTAGGCTCTTGACCTTAACCTTAACCTGACTAAACCCAAACTTTCACCTTAACCTTAACTTTACCCTTAAGGTTAAGGTAAGGATAAGGTTAAAGTTAAGGTTATGATTAAGGTTAAGGTTAAGATAAGGTTAAGGTTAGGTTAAGGTTAAGTTTAAGGTTAGGGGTTTATTCAGGTTAAGGTTAAGGTTAAGGTTAAGGGTTTGGGAAGGTTAACGTTAAGGTTAAGGGTAAGATAAGGTTAAGGTTAAGTTTAGGTTAAAGTCAAGGTCAAGTTTAAGGTTAAGGTTAAGGTCAAGGTTAAGGTCAAGCTTAGGTTAAGTTTAAGGTTAAGGGTAAGGTTAAGGTTAAGGTTAGGGTTCAGGTTATTGGTAAAGTTAAGGTTGAGGTTAAGTTTTAGTGAAGGTTAGGGTTAGGTTATAGTTAAGGTTAAGATAGGGTTAAGGTTAGGTTAAGGTTAAGATTAAGACTATGGTTACGATTAAGGTTAAGGTTATGGTGAAGCCTCTAACCCTAACCTTGACCAAGCCTTTAACCTTAACCTTAACCTTAACCTTAACTATAACCTAACCCTAACCTTGACCAAACTTTAACCTTAACCTTAACCTTAAACTTAACCTTAACCTTAACCTTACCCATAACCTTAACCCTAACCTTAACCTTAACCTTCCCCTTCCCCTTACCCTTATCTTAACCTTAACCTAACCTTAACCTTAACCTTAACCTAACTATAACCTTACCCTTAACATTAACCTTGACCTTAACCTTAACCTAACCTTAGCCTTAACCTTAACCATAACCTAATATTTACCCTTAACCTTAACGTTGACCTTAACCTTAACCTTAACCTAACCCTAAACTTAACTTTACCCTTAACCTAACCTTAACCTTAACCTTAACCTTAACCTAACCCTAACCTTGACCAAACCCTTAACCATAACCTTAACCTTAACCTTAACCTTAACCTTCCCATAACCCTAACTATAAATTAACCCTAAACTTGACCAAACCTTTAACCTTAACTTAACCTTAACCTAACTGTAACCTTAACCTAACCTTAACCTTAACCTTAACATTATCTTAACCTTAACCTAACCTTAACCTTGACGTTAACGTTAACGTAACCTTAACCTTAACCTTAACCTTACCCTTAGCCTTATCCTAACCTTAACCTAACCTAATCGTAACCTTAACCTTAACCCTAACCCTAACCTTAACCTTAACCTTGACCTTAGCCAAACCCTTAAAATTAACCTTAACCCTAACCTTAACCTTAACCCTGACCTTAACTAGAACCTAACCCTAACCTTAACCTAACCTCACCCATAAATTTAACCTTAAGGTTAGGGTTAAGGTTAAGGTTAAGGTTAAGGTTAAGATAAGGATAAGGTTAAGGTTAATGTTAGGTTAAAGTTAAGATTAAGTTTAAGGGTAGGTTTGGGTGAAGGTTAGGGTAAGGTTAAGATTAGGCTAAGGGTAAGGTTAAGGGGAAGGTTAAGGTTAAGGGTAAAGTCAAGGGTAAAGATACATTAAGGGTAAGGTTAAGGTTAAGGTTTTGTTAAGGTTAGGGTTAGGTTATAGTTAAGGTCAAGCTTAATTTTAAGGGTAAGGGTAAGGTTAAGGTTACGGGTTTATTCAGGTTAAGGTTAATGTTAAGTTTAATGTTAAGGGTAAGGTCAAGGTCAAGGTCAAGGTTAAGGTTACGTTAATTTTAAAGTCAAGGTTAAGGTTACGTTAAGGGTTTGGTCAAAGTTAAGGTTACATTAATGGTAAAGTCAAGGTTAAGGTTACGTTAAGTGTTTGGTCAAGGTTAAGGTTAGGTTAAGGTTAGGTTTAGGTTATAGTTAAGGTCAAGGTTAATTTTAAGGTTAAGGGTAAGGTTAAGGTTAAGGTTTAGGTTCATGTCAATGCTAACGTTAATGTTAAGGGTTTTCTCAAGGTGAGGGTTAGGTTATAGTTAAGGTCAAGGTTAAGGTTAGGTTATAGTTAAGGTTAAGGTTAAGGTTATGGGAAGGTTAAGGTTAAGGTTAAGGTTAGGTTAAAGTTAAGGTTATGAGTTTAGTCAGGTTAAGTTTAAGGTTAAGGTTAAGGGTAAATTCAAGGTTAAGGTTAAGGTTAAGGGTAAAGTCAAGGTTAAGTTGAAGGTTAAGGTAAGTTTAAGGTTAAGGTTAAGATAAGTTAAGGGTAAGGGTAAGGTTAAGGTTAAGGTTAGGTTAAGGGTAAAGTTAAGCTTAAGGTTAGAGGTAAGGTTAAGTTTGCAGGTAAGGTTAAGGTTAAGGTTAAAGTCAAGGTCAAGTTTAAGGTTATAGTTAAGGTTAAGGTTAAAGTTAAGGGTAAATTTAAGGTCAAGGTTAGTGCTAAATTATAGTTAAGGTTAAGGTTAGGTTAAGGGTAAATTCAAGGTTAAGGTTAAGGTTAAGATTACGGGTTTAGTAAGGTTAAGGTTAATTTTAAGGTTATTTTAAGGTGAAGGGTGAAGGTTAAGGTTATGGGTCTTAACCTTAACCTTACCCTTAACCTTCACCTTTAACGTTATCCTTAACCTTAACTATAACCTAACCTTAACCTTGACCTTAACTATAAGCTAACCTTGACCTTAGCCTTAACCTTAACCCTACCTTTACCTTAACCTTAACCTAACCTTCCCATAACCTTTACCTTAACCTAAATTTAACCTTAACATTCCCCTAACCTTAACCTAAAATTAAACTGAACCTTGCCCTAATCTTAACCTTAACTTTACGCATAACCTTAACCTTACCCTTCACCTAACCTTAACCTTGACGTTAACCAAATCCTTAACCTTAACCTTAACCCTGACCTTAACCATAACCTAACCTTAACGTAAACCCTGACCTTAACCATAACCTAACCTTAACCTTGACTTTACCCTTAACGTAACCTTAACCTTAACCTTCCCATAACCATAACGTTAACCTTAACCTTAACTTTACCCTTAACCTAACCTTAAGCTTATCCTTAACATTAACCTTATCTTAACCTTAACCTAACCTTAACCTTGACTTTACCCTTAACGTCAGCTTAACCTTAAGGGTAAAGTTAAGTTAACCTTACCCTTAACCTTATCTTAGCCTTAACCTAACCTAATCTTAACCTTAACCCCTTACCTTACCTTACCTTAACCATAACCTTAACCTAACCTTAACCTTAACCTTATATTAACTTTACCTTAACCTTAACCTTAACCTAACCTTAACCTTACCCTTAACATAACCTTAAGCTTGACTTTACGCTTAATGTAACCTTAACCTTAACTTTAACATTACTAAACCTGTACCCTTAAACCTTATCTTATCCTTAACCTTTACTTTACGTTAAGGAATGGGTTAAGGTTAAGGTTATGGGAAGGTTAGGGTTAAGGTTATGAGAAGCTTAACCTAACCCTAACCTTGAACATAAATTTACCCTTAACCTTGACCTTAACCTTAACTTTAACCTTCACCCTAACCTAACCTAACCTAACCTTGACCTTAGCCTAACCTTAACATTAACTAACATAACACAACCTTAACCTTTAACGTTAACCTTAAACATACCTTAACCTTAACCTTTTCCTTAATCCTAACCTCAGTGTTAACCTTAACCTTAACATTAACCTTAAGCAAAACCTAACCATAACCTCAGTGTTAACCTTAACCATAGCCTAACCCTTACCTTAGTGTTAACTTTAACCTTAACTTTAACTTTAACCCTAACCTCACCTAACCTAAGGTTAACATTAACCTTAACCTTAACCTAACCTTAAACCTTAACCCTTAAACTTAACCTTAACATTAACTAACAACCCTTAACCTTAACATTAAGCTAACCTTAACCTAACCTAACCTAACCTTAACCTTAACCTTAACCTTAGCTTAACCTTACCCTTAACCTTACCCTTACCCTTACCCTTACCCTAACCTAACCTTAACCTTACGTTAAAATTACCCTTAACCTTAACATTAACCTTAAGTTTAACCTTACCCTAACCTTAACCTAACCTAACCTTAACCTTAAACTTACCCAAACCCTAACATTAACCTTAACATTAAGGTCATCGTTAGTGTTACCTTAAGGTTAGGGTTAAGGTTAAGGTTAAGGTCATCTTAAGGTTAAGGTTAACACTGAGGTTAGGGTAAGGTTAGGGTTAGGTTAACGTTAAGGTTAGGGTAACGTTGAGGTTAAGGTTAAGGTTAAGGTTATTGTTAACCTCAACCTTAACCTTAAGGTTAATGTTAAGGTTAAGGTTAGGTTAAGGTTAAGGTATGGGTTAAGGTTAAGGGTTTAGTTAGGGTTAAGGTTTGTGTTAAGTTATATTGGTGTTAAGGGTAAGGTTAACGTCAGGTTAAGGTTAATTTAGGTTAGTGTTAAGGTTAAGGTTAATGTTGAGGTTAAGTTTAAGTTAGGTTAGTGTTAAGGTTAAGGTTAACGGTAAGGTTAAGTTCAGGTTAAGTTTAACGTTAATGTTAAGGTTGAGGTTAAGGTTATTTTTAAGTTTAAGGTTAAGGGTTAAAGTTTAAGGGTTAAAGTTAAGGTTAGGTTAAGGTTAATGTTAAGGTTAAGGTAAATTTAGGTTAGGGTTAGGTTAGGCTAGTGTTAAGGGTTAAGATTCAGGTTAAGGTTATGGTTAGGGTAAGGTTAAGGTTATGGATAAGGTTAAGGTTAGGATCAGATTAATGTTAAGGTTAAGGTTAGGTTAGGGTTAAGGTTAAGTTTCATGTTAGGTTAAGTTAAGGTTAAGGTTATGGTTTTAGTTAAGGTTAAGGTTAAGGTTAAGGTTAGGGTAAGGTTAAGGTTAGGTTAAGGTAAGGTTAAGGTTAGGTTAAGGTAACGTTAAGGGTAAGGTTAATGTATAGGGTTTAGTTAAGGTGTAGGTTAAGGATACGTTAGGGTTAATGTTAATGTTAAAGTGAAGGTTAAGGATAGTTTAGGGTTAATGTTAAAGTTAAGGTTAGGCTAAGGTCAAGGTTAACCTAAACCCTAACCTTAACCTTAACCCTAAATTTACCCTTAACCTTAACCATAACTTAACCATAACCTTAACCCTAACCTAACCTTAACCTTAACCCTAACCTAACTTTAACCTTCCCTTAACCTTAACCTTAACATGAACCTTAACCTTAACCTTAACCTTAACCTTAACCTTACCTTAACCTAACCTTAAACTAAACCTAACCTAACCTAACCTTAATCAAACCTAACCCGAACCTTCCCTTAACCTTAAAATTAAAATTAACCTTAACCTTAAACTAACCTTAACCTAACCATAACATTAACTTTAACCTAACCCTAACCTCAGTGTTCACCTTGAACTTAACCTTACCTTGATCTTAACCTAACCCTAACCACAGTGTTAACCTTAACCTTAAATAAATCTTAACTAACCTTAACACAACCTTAACACAACCTTAACCTTAACCTTAACCTTAATTAAAACCTTAACATTAACGTTAACTTAACCTTGAATAAACACTTAACCTTAACCTTAACAAAACCTTAACTTTAACCTTGACCTTAACCTTAACTTTAACCATACCTTAACCTTAACCATACCCTTAACATTGACATTAACCTTAACCTTAACCTTACCTTAACCCTAACCTTACCCTTAACCTTAACCCTAACCATAACTTAACCCTAACCGTTACATAACCTTAACCTTAATCTTAACCTAACATAACCTTAACCTTAACCTAACCCTAACCAAACCATAACCTTAACTAAACCCTAAACTTGAACCTGAACCTGAACCTTACCCTTAAACTTAAACTAAAATAACCTTAACCTTAAATAAATCCTTAACCTTAAACTAACCTTAACATTTCTGTTAACCTGAACCTTAACCTTAACCTTAACATTAACCTTAGCCTAATATTAACCTTTACCTTGACGTTAACGTTAACTAAACCCTTAACCTAACCTTAACCCCAGTGTTAATCTTACCCTTAAGCATAACATTAACCTTAACCTTAACCTAACCTTAACCTTAACCTTATCTTAACCTAACTTAACCTTGACCCTTAACTTAACCTTAACCTTAACCTTACCTTAACCTTATCGTTACCCTTACCCTCAACCTAACCTTAACCTTAACTTTAACCTTAAACTTAACCTTAACCTTAACTTAGTATTAACCTTAACCTTAACCTTCACCTTACCCTAACCTTACCCTAACCTTAACCTTACCCTAACCTCAACCTTAACCTTAACTAAAACTTAACCATACCTTTACCTTAACCTAATTAAACTTGTTAACCTTGACCTTAACCTTAACCTTTACCTTAACCATTACGATAACCTTAACCGTAACCTTAAACTTAACCTTCATATTAACTTAACCTTATCCTTCACCTAAACTTAAGCATAACTTTGACCTTAACCTAACCTTAACCTTAATGTAACCTTAACCTTAACCTAACCTTAACCTAAACCTTACACTAACCTAGCCTAAACCTGAACCTAACCTTAACCTTAACTTTAACCTTAACCTTGAACTTAATCTTAACCTAACCTTAACCTTAACCTAAGCTTAACCTTGACCTTAACCATAACCTAACCCTTACCTTGAAAAAACACTTAACACTAACCTTAACCTTAACCTCACTAAACCCTTAACCTTACCCTTAACCTTAACCTTTACCTTACCATTAACCTTGACCTTGACCTTGACCTTAACCTTAACCTTACCCTGAAATTAACCTTAACCTTAACCCTAACCTTAACCTTACCCCCTTAATCTTAACCTTAACCTAACCTTAATCTTAACATTAACCTAACCTTAACTTAAACTTGACCTTAATCTTAACCTTAACCTTAACCTTAAATAACCCCCTAACCAAGGTTAAGGTTAGGTTAAGGTTAAGGTTATGGTTATGGGAAGGTTAAGGTTAAGGTTAAGGTTATAGTTAAGGTCAAGGTTAAGGTTAAGGTTATGGTTATGGTTAAGGTTAAGGTTCAATTTCAGGTTAAGGTTAAGGTTAAGGTTAGGTTATAGTGAAGATTAAGCTTAAGACCTGTAACCTTAACCTTGACCTTGCCCTTAATCTTAAACTTAACCTGTTGTGAAACCAGCTTCAAAAATAGAAGAAAAGAGATGTCAACGCATTAGAAATAAGCCACTTCGAGGGGGAAACCTCCAATACATTACATTGATGAAAAATTCTTGGATGATACAAATTACAAAACCTCCTTTCTATATATAGGAGTTCATGGGGCCATAATGTAATCCTAGTGGGGCCACAATGTAATCCTAGCCGACCTAACAATAATGATTTAAGGGCACAATAATAACAATATGGGGGTTATAGGGGTACAATAATAAAAATAAGGGGGTTACAATAACAACAATAACGGACTATAATAGTAATATAGGGACCTAACATTCCCCTCTTCTTCAAAAAAGTGTTGTCCTCAACGCTTGAGTAGCTCTGGGTGCTTCTGTATAAAATTCTGATCCTCCCATGTAGAATATTTAGTGGGTAAGTTCTTCCACTTGATGAGATACTCTGAAATTGATCGATTCCGTAGCTGTCAAGTTCTTATTTCCGTGACCTCTTCGGGTTCCAATTTGATTTTTTCTTCCTCATCAAGTTCTGGAAATATTGTTTGAACTGGAAGATTTTCACATATAACCTTCTTTAAGCGTGAAACATGGAAAAATGGATGCACTCGTGAAGAAGCAGGAAGCTCCAATTTGTATGCCATAGTACCAATATTTTGCAACACCTTGTAAGGAACATAGTACTTTGGTGATAATTTATTATCCTTCTTAGCTTGCTTGAGGGACATTTGTTTGTATGCTTGTAGCCGTAAAAATACCCAGTCTCCTGCATCAAAACTTCTCTCGCTGCGATGTTGATCTACCTGTTGTTTCATTCAATTTTGTGCCAAATTTAGGTTATCCTTTAAGAGTCGGAGAAATTCTTGATGATGCTCGATGTGATCTTCCACTACTTGAACCTTCAAATTTTCTCTTAAAGATGATGTGATGGATAGTGGATGATATCCATAAAGTGCCATAAATGGGTTAATTTTTGCTGCAGTATGGAAGGAATTGTTATACCACCATTTAGCGAAAGGTAACCACTTGACCCAATGTGTTTGTTTATCAGATAGAAAACAACAAAGATATCCTTCCAAACATTTATTTACTATCTCAGTTTGACCATTATATTGAGGATGATAAGATGAGCTATGAGCTAATTGAGTACCAAAACAAGAAAATAACTCCGTCCAAAAATTTCCAGTAAAAATGGGATCTCTATCGCTCACAATAACCCTTGGGTTTCCATGTAGCTTCTGTATTGTGTCCATAAATGTAGTAGCAACTGTACTTTCTTTAAATGGATGAGATAATGCAAAAAAGTGTGCATACTTGGTAAGTCTATCAACTACCACCATGATGACACTCTTTCCTTCGGACTTAGGTAAACCTATGATAAAATCCATTGAAATCTCCTCCCAACGTTGACCTGGAATGGATAAAGTTTTTAGAAGTCTCGGGGTCTTAATTGTCTCAACTTTATTCTGCTGGAAAACCAAACATTCCGCCACAAAATTTTGAATATCAGATTTAATTCCATCCCAAAAAAATTCTTTCTTCACCTTGTGGTAAGTTTTTAAAAATCCTAAGTGTCCTCCTAAAAGAGAAGTGTGCAATTCCAAAAGAATATTTTGTTTTAGTTGGGAATTCTTACAAATATATAAGCAATATTTGTACCATAAAGAATCATTTTTCCAACTAACTGTATCAGATGTACTAGGATCTTGCTGCAACTTTTGAATGAGTGTCCATACTTCTTTGTCCTTCTTCCATTCATCTCTTGCTTCGGTTATCCAATCTGGTTGGATAATAGAAATGGCACAAAGCAATGCTTCCACCCCTTCATTCTTTCTTAAGAGTGAATTTGCAACAACATTAAGATTCCCTTTTTTGTATATTATTTCAAATTCATAAACATATTTGTGACCCATTTTTGCTTCTGTTCTGAAGATAGTCTTTGTTCCAAAAAGTGTTTAAGACTATCATGATCAGTTTTTACCTTGAAGTGTCTTCCCATTAGGTAAGTTCACCATTTCTTTAGTGCATGCAGTATTGCTAACATTTCCTTCTTGTAAATAGGTTTTTGTAGATACTTTCCTTTGATGGACAACTTTCAAAAGCAATGGATCTTCCTTCCTGCATTAAAACAGCACCAATTCCATTTCCTGAGGCATCACATTCCACAATAAAGGTTTTTGTGAATTCTGGAATAGATAAGATTAGCGCTAGGCACATTGCCTCTTTAAGATGTTCAAAGGCCTTAGTTTCTTCAGGATTCCATGAAAATGCATCTTTCTTCAATAATGTTGTTAGAGGTGCTACTATTCTCCCTTAATTATTAACAAACTTGCGATAATACTCTGTTAACCTGAGAAATTCTCGCAAATTCTTTATGGTTGTGGGGACTTTCCATTTCTTAATGGCTTTAATTTTGTCAGGGTCTACCTTAACACCGTCGTGAGATACAATATGACCCAAATATTCCACCTCTTGTACTCCAAAGAAACATTTGGATGTTTTTGCATATAATTGTTTCTCCTACAATAGTTTGAGCACCCTCTCAACATGTTCAAAATGATCCTTCCAAGACCTGCTGTAGATTAGTATATCATCAAAAAATACAAGCACAAATTTTTTAAGGAAGGGTTTGAAAATGGAATTCATCAACCCTTGAAATGTAGAAGGTGCATTGGTAAGGCCAAAAAGCATGACCAAAAATTGATAATGACCCTCATGAGTTTGAAATGTTGTTTTTAGAATATATTCATGTTAGCTCCCTATAATTTGCAAGATTGGAAAATACAAACTACAGAGAGAACACTTGAACCACTTTGGGATTCTAGGATCTAGCCCTCCTGAATCTAGAGAGGGATCTCTCCAATAAATGCAAAGACTGATTTATCTTTAAGGATTTTGGTTTTGATATTAGGCTAGTTATAAAGAATGAGGGTTTTTGTTTGTTTTGGATGGTTGAGCATGATTATTAGTTGAGTGGAAAGTCCTAAAAGAAAGAGTTTCAAAGGTGTGAAGTTGCAAGCAATCATAACAATTTTTGGCTAAAAAGATAGATATAACGCTGGTTTTTAGTCCATTGGGATATGGAGTCATAAAAGGGTTTAATTATGCAACAATTAAAGAGTGGTCCAAGGGGCAAGTCATCTATATCACAAGATATTTTGGATTAAATGATGGAATGGAAAAAATAAAAGTGTTTGAGGGGTGGAAACAGATAATAATTTCAACTAGGATTTATAGTCTATCTGAACAAGAAAATCCTTTTAAGCAACTGTTTAAAACCAAAAAAAGGGCAGGGCTCACCGTAAACCTCTTTGGACAAGCTCGTATTAAAGATAACTCAAGAGACAAAAAATCCAGTAATCCGCATCATTACTTTTAGAAAGTATGAAAACAGATAAGAAGAACAAAATGTAGCCTAAGATCAGATAAGATAGTTTTAAATCTAGCCTGCTTTCAGCATAACTTAGGGAAACTTTTAGAATCACATTTGGAGGAAGAAGCTAGGAGACAGGGCACACCATCAATTTTCTAGTCCAACTTTACTAAGAAAATAATGAAAATAACATTCAAGAACAATATTTAAAGTAAACAGTAAGACGAGGGAATGCCAACATTCCTAACTACTTGAATTGTATTGAATCATTCTTAAATAAACAATTTGGAGGAAAAAATTAAGATAAAGCTTATCAATCAGAGAATGGTACTGTAAACAGTAAATCCTAACTCTATGCTTGTTGTTCTTTATCAGAGAATAATGGAAAATATGGCATACATGAAAGGGAAAAACAATAACATAGAAAGAAGCACTTCACCATTGATATAGACCAGGATCCCAAGAATCAGCTTGTATAATGATGTCAATCCAGTTACATTCTTCAAGTCCAATGTTTCATTTCAATAATCATCTTCACTTCTCGGCCTAACTTATTTAATCACAAACAGAGCTTCAAGAGCCTTTGAACACTATTTACATGTAGAAGTTTCAATCACAAGTATATTTCAAAGTTCTGCAACCAACCCTTTAAAATGAGCTCCTCAAGAAGATTTTATAGGAAAATGAGGAGGTCAAATGAGATAAAATATCTTCTAAGTTCAATTAATACAATTACTGCTTCTTGGCCTTTGAGGGTCTAAATGGAGAATTTTATAGATATTTACTCTGCATTAATTGTTTTACATTAAGTATTAAGCTTGTTGGAAGCTTTTGTTGACTTTGAAGGCTCTGTGTCATCTTTTTAATAATTATACTAATAGTTTATATTAGCTTCTTTGATTTGTAATAACTATTCAGCTGTATTGGGGCAGATATGCTCTGTTCTGGTCATTACTCGGCCCTCTGTTGAATGATTTGAGGCTACAGGTGGCTTTTAGGTAGCTGAGAGGAATCAGTTAGCCTCTGATGTGGTAGTGGAGGCGTTCTTGATCTGGTAGATATTTTTTATTCTCTTTAAACTCTGTTAATTTGATTTGATTCTGTGTTTTAGGCTTAATCAGGCCTAAATTTTGTCTCTGTTCTTTAACTATGTTTAATCTATTGGATTAGGATTTTGATTGTTGATATTAGCCATAATCCATTAAAACTGTGAAAAAAATCTTCAAATCTTCAGTTCTAGTTTGACTGGATCTTCATACTGATACTCTTTGATTGATTCAAGATTTACTGTGTCTTGTTGATGTGCAAGTGCGCAGAGGCTTCATAATGGTATCAGTGCTCATGATGCACTTGATAAAATGTGGTTTTGAACCCTGCGAAATGATTTCTCTCATGAACAAAGGTGTGGGGAATTGTCATTCCTGACCTTTGGTTTTCTTTTAATATAACGGAAAAACCATTAAAAACCTGAAAAATACACAAAAACATTATAAAATTCTACGTGGCTAGGTAAAACTACTTCAAAGGTTGTGGTTAGGATCATGACCATTGGATGACACCATCCAACGGTGCATATTTCATGTTGAGAGTCAAAGGAGGTGGTTGGAAGAATGGTTCAGATTAAAACCGAGTTGTAGATATGTGTTAATCGATAGTCGAGATCAACCGGGGAAACATAATCCGAAGGGGTCCCATATATTATGAAATGGTGGAAAATGAAAATAAATGGGGTTAAAACCTTAATCAACAATGAAAAAGGCACAAAGGAAAATTGGGGTTTCGCGGATGATCCTGAACTGTTAGATCAGATAGGCCTCAGAGATCAATGGTTGTGGTTGATTGTGAAATCCCTTGGTGTATGGCAGAGGGCAATAGTGTAATTCTCAAATTAAATCTAAGCCATTGAACTGCAGAGATCAACAGCGAGGAGAAAACGTGATGAAATGCGACATAAAAGGGAAAAGTGGTTTCGACTTGAGAAACAGGCAGTATTGCACAGAAAAAGGGGAGGAAGGCGGTTTTTCCTTTTTGAACGCGATAAGTGTCAGAGGGTGACACGTAGCATTTCAATACCGCCCATATTGCATGATTTTTGAGAATTATCCTTCGGGCATAAATCTGCACGAAAATGCATGCTGGCCATTAGATCTAAGGTCTCAGATCGGACGGCTGAGGGAAGAGAATTTTTACACCATTTTTTGGTCATCTAACCTATTATCATTATATGGACCCAAGTACACCATGTAAGACCAATTTTACCCTAAGTAAAATTTCTTTCACTATGTGAAATAGCTTAGTAAAATACCTTTATTAAGTTGTTTATGGTGTAAACAGGAAACCCCAAAAGGAAATAATAAACAGATCTATATTTGTTTATATTTCCTCAAGGAATAATTAGTTAAACATTAATTTAATTATTATTCCTGGTCATATTTAACCCAAAACAAGGAAATCAATTAAATTAATCTCTATTTATTTGATTATTTCCTGGGAATAAGTTATTTAATCCTTATTTAAATAATATTCCTAGTTAAATTTGACTAAATCAGTTATAAATAATTAAATAAATCATTATTTATTTAATTATATTTCCACCATTTCCTTAAAATAATAAATAAATCATTTATTTATTTATTATTTATAAATAAAGGATTTGACCTGCTGTCATTCCTAGAGACAACCTTGAGTTGTGAAAGAACAGTGCCTAGGACATCTTATATAGCAAGGAGCATATGATATAACACAATAAGTTATCAAGAAAGGCTCTCACGCTATCTCTTGTAAACAAGAAAGGTTAATTTTAATGGGACCAAAACTTTCAAAAAATGAACACAGGGAAAGAAATACTGCAGAGGCAAGGTGTGGAACTCTAATACAAATGCATCAGACAATTCAAAGGCAGCTTACTGTAGAGAGGGCCGATTCAAAAATACCTCACAGAAATAACTAATCAGAAGGTTTTTACTGCGTATGCAAGATGTAAGATGATACTAACTGTCATTGAGCTGATATCCAGGAACACATATTAACATGTAATGGACTTACAAATTTAAGAATCCATACATAACAATAGCGTTGTAAAAATAACATCCCAAAGAAGCTAATATAGCAAAAGTATGGTTCAAGTGGAAAGTGAAACAGTATATCATGCTTGAGCCATATTTAAAGCACTTGACTAGTTCAAGCATGAGTATCAACTAGGATAAATTCATACCAAAAACCAGTGAGCTACTCGCATTCCAAAACATGATACAAGAAGGGCAGATGAAGCGAAATGAACAATTAAACTAGCATATATAAGAGAAAGTTACAAACTGTGAGACACCAAAGACCAGAATCCTCATTAAAGATGAAACTCCTCCTCACTGAAACCCAACGCGCTCTGTACGTTCATATAAGGGTTCCTACAAATGCATACAAAAATTATCTCACCGCATAATTTTCTGATAAATCTGGAACCCTTTACAATCTGTTCTTGGGGATTCTTATAGGAGGAAAACCAGTAACAGGAGTCGATGATGTGCATTAAATTGATTCATTTAGACAGCATAGAGGAAGCGTCCATGCCCCTACTACTCAATAATATTGCGCTATACTCTGTAGTCTAGTTCAGAGATCTCTGTCAGGTCAAGATTGACCTTAGATGTGTTCTTTGTAGTCCTTATGGCTGTTTGGTACTTTGTGGCAGCCTTCTGAAATAAATGCCCAAGATGGGAAGTCTGCAAAGTCTCCATGCTCCCTAACTGTTGATTCTGACAGGCGTAGAAACTTCTGTTATTTTGTTCATATGTTTAAGGGCTCGAGGAGGCATGGAGGCTTTAATGGGAAGATGTACTGCCTGGACAAAACGTCCCGCAGATATTCAAACACAGACCTGGCTATTACGTGTGCTCTTCAGGTCTTCAAATTGCGTCTTTATCCTTTGAATACAGGATTAGGCTCTAAATATTCAATTAACAAGCCCAAATCTCTTGAATCTATTTCTGTTGTTTCACTTGGTCGCTGTTGTAATGGTCTCCCTGCGCTCTCAATCACAATGGCTTTAATTATGGAAAACCAAGTGAATTTATCACTCCTGTGAACCCTGCACAATACGATAAAATCATTAATAAATCCAGGGAGTGGCAGAAGGAATGTTGTGAAGGCCTGTGGGAGCGGTGCCAGAACAGTGGAGAACAGTGGAAACTGTGAATGAATGGCGGAAGAATGATCTTTAGTGTTAAACACTAAGGTTTGGGCCTTTGAATCATGATACAAAGGGGAATATGAGAAAACATATGAAATGAGTTTGATGGTGGGACCCGACATGGGTGGAGGGAAATTAAACGTGGGTCGATGGATCTGGTTTGAATGGACAGTCACGATTGGATCAGTGGATTGCAATCGAGGGAGGCAGCGGGGGACACATTTGAGAATTTGAAATTGGCGATGGTGTGATGGAGTACCAACCGTCTGATCTGGGTCAGATCGACGACGGAGATTAAATCGGTGGGGAGACGAGATGGAGGTATAGAAGCAAGGTGGGAGAAATGAGGGCCATCGGATCTAAGGGAATGAATGGCGGGGATCGAATCGGGGATCGACAATCGGCGTAACACAAAAGGGCACCTTACGAAATCTCCGATTAGCGATGGGGGTTGTGATGCGATTAGCGTTGGGTTGTCAGATCTGAGAACAGATCGACAGTTGATATGTGATCGAAGGGGGGAAAAGGGGAAGAGCGATGGGCATGGTGTAGAACTAGCGTAGACTGTCGGATCTATATAGATCAATGGTGGGTATTGTACCTGCGCTCCACAGAATGTTACACTATCGCATCAGAGATATTTGAGTTAACAAAGAAATGTGCTTCCGTCCATCTCTCCGATTGCGATAAGCACCTTGCAGGCTAGCACCAGGTCTTGATGCCCGGGCATATGGGGAAGTGGTTAAGGGACTGGCCTAAAAGGGGCTTAGCCTGTCATAAGGTGGAAAATGGGTTTTTGGCCCGTTTTTAATGTATTTTAAGGCCAACAAGGGGTAACGGTAAGGGTGATGAAGGGATTTTTAGCCAAACTAAGGGTATTTGTGAGGTTAAAAGAGGAATTTAATGATCAATGAGGGATTAATGAGGAATAAAACAAAGGAAATGGAGGCCTTTTGGGCATTTTTATTCATAGAAACAGAGAGGTTTTTTAATAGGAAACAGTAGTGGGATTCATCAAAGGACAAAGGGCATAAAGTGACTTCTAGGATGATGTGTTTTCAGCAGGAATGTGTTCCTTGAAAGCTCAGAGACAGTTTGACCCACTTTTTTCTTGTCAAAAATTAATAGGGGGCTAACATGATCAACATTGGCTCCACCTGGGGATGACACGTTCATCCTTGGGCGTGTCGAGAACTTCACAGACCACCTACATCATCAATTTTTACAGACAGGAAAAATAAACCTATTCTACTTCTACTCTTATTACTCCATTAGACCAGATTAAACTGTTGGTCTCATATTTTCTCTACCTAAACTACATATGCTAGGATTAAACTATCTAGCAGATTTCTTCTCTACATTCTAAAACAGAAATTGAAAAATGGCAAATCCAGGTTTAGACTGTCTAGCTTGCTGGACTTTGAAGAAGTTAAAAAAACTAACTACATGCTCACAGACTGAGCTTTATTGAGCTTTTCCTACCTACCATACTTTAACTGGATTATTTACAAGTCTAGCTTGCAAACATTGTCTTCCAATGCAACCAGTCCATCAAGTGATCCCATGACTGGTATGTTCTGACCAGCTCCTTGAGCAGGCCGGATAGGCAGGGCTGCTCCCACTCTTTCTATTCTTCGTCAGCAGCTTCAAAAAAATTTCTTTCTATCCGCAACATGTTGCTTAAAAATACCTTTGATCCTTCTTTAAATGTTTGCAAGAAATGAGCATAAGGATCATGAAAATATACCTGGTTATGAATATTTGGCAGGAAGGCTTCAACCAAGATCTCTTCTTCTTCCATTGGATTGAGAAGAAGACTCTCTTGGGGTAGAGTGTCTCCTTCATTTTCTGAACTGGAGGACTCATCGTACATTTCTGCTGAGTCCTCTTGGAGCTCTAACATGTTTTGCGTTGCTGGAGAATTTGAGCTAATCCGGGCCTCCATATATTCTTCCACGAGATCAATGAACACATGATGTACACTTTTTTCTTTCAGGCCTTCCATGACTGGTAGGTTGTCTTTATCCCATGCCACTTTCATTTTTGCATCTTCCACTATGTTTTCAATGTGGCTCTTGAGAACCAGATCATTTTCTTCTTGTACTTCGAAAGGCAGTGGAATCTCTTCTCTTTTAAGGGGAGGGAGACTTTCCAAAAAGGCTCTCGGGTCTCTGAACTGATACGATTGTTCTTGTGAGTTAATAAATTTGATCTCAGCTTCATGTCTTTCAACCACCAATTCTAGAAATATTTTCTTAAGAACGAGTTTAACACTTGAGCTGAGAAGAAGAATAGCCCGTGGAAGGTCCTCCACTTTCAATTTTTCCAAGCCATGTGACATTTCATCTCGACACTCTGCTATGAAACTTGGATGCATTTTTGCAAACAGCTCAGAGTCTTCCATTGGTGAAGTGGCTTGGTCTTCAGCATGGGTGATGCTGTACTGCAACATGGTCTCCAGTGGAGTCTCTTGAAACCAAGATAATCAACGACCTAATGATCACCAGTGAAGTATTTTAATAATTTAGGAACTGTGGAGTCACCAAGGTGAGGGATCTAAAACTCTCAACTCTTCAATCTCACCTTTTTGAAGAGTGAATAAAGATTTTTTCGAGGCCCAGGGATTTAAATTTTCTTAACTTTGTCCCCGGAAATGATGCCAAAAAGATGTTGTCATTCCTAGAGAGAGCCTTGAGTTGTGAAAGACCAGTGCCTAGGACATCTTATACAGCAAGGAGCATATGATATAACACGGTAAGTTATCAGGAAAGAATCTCATGCTATCTCTTGTAAACAAGAAAGGTTAATTTGAATGGGACCAAAAATTTCAGAAAATGAACACAGGGAAAGCAATACTGTAGAGGCAAGGTCTGGAACTCTAATACAAATGCATCAGACAATTCAAAGGCAGCTTACTGTAAAGAGGGCCGGTTCAAAAATACCTCACAGAAATAAATAATCAGAAGGTGTTTACTGCGTATGAAATATGTAAGATGATACTAACTATCATTGAGTTGATATCCAGGAACACATATTAACATGTAATGGGCTTACAAATTTAGGAATCCATACATGAAAATAGTATTGTAAAAGTAACATCCCAAAGAAGCTAATATAGCAAAAGTATGGTTGAAGTGGAAAGTGAAATAGTATATCATGCCTGAGCCATATTTAAAGCACTTGAATGGTTCAAGCATGAGTATCAACTAGGATAAATTCATACCAAAAACCAATGAGTTGCTCGCATTCCAAAACATAATACAAGAAAGGTGGATGAAATGAAATGAACAATTAAACTAGCACATATAAGAGAAAGTTACAAACTGTGAGACACTAAAGACCAGAATCCTCATTAAAGATGAAACTCCTCCTCACTAAAACCCAACGGGCTCTGTACATTCATATAAGGGTTCCTAAAAAATGCATACAAAAATTCTCTCACCGCATAATTTTCTGATAAATCTGGAACCCTTTACAATCTGTTCTTGGGGATTCTTATAGGAGGAAAACTAGTAACAGGAGTCGATGATGTGCATTAAATTGATTCATTTAGACAGCATGGAGGAAGCATCCACGCCCCTACTACTCAATAATCTTGCACTATACTCTATATTCTGGTTCAGAGATCTCTGTTAGGTTGAGATTGACCTCGGATGTGTTCTTTGTAGTCCTTCTGGCTATTTGGTACTTTGTGGCAGCCTTCTGAAATAAATGCCCGCGATGAGAAGTCTGCAAAGTCTCCATGCTCCATAATTGCTGGTTCTGACAGGCGTAGAAACTTCTGTCAGTGTGTTCATATGTTTAAGGGCTCAAGGAGGCATGGAGGCTTTAATGGGAAGATGTACTGCCTAGAGAAAACGTCCCACAGATATTCAAACACAGACCTAGCTATTGCGTGTGCTCTTCAGGTCTTCAAATTGTGTCTTTATCCTTTGAATACGGGATTAGGCTCTAAATATTCAATTAACAAGCCCAAATCCTTTGAATCTGTTTCTACTGTTTCACTTGGCCACTGTTGTAATGGTCTCCCTACGCTCTCAATCACAGTGGCTTTAATTATGGAAAACTAAGTGAATGTATCACTCCTGTGAACCCTGCACAATACGATAAACTCATTAAGAAATACAGGGAGTGGTAGAAGGAATGCTGTGAATGCATGTGGGAGTGGTGGCAGAATAGTGGAGAACAATGGAAACTGTGAATGAATGGTGGAAGAATGATATTTAGTGTTAAACACTAAGGTTTGGGCCTTTGAATTGTGATACAAAGGGGAATATGTGAAAACATATGAAATGATTTTGATGGTGGGATCCAGCATGGGCGGAGGGTGATTAAAAATTGGTCGATGGATTTGGGTTGAATGGATGGTCATGATTGGATCGGCGGATCGCAATCAGGGGAGGCAGCGGGGGACACATTTGAGAATTTGCAATTGGCGATGGTGCGATGTAGCGCCAACCGTCCAATCTGGGTCAGATCGACGGCGGAGATTAAATCGGCAGGGAGATGAGATGGAGGTATAGAAGCAGGGCGGGAGAAATGAGGGCCATCAAATCTAAGGGAATGAACGGTGGGGATGGAATCGAGGATCAGCAATCAGCATAACACAAAAAGGCGCCTTATGAAATCTTTGATTGGCAATGGGGGTTGCGATGCAATTAGCGCTAGGCCATCAGATCTGAGAACAGATTGATGGTTGATATGTGATCGGAGGGGGGAAAAGGGGAGGAGCAATGGGTATGGTGTAGAACTAGCGCAGACCGTCGGATCTGTATAGATCAACGGCAGGTATTGCACCCGTGTTCCACAGAACGTTACACTATCGCATCGGAGATATTTGAGTTAACAAAGAAATGCACTTCCGTCCATCTCTCCGATTGAGATAAGCACCTTGTGGGCTAGCACCTGGTCTTGATGCCCGGGCATATGGGGAAGTGGTTAAGGGACTGGCCTAAAAGGGGCTTAGCCTGTCATAAGGTGGAAAATGGGTTTTTGGCTTGTTTTTAATGTATTTTAAGGCCAACAAGGGGTAACGGTAAGGGGGATGAAGGTATTTTTGGCCAAACAAAGGGTATTTGTGAGGTTAAAAGAGGAATTGAATGATCAATGAGGGATTTATGAGAGATAAAACAAAGGAAATGGAGGCCTTTTGGGAATTTTTATTCAAAGAAATAGAGAGGTTTTTTAACTGGAAACAACAGTGGGATTCATCAAAGGACAAAGGGCATAAAGGGACTTCAAGGATGATGTGTTTTCAGCAGGAGTTCATTCCTTGAAAGCTCAGAGATAGTTTGACCCCCTGTTTTCTTGTCAAAAATTAATAGGGGGCTAACATGATCAACATGACCCAAGTCAAAAATCATTTTCCCTCCAACAAATATAATAAAATATTCCTAAAAGGTGGTTCTAGAATTTGGTTAATAATATTTTATTCATGCACCAAGTTCTAGACTACCCTAATATTTTGTTATAAATAGAAGGGTTTTCCCATTCATTTGTCACATTTCATTGCATATTAGATCACTCTGGATCTATACTCTTGGTATGACTTTGAGCCATTATCATTGTCACATTCTCCATTATTTGCTTTGTGAGCTCCCTTTGAGTTCTATGTTTGTCTGTGTTTTCTACACCAACAAGAAAGAGAAATTCTAGATCTGAAGTGCTGAGGACTTTCAAGAACCCATCCCATTGAGGAGAATTGGAAACACCTTTCTTGTTTTCCTCTCAGGTGCCCTTTAATATAAAAATTCTTTCAAAAATATTGTTCTTGTCTTGTCTATTGGATGCATGGAGAAAAACTTCATTTTTACTGCTTAATGTCTTTTTATGCATAGATTTGGATTTGTGAAGCTTTGTCTAGATCAACTAACTACATATTTAAAGATATTGGTATCCATAATTGATGTTAGGGCTATTTTTTATGCGTAGCTAAAGTGGTATTTTTCCAAAAAAATTCATACTAACAAGTGTGATATCAACAAGATGCACGGGCGGTAGTAGGTGGGGCAGAGCATAAGTGGTTTCAATTTGAGCAGTCAGATCAAATATTGGATGGCCGAGATAAAATTTGAAGGAAGGCAAGACCCACAGTAGTCGGGCCTGTCGAGATTAATCTGAACCGTCAGATGTAAAGGATCAACAGTGGAGATTGAATATGGGGTTTAAATGGAATAACATACGAGGCGGAGAAAGGGGTTAATATGGGTCGTTTATCTGCAAAGATCAACGACGAAGATCGGTTAAAAGAACATTATACAGGGGTTTTCATGTTTTTAACCAAGGTCATAAGGACTGATCTAGACTGTCAGATCTTAGAGCACGAATGGCCCAGATGCAATCGGAGGATTGCGATTAGTGGGGGAATAGACAGAGGAGCGCCGATGTTATTAGACGTGGACCGTAAATCTGCAGCTCAGATCGATGGTGGGAAATGAATCAGGAGGTAACCAATCGGAGGTGGTGAATAAAATATATAACGCGCCCAATGAAAAATTCTGACGTGAGATTGTGCTAGCGGTCTGATTGGTTGATGATCAACGATTAAGAAGGGGTTTAACCAATGAACGACGAAACCCTTTATAACATATGAAAATCAAAATTTTAATGGAATACAAAGGTTTTTGCATTCGGGGAGGGTTTATTTATGAAGTTTAGTGCCTGATTGTGGGGCCTTTCGATACATGAATAAGATGAAGGGACCAGGGTTATATACATAAGAGGGGCCAGTCAGAATCGAGATAATGGAGGGGCCTTTTCAATCTACCCATTAGAAAATCTTCGATGCAAGATCCTGTTGACCGTTGATCGTCTTTTTAGATCGACGATCCTTTTTATTAAAAAACATTGCACTAGCGGGTTTAATACAAACATAGGAAAAAGTGGGTTTTATGATTTTACAAGGGGAAAATATGATCAGGGAAGGTTTATACAATGTTTTAAGCGCTCAATAAAGAACTCAAGGTTATGAAAATAAAGCAAAGTATCAGGGCTTATATAAAAAGGGCCAATCACATAGGAGGTTTCATAAAAGCCAAAAGACTTGCGCTCTCTGATTGTTCCGATGAGATAAGCACTAGGGATCATTAGTGATTGGTTCCAGGGTGTGCGTTTATGGTGGGGAAGTGGTTTAGGGATTAGCCCAAAGGGGCTTAGGCCCATATTTAAAAAACTTATTTTTTATGAAATTTTCAAGGTTTTTCGATAGATTTGGGGGTTTCGGTAAGGTTTAAAAATGAGTTTTAAACCTTATAAAGGGATTTTCATGAAGGGGAAAGGGGAATAAATGAAAAATGGAGGAATTTTATGAGGAAAAAGTGGGTAAAAATTAAGGTTAATGATGAAGGGAAAAATGAGTAAAATGAGGAAAAAAGGGGATTTTTGCAGCAGTCTTTTCTTCATGAAAACAACAGAATTTCTGAGTTTAAAAGGGAAACAGCAGTGAAGATTAAAAAAAGGGCATGATGCCTTCATAAGACTTCAAGAATTTAGCAATTTTTCAATAAAACTTGTTTCTTGAAGGCTTCAAAAAATGATTTAGCCACCTTTTGATATAACAAATTTTATAGGTGGCTAACAGTGGCTCCACATGGGACTGGTGCCTTCCTGAAGGCATCAAGAACTTCAGACTTGCATTCTCTGGGGGCTGATCAGTGCCTCGTCCATTGGGCTGCAACCTTTATTACTTGAATGATCTTCTTTTGCTCTGAAAATGTTAGCAGCCATGAAAAACAATGGATATTTCATCAAACCAAGCTTTCTACATACCCAATCCTACTGATCTAACATTTTTTCTTCTTTTAGAGTGCACTTTGATTAGCAAAATCTCTTACAAAAAATTATTCTTTTGAAAGAAAAAAGACTAATCTAAGTCTACTCCTTATTTCTCCATGAACTCAGATTAAACAGTTGAGTTCATAAGCTTCTCTACCTAGCTACTAATCTGTTAGGATTAAACAGTCTAACAGATTTTTATTCAGTAATTTCTAAGACAAATTTAAAAGCATACAAGTCAGGATTGAACTGTATAACTTGTTTCTGATCCATGGCATTAAAAAAAAGCTGCACATAGATATTATTTTATAGAAAATTAAACCAAAATGGAAGGCTTAAGATTTGAAAGTTGAAACACGACGTTCTCTTTTCTTCAGCTTTGTTTTTAAAATTTTTCGAGCTATTTTTCCTTTTCACATCTGGTTCAGATTTTGAGCTGATTAGAACCAGTTCACTTGTGTTTTTGACTCAATATTAAAATATATTGGATTCATTATTCTTTTGAAAAATGAGGTTCATATTTTGAGCATGTTTGAACCTTGATTTTCTAGCTTAATCTACCTAACTGATAATCCAAGGTTAAGTTGTTTGGAAAATCTGAATCACTAACCTATTAATAGTAAATTTAAAACTAATTAGTCATGATTAGGTTGTATGACTAATTAGAAGTGTGTTTTTCAGGAGTGGCATTTGAGCTTGCACACTTTCAGATTTTGTTTCTCTTTTTGTTATGGGGCTGTACCTTTATTGTTTTTAAAATCTGCCCTCTTTTCTTTCTTCTATTGTTTTTTTATTTTTGATTTTTCTAAATTTGAATGCAATTATGGATGAAATATTTATAATGAGAAAAAATATAAAAAGGCTCTCAAACATGACATGGATCAAGAGAAGTAGGTTTGACCATCCTGCCATTGACAGGACCCCTAAACAGTTCAGCTCCATTCAACTCCTGCAAGAAATAAGCATTGTTACCAGAAACATAATGAATGAGATAAGGGCCAAGCCGTAAGTTATAAAATTTCCCATGCTAGCCCTTATCTTCTCTCCTTGAATCCCACTTTAAAACTTTTTCCCCAACATTGAAATTGATAGCCTTTGTTCTTCTATCAAAAATATTCTTGATGTTGTCTTGCTTTTGTAATGCTTTGTTATAAAACTCCTCTCTGGTTTGCTAGAGATGAATGGTTTGATTTATTCTTCTGATCTTGTCATTGTCTTCAGACTAAACCTCTTGAATCAACTTCATAACTGGTACACCAAGGCTGGTTGGAAAAATTTCATCTGTACCATACACAAGATGGTAGGGTGACATTCCAATAGATTTCTTTAGTGTCAATCTATCAGCCCATAGTGCATGAACTAGCTTTCTTCAGCAAAATTTTTTTTGAGGATTATGCTAATCCATTACCTTGAGGGTAGTAAGCAATAGAGTGACCTAATGTTATCTAATATTTGTGACAGAATTCAACCATCTTCTTGGATCCAAATGTTGTAGAATTATCAGTCATGATCTTCCTAGGACAGCCAAATATAGAAAGGATATGAGTCTCAATGAATTTTATGATGACAGAGTCATTGGCTTGCCTAGAAGGGATGGCTTCTATCCATTTGGTAAAGTATTCTGTTGCGGTAAGAATCCATTTATGTTGGGAAGATGAGGGTGGATGGATTTCTCCTATGAAGTCAACTCCCCACTATTGAAATGGAGCTTCAACAGTGATTGGATGCAGAGGTAAGGGCAACAACTTTCTTTTTCCTTCAAAAAGTTGGCATTTATGATAGGCAATGATCATTTTATGCACATATAGAAAGAGTGTGGGCTAATAGTAACCAGCTCTAAGGATTTTGTTGGCTGTTGTTTTCCAGTAGAGGTGGCCTCCACATTCTCCTTCATGGAATTCGTGTTTAACCTTCTCTGCATCAAACTATGGCAAACATTTAAGCAATATCCCACTTTCATTTTTCAATAAAGACATTTAACTATAATGCAGTATTTTACAACTTTTAACTTTAAAAAACTTGCCCTTTTTTTTTGATACACTGGGAGGTGTATTCAAATTAAACAAAACATATAGAATATCAGCGTACCAAGAGGAATTCATAAAATTATCTTCAACAATGGGGGTTGAGAGTTACTCTTGTTCATCTAAATAATTTATCATATTAATATCAAGAACTTCAAAATTTGATTCAGCCATTAATCTAGCTAGACCTTGGCCTTTGATGAGTTTAGTGGGCTTGATTTCTAAGTCATATTCAAGTATCACAGATATCCACTTACCTATATTACCATCTGGGTCCTGTGCTAGAATGTCTTTCACAACTGAATTTGGGACAAAGGCAATGATGTGTGAGTGAAAAATGTATACTCTGAAGTCTTTTAAAGCTTTTACCAAAGCAAAATCTTGTTTCTTCATAATGTTGTACTTCAGGGGTGCATCTCTCAAAGCCTTGCTAAAGAATGAAATAGGTTGCTCTTATCCTTGTGGATTTTTCTGTAAAATTAAAGTAGCTATTGTATGTTCTGATGCAAATGAAAAAATATAAAAATCTTTTGAAAAATCAGGACTTATTAGGACCGGTGTATTGGTTAATGCTTATTTCACTAGTTCAAAGGAATTCTTTGCTTCCAAGGTCCATTTAACCCCTTGCTCCTTCTTCAGCATGTTTGTAATGTTTCTAAGGAGCTCAGCTAAGTTGGGTATGGACCTTCTCAAGAAATTAATCTTTCCAATGAAAGATTGGAGTTCCTTGATTTTTCGAGGATGTGATATTTGCAATATGGCCTCAATCCTCTTTGGGTCTATCTTTATTCTCTCTTCTGAAATAATGTGCCCAAGAATTTTACCTTCTTGGAGACTGAATAGTGTTTTCTTAGGGTTTAAAGATATCCCAAACTTTCTGCATTTCTCGAAAACTTTTCTCAAATGTTCCAAGTGCTCTTCATCTATCTTTGAAAACACAGTGACATCGTCTAGGTAAATAATGATGAAGTAGCCCAATTCTTCCGAGAATGCTATGTCCATGTCTCTCCGAAAAGTTGCACCAGCATTCATTATACCAAAAGGCATTTTCACATACATGAAAGTGCCCCAAGGTGTAGTAAAGGTTGTCTTTAATTGATCATCAGGGTGAACTAAAATATGATTGTATCCTGAGTAGCCATCTAGCAAAAAAATCTTTTGGAACCAACTACCCTTTGTAAAATATGGTCCATCTTGGGTAAAGGGTAGTTGTCCTTGAGTGAATATTTGTTTAAGTCTCTAAAGTCTATACAAAGCCTAATATCTCTTGTTTTCTTCCTAACTGACACTAGATTAGACACCCACTCAGAATATCTAACAGGGACAATAATACCAACTTCATATATTTTCTTCATTTCTTTCTCAACCAAAGGTAACTAAACAGGGTTTATTCTATTCAGTTTTTATTTAAATGGCTTTTGGTTTTCCTTAAGAGGGATCCTGTGCTGAATTATTTCAGTTTCATAGGATTTAAGATCCTCATAAATCCACACAAAAACATCAGAAAATTCTTTAAACAACTCTATGTATTTGATTCTAATGTGAGCTGGTAAAGTATTAGACAGTTTGATAATCATTGGTTTTAGTTCAATGCGTATATTACACTCTTCAACTTCAGTCTCTACAAGCTCCAGTTTTGGATTCTTGGCCACATCGTTGAAATCAAAAAACTCTTCTAAAGGGGCCAGACCTTTTGGAAAACTCTGATTGTTAGACTGTAGAGTTTCTAAGTCTTCTGTTTCTAACTCTACAATCATTTATGTTGTGTTTTCAAGTTTGCTATATAACCGGTTTACATTAGCAACCTCGGGAGACTTTTCTTCCTCATCAAGAAAATTTTCTTCACTAGGGCCGCCTGTTTCATAGTCTGAATCTGAACTTGGTAGTTCAAATTCATTTCTGAACTGCATGAAGTCTTCTATTTGTTTGTCTTCTTCAAACACTTGCCAATATTTCTCGTTATCAGGAATGGCCGGTATAAATTTAATTTGAGTTGTACATTCTTTGGTTTCATACGGCGTTAAACATGTTCTAGCAGCAAAAGCTAAACTGTGGGCCATGATATTTCTTTTTCTTGGGACAAAAATCAATTGGGATTCCTCAAATGTTTTTAATAAATCCACAACATCATTTCGATAGGCCCTACGTCTGGGGTGATTTGCGTTGTATTCTCGTTGACTTGCCTAATGTTTAATTCTGAATCCCCATGAAATTTAATTATTTTGGCTCCTAATTTCTTCAACAGATGGAAGCCTAAAAGAAGGGATTCATACTCTGCTATGTTATTAGAAAATTGAAATTTTAATCTACATGAATGGCCTTCTGTGTGGTGGTTTTCAGTGTTACGTATCTAGACGCATGCACCAGCGTTTCTCCTCATGCAGGACCTTTCAAAGTTCATACTCCACAGAGGAATAGTCTCAGGTTCATTCGTTTGGTGACTATCCTCTTTGATTATAGTGCTTTTAGATTTTTCTTGAAGGTTAGCACTCCATTGTATTTATTTTAATTCCTCAGGTTTTTCATTGTATTGAGTAATTATTTCTTGAATCTCAAGGTTTAAAATAAATGGACGCATGATTTGTAGTTCAAGACCTATGTTTAGTTTGCTGTAGTCTACGGGTTCAACAAACTGTTTCAAACTTTAGGTATTGTCTTCCTCCTCTTCTCTATCTGCCATCAACTCAGTTAAGGTTAGTTGCTAATCCAATATTTCATCATTAAAAAGGATAAATGAATCAAGGCCTGTGTTTACAGAATAAAGGGGAGAGTTTTGTGGTATTTCTTGGCTAGTAACCATTTATTGCATATGGGACTCCCTGTAAAGTCTTCTAGTCTGATTGAAAACAGGGATGGTCACATAGGTCATGTCCATCTACATATTTCCCTGTAACTTGGCTCCCCAAGTTCTAGATAAAAGTATTCCATACTTTGGGGGTACCTCAGCCACAAAAATATCCATTACTAAACATTTGGCTGGGATTTGAGCTAAGTTAACACAGATGTCTTTGATTAATCCTAAACATTTTACTCTGCTTGAGTCAAAGGAATAAAGATATTTATATGGCTTGCTGATTTGAAGGCCTAGGCTCTCCATTACAAATTTGGGCATTAAATTATGAGAGGCCCCTGAATCATGCATAGAGTTATGCAAAATCTTGTCATGAACATTTAAACTAACATAAAAAGGAGGAACTGGTCCCTCTTGATATCTGCCTTCAATCTTAGGACCTGTTAACCACTTATAAAAAAATTTATAGCAAAAGGTGGCTAAGAATTTTTTGAGCCTTCAAAGAACAAATTTTATTGCTAAAAAGTGTTGGCTCTTGAAGACTCTTGAAGGCTTCATGCCTCTGTCTCAAAATATTCATTTACTATTTCCATTTTATACTCAGAAATTCTGCTGATTTCATGAGAAAAGACTGCTAAGAAACCATCATTTCCCCCCCTTCTATCACTCAAAACTAACCTTCATTTGCTCCCCTTTTTTCTCCATAAAACTCCTCTATTTTCATGATTCCTCTTTTTTCCATTTATGAAAATCACCTTTACATAGTTTAAAACTCATTTTTAAACTATACCGAAACCCCCAAATCCATTGAAAACTCTGATTTTTTTTAATAAAAAACAAAGTTTTTTACTAAACGACTTAAGCCCCCTTGGGCTAAGTTTTAAACCACTTCCCCTCCACATGCCCACACCCTAGAACCAGGCTCTAGCCTTATTCGATGCTTATCACATCGGAAAGATTCAAGTGCGCAAGTCTTTTTCCATGTTTCGAAAGTTCTGATGCGATTAGCCTTTGTATTTAAGACCCCTGATCATATTATTTTTTCATATAAACTGTGGGCCTACCTTCCATGCTTAAAACATTGAAAATCAATTCCTGATCTCTTTTTTCCTTTGTAAATAAAAAAACCCATCTATCCAAAGCTTTGATCTAAAAATACAAAGTCACGTGTTAAATATAAATGGTTAGATTAAAAAAGACCGATCGCGCAATCACATCAGAGAAATCCAAATGGGTGGATTGAAAGACCGCATCAAAATTTTCTGATGTGATTAAGTCCCTGTATTATAATTCAGCCCCACCACTTTTCATTTCATATACCCTGTGCCCAGGACCGAGAGTTAAAAATCCCAAGGCGCTTATCGCATCGGGAAAGTTTAATGGGTAGATTAAAAATACCAAGCCCAAGGCTCCAAATGCGATTAGCTCCTTTGAATATATATGCCCCGGGCCCATTACGTTCCATATAAATAAAGGCCCTACATTCAGTCGCCTATCCACTTTATATATATATCCCACCCCCGAAGCATAAAACCTTTGTTTTATTTTAAAAAATTTTGAGTTTTCATATATCATAAGGGTTTTTTCCGCCGGTTCGTTCTAAAAGAGATCCCTACCATTGATCATAAGCCTATCAAATGGCTAGTGCTCCATCGCATCAGAGTTTTAAATCACATCGCATTTTCCATCACATACACTTGTTTGCTCCTGCCGATCGGCCATCCCCCGATTCATTTTCCACCGTTGATCTGATCCTCAGATCAATGGTCTGCAATACATCGCATCGCATGTTTCAATTGTTGTGTTATGTTTCCTCCCCTAATTATCCTTTCCCTCGACTTATTCTCCACCTTTGATCTAATATTTATATCGACGATATGCGCTGACTCGCGTCACAACTTTCAATCAGTGCATTTGCTTGCCACCCCCGATTGCGATCCCCCGATTACGATCCTCCGATTGGATCTGGATCGTCCACGTGTCCAGATTGGATGGTCCAAAATGACTCTGACTTGTTCATTTCCCCGCTCTTCTTTAACCTCCTCTAAATAAATCTCCACCATCAGATGATTTCCATCCAACGGCCATGCACCTCCCCGAAGCCTCCAAAGCAGTTAAACCCACAACGTAGGATTTCTTAATAAGTTTTGTATTTTGAAGGTGTTAAAGGTTTATCCGTTATATTAAAAGAAATGCTGAAGGTTGGTGATGATGATTCCCGTGCCTTCGATTCATAAAAGATAACCGTTAATGGGTCTCCACTCCACTTTTCATCAATGCTTCATGGGCATTGATGCTGTTAGCCACCTATAATATTTTGTTATACCAAAAGGTGGCTAAAACTTTTTGGAGCCTCCAAGGAACAAATTTTATCACTAAAAGTTGTTGGCTCTTGAAGTCTCTCTAAGGCCTCATGCCTCTGTCCAGATCCCTTATTGTTGTTTACATCCTAAAACCCTCTGAAATCCTTAAAAAATCCCAAGTTAAATACTGCTGCAGAACCCCTTGGTCCCCTTCCTTTTCTTCCTCACTAACCTCATTTTCTATTCTCAATTTCACATGAAAAACCCACAATTTCATGTTTCTCCCTTTCCATTTCATTAAAATCCCTTTTATAAGGTTAAAAACCCACCTTTTAACCTTACCGAAACCTTCATTTCCTTCAAGAAACCCTTCAAAAACCATGAAAATACATATTTTTATGTATAGTACTTAAGCCCCCTCAAGCTTAAGCCCCTAACCCCTTTTCTTCCATGTATCCGCACCCTGGAACCAAGCGCTAACTCTAGAAGCGCTCATCGCAGAATCGTGATTTTATCTAAAAAAGCTCATCGCAAGTTTCTGCGATGCGATCCATCGCATATCGCAAATTGCATGTTTCGTTGTTTAACAATTTGATCCATCGCAAATATTTGTGATGCGATCCATCGCAGTTTCCGCCCATCGCATAAACGCAATTGCATGTTTCATTGTTTAATAGTTTGATCCATCGCAAATATTTGCGATGCGATCCATCGCAGTTTCCGCCCATCACATAATCACAGTCGCATGTTTCGTTGTTTAACAGTTTGATCCATTGAAAATATTTGCGATGCGATATGATCGCATCGCAGTTTCCGCCCATCGCATAATCGCAATATCGCATTTTCTCTCCGTCGCATAATCCGCCATTGCGTTTTCCACTTTTGCGATTTGAGATCAGTCCCGCCAGGCCCACCGTACGATACCCCCGCCATTCATATAAAATATGCCTTTTCCCTTTTTAAAGTTGAAAAATGCCCTTTTTCGTTGTTTATAAAGGTTTTTTTCCATTACGTCCATCCGCCGCATCTCCGCTGTGATCTGCGCCCCCGCTCCACGATCCGACGACCACGCTCCTCTCCCACCCTATGAAGCAGTTAAAACCTAAAAACGTAGGATTTCTTAACTGTTTTTTTGTTTTGCAGGTGTTTTAATGGTTTTCCATTATATAATGAAGGAGAGCCGAAGGTTGGGAAAGATTTTTCCTCTGCCTTCGAGCTATTATAGAGAACCATTCATAGGGTTAAAATCAAATGATTTATCAATGTTTCATGAGTGTTGATAGCATAAAGAGCCCTATGCGGCCCTGCACATCGACAAGACATTGATTTATTCAAAAGAACAGTTAAAGAGTATCAGTTTTGAAGATAAAGCACAACAGATGAAGATTGAAGACAGTTTGACGGGGATTATGGCTAAGACGGTTATCAAAAGCCTAATCCCCAACTCAAAACACAGTTTAAAGAAAACATAAAGCCTCCACTGCCACATCTGAGGCAAATTGATTCCTCAGCTACCCCCGAGCCACCTGTTTCCTCAAACCTTTCAAAACAGAGGCCGAAGTTAATGAAGAAAATCAGATATTCACCTCCAGCGCAGCCATGGAGTTACTTCTGCAAGGAAATCAATGCAGAAAATATCCATGGAGTTACTCCACACAATACCTAGAGCCTCAAAGTCAAATAAAGCTCCCACCGAGCTTTGATATTTATTGTAAAAGTTAATACAATGATCCACTTGTAAAACTTCTCCATCGAGCCCCTCAAAAGGCCGAGAAGTCCTGTATCTATATTAATTGTCATTAGAGATCTTTTGTTAGGTCTCACCTTCTCATTCTTCTATAAATACCTCAGTAGAAGATGAGAAGTTGTTGGTTGAGTTGCTTACAGAGCTTTGAAATACATTTGAGCCTAAACTTCTGATTGTAAATAGTGTTCAATGTCCCTTGGAGCTCTGCTTGTGATAGATTTGTTAGGATAAGTAGTGAAGATGATTGCTGAACTGAAACATTGGACTTGAAGATTGTAACTGGTTTGACCTCAATATAAAGCTGCTTCTTGGGATCCTGGTCTATATTACTGGTGAAGTGCCTCTTTCTTTGTTAATTGTTTTCCTTCTATGTATGCCATATTGTCCATATTCCTGTGTAAAGAATAGTTTAAACAGGGTTAGGATCTGTTGTATATCAGTAACCTTCTCTGGCTAAGAAATATTTATCTTAATGTTTTCCTCATATTAGGAATGTTTTCCTCAGTTAGGAATGTTGGCGTTTCGTCGTCCTTCTGTTGGCTTAAAACATTGTTCTTGAATGTGATTTCCATTATTTTCTATTAAAGTGAGACTAGAGAAGATATGGTTTGCCCTGATTCCTAGATTCTTTTCTCCAAAGGCAGATTCTGAAAGTTTCCCTTGGTGTTGACTAAAAGCAGACTAGGTTTAAAAGTACTTTATCTAATCTTAAGTTACACTTTGTTTTTCTTATATGTTTTCATACTTTCTGAAAATATTTATGTGGATTACTGGATTGTTTGTCAATTAAGCTGCTTTAATACAAACTTGCCCAAGAATTCAATGGTTAGCCCTGCACTTGGTTGGTTTTAAACAGTTACTTAAGAGGATTTTATTGTTTTGACTGACTATAAATCCTCTGAGAAATTATTATCAGTTTCCACCCCTCTGACACTTTATTGTTTCCATCCCATCACTCTAACCTCAATAATATTTTGGTATAGATGACTTTCCCCTTGGACCACTCTTGATGTTGTTGCCCAATTAAAGCCCAGATATGACTCCATAGCCCAATGGACTAAAAACCAGTGTTATATCTATATTTTAGCCAAAGATTTTCTATTTGATTGCAACTTCTCACCTTTGAAACTCTTTGCATTCAGGACTTTTCACCTCAAACAAAAATCATGCTCAACCATCCAAAAAACAAACAAACCCTTGGCCTTCATAACTAGCCTAATACCATAACCCCAAACTTCAAAGACAAATCCATATTTGTACATATTGGAGAGATCCCTCTTCGGATTCAGGAGGGCTAGATCCTAGAATCCCAAAGTTGGTTGAAATGATGTTGTTTCTATAATTGGACTCTGCCAATATTGCTAATAAATTACAGAGACCTAACATTTCTGGCGACTCCGCTGGGGAATTACAAACCCAGAAGTTTTTAAGGATAATTATACGATATTCAGAGATTTGGTTCATAGAGCGTTTTCTTTATTAACCAACTGGAGCCACTAGCTAACATTTCTGGCGACTCCGCTGGGGAACCTGAGTGTTTTTAATACCTTTTAGATACCTCAGAAAACCCTTGATTCAAGAAAAAATTGTGAGTAAGAAGCAGCCTTTTCAATCACTACCACAGAAATCGTAATCATGATGAAACTTGTTTGAATCACTGAAAAACTAGGTCAAACCTAGGACTCTGATAAGGCTTCATATAACCTTGAAAAAACAGCTAGCTTAGCCATAAGAGTAGACTGTCTTTGTCTCATAACCTTGGCTAAGTTTTGAAACAGAGTTAGGATATTCTTAAAAACCACACAACTGAAAAATAACTCAGAAAAACCTTAAAAATATTTCATATTGGTATTCAATAAACATGGTGGTGGACCATAAAACCTTTTACCTCCTTAGGAGCTAAAAAATTCCACTTGGCAACTCCACAGTCCTTAGAATACCTTAAGACTCCACTGGGAAGAACCCACATCATTATAATATCATTCAAACTCAGTTAGAGGACTGTAGGATTAGGATTTGTGTAAACAGATTAGTTAACCTCTCAAAGATTGTCATATCTGGTTGGACTTTTCTTGTTTATTCGGATCTGAAAAATAAGGAATAGTGGCTCCTAGAAAAATTCATACTAGAGACTATCCTGACCTTGATCCACCTGAAGTAGTTGATAACCCAGAAAGTATCCTTAGGAAGTCTCCTAAGATTAAATTATCAACTGTTTTCAGGTCACCCTTGAGAGCTAAATCAGTTCTTGAAAATCTTTCAGCTCTACAACAATCACAAGTTGACTTAGTAAATCCATTTAGAACTAGGTCATTTGATGATATAATACAGTTAGACTCTGAGTCTTCACTTTCACCCCCAGAAGCAAGTGAACATCCTGGTGATATAGAAACAACACCTCCTGATTTACATTTCCTTCACAACTTAGGTGTCTCTTATCCAAGATCATCTCAACAATCTACTGTTGTTCCATCCACTTCTGCTCACCCTTCATCCACTGCCCAAACCACTCCACCTCAGCTCAGTTTCCCTTTGGTTAATCTGTCTCTTGTAAATCCACCTCCACCACATATCATGGCAACATGGTATGCTCCCCTAGTTCTTCCTGCACCACTATTCAATCTTCCACAAGACTATCAGTCCAAAATTCCATTATATGATGCTAGCAATGCTATAACAGCATCACAACATGTGGATAAGATGAATGATTACTTTGACAGAAACGAAATTGATGATGATTCTGTCAAACTCAGATTATTTGCTCAAAGCTTTGGGGGAGAAGTAAGAAAATGGTTTAAAAGCTTAGCCCCCCATAGCATTAATGATCTCCAAGATTTCCATCAAACTTTCTTAAACAAATGGGAAGTGAGGAAGAATCCTCTCCAGGTCCTTTATGACTACAACAATCTCCATAGACACCCCGGGGAAAGTGTACAAGCCTATTGTACTAGATTTAACAATGTGTATAATGCACTCTCCCCAGAATTAAAACCTCCACAAGGCTGAACCTTAAACAAGTTTCCTGAAGGTTTTGATGCTGAAATGACCTATTCACTCAGAGAGAGATATTTCGCAGCCCTTGAAGATATGAAAGGAGGCGCTCTTTCTGTGGAAGTCAATGTAATGGAGAAGAGAGCAAGGATGAAGGCTGAAAAGAGAGTATCTTTTAGAGAGGAGTCCACACCTTCTACTTCCAAATCAAATATGGAAAGGATGATGGAAGAGATGATGAAAGAGATGGGCATAATTAAAAGAGCACAAGCAAGTCAAAATCAAACTGCTCCTCAAAACAAAAACCAAAACCAGAATCAGAATGTTAAAAGGAACCAACCTCCAAACAGACCTAGGGAAGATGATCAACAGATCACTCCTCCCTTTCATCAAAATTATGTAAGTGAGGTTGAATAAATAGAAGAAATAACAGAGGAAGGTGCTATCAACATGCTTGAGGTCGATGATGATGATTTTGAGATTCATTATGATAAAAAACAAGTTTTATATACACCGTATGATGACAAAAAAGATGATGATGAAAATAATTATCAATACATGGAAAATGTCATCATAGAGCCTCAAAGAGAATATGACCTTATAATAAAAACCATTTAACAGCCCTCCAACACCATAACCTCTAATAAATCTTCACAAAATAGCAATGCAACCAAGCCCAGAGTTGTCAAACAAAGGGATAAAACAGTGGCTGAAAATTCTGATAAAGGTAAAGGAAAATGCACTCAAAACACTGAAAAACAGAGTGCAGGCTCTAGCAGTACTAACACTTCATCTAGTACTCCTATTACAACCGTTATGTCAAGTGTAAATAAAACAAATCAACAAGTTGTTGTTGCTGATAAAGTGACAGCTAACAAGGCTGAAACCAACACTTCGAAGAATCAAATTCCTTTCAGCCTGGAACAGGAAATTTCTAAGATTAAAATCTTTGTTCCCTTAACTGAGTTAGCTGCCCAACATGTATATAGGACCCAAATTTTGAAGGCTTTAAATATAGAAGAAAATGGAGATACAATCAATCTTAGTGATGACCAGCCAGAGCTTATTTTTGGTCCAAAGATTGAAGGTAGATATCAAGAGGGACCTGTCCCTCCCTTTTATGTGAGTTTGAAAGTTCATGACAAGATTTTGCACAACACTATGCATGGTTCCGGGGCCTCTCATAATTTAATGCCAAAGGCTGTGATGGAGAGCCTCGGGCTAGAAATCACCAGACCTTACAAAGACCTTTACTCCTTTGACTCAAGCAGAGTAAAATGTCTAGGGTTGATCAAAGACCTCTGTGTTAACTTAGCCGAGATTCCAGCCAAATCTTTAGTTATGGATATTGTTGTGGCTAATGTTCCCCCAAAATATGGAATTTTATTATCAAGATCATGGGGGGCTAAGTTACAAGGTACAATGCAAATGGACATGACCTATGCGACTATCCCTGTTTTCAATCAAACTAGAAGACTTTACAGGGAGTCTCATATGCAATACACGGTCACTAGTCAAGACATACCACAAAACTCTCCTATCTATTCTGTCAATATAGGCCTTGATTATTTTATCATGTTTAATGATGAAACATTCAGTGAGCAGGTCACTTTAACAGAATCAAGGGCCGATGGAAAGGAGAAGGTAAATAACGCAGAAGTGTCTGAACAGTTTGCTACACTTGAAAGCATTGGTAAACAAAACACGGGTCTAGATTTACAAGTCATAGGTCCATTGCGTTTAAAACTTGACAGCGAAGAAAGCATTCCTCAACACATTGAGAAACTTGAGGAACCAAAACATACAAAGGACATTCACCAAACTGATGAAACCAAGACCAATCCCCTATGGAATATGTATTTTGATGGGTCATGCACTATAACTAACGTTGGTGCAGGTGTCTGGATTATTAACACTGAAAACAATCACACGGAATGCATTTCATGCAAATTAAACTTTCAGTGTTCCAATAACATAGCAGAATATGAATCCCTTCTCTTTGGCTTGCATCTGTTGAAGAATTTAGGAGCCAGAATAATTAATGTGTATGGGGATTCCGATTTAATCATTAGGCAAGTCAATGGGGAGTATAATGCAAATCATCCCAGACTTAGGGCCTATTGAGATGATGTCATGGATATTTTGAAAACATTTGAGGAATCCAACCTGAGTTTTGTCCCGAGAAAAAGAAATATTATAGCCCACAATTTGGCCTCTGCAACTAGAACATGTCTAATGCCATACAAGACTGAAGATTGTTCAACTTAGATTAAATTTAGACCAGTTGTGCCTGATAACAAAAAATATTGGCAGGTGTTTGAAAACGACAAACAAATAGAATACTTCATGCAATTCAGAAATGAATTTGAACTACATGGTTCAGACTTAGATCATGATACAGACTGCAGTGAAGAAAATTTTCTTGATGAAGAAGAACCGTCCCCTAAAGTCGCTAATATAAACCTGTTATCTGGCAAACTTGAAAGTGAATCAGAAACGAATGCAGAGTTAGAAACAGAGGAGTTAGAAACTCTGCACTCCAAAGATGAACGTTTTCCCAAGGGTCTGGCCCCTTTAGAAGATTTGTTCGATTTTAACGATGTGGAAAATAAACCAAAACTGGAACCTGTAGAGACTGAAGTGGAGGAATGCAATATAGGTAGTAAAGAAAAACCAAAAATGATTAAGCTGTCTAAAAATTTGCCAGCTCACATTAAACTCAAATACATAGAGCTGTTCAAAGAGTTTTCTGATGTTTTTTCATGGAGTTACGAAGATCTTAAGTCCTATGACACTGAAATAATACAGCACAAAATCCCTCTTAAAGAAAACAAAAAACCATTCAAACAGAAACTGCGCAGAATAAACCCTGTACAGTTTCCTTTGGTTAAAAGGGAAATCATGAAGATGTATGATGCTGGTATTATTGTCCCTATTAGATATTTTGAATGGGTATCTAATCTGGTGTCTGTTAGGAAGAAAACTGGAGAAATCAGGCTTTGTATAGACTTTAGAGACTTAAATAAAGCATCATTAAAAGACAACTACCCTTTACCAAAAATGGATCATATTTTACAAAGAGTGGTAGGGTCTAAAATAATTTCTTTGCTTGATGGCTAGTTAGGGTATAATCAGATCTTAGTTCACCCTGCCGATCAATTAAAGACAACTTTTACTACACCATGGGGCACTTTCATGTATGTGAAAATGCCTTTTGGTCTAATGAATGCTGGAGAAACCTTTCAGAGAGCCATGGACATAGCATTCTCGGAAGAACTGGGCTTCTTCATCATTATCTATCTTGATGATTTCACTGTGTTTTCAAAAATAGATGAAGAGCACTTAGAACATTTAAGAAAATTTTTCGAGAAATGCAGGAAGTTTGGAATATCTTTAAACCCTAAGAAGACACTATTTGGTCTCCAAGAAGGCAAACTTCTTGGCCACATTATTTCAGAGGAGGGTATTAAGATAGATCCAAAGAGGATTGAGGCCATATTGCAAATCTCTCATCCTCGAAACATTAAAGAGTTGCAATCTTTCATTGGGAAGATCAACTTTTTGAGAAGGTTCATCCCTAACTTAGCTGAGCTCCTTAGGAATATCACAAACATGTTAAAGAAGGAGACAGGGCTAAAATGGACCTTGGAAGCAAAGAAGTCTTTTGAACTGGTGAAACAAGCGTTAATCAAAACATCGGTTCTCATAAGTCCTGATTGTTCAAAGGATTTTTATATCTTTTCATTTGCGTCAAAACATACCATAGCTGTTGTCTTTTTACAGAAAAACCCACAAGGGCAAGAGCAGCCTATTGCATTCTTTAGCAAGGCATTAAGGGATGCTCCTTTGAAGTATAACATTATGGAGAAGCAAGCTTTTTCTCTGGTTAAAGCATTGAAAGACTTCAGAGTATACATCCTTCACTCACACATTATTTCCTTTGTCCCAAATTCAGTTGTTAAAGACATCCTAACACAAGACCCAGATGGTAAGAGAGGTAAGTGGATTGCTGTTATTCTTGAATATGATTTAGAGATAAAACCCACTAAGCTCATCAAAGGCCAAGGTCTAGCTAGATTAATGGCTGAATCAAATTGTGAATTTCTTGATATTCATATGATTAATGCTTTAGATGATCAAGAGGAAATCTCGACATCCGCTGTTGAAAACCATTTCATCAATTCCTCTTGGTATGCTGATATTTTTTATGTTTTTCTTAATTTAAATACACCTCCTGGTTTATCAAAAATAAAGGCAAGGTTCTTGAAGCTGAAAGCAGTAAACTATTGCATTATTGATAGATGTCTTTATTGGAAAAATGCAAGTGGTATATTGCTTAAATGTTTTCCTGAGTTTGATGCAGAGAAGGTTAAGCAGGAATTCCATAAAGGAGAGTGTGGGGGTCATTTGTACTGGAAGTCAACAGCCAACAAAATTTTGAGGGCTGGTTTCTATTGGCCTACTCTTTTTCCTGATATACACAAGATGACCACTACTTGCCATAAATGCCAACTGTTTGAAGGCAAGAGAAAATTGCTTCCCCTTCCTCTGCATCCAATCACTGTTGAAGCTCCTTTTCAACAGTGGGGACTTGAATTCATAGGAGAAATCCATCCACCATATTTTGCCCAGCATAGGTGGATCCTTACTGCCATAGACTATTTCACTAAGTGGATAGAAGCCATTCCTTGTAGACAGGCCAATGATTCAGTTATCATCAAATTTATGGAGACTAACATTCTCTCCAGATTTGGCTGTCCTACCAAGATCATCACTGATAATGCAGCGGAATTTGGATCAAAGAAGATGGTTGAGTTCCTTCATAGATATCAAATATCATTGGGGCATTCCACAACCTATTACCCTCAAGGAAATGGACTTGCAGAATATTCCAACAAAATCTTAGTGAAAATAATCAAGAAACTGTTGGAGGAAAACAAAAAGTCTTGGCACACAAAGCTGGTCCATGCACTTTGGGCTGACAGATTAACTTTGAAGAAATCTATTGGTATGTCACCTTTCCAGATTGTGTATGGTACGGATGAATTTTTTCCAAATAGCCTTGGTGTACCAGTTATGAAGTTGATTCAAGAGTTGCAGACTGAAGAAAATGACATGATCAGAAGAATAAATCAGACCATTCATCTTCAGCAGACCAGGGAGGAAGTGTATAATAAAGCATTATAGAAACAAGATAGCATCAAGAAGCTTTTTGACAAAAGAACAAAGGCCAGAAATTTTAAGATTGGGGACAAAGTTTTAAAGTGGGACTCAAGGAGGGAAGAAAAGGGCAAGCATGGAAAATTTGACAACTTATGGCTTGGCCCTTACTCTATTCATTCAGTTGCTGGTAATAATGCATTTTTCTTATAGGAACTGGATGGAACAGAATTGTTTGGGGGTCCTGTCAATGGCAGGATGCTTAAGCATTACTTCTCTTGATCCATTTTATGTTATGAAGCCTTTTTATATTTTTCCATTATGAATATTCCATCCACCATTGCATTCAAAGTTATAAAAAATCAAGAAATACAAAAACAAAGAAAAGAAAGAAAAGAGGGTAGAATGAAAACAAGAAAGGCAAAGCCCCATGCCAAAAATAGAAACAAATTCTGAAAGTGTGCAAGCTCAAATGCCACTCCTGCTAAACACACTTCTAGTTAGTCAAACTATTTAATCTTGACTAATTAGCTTTAAATTTTTCTGCTGATAGGATAGTGAATTTGATTTGCCAAACTGTTCAATCTTGGCTTATCGGTAGAAAGGTTAGGATAGAAATTGAAGGTTCAAACAAACTCAAAATCTGAACCAAAGTTTCCAAAGGGAGATGACTCAAAACTATTTTATTTTCTGAGTCACAAGAGAGGAGATCTGGTTCTAATCGGCCTAAAATCTGAACCAGAAGAAAAGTAAGGACATCTCAAACAAAAGCAAAAATAGCGCTGTGAAGAAAAGAGAAGGCCATGATGAGAGACTTTCATATCTTAAGCCTTCCATTTTGATTTCAATTTTCTGTGAATAATAATCAATGTGCAGCTTGTCTTTATGCCATAGTTCACAACAAGTCAAACAACTTAATCTTGACTTGGTTGTTTTTAAATTTCTGTTGTAGAATTTAGAGAATGGAAGTCTGATTGGACAGTTTAATCCCAACAGACAGTAGATTAGGTAGAGAAATATCTGAGCTCAACTGTTTAATCTGAGTTCAGAGAGAAATAAGGAGTAGAAGTAGATTATATTTTATGCTTTCAAAAGAATAAAATGTTGTGAAAAGAGTTTGCCAATCCAAGTGCACTCTGATGAAGAAAAAATGTTAGATCAGTAGGATTGGGTAGGTAGAAAGTTCTATTGATGAAGTCCAGAATTCTTTCATGACTGATATTATTTTTCAGAAGCACAAAAATATCATCTAGTAAAAGAAGAGCAGTGCAATGGATCAGGCACAAGTCAGCGTCCCAGAGAAATCAAGTCTGAATTCTAGATGCCTTCAAGAAGGCACCATCCCCAAGTGGAGCCACTGTTAGCCACCTATAATATTTTGTTATACCAAAAGGTGGCTAAAACTTTTTGGAGCCTCCAAGGAACAAATTTTATCACTAAAAATTGTTGGCTCTTGAAGTCTCTCTAAGGCCTCATGCCTCTGTCTAGATCCCTTATTGCTATTTACATCCTAAAAGCCTCTGAAATCCTTCAAAAATCCCAAGTTAAATACTGCTGCAGAACCCCTTGGTCCCCTTCCTTTTCTTCCTCACTAACCTCATTTTCTATTCTCCATTTCCCATGAAAAACCCACAATTTCATGTTTCTCCCTCTCCATTTCATTAAAATCCCTTTTATAAGGTTAAAAACCCACTTTTTAACCTTACCGAAACCTTCATTTCCTTCAAGAAACCCTTCAAAAACCATGAAAATACATATTTTTATGTATAGGACTTAAGCCCCCTCGAGCTTAAGCCCCTAACCCGTTTTCTTCCATATACCCGCACCCTGGAACCAAGAGCTAACTCTAGAAGCGCTCATCGCAGATCGCAAATCGCGGAATCGTGGTTTTATCTAAAAACGCTCATCGCAAGTTTCTACGATGCGATCCATCGCATATCTCAAATCACATGTTTTTTTGTTTAACAGTTTGATCCATCGCAGTTTCTTCCCATCGCATAATCGCAATCGCATGTTTCGTTGTTTAACAGTTTGATCCATCGCAAATATTTGCGATGCCATCTAATTGCATCGCAAATATTTGTGATGTGATCCATCGCAGTTTCCACCCATCGCATAATCGCAATCGCATGTTTTGTTGTTTAACAGTTTGATCCATCGTAGTTTCTACCCATCACATAATCGAAATATCGCATTTTCTCTACATCTCATAATCCGCCATCGGGTTTTCCACTTTTGCGATTTGCGATCAGTCCCACCTGGCCCACCATACGATACCCCCGCCATTCATATAAAATACGCCTTTTCCCTTTGTAAAGTTGAAAAATACCATTTTTCGTTGTTTATAAAGGTTTTTTTCCATTACGTCCATCCTCCGCATCTCCGCCGTTGATCTGCGCCCCCGCTCCACGATCCAACGACCACGCTCCTCTCCCACCCTATGAAGTAGTTAAAACCTAAAAACGTAGGATTTCTTAACTCTTTTTTTGTTTTGCAGGTGTTTTAATGGTTTTCCATTATATAATGAAGGAGAGCCGAAGGTTGGGAAAGATGTTTCCTCTACCTTTGAGCTATTACAGAGAACCATTCACAGGGTTAAAATCAAATGATTTATCAATGTTTCATGAGCGTTGATAGCATAAAGAGCCCTGTGCGGCCCTGCACATCGACAAGACACTGTTTTATTCAAAAGAACAGTTAAAGAGTATCAGTTTTGAAGATAAAGCACAGAAGACGAAGATTGAAGACAATTTGACGGGGATTACGGCTAAGAGGGTTATCAAAAGCCTAATCCCCAACTCAAAACACAGTTTAAAGAAAACCTAAAGTGTTTTATCATACAGAAAGCCTCCACTGCCACATCTGAGGCAAATTGATTCCTCAGCTACCCCCGAGCCACCTGTTGCCTCAAACCTTTCAAAACAGAGGCCGAAGTTAATGAAGAAAATCAAATATTCGCCTCCAGCGTAGCCAGGGAGTTACTTCTGCAAGGAAATCAATGCAGAAAATATCCGCGGAGTTACTCCACATAATACCCAGAGCCTCAAAGTCAAATAAAGCTCCCACCGAGGTTTGATATTTATTGTAAAGGTTAATATAGTGATCCACTTGTAAAACTTCTCCATTGAGCCCCTCAAAAGGCCGAGAAGTCCTGTATCTGTATTAATTGTCATTAGAGATCTTTTGTTAGGTCTCACCTCCTCATTCTTCTATAAATACCTCAGTAGAATATGAGAAGTTGTTGGTTGAGTTGCTTACAGAGCTTTGAAATACATTTGAGCCTAAACTTCTGATTGTAAATAGTGTTCACTGGCCCTTGGAGCTCTGCTTGTGATAGATTTTTTAGGCTAAGTAGTGAAGCTGATTGCTGAACTGAAACATTGGACTTGAAGATTGTAACTGGTTTGACATCAATATAAAGTTGTTTCTTGGGATCCTGGTCTATATTACTAGTGAAGTGCATCTTTCTTTGTTAATTGTTTTCCTTCTATGTATGCCATATTGTCCATATTCCTCTGTAAAGAATAGTTTAAACAGGGTTAGGATCTACTGTATATCAGTAACCTTCTTTGGCTGAGAAATTTTTATCTTAATGTTTTCCTCATATTAGTTTATTTAAGAATGATTCAATATAGTTTAAACAGTTAGGAATGTTGGCATTCCCTCGTCCTTCTGTTGGCTTAAAACATTGTTCTTGAATGTGATTTCCATTATTTGCTATTAAAGTGAGACTAGAGAAGATATGGTTTGCCCTGATTCCTAGATTCTTTTCTCCAAAGGCAGATTCTGAAAGTTTCCCTTGGTGTTGACTGAAAGCAGACTAGGTTTAAAAGTACTTTATCTAATCTTAAGTTACACTTTGTTTTTATTATATGTTTTCATACTTTCTAAAGGTAATTATGTGGATTACTGGATTGTTTATCAATTAAGCTTCTTTAATAAAAACTTGCCCAAGAAGTCAATGGTTATCCCTGCACTTGGTTGGTTTTAAACAGTTACTTAAGACGCTTTTCTTGTTTGGACTGACTATAAATCCTCTGAGAAATTATTATCAATTTCCACCCCTCCGACACTTTATTGTTTCCATCCCATCACTCTAATCTCAATAATATTGTGGTATAGATGACTTTGCCCTTGGATCACTCTTGATGTTGTTGCTCAATTAAAGCCCAGATATGACTCCATAGCCCAATGGACTAAAAACCAGCGTTATATCTATCTTTTAGCCAAAGCTGTTCTATTTTCTTACAACTTCTCACGTTTGAAACTCTTTGCATTCAGGACTTTTCACCTCAAACAAAAATCATTCTCAACCATCCAAAAAACAAACAAACCCTTGGCCTTCATAACTAGCCTAATACCATAACCCCAAACTTCAAAGACAAATCCATCTTTGTACATATTGGAGAGATCCCTCTCCAGATTCAGGAGGGCTAGATCCTAGAATCCAAAAGTTGGTTGAAACGATGTTTTTTCTGTAATTGGACTCTGCCAATCTTGCTAATAAATTACAGATTCCTAATAGATGCCTTGAAAGCCCAGTGTCACCCTGCACATCAACAAGACATTGTGTTATTAAATCATGATTAAAAGAGTATCAGTGTTGAAGACAGAGTGTTGGGCAATTTATTTGAACAAATTGCTGCATTAAATTATCGACCAGGGAAACTCGTGAGCTTGTGATGGTGCCAGCAATATATATGCAGGAGTAGGCAACTAACTCTATGTCTAACTAAATTGTTTATGATTGATATAATATGCAAAGGAATACTTTAGACAAGGAAACCTAACTTAGGAGGTCCTGGTTGTCCCTCCCTACAGTATCATAGAGAAATCATTCATAAAACCAGAAACTTGAAATAAAGACAAGGCTATTCAAAAGCTGAAAGTAATATATTCTATAACTCTAACTCAATTAGTTTAAAAAGAGGAATAATATTGAAATGGTTCTTGGCTCAAGAAATCCACTTTCACCTCAATTACCACTTAATGAATCAGAGATTAAAACCAAGAACTTAAGATGGATAAATTATTAATGAAAGAAGCTCTTAACTTAAGAGACATGTAAAGTATTCCATTATAATTCATTCATCTTAATATCAAAAGAAGTCACACACAAATCCTTAAACATCTAAGCAATGAAATGAAACAAAATCTAATATGAAATAAAATGTTTCTCTCATCCTTTTAGAGTGAGCTCAATTCTCTTAAGAACAAGACAATTTATTCCATATACTACATTAAGGAAACTTATATCTAAAACTACATAAATTCCATAAATTCATATTCTACATTAACACAATTTACATCTAAAACTACATAATGGAAATATATGAAAAATGAAGTATCAATTGGATACAATGCTCTAAGAGTCCTCCCCTTGGAAAGGAGGAGGTACTCCTATTTATACAATGAGAGGAGTAACAAACTCATAATGATCATCCACTAATATCTCTAACCATCTAGACACATAACCCTATCCTCCATGATCTCATCCATAATCTTTTCCATGAGGTTTATCTTCTTAAATTCGAATTTGATCATCCAAGGCCACATAAAGGTGTCTTGGAAGCTTCCTTTGTGCCTACACATGTCAACAAACTCATGCTAATTGTTAGGTATAAGTATAAGCATATTATTTTCTAAGTTTTAGCCATAAATTCACTTTAAAATATTAAGAATTAATAAACTTTGGAAAAACATAGTTATGACCCAATAATGAGGTGAATGTAATGATATGGAGGTGGAATGGAGGTGACATGAAGGTAAAATGTGAAGATATTGATGAATAATGGAGTGAAAATAGAGACTATTTTGAGGCCCAACATACCCCCAAACTGAAGGTATTGCATGTCCTCATGCAATCTATTACATTACTTTTTGGTACTTGAGCTTTGGCCTAAACTCTGCATGAGATCATTTACTTAACTTTTGCAAAGCGTTATTTTGATGAACTACAACTTGGTTGGTTCTTGTGTTTCAACCATATTCTGTTTGTTGCGTTCATTGTATGATCTTTGCATAATGATAATGTGCTTTTTATGGCAGAGTATTTTTGTTGGAATGCATCATGGTTGGTTCTTGTGTAACAACCATGATTCTATTGGCATCCAATTAACTTTTAAATACTTTAGACAAAGCCATTTGTATGCTCATGTAATAGTAAATATATTTTGAAGGTAAGTGGGTTTAAAATGTGATATATAACTGTGGATATGAATGTGACAAAGCATGTATGTAAATGTATCCTTCCCATTAAACGGATGGCTTTGGCAATGAAAGGAAAGGAAGTGAAGTTTTTTTTTTTTCCAAAAATTATTATTCTAACATTTCAAGGAATTTAATGGTTAAAAGTTAGAAAATAGCATACCTTAACTTACCCTTCCAAAAATAGGTGAGAGTCGTGCATGTGTGACTGCAAACTGTTGTGAAAATGGTGGATGAAAGATGATCTGTATTGTCATATCAGCTACTGGATCCGCTGCTACTAGATGAAAAATCTGAGGAGTCTGCTGAACATGGCTGAAAGTTGTATCTGCTGCTGGATGATGAATCCGATGAGTTTGCTGAATATGGCTGAAAATCTATAAGGCTTGGAAGGTATAAAAAATATAGAAGTTACATTTTCCTCCCAGCCTTATTTATTGACTTGTCCTCAAGTGAAATACAATGAATACCATGAATGGAAATACAATGAATGGAAATTGGCTTCATCTGCTGCAAAATATGGGTCTTCAAGTCTTCAACGCTCGATGGCACAAATCTTGCTATGTGATTAAATGTGTCGATGTAGAACATAGCAAGAAGTTGTTGACTTAGTGGCCGTTAATGAATGCCCCTAGCCAACACAAGAGCTCCCACCATTGATTCCAATGGGAGTCAGGATGCCTAACACATCTTTGTAGGTACGAATAAATTTGTCGTGGTCGAGTCACCTACAAGATCCAACGAACAAGGGATATTAATGTACTCCCATTTTTCATTGGCAAGAGTACTTGCCATTAAGGCATGCAAGCCTCTAGGTGTTTTTTCAATGATACTTAGACTCTAGGACTTTGACTCAAGCAGGGTTTTATTGGCGGAAATGAAGGGGAATCGTGATGACAAGGAAAATGGAAATATGCTTGTAAAGATGTAAGGAAATGCATGATGTATGAACAAGAACTCTTGCTGTGAAAAATGGATATGGAAATGTCATGCGTTATAGATGTACAATTGATGGAATTCAAAATCTTTTCAGAAAGGGAGGTGGAAGGTAATGGTTGTGGAGATGGATTTGTCTTGAGAATTTTTCATGAATTTAGTCTTTGGAAGACTAATTTTCGTCACAATGTAGTCTCCGTAATGATCGCTTTGTCGTCCTGTAACCTGTAAAAAACTTGGTAGAAAGAAACATAAGTGTGTTCAAGAAGGAATGCGCATTTCCTTCATGATTCTTACGCAAAAATTTCATACCAAATAAAACAAATTAAGGACAATAAAAGTGTTGAAATTAACTTAATCATGATATTAAAATCAATCCATTCGTAAAAATAACCATGAAAAATAATACTCCCTGTTTGTGTCAGATAACTCATGAAATGTGCTCGGCAAAAAGATTGGCATTAGAAAGCTCTGTTGTGTCCTGCAGATTAGTATGTCACATAAAAGTATTCAACAGAAAATATTATGAGTTTAATGCCAACTTGAAGCTATCGAAACAAGATAATCATCATCCGTAAAATCCTCCAAATGTTTGATAAATCGATCCTCGAAATTTGTTTCCAAGTGTTCCATTATTTATTTTCAAATCTGCATGAATTTTGTGGAAATTTTTTTTAATTTTTTTTTTTTTTAATTTTGCACTTTGTACCAACTCTTGCACTTTCTCAGCTCCTATAATTTTCATGATTTTCTCAATTGCAGATCACCAAAGTTTTGTTTTGTACCAATATCCTCCACATGCCAATATTTGCCCTTTAAATCCTTCCAAACAATCACAAAACACATAACAAATTTTTATTTTTTATTTTTTATTTTTTAATGATAACAAAACAACATAAAAAAATATAAAATACATAACAATCATAACAATTATATACAACAATATAACAAATAATATGAAATTATAACTATTAATTAATGGAATTATAATAACATATTAATATATTAATATAATTAATACAATTAATATATTAATATATTAATACAATTTTTATAACAAACATTAATTAATAATTAAATAACATAACAAACAAACATATATAACAAATCATAATTACAATTATATACACCAAAACAAATAACAAACTACAACTATAAAAATGATTATATAATATATTAATACATTAATACATTAATATATTAATACAAATATAACAAACATTAAATAACTAACATAGACATCAACTTATAATATAATAAATTACAATTAACAAAAGAAAAATAAAAAAATTACAACTATATTAATATAATTATAACAACATATTAATATATTAATATAATTAATATATTAATACAATCATAATATATATTAATAAAAATCAAACATTAACTAAATATATAAATCAAAACAAATCAAAATAAAAATAAATACAATCTATGACAATAAATACAAAACAAAAACAAAAAAACTAAAAATGCAAACAAATCAAAAGAAATGCAAAACAAAATAGAAAATAAAATGCAAAATATGCAGGATAGCGGATTTTGCTGGTGCTGGACGAGGCCAAATAGGAACGACCGTGCTGCAAGAAAGAACGGCGCCAGCATTTTAGAGCTCGAACACAAAAGATAATGCTTGATTGCCTGCAACTCTCTCGAGTGCACAATCCTTGATTTCGCCGTGCTCCAGATTTTGCAGAACGTGAGCCCAGGCATTCAATTCGAGAGAACCTCATGTAAGCAGGGTCGATCTTAAAAAACAAAAACAGCGATCTCAGGCGGCCATGGATTCCCTTTTGCTGGCACAGCAAGGGCCTTAAAAGAGTGTCGAGCCAGGCATCGAGTATTTTTTTTTTTCTCTTCAGGGGTGGTGTAGATTCCCCCAACTGCTATAACGTTCGAGTCATTGATCAACCTGAAGTCCTGGGCATTACGCTGAGCAGCTTGCTCGACACCTTGTGAATGCTCTCGTTGATCATGGTTCTGCTGGTAACAAAAGGGGCATAGACAGATCTTGGCCATGTAATACATGTGGCTGTAAAGGTTTAGAATGCAGAGACAGGATTTACAGCGGAGAGGAGGATAGCGCAGCACGGGCATCTCTGGTGCTGTGCGGAACGGCTGTAGACTGCCGCCAGCGGAATTACACATTTACTGGATTTGATCTTGGAGCTCGGCTACAGTTCATTCGTATGCCATCCCTACTTTCCATCTCTAGGAAGTCCGCCATTGTTGAAGGCCCTCTAAGCTCAGCTTTGCGAATCGATCAGGGACCAAGGAAGTGGTGGGTTCGAGTCTGGATCTGCTGTGGATCAAACTATGAATTCTGCAAAGAAAGATATATCTAGAGACTTAAAAATAAAGAAACCAAATGTGAATGTGGCCTCCAGTCGTATCCGTCCTCTCAACTTCTAACGTTATGGTCTTGCCCGTCAGAGTCTTTACGAAGATCTATATCTTGCCTGCTGCCAATAATTTTTCCCACAACAGTGGACTTCACATGTGGAATTTGAGTGTAGTTATGATGGCGAGTTAACATAGGCGCAAAGGTGAACTGACACAGCGATCCAGCCACCGTTTATTGTAAGAGAAGCCACACATACAAACAGAGGAGTCGGTTTTGCACAAAATTTGGTGATGTATGTTGTTGCAGTTCGTTTCCTTTCATATAAGACGCATTATTATGTGTTTTGTTTGTTGTTTTGTTTTTTTTTATTGTTTTCATTTATTGTGAAAAGAAAAATTAAAAAAAATGAAATGTAACCTATAAAAAAAAATGCTATTTTTTTATTTTTTTTTTAAAAAGATTTTTTAATAATAATAATATATATGATATATATTATTATTATGTGGAATTTTTTATTTTTTATTTTTTTTTAACAAAAATTTAAAAAAAAAACTAAGTTTTATTTAAAATGTTTTTTTTTAATAATAATAATATAATATATATGATATATATATATTATTATTATGTGGAAAATTTTTTATTTTTATTTTTTAAACTAAAATTAAAAGAAAACTAATTTTTTTTATCACAAAATTCTTTATTGTCCTATCGCAGATAAATTTTCTAGCAAGAGTATTTTTATTTGAACAAAATCATCAGATTTTCTGATCTTCCTGATCGCACGAAGCGCAGGAAGAGAGCATACTCATCGCTTGATTTGTTTTTATTTATGCAGGGGGGGTGTTTTTGAAATGACGAAATTTAAAACTAGCTAAACATTAAAACATCAGAAAATTCAAACTTAAACTCCTTTGTGAAGATCCTGCTGTCACCAGGGTTCACAAATTATTTTGTCTAAAGAAAAATGCTAGTACTAAATTAAATTTCTAATGCCTAATCCTTTAGCACCATCCCCGGCAACGGCGCCAAAATGTTGGGCAATTTATTTGAACAAATTGCTGCATTAAATTATCGACCAGGGAAACTCGTGAGCTTGTGATGGTGCCAGCAATATATATGCAGGAGTAGGCAACTAACTCTATGTCTAACTAAATTTTTTATGATTCAATATAATATGCAAGGGAAGAGGCTCCTAACTTAGGAGGTCCTGGTTGTCCTTCCCTACAGTATCATAGAGAAATCATTCATAAAACCGGAAACTTGAAATAAAGACAAGGCTATTCAAAAGCTGAAAGTAATATATTCTATAACTCTAACTCAATTAGTTTAAAAAGAGGAATAATATTGAAATGGTTCTTGACTCAAAAAATCCACTTTCACCTCAATTACCACTTAATGAATCAGAGATTAAAACCAAGAACTTAAGATGGATAAATTATTAATGAAAGAAGCTCTTAACTTAAGAGACATGTAAAGTATTCCATTATAATTCATTCATCAATCACACACAAATCCTTAAACATCTAAGCAATGAAATGAAACAAAATCTAATATGAAATAAAATGTTTCTCTCATCCTTTTAGAGTGAGCTCAATTCTCTTAAGAACAAGACAATTTATTCCATATACTACATTAAGGAAACCTATATCTAAAACTACAGAAATTTCATAAACACAATTTACATCTAAAACTACATAATGGAAATATATGAAAAATGAAGCTTTATTCTATTCCATTATCAATTGGATACAATGCTCTAAGAGTCCTCCCCTTGGAATGGAGGAGGTACTCCTATTTATACAATGAGAGGAGTAACAAACTCATAATGATCATCCACTAATATCTCTAACCATCTAGATACATAACCCTATCCTCCATGATCTCCTCCATAATCTTTTCCATGAGGTTTATCTTCTTAAATTCGAATTTGATCATCCAAGGCCACATAAAGGTGTCTTGGAAGCTTCCCTTGTGCCTACACATGTCAACAAACTCATGCTAATTGTTAGGTATAAGTATAAGCATATTATTTTCTAAGTTTTAGCCATAAATTCACTTTAAAATATTAAGAATTAATAAACTTTGGAAAAACATAGTTATGACCCAATAATGAGGTGAATGTAATGATATGGAGGTGGAATGGAGGTGACATGAAGGTAAAATGTGAAGATATTGATGAATAATGGAGTGAAAATAGAGACTATTTTGAGGCCCAACACAGAGCATAGAAGAACAAAATATTGAAGACCGATTTGCGGGGATTACGGCTAAGATTGATTATCAAAAGCCTAATCCCCCAAATTAAAACACAGTCAAAAGAAAATCATAATTGTTTAACAGACAGAAAGGCCTCTACCACCACTTTTTAGGTGAATTGATTCCTCCCAAATACCATAAGTGCCAACTATGCCTCAAAGCATTCAAATAGAGGCCGAAGTTATTGATCAAACGAATATATTCGCCTCATCGCAACCAGAGATTTACTTCTGCAAGGAACTTAAATGCTAAAAATATATGCAGAGTTACTCCAAACATGACACAAAGCCTCAAAGTCAATAAAAGCTCCCAACGAGCTTAATTCATAAATGTAAAAAAGTTAATATAGACAGAATGTTTGTAAACTTTGCCATCAAGCCCCAGAAAGGCCAAGAAGTCTTGAATCTGTATTAATTGTCCTGAAAGATATTTTATCAGATCTCACCTCCTCATTCTTCTATAAATACTCGTGTAGAAGATAAGAAAATGTTGGTTGCAGAACTTTGAAATACATCTAATATTAAAATTATGACTGTAAATAGTGTTCACTGGCCCTTGGAGATCTGCTTGTGATAGATAAGTTAGGTTGAGATGAGTAGATGATTTCTAAACTCAAGTATTGGACTTAAAGCTTTAACTAGTTTGGAGCATCAATACAAGCTGCTTTATGGGATCCTGGTCTATGTTGACGGTGATTTTTTTCTACTTGTAACTTGTTATTTTGTTTATGTTTTCACTGTGTTTCATTTTCTCTTATAAATAACAACAATGCATAGAGTTAGGACCTACTATATATCAGTAACCTTCTCTGACTGAAAATATTTATTTATATGTTTTCTTCCAAACTGTGTTATTTGGGAATGATTTAATTCAGTTTAAGCATAGGAATGCTGGCGTTCTCTCATCTTATTGCCTTCGCTGAATATTATTCTTGAATGTTATGGTCAGTATTAGTTAAGTAGATATGAATTATGGAAGATATGGTGTGCCTTGGTCCTAATATTATCCCCAAAGACTGTTTGAATGTTTCTCTTGGAATGTGTTAAAAACTGGCTAGTTTAGAAGTACTTACCAGATCTTAGGCCATTCTGTGTTATATTTGTGTTGGTATTGAAAGTATCCAAGTAAAGCAGATCTAGGAGAGGATTTGTGGTGAGCCTGGCTCGCTAGTTTCTACTCCAAAATTTTCCTTCAAGTTTCCCTTTTTTTTTTAAATGTTTTCTATTGAAAGTGTATCAAAGGCTGGCTAGTTTAAAAGTACTTACCAGATCCTGGGCTACTCTTTGTTCTGCATCTGTTTAATTTTCCTTCTTGTTGTATCATTTCATTCCATAAATCAATCTTCAAAGAGATCCTTAGACATAGATGACTTGCCCGATGGACCACTCTTGCCTCTTGTTGTTCCAATTAAACCCTATTATGACTCCATAGCCCAATGGACTAAAACCTGCAATTATCTATCTTCCTGGCCAAATCTTGTTCTATTTGCTTGCAACTTCTCACCTTTGAAACTCTTTGCACTTAGGACTTTCCGCCTCAAACAGTAATCATGCTCAACCATCCAGAAACCAAAACAAATCCTTGGACTTCATAGCTAGCCTAATATTATTACCCCAAACTTCAAAGACAAATCCATATTTTCACTTATTGGAGAGATCCCTCTCCGGATTAAGGAGGGCTATATCCTAGAATCCAAAAGTTGGTTGAAACGATGTTTCTCCCTGAGATCGGACTTTTCCAATCTTGCTGATTATAGGGAGCGAACAAGACCAAATATGATCTCTAGTTGGTCATCATTAAGATTGACAGTGTCATTATTATATTCTATGTTTAAAGCCTTCAAAATTTGTGTGCTATATACATTTTGGGTAGCTACCTCATTAAGGGGAACAAATATTTAATTCTGGAGATTTATTGCTCTAAAATAAATGGCATCTGATTCTTTGAAGTGCTTTTGTCAGCCTTGTTAACTGCCACTCTATCAGCAAAGTCAGTTTTTTGATTTTCTCTATTTATATTTGACAAAATTATTTTAACAAGAGTATTAGCTGAGGTGCTAGTACTACTAAGGTCTGCACTATGTTTTTCATTATTTTGAGTGCCTTTCTCTTTGTTTTTATTAGAATTTATAGCCACTGTCTTGTCCTTTTGTTTTGCAATTTTGGGTTTATTTACAGTGTTGTTTTGTGAAGATTTTTCAGAGATTTTTTTGTTGGGAGTTTCTAGATTCTTCTTGCTTCTAAGGTCAATTTCCTTTGTGGTTTCTATGATGACATTTTCCATTTCCTGATAGTAATATTCATATTCTAGTCTCTTTTCATCATAGGGTGTATATAGACCTTGTTTTCTATTGTAATGGACTTCAAAGTCGTCATTATCTACTCCCAACATATTGATATCATCATCCTTTGTTTTCTCTATTGTGTCTTCAACCTCACTTACATAATTTTGACGAAAGGGAGGAGTGATCTGTTGATCATCTTCCCTTGGTCTGTTCTGAGGCTGGTTTCTTCTGAAATTCTGATTTTGGTTCTGATTTCTGTTTTGAGGAGCTATTTGGTTTTGACTTGCTTGAGCTATCTCAAGTATGATAATCTTCTTCATCATCTCCTACATCATTCTTTCCATCTTTGAGCTGGATGTGGAAGGTGTGGATTCCTCTCTGAAGGACACTCTCTTCTCATTTTTCATTCTTTCTCTTTTCTCCATTAAGTTAACTTCCACAGTAAGAGCTCCTTTTTGAATTTCTTCAAGGGTTAAAGAATCTCTTTCTCTCATCTAGGCCATCTTAGGATCAAATCCTTCAGGCAACTTATTTAAATCTGAGCCTTGTGGAGGTTTTAGGTCTAGGGGAAGGGCATTGTAAACTCTATTAAACCTAGTACAATAGTCATGTACACTTTCCCCTGCGTTTCTTTGGATATTCTTGTAATCAAAAAGTATTTGAAGATGGTTTTTCATTAATTCCCATTTGTTTAAGAATGTATGATGGAAGTCTTGAAGATCATTTATACTGTGGGGGGCTAAGCCTTTGAACCATTTTCTTACTTCTCCCCCTAAAATCTGAGAAAATAATCTAAGCTTGACAAATTCATCATCAATTTCATTTCTGTCAAAGTAGTCATTCATCTTATCCACATGTTTTGAAGCAGTAGTAGAATTACTGGCATCATACAATGCTATTTTGGATTTATAGTCCTGTGGAAGATTGACTAAGGGCAAAGGAAGGACCAACGGGGCATACTAGGCTGCCATGATAGGGGGTGGAGGTGGATTTACAAGAGGTGGATTAACAAGAGGGAAAGTGGGTTGGAGTGGAGTGGTTTGGACAGTGAATGTAGGATGAGAAGATGTGGATGGAGTAGGAATAGATTGCTGAGCTGATCTTGGATGAGAGACACCTAAATTGTAAAGGAAATTTAAATCAGGTGGTGTGGTTTCTCTACTACCATGATGTTCACTTTGTTCTGGGGATGAAAGTGAAGAATCTGAATCTAGCTGATCTAAATCGCTAAGTGACCTGGTTCTAAATGGATTTCTTAAGTCAACTTGTGATTGTTGCAGAGCTACAAGATTTTCAGGAACTGAATTAGCTCTCAAGGGTGATCTGAAAATAGTTGAAAATTTAATCTTAGCAGACTTCCTAAGGATACTTTCAGCGTTATCAACTATCTCAGGTGGGTTTGAGTCAGGGTAGGCTCTAGTATGAATCTTTCTAGAAGCCACTATGCTGTGTTTTTTAGACGCAACTAAACAAGAAAATTTTAACCAGATATGACAATCTTTGAGAGGCCAACTGATATTTTTAGACGAGAAAATTTTAATCATAAAAATCCTCTAACTGAGTTTAAAAGATGTTGTGACGATAATGGGTCTTCTCAATGGAGTCTTAAGGTCTATTTTATGATTGTGGAGTCGCCAAATGGAAGTTTTTAGCTCTTTTGGAGGTAAAAGGTTTAATGGTCCACCACCATGTTTATTGAATACCAATATGAAATATTTTTGGGTTTTCTGAGTTATTTTTCAGTCCTATGGGTTCTAAAAGTATCCTAAATCTGTTTCAACACTTAGCTACGGTGCTGAGACAAAGACAATCTACTCTTATGGCTAAGCTAGCTGATCCTTCAAGGTTAGATAAAAAATTATGAGAATCCTAAGGTTACCTTAGTTTGTCACTGATTCAAACAAGTTTTATCATGATTACTGTTTCCTTGGTAGTGCTTGAAAGGGCTGCTTGTACTCAAGGGGTCTTTTAAAAGATATTAAGGGTACCTAAGACAAAATTTGACTCAGTCCCCAGTGGAATCGCCAGAAATGTTAGCTCCCTATAATTTGCAAGATTGGAAAATACAAACTGTAGAGAGAACACTTGAACCACTTTAGGATTCTAGGATCTAGCCCTCCTGAATCCAGAGAGGGATCTCTCCAATAAGTGCAAAGATTGATTTATCTTTAAGGCTTTTGGTTTTGATATTAGGCTAGTTATGAAGAATGATGGTTTTTGTTTGTTTTGGATGGTTGAGCATGATTATTAGTTGATTGAAATGTCCTAAAAGAAATATTTTCAAAGGTGTGAAGTTGCAAGCAATCAGAAAAAGTTTTGGCGAAAAAGATAGAAATAACACTAGTTTTGAGTCCATTGGGCTATGGAGTCATAAAAGGGTTTAATTGTGGAACAATTCAAGAGTGGTCCAAGGGGAAAGTCATATATATCAGAATATGTTTTGGATTAAATGATGGAATGGAAACAATAAAAGTGTTGGAGGGGTGGAAACAGATAATAATTTCAACTAGGATTTATAGTCTGTCTGAACAAGAAAATCCTTTTAAGAAACTGTTCAAAACCAACCAAAGGGAAGGGCTCACTGTAAACCTCTTTGGACAAGCTCATATTAAAGATAACTCAAGATACAAACAATCCAGTAATCCACATAATTACTTTCAGAAAGTATGAAAATAGATAAGAAGAACAAAATGTAGCCTAAGATCAGATAAGATACTTTTAAATCTAGCTTGCTTTCAACATACACTTAGGGAAACTTTTAGAATTACGTTTGGAAGAAGAGGCTAGGAAACAGGGCACACCATAACTTTTCTAGTCCAACTTTACTAAGAAAATAATGAAAATAACATTCAAGAACAATATTTAAAGTAAACAGTAGGATGAGCGAACACCAACATTCCTAACTACTTGAACTGTATTGAGTCATTCGTAAATAAACAATTTGGAGGAAAACATTAAGATAAAGCTTATCAGTCAGAGAAGGATACTATAAACAATAAATCCTAACTCTATGCTTGATGTTCTTTATCATAGAATAATGGACAATATGGCATACATGAAAGGGAAAAACAATAACAAAAAGAAGCACTTCACCAGTGATATAGACCAGGATCCCAAGAATCAGCTTGTATATTGATGTCAATCCAGTTACATTTTTCAAGTCCAATGTTTCATTTCAGCAATCATCTTCACTTCTCAGCCTAGCTTATTTAATCACAAACAGAGCTTCAAGAGCCTTTGAACACTATTTACATGTAGAATTTTCGAGCACAAGTATATTTCAAAGTTCTACAACCAACCCTTTACAATGAGCTCCTCAAGAAGATTTTATAAGAAAATAAGGAGGTCGAATGAGATAAAAGATCTTCTAAGTTAAATTAATACAGTTAATTCTTATCGGCCTTTGAGGGGCTCAATGGAGAAGTTTACAGATATTTCCTCTACATTAATTGTTTTACATTAAGTATTAAGCTTGCTGGAAGCTTTTGTTGACTTTTAAGGCTCTGTGTCATCTTTTTAATAATTCTGTTGATAGTTTATATTATCTTCTTTGATTCTTAATAACTATTCATCTATATTGGGGTAGATATGCTCTGTTCTGGTCATTACTCGGCCCTCTGTTGAATTATTTGGGGCTACAAGTGGCTTTTAGGTAGCTGAGAGGAATCAATTAGCCTCTGATATGGCAGTGGAGGCATTCTCAGTCTGATAGATATTTTTTATTTTCTTTAAACACTGTTAATTTGATTTGATTCTGTGTGTTAGGCTTAATTAGGCCTAAATTCTGTCTCTGTGCTTTAACTGTGTTGAATCTATTGGATTAGGCTTTTGATTGTCGATCTTAGCTGTAATCCATTAAAACTGTGAAAACAATCTTCAAATCTTCAGTTCTAGTTCGACTGGATATTCATACTGATACTCTTTGATTGATTCAAGCTTTACTATGTCTTGTTGATGTGTAGGTGCATAGAGGCTTCATAATGGTATTAGTGCTCATGATGCACTTTATAAAATGTGGTTTTGAACCCTGCGAAATGATTTCTCTCATGAACAAAGGCATGGGGAATCGTCATTCCCGACCTTTGGTTTTCTTTTAATATAATGGAAAAACCATTAAAAACCTAAAAGATACACAAAAACGTTATAAAATCCTACGTGGCTGGGTAAAACTACTTTAAAGGTTGTGGTTAGGAGCATGGTCGTTGGATGACAGCATCCAACGGTGGAGATTGCGCGTTGAGAGTTAAAGGAAGCGGTTGGAAGAATGGTGCAGATTAAAACCGGGCCGTAGATCTGTGTTGATCGAAGGTCAAGATAAACCAAGGAAACATAATGTGAAGGGGTCACATATATTATGAAATGGCGGAAAATGTAAAGAAATGGGGTTAAAACCTTAATCAGCAATGAAAAAGGCACAGAGGAAAATTGGGGTTTCACGGATGATCCTGAACCGTTAGATCAGATAGGCCTCAGAGATCAATGGTTGTGGTTGATCGTGAAATCCCTTGGTGTATGGCGAAGGGCGATGGTGTAATTCTCAAATTAAATCTGAGCTATTGATCTACAGAGATCAATGGCGAGGAGCGAACACGATGAAACGTGACATAAAAGGGGAAAGTGGTTTCAGCTTAAGAAACCGAAAGTATCGCACAACAGAAGGGGAGGAAGGTGGTTTTTCCTTTTTGAATGCGATATGCATCATAGGGTGACATGTAGCATTTCAATACCACTCATATCGTGTGATTTCTGAGAATTATCCTTCGGGCATAAATCTAGGCAAAAATGTGCATTGGCCAATATATCTAAGGTCTCAGATCGGACGGCTAAAGGAAGAGTGTGATATCAACAAGATGCACGGGCGGTAGTAGGGTGGGCAGAGCATAAGTGGTTTCAATTTGAGCCATCAAATCAAATATTGGATGGCCAAGATCAAATCTGAAGGAAGGCAGGACCCACAGTAGTCGAGCCTGTTGGGATTAATCTGAACCGTCAGATGTAAAGGATCAATGATGGAGTTTGAATTTGGGGTTTAAATGGAATAAAATATGAGGTAGAGAAAGGGGTTAATATGGGTTGTTGATCTGCAGAGATCGACGGCAGAGATCGGTTAAAAGAAAATTATACAGGGGTTTTCATGTTTTTAACCAAGGTCAAAAGGACTGATCTGGACCGTTAAATCTCAGAGCACGAATGGCCCATATGTAATCAGAGGATTACGATCAATGAGGGCATAGACAGAGGAGCGCCGATGTGATTAGACGTGGACCATCGATTTGAATATCATATCGACAGTGGGAAATGAATCGGGAGGTAACCAATCGGAGGTGGTAAATAAAATATATAACACGCCCAATGAAAAATTCCGACGCGAGATTGCACTGGAAATATGATTGGTTGATGATCAACGGTCGAGAAATGGTTTAACCAATGAACGGCAAACCCCTTTATAACATATGAAAATAAAAATTTTAATGGAATACAAATTTTTTTGCATTCGGGGAGGGTTTATTTATGAATTTTGGTGCCCGATTGCGGGGCCTTTGGATACATCAATAAGATGAAGTGATTGGGGATATATACATAAGAGGGGAAAATCAAAATCTGGATAATGGAGGGGCCTTTTCAGTCTACCCATTAGAAAATATCCGATGCAAGATCCTGTTGACTGTCAATCGGCTTTTTAGATCGACGGTCCTTTTTATTAAAAAGCATTGCACCGACGGGTTTAATACAAACATAGGAAAAAGTAGGTTTTATGATTTTACAAAGGGAAAATATGATCAGGGAAGGTTTATACAAATTTTTAAGCACCCGATAAAGAACTCAAGGTTATGCGAATAAAGCAAAGGATCGGGGCTTATATAAAAAGGGCCAATCACATCGGAGGTTTCATAAAAGCCAAAATACTTGCGCTCTCTGATTTTTCTGATGCGATAAATTCTCGGGATCATTAGCGCTTGGTTCCAAGGCATGGGTTTATGGTGGGGAAGTGGTTTAGGGCTTAGCCCAAAGGGGCTTAGGCCCATAGTTAAAAAACATATTTTTTATGAAATTTTCAAGGTTTTTCAATGGATTTGGGGCTTTCGGTAAGGTTTAAAAAGAGTTTTAAGCCTTATAAATGGATTTTCATGAAGGGGAAAGGGGAATAAATGAAAAATGGAGGAATTTTATGAGGAAAAAGGGGGTAATTAAGGTTAATGATGAAGGGAAAAAGGAGTAAAATGAGGAAAAATGGGGATTTTTACAGTAGTCTTTTCTTCATGAAAACAAAAGAATTTCTGAGTTTAAAAGGGAAATAGTAGTGAAGATTAAACAAAGGGCATGATGTCTTCATAAGACTTCAATAATTTAAAATTTTTTCAATAAAACTTGTTTCTTGAAGGCTTCAAAAATTGATTTAGCCACCTTTTTATATAACAAATTTTATAGGTGGCTAACACTTCAATCTTCATTCTAATTTGATGATATCCTGAACGAAGATCCAACTTGGTAAAATAAGTTGCTCCATGTAATTCATCCAATAATTAATCGATCACGGGAATGGGAAATTTATCTTTAATGGTGAGCTTATTGAGCTCTCTATAATCTGAAAACATGCACCATGATCCATTCTTCTTGTGTACCAATACTACAGGAGCAGAGAAAGAACTTTGACTAGGTTGAATTATACCCGCCTCTTACATTTTTGCAATCATATGTTCAATTTCGCTCTTTTGGACATAAGGATATCTATAAGGCCTGATGTTTCGAGGAACACTTCCTGGAATCAAATTAATAGCATGATCATGATCACGAACAGGTGGGAGTTCTTTGGGAGTTTCAAACACCTTGGAATGATTGTCCAAGACTTGTTGGAGATTTGCATAAATAGATGATTTTGATGTTGGAACTTCTAGTGATCATAATTTTGCAATTACGCCTCATTTTTCTTTCTTTAGAAGGTTTTTCATGACATTAGAGATTATTATATTTCTTGGCTTCCCTGCAATACCCCATAATTTAACTTCCTTTCCTTCTGAAAAAAATTTCAAGAAACGTTCTAGAAAATTAAAAGCTAACGTCCCCAAAGATTGTAACCATTGTACTCTTAGTACAACATCAACACATCCCATAGGAATGGAAAGCATTGGAATATTCAATACATATTCCCCCATGGTTAGCTTTATATTATGGCATTTTCCAGAGAAATTTATATTTCCTCCATTTGTAACCATCACTTGAAATTCTGGTGCTGCATATAGGAAACAATTCAATTCCTTAGCTACCTTACAATGAATAAAATTATGGGTGCTACCTGAATCAATAAACCCTATTACCTTTTTCTTCTTGATATGTCCTTGTATTTTGAGAGTTTGAGGAGTGGTAATTCCTGCCAATGCATTACACGATATGGTCAGACTCATTTCTTTCTCTTCTAGGGCTGGTTCCTGGTGTATATCCTCTTCTTTTTCATTTTCTTCTTCCTCTTCACAATCTATGTAAAATAATTTCTTCTTAGAACACTTATGACCTTTAGTGTATTTTCTATCACAACTGTAGTAAAGCCCTTTTTCTCTTTTTTCTTCCAATTTTTGTGGTGTCAACCTTGTAGGTTGTGTAAATCTAGGCGTAGCAACACTTCTTTATAGAAGTGAGTGGTAGGCTTCCTTGTCACCATAATTTTACATTCACTTTTTCTTGCCAACCTGAATTCCTTCTCCAATGAATCAGGTTCCAAAAAGCGAAATTCATGTTGGATGTTATCCTTTAAAGTACCTATGAAGAGATCAATCTTGTGTTCCTCTGGAATATCAGTTACCCTTATATTCAATTTTTGGAATTCCTCAATGTGATCCCCCACTAAGCCCTTTTTTTTGAGATTTATCAATTGGCTAAAGAATGTGTTTCTCTTTGTATCCTCATAATATGCTATCATTTCCTCCATAAAAATTGACCAAGTGACAATTTTTTTACGGGAGGAAAGTCATCGATACCATACAAATGTATTTTGTTCTAAATGTAAAGTTGCAATGCGTACCTTTTGTGTGTTTTGCGCATTATGGAGATCAAAATATTGCTCCATCTGTAGTATCCATGTTACAGGATCCTTTCCATCAAACTTCCTCATATCCATTTTTGGAATATGGTGGTTCTTCTTGCCAACATTAGAGTTTATGAAGTCACGATTAACATTTATTTTGTTCTCATCATGAATTTCCTCTACTATCTTTTCACCATTAGGAAACATTTCTTGTATCAACTTTGTCAAACCGTCCATGTCTGCTTTTAGATCATTCTTCATGTTTTCCATGTTTTCTTTCATTTTTTCATCGAACTTAGCTTCCATGTCATCCATCTTAGATTCCATGCCATTTATCTTAGATTCCATGCCTTTCTTCAAAACATCCATCTCATTTTTTGTTGCTCTTTGCGAGAGCGAAATTTGGTGCACTTGCTCTTGTAATTTTGATAGATCATGTTGCAATTCTTCATCTTCATGAGTTTGCAGAGAGCCTTTCCTCAAGTTTACAAGAGGGTATTACTTCACAGGGAATGTTTTTTTAACCCAATACTGATATATATTCTACAATATACCTTTGGAATCAATTCAAATTGATTCTTCAAACATGACTTATGCAATTCGTAAAAACAAATACACACTTTTTTATTGCTTTTGAGGAGCTTGATATTGAAATTAGATTATCTTTGTGATTATGGCTCTTCAATATCTAAAATTGGGAACTGAGGTAGCCTTTTGAATTATCTTTTGAATGCCACAGGTCTAACTTGATTTGGATTCTCCAAAGCAAAGTTATCCCCAATATCCCACAATGACCAATTATGGACTGGTTCAGTAGAGCGCAATTGTACGACTTGCCACATGTCACTGTTTCATATTTTAGCTCTGAAATTGATAGGAAAAAAACTACAGTCCATGTACTTGCGACCAATTTTTACGGCACTCCAACCCGATGCTCAAAGAGAGAGTTATGAATATTTTCCCACGATAACCTCTTTGAGATGAAATTCAGGAGCCTACAAAAGTGCTACCTTCCACAGATCATATCTACGAAAATATTCCGAACCAAGCTCTAAAATGTTTTGATGAGTTTCTTCAAGATTTCAGCTTCGTTCCCTAAAAATTGCAGATTCTGAACCTTCGTAGAAAAAACGTTATAGCACAAATTCCACGATGACTTGTTTAGATTAAATTGAGGAGCCTTCAAAAATACCTAACTTCCATAGATCATATATCCAAAAATATTGTGAACCAAGCTTTGAAATTGTTTGACAATGTTTCTCAGTATTTCGGCTTCGCACCCTAAAAATTTCAGCTTCTGAAACTTCGTAGAAACAAATTTATAGTGAAAATTCCACGATGACCTGTTTGGAGCAGTGAAACCCTAGAATCCAAAGCTCTGATACAAAATATTGTGAAACCAGCTCCAAAAATAGAAGAAAAGAGATTTCAATGCCTTATAAATAAGCCAATTCAAGGGGGAAACCTCCAATACATTACATTAATGAACAATTCTTGGATGATACAAATTACAAAACCTCCTTTCTATATATAGGAGTCCATGGGGCCATAATGTAATCCTAGTGGGGCCACAATATAATTCTATCCAACCTAACAATAATAATTTAAGGGCACAATAATAAAAATATGGGGGTTAGAGGGGTGCAATAATAACAATAAATGGGTTACACTAATAACAATAAGGGACTATACTAGTAATATAGGGACCTAACATAACCTAACCTTAACCTTGTCTTTACCCTTAACTTAACCTTAAAATTCACTATAACCTAACCCTAACCTTGAACAAACCCTTAACCTTACCTTAACCTTATGCTTAACCCTAACCTTAACCTTAACATTACTAAACCCGTAACTTTAACCTTAACCTTACTAAAGCCGTAACCTTAACCTTTACCTTAACCTTAACTATAACCTAAACCTAACCTTGAAAAAACACTAACCTTAACTCTAACTTTACTATTGACCTAACCTTAACCTTAACCTAACCTTATCGTTACCCTTAACCTTGACCTTAACCTTAACTATAACCTAACATTAACCTTGACCAAACCCTTAACCTTAACCTTATCCTAACCTTAACCTTAACCTTAGCTTAACTATAACCTTACCCTTAACCCTAACCTTGACCTTAACTTTAACCTAACTCTAATCTTTAACAAACCCTTAACCTTTACCTTAACCTCACTAAACCCGTAACGTTAACCTTAACCTTAACCTTACCCCCTTAACCTTAACTAAAACCTAACCCTAACCTTAACCAAACCCTTAACTTGAACCTTAACTTGAACCTAAACCTTAACATTAACCATAGCCATAACCTTAACCTAACCTTAACCTTAACCTTACCCTGACTATAACCTTACCTTTAACATTAACCTTGACCTTAACTATAAACTAACCTTAACCTTTACCAAACCATTAAACTTAACTTTAACCTGACTAAACCTTTAAGTTTACCCTTAACCTTAACCAAACCTTAACCTTAACCTTAACCTTAACCTAACCTTAACCTTAACTTTAGCTTAACCTTGACTTTACCCTTAACCTAACCTTAACCTTTACCTAACCCTTAACCATGACCAAACCCTTACCCTTAACCTTAACCTTAACTTTACCCTTAACCTAACCTTAACATTGATGTTACCCTTAACATAACCTTAACCTAGACCTTAACTTGAGGTTACGATTATGGTTAAGGTTAAGGTTAAGGGTAAGGTTAAGGTTACGTTAAGGGTAACCTAACCCTAAACTTAACAAAACCTTAAGGTTAAGGTTGGGTTAAGGTTAATGTTATGGGTTTAGTCAGGTTAAGGTTAAGGTTAAGGTTAAGGTTAAGGTTAGGTTAAGGGTAAAGTCAAGGTTAAGGTTATGGTTATGGGAAAGTTAAGGTTAAGGTTAAGGGGTTAAGGTTAGGTTAAGGTAAAGTCAAGGTTAAGGTTAGGTTTAGGTTAAGGTTATGGTTATGGGAAGGTTAAGGTTAAGGTTAAGGTTATAGTTAAGGTCAAGGTCAAGGTTAAGGTTAAGGTTAAGGTTAAGGTTAAGTTATCTTAAGGTAAGGTTAGAGTTAGGTTAAGGTTAAAGTTAAGGTTAAGATAAGGTTAAGTTTAAGGTTAGGTTAAGGTTAAGGTTTAAGGTTACGGGTCTTAACCTTAACCTTCACTATAACCTACCCTTGACATTAACCTTAACCTTAACCTTAGTCAGGTTAAGGTTAAGGTTAGGGGTAAAGTCAGGGTTAATGTTAAGGTTGAGGTTAGGTTAAAGGTAAAGTTAATGTTAAATTTAATTTTTGGTCAAGGTTAGGGTTAGGTTAAAGTTAAGGTTAAGATAAGGTTAAGGTTAAGGTTATGGTTATGGTTAAGGTTAAGGTTAGGTTAAGTTAAGGTTAAGGTTAAGGTTTGGTCAAGGTTAGGGTTAGGTTATAGTTAAAGTTAAGATAAAGTTTATGGTTAAGGGTAAGGTTAAGGTTAAGATTAGGTTAAGGGTAAAGTTAAGGTTATGGTTAGGGTAAGGTCAGGGTTATGGTTAGGTTAAGGGTAAGGGTTTGGTCAAGGTTAGGGTTAGGTTTATTTAAGGTTAGGTTAAGGTTAAGGTTAAGGGTTTGGTCAAGGTTAGGGTTTAGTTATATTTAAGGTTAAGGTTAAGGTTAGGGGAAGGTTAAGGTTAAGGGTTTCGTCAAGGTTAGGGTTAGGTTATAGTTAAGGTTAAGGTAAGGTTAAGGTTAAAATTACAAGTTTATTCAGGTTAAGGTTAAGGTTAAGGTTAGGTTAAGGCTAAGGTTAGGTTAAGGTTAAGGTTACAGGTTATTATGTTAGTGTATCCCCCCTTATTGTTATTGTTGTACCACTGTAACCCCCATATTGTTATTATTGTGCCCTTACAATATTATTGTTAGGTTGGCTAGGGTTACATTATGGCCCCATGGACTCCTATATATAGAAAGGAGGTTTTGTCATTTGTATCATCCAATAATTGTTCATTCATGTAATGTATTGGAGGAATCCCCCTCAAAGTGTCTTATTTCTAAGGTGTTGATATCTCAAGTTTCTTCTCTTTTTGGAGTTGGCTTCACAACATTTGGTATCAGAGCTTTGGATTGTAGAGTTTCGTTGCTCCAAATAGGTTATCGTGGAATTTTTGCTATAACGTTTTTTCTACAAAGTTTCAGAAGATGAAATGTTTATGGTGCGAAGCCGAAATCCTGAAAAATAGCATCAAAAAATTTTAGAGCTTGGTTCGCAATATTTTTGAAGATATGATCTATGGAATGTAGTGTTTTTTCAGGCTCCTGAGTTTCATCTCAAAGAGGTTATCTTGGGAAAATCTTCATAACTCTCTCTCTGAGCATCGAACTGGAGTGATGTAAAAATTGGTCACAAGTACATAGACTGCAGTTTCTTTTCTATCAATTTCAGAGCTAAAATATGAAACAATGACATGTGGCAAGTTGTACAAGTTTACTCTACTGAACTAGTCCATAATTGGGTCATTATGCGCGATTGGACATAACTTTGTCTTGAAGAATCCAAATTAGGTCAGACGTATGGCATTCGAAAGAAGATTCATAGGGTTACTTTAGGGCCGAATTTTAGATATTGAAGATCTGAAATCATAGAGAGAATTCAGTTCCAATATATAGATCCTAAAAAGCAAGAAAAAGGTGTGTATTTAGTTTTTAAAATTGCATAACGTTTGTTTGAAAAAGCAGTTTGAAGTTATTCCAAGGGAATATTTTAGAAATTTTATTAGTATTGGGTTCTATAATGGCTCCCAAAAATAATCCATACCCTTTAAGCCCTCAGAAAGCTATACTATGACGCATGAAGAGGAAGAATTGTAGTATGAGATATCAAAATTATAGTACCAAGTGCAACAAACTTTGATCTTACGAAGAGCAACCGAAGTTGACATAGATGTTTTAAAAGCAGAAATGGAGGCTAAGTTGGATGGTTTGAAGGATCAAATGAAATATAATATGGATGATAAAGTAGTGGAAGATCACATCGAGCATCAACAAAAAGTTCTCCAACTCTCAAAGGATAACCTAACTTTGGTGCAGAATCAAATGAAACAACAGGAATATCAACATCACATCGAAAGAAGTTATGAAGAAGTCACAGAAACAAGAACTCAAAAAATATGATCAATTTCAGAGTATCTCAGCAAGTGGAAGAACTTTCCTACAGAAGTTTCCACATGAGAGGATGAGAATTTTATACAGAAGCATCAAGAAATAATCAAGCGTTGAGGACAACACTTCTTTGAAGGAGAGGGGCATCTTAGGTCCCTATATTACTAGTTTAGTCCCTTATTATGTTAGTGTATCTGCCCTTATTGTTATTGTTGTGCCCCTGTAACCCCCATATTGTTATTATTGTGCCCTAACATTATTATTGTTAGGTCGGCTAGGGTTACATTGTGGCCCCATGGACTCCTATATATAGAAAGGAGGTTTTTTCATTTGTATCATCCAAGAATTGTTCATTCATGTAATGTATCGGAGGTTGCCCCCTCGAAGTGGCTTATTTCTAAGGCGGTGATATCTCAAGTTTCTTCTCTTTTTGGAGATGGCTCCACAACAAAGGATAAGGTTATGTTTAAGGTTAAGGTTAGGTTATAGTTAGGTTAAGTTAAGGGTAAAGTTAAGGTTAAGGTTAAGGTTATGAGTTTAGTCAGGTTAAGGTTAAGGTTACGGGTTTAGTGAGGTTAAGGTTATAGTAAAGGTTAAGGTTAATGTAAGGTTAAGGTTAAGTTTATGGGTTTAGTCAGTCAAGGTTAAGGTTAAGGTTAAGGGTAAATTCAAGGTTAAGGTTAAGATTAGGTTAGGGTTAAGGTTAAGATTAGGTTAAGGTTAAGGTTAAGGGTAAAATCAAGGTTAAGGTTATGTTAAGGTCAAGGTTAAGGTTAGGTTAAGGGTAAAGGTTAAGGTTAAGGTTAAGTTTAAGGTTTGGTTAGGTTAAGGATAAGGTTAAGGTTAAGGTGAAGGTTAAGGGTAAGGTTAAGGTTAAAATTAAGGTTAGCTTAAATTTAAGGTTACGGTTAAGGGTTTGGGAAGGTTAAGGTTATGGGTTAGTTTATAGTTAAGTTTAAAGGTAAGGTTAGCGTAAGGTTAAGATAAAGTTGAGGTTAAGGTTAAGGTTAACCAAACCTTATCTTAACCTTAAGCTTAAGCTCAACCTTGCCCTTAACCTAACCTTAACTTGACTAAACCTATAACTTGAACCTTAACCTAACCTTAACCTTGACTTTACCCTTAACCTAACCTTAACCTTAACCTTAACTTTACCCTTAACATAACCTTAAATTTGACGTTTACCTTACCCTTAACCTTACCCTGAACCTTTACCCTAACCTTATCCTAACGCTAACCTTAACCGTAACCTTAACCTAACTTTAACCTTGACCTTGACCTTAACCTTCACCATAACCTTAACCTTAACCTTAACCATAACCTTAAAGATAAGATTAAGGTTATGGGTTAATGTTAAGGGTTTGGTCAAGGTTAGGGTTAGGTTATAGTTAAGGTTAAGGTTAAGGTTACGAGTTTAGTTAGGTTACGGGTAAGGTTACATTTAAGATTAAAGTGAAGGTTAAGGGTTTGGTCAAGGTTAGGGTTAGGTTAAGGTTAAGGTTAAGGTTATGGTTAGGTTAAGGTTAGGTTACGTTAAGGTTAAGGTTAAGGGTTACGGGTTTAGTCAGGTTAAGGTTAAGGTTAAGGTGAAGGTTAAGGGTAAGGTTAAGGGTATGGTTAAGGTTAAGGTTAATAGCAAGGTCAAGGTTAAGGTTACTGTTAGGTTAAGGGTAATGTTATAGTTAAGGTTAAGGTTAGGTTAGGTTAAATTTAAGGTTAAGGTTAAGGCTAAGGTGAAGGTTAGGTTAGGTTAGGTCAAGGTCAAGGTTAAGGTTAAGGTCAAGGTCAAGGTCAAGGTTAAGGTTAAGTTAGTTTAAGGTAAGGTTAAGGTTACAGTTAGGTTAAGATTAAGGTTAGGTTAAGTTTAATATTAGGTCAAGGGTAAAGCTAAGGTTAAGGTTAGGTTAAGGTCAGGGTTAAGGTTCGGTTAAGGGTAAATTCAAGGTTAAAGTTAAGTTAAGGGTAAGGGTTTGGTCAAGGTTAGGGTTAGGTTATAGTGAAGGTCAGGTTAAGGTTAAGGTTAAGGGTTTGGTCAAGGTTAGGGTTATGTTATAGTCAAGGTTAAGGTTAAGGTTAAAGGTAAATATAAGGTTACGGTTAGGGGAAGGTCTTAGTTAATGTTAAGGTTAGGTTAATGTTAATATAAGGTTAAGTTTAAGGTTAAGGTTAGGTTAAGGGTAAATTTAAGGTTAGGTTAGTTTAAGGTTAAGGTTAGGTTAAGGTTAAGGTTAAGGTTAAGGGTTTGGTGAAGGTTAGGGTTAGGTTATGGTTAAGGTTAGGTTAAATTTAGGTTAAGGGTAAAGTCAAGGTTAAGGTGGAGGTTAAGGGTAACGTTAAGGTTAAGGTTAAGGGTTTATTCAGGTTAAGAATAAGGTTAAGGGTTTGGTCAAGGATAGGTTTAGGTTAAGGTTAAGATTAAGGTTAGGTTAAGCATAAACTCAAGGTTAAGGTTATGGTTAAGGTTAAGGGTAAGACGATGTTAAGGTAAAGGTTAAGGTTAAGGTAATGTTACTGTTAGGTCAAGGTTAAGGTTATAGTTAGGTCAAGCTTAATGTTAAGGTTAAGGTTAAGTATAAGTTAAGGGTAAGATAAGGCTAAGGTTAAGGTTAAGGTTAATATTAGGTTAAGGGTAAAATAAAACCTTAACCTTAACCTTCGGTTTAACCTTAACCTTTCGCTAACCTTAACCCGAACCTTATCCATCACCTGAACCTTAATATAACCTTAACCATAACCTTAACCTTAACTTTACCTTTAACCTAACCTTAACCTTACCCTAACCATAACCTAAACTTTACCCTTAACCTAATCTTAACCTTAACCTAACCTTAACCTTGACTTTACCCTTAACCTAACCTTAACCTTAACTTAAACTTAATCTTAACCTTAACCTTAAACTTAACCTAACCTTAAACTTGACCTTAACTATAAACAAACCCTAAACTTGACCAAACCCTAAACCTTAACCTTAACCTGACTAAACCTGTAACCTTAACCTTAACCTTACCCTTAACTTATCCTTAACCTTAACCTTAACCATAATCTTAACCTCGGGTTAAGGTTAAGGGTAAGGTTAAGATTATGATTAAGGGTAAAGGTTAAGGTTAAGGTTGTGGGTTTAGTCAGGTTAAGGTTAAGGTTAAGGGTAAATTCAAGGTTAAGTTTAAGCTTAAGGATAGGTTAAGGGTAAAGTTAAGTTTATGGTTAAGGTTAAGGTTAGGTTAAGAATTAGGATAAGGTTAGGTTAATTTTAATTTAAGGTTAAGGTTAATTTTATGGTTAAGGTTAAGATTAGGTTCAGGTTAAGGTTAAGGTTAAGGTTAGGTTAAGGTTAAGGGTGAAGGTTAAGGGTAAGGTTAAGGTTAAGGCTAGGTTAAGGTAAAGGTCAAGGTTGAGTTAGGTTAAGGTTAGGTTAAGGGTAAAGTCAAGGTTAGGGTTACAGTTAAGGTTAATGTTAAGGGTAAGGTCAAGGTTAAGGTTAAGAATAATTTAAGTTTAAGGGTAAGGTTAAGGTTAAGGTTACAGTTAAGGTTAAGGTTAAGGGTTTTGTCAAGGTTAGGGTTAGGTTATAGTTAAGGTAAAGGTTAAGGTTAAGTTTAGGTTCTAGTTAAGGGTAAGGTTAAGGTTAAGGTTAAGTTTAAGGGTAAAGTTAAGGTTAATGTTAAGGTTAAGGTCAAGGTCAAGGTCAAGGTTAAGTAAAGGTTAAGATAAGGTTAAGGGTAGGGTTAGGATAAGGTTAAGGTTAAGCGTAAGGTTAATATTAAGGCTAAGGGTTTGGTCAAGGTTAGGGTTAGGTTATAGTGAAGTTTAAGGTTAATTTAAGTGTTAAGTAAAGGTTAAGGTTAGGTTGAGGTTAAGATTAGGTTAAGGGTAAAGTTAAGGTTAATGCTAGGTAAGGTTAGGGTTATATTTAAGGTCAAGGTAAGATAATGTTAAGGGTAAGGTTAAGGTTACGAGTTTATTCAGGTTAAGGTTAAGGTTACGATTAGGTTAAGGTTAAGGTTAGGTAAGGTTAATGTTAATGTTAAGGGTAATTTTAGGGTTATGTTATAGTTGAGTTCAAGGTTATGGTTAAGTGTAAGGAAACCCTTAACCTTAACCTGAAACTTAACATTTACCCTAACTTTACCCTTAACCCTAACCTTAACTCTAACCTTGACCAAACCCTTTACCTTAACCTTAACCTTAACTTAAGATTAAAGTTAAGGTTAAGGTGAAGGTGAAGGTTAAGTGTAAGGTTAAGGTTAAGGTTACTGGTTTAGTCAGGTTAAGGTTAAGGATAAGACCCATAACCTTAACCTTAACCTTAAGCTTGACCTTAACCTTAACTCTAACTATAACCTAACCTTAACCTTTACCTCAACTATAACCTTAACTTTAACTATGACCTAACCTTCACCTTAACCTTAACTTTACCCTTAACCTTAACCTTAACCTAACTAAACCCATAACTTTAACGTTACCCTTACCTAACCTTAACCTTAACCTAACCTTAACCTCAACTTTACCATTTACCTAATCTTAACCTTAACTATAACCTAACCCTAACCTTAACCTTAAACTTAGCCTTATCTCCTTAACCTTCACTATAACCTTGACCTTAACTATAACCTACCCCTAACCTTGACCAAACCCTTAACCTTAACCTTAACCTAACTAAACTGATAACGCCTAACCCTAACCTTGACCAAACCCTTAACCTTAACCTTAACTTTACCCTGAACCTAATCTTAACCTTAACCTAAACTTGCCCTTGACTTTACCCTTAACCTAACCTTATCGTTGACCTTAGCTATAGCCTAACCCTAACCTTGAAAAAACCTTAACCTTAACCTTCCCATAACCATAACCTTAACCTTAAGTTTACCCTTAACCTTAACCTTAACCTTACCTAACCTTAACCTAACCTTAACCTTAACTTTATCTTACCCTTAACCTTACCCTTACCCTTACCTAACCTTAACCTTAACCTTATCTTACCCTTAACCTAACCTTAGGGTTTGGTCAAGGTTAGGGTTAGGTTATAGTTAAAGTTAAGGTCAAGGTCAAGGTTAAGTGAGGTTAAGGTAAAGGCTAAGGTTAAGTTAAGGGTAAATTTAAGGTCAAGGTTAAGGTTAGGTTAAGGGTAAGATAAGGTTAAGGTTAGGGTAAAGTTAGGGTTAAGGTTATTGTTAAGATTTTGGTCAATGTTAGGGTTAGGTTATAGTTAATTTCAAGGTTTATGTTAGGTTATAGTGAAGTTTAAGGTTAAGGTAAGGTTAAGGTTCAGTTCAAGGTAAAGGTTAAGGTTAGGGTAAAGGTTCAAGTTATGGTTAAGGTTAAGGTTAGGTTATAGTGAAGTTTAAGGTTAATACCTGTAACCCTAACCTGAACCTTAACCTTGAATTTAACCTTAACCTAACCTCAACCTTATCTTAACCTAAACCTAACCTTAACCTTAACCTAACTATAACCTTACTCTTAACCTTAACCTTCACCTTAACTATAACCTAACCCTAACCTTGACGAAACCCTTAACATTAACCTTAATCTTAACCTTTACTTAACCTTAACCTTGACCTTAACCTTACCCTTAACCTTAACACTAACCTTAACCTAACCTTAACCTTATCTTAACATTAACTATAACTTAACCCTAACCTTGACCAAACCTTAACCTTAACCTTAACTTTACCCTTAACTTAACCATAACCTCAACTTTACCCTTAACTTAACCTTAACCTTAACCTTACCCTTAACCTTGACATTAAACTTAACTTTAACTATAACCTAACCCTAGCCTTGACCAAATCCTTAACATTAACCTTAACTTAACCTTAACTTTAACCTTGACCTTAACCTAACCTTAACCTTGACCTTAACTATAACCTAACCCTAGCCTTGACCAAACCCTTAACCTTAACCTTAACCTGAATAACCTTAACCTGACTAAACCCTTAAGGTTAGGGTAAAGTTAAGGTTAAGGTTAAGGGGGTAAGCCTTAACCTTAACCTGACTAAACCCGTAACCTTAACCTTAACTAAACCTTTAACCTTAACCTTCCCCTAACCTTAACCTTAACCTTACCCTTAACCTTCACCCTGTTAGGTCCCTATATTACTAGTATAGTTTGTTATTGTTGTTAGTGTATCCCCCTTGTTGTTATTATTGTACCCCTATAACCCCCATATTGTTATTATTGTGCCCTTAAATTATTATTGTTAGGTCTGCTAGGATTACATTATGGCCCCACTAGGATTACATTATGGCCCCATGGACTCCTATATATAGAAAGGAGGTTTTGTAATTTGTATCATCCAAGAATTTTTCATTCATGTAATGCATTGGAGGTTTCCCCCTCGAAGTGGCTTATTTCTGAGGCATTGATATATCTTTTCTTCTATTTTTGGAGTTGGTTTCCCAACATTTGGTATCAGAGCTTTGGATTCTAGGGTTTTGCTGCTCCGAACAGGTAATCGTGGCATTTCCGCTATAACATTTTTTCTACCAAGTTTCAGAAGCTGAAATTTTTAGGGTGCGAAGCTGCAATCTTGAGGAACATTTTTAAAAAATTTTAGAGCTTGGTTCGCAATATTTTTGGAGATATGATCTGTGGAAGTTAGGTATTTTTGCAGGCTCCTCAATTTAATCTAAACAGGTCATCTAAATAGGTCATCGTGGAATTTTCTCTATAACTTGTTTTCTACAAAGGTTCATAATTTGAAATTTCTAGGGCGTGAAGCTAAAATCCTAAGGAAGATCTTCGAAAAATTTCAGAGCTTGGTTCGCAATATTTTCGGGGATATGATCTGTGGAAGGCAGTGATTTTTCAGGCTCCTGAATTTCATCTAAAATAGGTGATCGTAGGAAAATCTTCATTACTCTGTCTCTGAGCATCGGATTGGAGTGTCGTAAAAAGTGGTCACAAGTACATGGACTGTAGTTTATTTCCTATTAATTTTAGAGCTAAAAGATGAAACAGTGACACGTGGAAGGTCATACAATTTCTCTCTACTGAACCAATCCATAATTAGGTCATTGTGGGAGATTGGACATTACTTTGCCTTGGAGAATCCAAATCAAGTCAGACCTGTGGCATTCGAAAGATAATTCAGAAGGCTACCTCAATGCCCAATTTTAGATATTGAAGAGCTGCAATCACAAAGATAATCCAATTTCAATATCGAGCTCCTCAAAAGCAAGAAAAAGGTGTGTATTTTTTTTAATGAATTGCATAAGTCTTGTTTGAAGAATCAATTTGAATTGATTCCAAGGGCATATTGTAGAATATATACCAGTATTGGGTTCAAAAAAAATTCCCCATAAAAATAATTCAACACCCATTAAGGCTTCAAAAGGCTCTACTATGACTCATGAATATGAAGAATTGCAACATTATCTATCAAAATTACAAGAGAAAGTGCACCAAATTTCACTCTCGCAAAGAGCAACAAAAAATGAAATGGATGTTTTGAAGAAAGGTGTGGAAGCGAAAATGGATGGTTTGAAGAATAATATGGATGGTTTGAAGAAAGGTGTGGAATCTAAGATAGATGGCATGGAATCTAAGATGGATGACATGGAAGCTAAGATCGATGAAAAAATGAAAGACAACATGGAAAACATGAAGAATGGTCTAAAAGAAAACATGGAAGGTTTGAAAATTTTGATATAAGAAATGTTTCCTAATGGTGAAAAGATAGTAGAGGAAACTCATGATGAGAACAAAATAAATGTTAATCTTGACTTCATAAACTCTAATGTTGGCAGGAAGAACCACCATATTCCAAAAATGGATGCGAGGAAGTTTGATGGAAAGGATCTTGTAACATGCTTACTACATATGGAGCAATATTTTGATCTCCATAATGTGTAAAATACACAAAAGGTAAGCATTGCAACTTTACATTTAGAAAAAAATACATTTGTATGGTATCGATGGCTTTGCTCCCGTAAAAAAATTGTCACTTGGTCAATTTTTATGGAGGAAATGATAGCACATTATCAGGATACAAATATCAACACCTCCTTTTGCCAATTGATAAATCTCAAACAAAAGGGTTTAGTGGGGGAGCACATTGAGGACTTCCAAAAATCGAATGTAAGGGTAACTGTTATTCCAGAGGAACACAGTATTGATCTCTTCATAGGTACTTTAAAAGATAACATCCAACATGAAGTTCACGTTTTGGAACCTGATTCATTGGAGAAGGCATTCAGGGTGGCAAGAAAAATTGAATGTAAAATTATGGCGGCAAGGAAGCCTATCACTCACCTCTATAAAGAAGGAAGTGTTGCTACACCTATATTTCCACAACTTACAAGGTTGACACCACAACAATTGGAAGAAAAAAGAGAAAAATGGCTTTTCTATAGTATTGATAGCTAATACGCTAAAGGTCATAAGTGTGCTAAGAAGAAATTATTTTACATAGATTGTGAAGAGGAGGAAGAAAATGAACAAGAAGAAGATATACACCAGGAACCAGCTCTAGAAGAGGAAGAAATGAGTCCAACCATATTTTGTAATGCACTGGCAGGAATTACCACTCATCAAACTCTCAAGATAGAAGGACATATCAAGAAGAAAAAGGTAATAGTGTTGATTGATTCAGGTAGCACCCATAATTTTATTCATTGTAAGGTAGCCAAGGAATTGAATTGTTTCCTATACCCAGCACCAGAATGTCAAGTGATTTTTGCAAATGGAGGAACTATAAATTCTCTAGAAAATGCCATAATATCAATCTAACCATGGGGGAATATGTAATGAATAGTCCAATGCTTTCCATTCCTATGGGAGGTGCTGATGTTGTACTAGGAGTACAATGGTTACAATCTTTGGGGATGGTAGCTTTTAATTTTCAAGAAATTTTCTTGAAATTTTTTTCAGAAGGAAAGGAAGTCGAATGACGGGGTATTGAAAGGAAGCTAGGAAAGATAATAAGCTCTAATGTTGTGACAAAGCTTCTAAAGAAAAAACAACAAGGAATAATTGCACAATTATGCTCACTAGAAGTTCCAAAATCAAAATCACCTATTTCTGCAGATCTCCAACAAGTCTTGGACAATCATTCCAAGGTGTTTGAAACTCCCAAAGGACTCCCACCTATTCGTGATCATGATCATGCTATTCATTTGATTCCAAGAAGTGTTCCTTCAAATATCATGCCTTATATATATCCTTATGTCCAAAAGAGCGAAATTGAATGTATGATTGCATAAATGTTAGAGGCAGGTATAATTCAACCTAGTCAAAGTTCTTTCTCTGCTCCTGTAGTATTGATACACAAGAAGGATGGATCATGGCGCATGTGTCCGAATTATAGGGAGCTTAATAAGCTCACCATTAAAGATAAATTTCCCATTCCTGTGATTGATGAATTATTGGATGAATTACATGGAGAAATTTATTTTACCAAGTTGGATCTTCATTTAGGATATCATCAAATTAGAATGAAGACTGAAGATATTCCAAAAATAGGATTTCGAACTCATGAGGGTCATTATGAATTTTTGGTCATTTCTTTTGGCCTTACCAATGAACCTTCTACATTTATAGGGTTGATGAATTCTATTTTGAAACCCTTCCTTCGAAAATTTGTGGTATTATTTTTTGATGATATAATAATGTACGACAGGTCTTGAAAGCATCATGTTGAACATGTTGACAGGGTACTCAAACTATTGCAGGAGAAACAATTATATGCAAAAACATCCAAATGTTTCCTTGGAGTACAAGAGGTGTACTATCTGGGTCACATTGTATCTCACGAGGGTGTTAAGGTAGACCCTAACAAAATTAAAGCCATTAAGGAATGGAAAGTCTCCACAACCGTAAAGCAGTTGCGAGGATTTCTCGGGTTAATAGGGTATTATCGCAAGTTTGTTAAGAATTGTGGGAGAATAACAACACCTCTAAAACCATTATTGAAGAAAGATGCATTTTCATGGACTCCTGAAGCAACTGAGGCATCTGAACATCTTAAAGAGGCAATGTGCCTAGCAACGGTCTTAGCTACGCCAGACTTCACAAAAACCTTTATTGTGGAATGTGATGCCTCAAGAAATGGAATTGGTGTTGTTGTAATGCAAGAAGAAAGACCCATTTCTTTTGAACGTCATCCAATCAAAGGAAAGTATTTACAAAAACCTATTTATGAGAAGGAAATGTTAGCAATACTGCATGCATTAAATAAATGGCTAACTTGCCTAATGGGAAGACCTTGAAGGTAAAAACTGATCATGATAGTCTGAAACACTTTTTGGAACAAAGACTATCTTTAGAAGTGCAGAAAAAATGGGTCACAAAGATGTTGGGTTATGACTTTGAAATAATATACAAAAAAGGGAAGCTTAATGTTGTTGCAGATGCACTCTCAAGAAAGAATGAAGAGGTCGAAGAATTGCTTTGTGCCATTTCTATTATCCAACCAGATTGGATAACCGAAGCAAGAGATGAATGGAAGAAGGACAAGGAAGTATGGACACTCATTCGAAATTTGCAACAAGATCCTAGTACATTTGATACATTTAGTTGGAAAATTGATTCCTTATGGTACAAATATCACTTATATATTTGTAAGAATTCCCAACTAAAACAAAATATTCTTTTGGAATTGCACACTTCTCCTTTCGGAGGACACTCAGGATTTTTAAAAACTTACCTGAGGGTGAAGAAAGAATTCTTTTGGGATGGCCTTAAATCTAATATTAAAAATTTTGTGGCAGAATGTTTGGTTTTCCAACAGAATAAATTTGAGACAATTAAGACCCCAACACTTCTACAACCTTTATCCATTCCAAGTTAACGTTGGGAGGAGATTTCAATGGATTTTATCACTTCCTTCCATACTACAGCAAAAATGACCCCATTTATGGCACTTTATGGATATCATCCACCATCCATCACATCATCTTGAAGAGAAAATTGGAAGGTTCAAACAGTGTAAGATCACATCTAGCATCAACAAGAAGTTCTCCAACTCTTAAAGGATAACCTGAATTTGGCACAAAATCGAATGAAACAAAAGGCATATCAACATCGCAACGATAGAAGTTTTGATGTAGGAGACTATGTATTTTTACAGCTACAACCATACAAACAAATGTCCCTCAAGCAAGCTAAGAAGGATAATAAATTATCGCCAAAGTACTATGGTCCTTACAAGGTGTTGCAAAGGATTGGTACTATGGCATACAAATTGGAGCTTCCTGCTTCTTCGCGAGTACATCCAGTTTTCCATGTTTCATGCTTAAAGAAGGTTATAGGTGAAAATATTCTAGTTCAAACAATATTGCCAGAACTTGATGAGGAAGGAAAAATCATATTGGAACCTGAAGCGGTCATGGAAACAAGAACTCGACAGCTACGGAATCGATCAATTTCAGAGTATCTCATCAAGTGGAAAAACTTACCCACTGAAGATTCTACATGGGAGGATGAGAATTTTATACAGAAGCACCCAGAGCTACTCAAGCATTGAGGAAAACACTTTTTTGAAGGAGAGGGGCATGTTAGGTCCCTATATTACTAGTATAGTCCTTTATTATTGTTAGTGTAACCCCCTTATTGTTATTATTGTACCCTTGTAACCCCCATATTGTTATTATTGTGCCCTTAAATTATTATTGTTAGGTCGGCTAGGATTACATTGTGGCCCCACTAGGATTACATTATGGCCCCATGGAATCCTATATATATAAAGGAGGTTTTTTAATTTGTATCATCCAAGAATTATTCATTCATGTAATGTATTGGAGGTTGCCCCCTCAAAGTGGCTTATTTCTAAGGTGTTGATATCTCTTTACCCTTAACCTAACCCCAACCTTAACTTTACCATTAACCTTACCCTAACCCTAACCTTAACTTTACCCTTAACCTTACCCTTAACCTTAACTTTACCCTTAACCTAACCCTAACCTTAACCTTAACCTTACCCTTAACCTTAACCTTACCCTTAACCTAACCCTAACCCTAACCTTAAGGTCAAGGTTAAGGTTACATTAAGGGTAAAGTTAAGGTTATGGTTAGGGTAAGGTTAAGATTAAGATTATGGTTAAGGTAAGGTTAAGGTTAAGGTTAAAGTTATGGTTAAGGTTAAGGTTAAGGTCAAGGTTAAGTTAGGTTAAGGTAAGGTTAAAGTTACGGTTAGGTCAAGGTTGAGGGTTTAGTTAGGTTAAGGTTAAGGTTAAGCGTTTGGTCAAGGTTAGGGTTAGGTTAAGGTTAAGGGTGAAGGTTAAGGGTAAGATCAAGGTTAAGGTCAAGGTTATGGTTAAGGTTAAGGTTAAGAGTTTAGTCAAGGTTGAGGTTAAGGTGAAGGTTAAGGGTAAGGTGAAGGTTAAGGGTAAGGTTAAGGTTAAGGTTAAAGTTAAGGTGAAGGTTAAGTGTAAGGTCGAGTTTAAGGTTAAAGTTAAGGTTAAGGTGAAGGTTAAGGGTGAGGTTAAGGTTAAGGTTATGGGTTTAGTTAGGTTAAGTTTATGGTTAAGGGTAAGGTTAAGGTTAAGGTTAAAGTTCGGTGAAGGTAAGGTTAACCCTCACCCAACCTTAACCTTAACCTTACCCTTAAACTTCACCATTAACCTTAACCTAACCCTAACCTTGACCTTAACCTTAACCTTAACCTTAACCTTAACCTAACCGTAACCTTAAGGTCAAGGTTAAGGTTACGTTAAGGATAAAGTTAAGGTTATGGTTAGGGTAAGGTTTAGGTTAAGGTTATGGTTAAGGTAAGGTTAAGGTTAAGCTTAAGGTTATGGTTAAGGTTAAGGTTAAGGTCAAGGTCAAGGTTAAGTTAGGTTAAGGTAAGGTTAAGGTTACGGTTAGGTTAAGGTTGAGGGTTTATTCAGGTTAAGGTTAAGGTTAAGGGTTTGGTCGAGGTTAGGGTTAGGTTAAGGTTAAGGGTAAGGTTAAGGTTAAGGTTAAGGTCAAGGTTAAGTTTAAGGTTGTGGTTAAGGTTAAGATTATGGGTTTAGTAAGGTTAAGGTTGAGGTGAAGGTTAAGGGTAAGGTCAAGGTTAAGGTTAAAGTTAAGGTTAAGGTGAAGGTTAAGGGTAAGGTTAAGGTTAAGGTTATGGGTTTAGTTAGGTTAAGGTTATGGTTAAGGGTAAGGTTAAGGTTAAGTTTAGAGGAAGGTTAAGGTTAAGGCAAAGTTGGTTAAGGTTAATGGTTTGGTTAAGGATATGGCTAGGTTATAGTTAAGGTTAAGGTTAGGTTAAGAATAAGATAATGTTAAGGTTAACGTTAAGGTTAGGTCAAGGTCAAGGTCAAGGTTAAGGCTAAGGGTAAAGTCAAGGTTAAGGTTAAGGTTAAGGTTAAGGTTAGGGTAAAGGTTCGGGATAAGGTTAAGGCTAAGGTTAAGGGTTTGGTGAAGGTTAGGGTTAGGGTAAAGTTAAAGTTAAGGTTAAGGTTAGGTTAAGGTTAAGGTTAAGGGTTTGGTCAAGGTTAGGGTTAGGTTAACCGTTAAGGTTAGGGTAAATTTAAAGTTAAGGTTAAGGTTAGGTTAAGGTTAAGGTTAAGGTTAGTCTAATGGTAAAGTCAAGGTTAAGGTTATGGTTATTGGAAGGTTAAGGTCAAGGTTATGGTTAGGTTATAGTTAAGGTCAAGGTTAAGGTTAGGTTAAGGTTAAGTTCAGGGTTAGGGTTAGATTATAGTTAAGGTTAAGGTTAAAGTCAAGGTGAAGGATTTGGTCAAGTTTAGGGTTAGGTTATAGTTAAGGTCAAGGTTAAGGTTAGGTTCAGGTTCAAGTTAAGGTTAAAGGTTTGGTCAAGGTTAGGGTTAGGTTATAGTTAAGGTTAAGTTTAAGGTTACGGTTACGGGTTTAGTTAGGTCAAGTTTAAGGTTATGGGTTTGGTCAAGGTTAAGGTTAAGGGTTTGGTCAAGGTTAGGGTTAGGTTATAGTTAAGGTTAATGTTAAGGTTAAGTTTAAGGTTATGGTAAATTTAAAGCTAAGGTTAAGGCTAGGTTAAGGTTAGGGTTTGGTCAAGGTTAATGTTAGGTTAAGGGGGTAAGGTTAATGTTAAGTTTAAGGTTAACATTAAGGGTTTGGTCAAGGTTAGGGTTAGGTTATAGTTAAGGTGAAGGTTAAGATTATGTTATAGTTAAGGTTAAGGTTAAGGTTAAGGGTTCTTATGGTTAGGTTATAGTTTAGGTCAAGGTTAATTTTAGGGTTAATGTTAGGTTAAGGTTAGGTTATAGTTAAGGTTAATGTTAGGATAAGTTTAATGTTAGGGTAAGGTTAGGTTATAGTTAAGGTTAAGGTTAAGGTTAAGGGTTTTTAGGGTTGGGTTATAGTTAAGGTCAAGGTTAAGATTATGCTGAAGGTTAATGTTAATGGTTTGGTCAAGGCTAGGGTTTGGTTATATTTAAGGTTAAGGTTAGGTTAAGGGTAAGGTTAAAGGTTAACCTTAACCTTAACGTTACACCTAACCTTAACCTTAATGTTACCGTTAACCTTAACCTAACCTTAAACTTATATTTACCCTTAACCTAACCTTAACCATAACCTTAAGTTAAGGTTAGTTTATGGTTAAGGTTAAGGTTAAGGTTATTGGAAGGTTTAGGTTAAGATAAGGTTAAGGTTAAGGTTAAGGTTAGGTTAGGCTAAGGTTAAGGTTTGGTTAAGGGTTTGGTCAAGGTCAAGATTAAGGTTAGGTTAAGGGTAAGGTTAATGTTATGGGTAAATTTAAGCTTAAGGTTAGGGTAAGGTTAAGGTTAAGGTAAATTTTAGGGGAAGGTTAAAGTTAAATTTAGTTTAAGGTAAAGGTTAAGGGTAAGGTAACCTTAACCTTACTAAACAAATAACCTTAACCTATAGTTAACTGTAACCTTGACCAAACCCTTAACCATAACCTAACCTTAACTTTACCCTTAACTTTAACCATAACCTTATCTTTACCCTTAACCTTAACCTTAACCTACCCTTTACCTTAACTTTACCCTTAACCTAAACTTAACCATAACCTTAAGTCAAGGTTAGATTATAGTTAAGGTTAATCTTAGGTTAGGATAAGGTTAAGGTTTGGTTAAGGGTTTAGTCAAGGTTAGGGTTAGGTTAAGGGGGTAAGGTTACCGTTAAGTTTAAGGTTAAGGTTAAGGGTTTGGTCAAGGTTAGGGTTAGGTTAAGGTTAAGATTAGGTTAAGGTAAAATTTAAGGTTATGGTTAGTGTAAGGTTAAGGTTAAGGGAAAAGATAAGGTTATGGTTAAGGTTAAAGGTCAAGGTTAAGGTTAAGTTAGGTTCAGGTAAGGTTAAGGTTATAGTCAGGTTAAATTTAAGGTTAGGTTAATTTAAGGTTAAGGTTAAGGTTAAAGTTAAGGTTAAGGTTAGGTTAAGGGTAAAGTTAAGGTTAAGGTTATGGTTAAGGTTAAGGTTAAGGTTAAGGGGGTAAGGTTAAGGGTTAAGATTAAAGTTAGGTTAAGGTTAAGATTAGGTTAAGGGTAAAGTTAAGGTTATGATTAGTGTAAGGTTAAGGTTAAGGGTAAAGATAAATTTATGGTTAAGGTTAAAGGTCAAGGTTAAGGTTAAGTTAGGTTAAGTTAGCTTAACCCAATCTTAACCTTACCCTAACCTTAACCCTACCCATAATCTTAACCTTAACTATAACCTAACCCTAACCTTGACCAAACCTTAACCTTAACCTTAACTTTACCCTTAACCTTAACCTTAAATTAAACTTAACCTTAACTTTACCTTTAACCTAACCTTAAAATTAACCTTAACCTTAACCTTAAGCTAACCTTAACCTTAACTTAACCTTAACTTAGCCTTAACCTAACTATAACCTTTAACCTTGAACTTAACCTTGACCTTACCTTTAACATTAACCTTAACCTTGACCTTGACATTAACCTCATCTTACCCTTAACCTTACCCTTAACCTAACCTTAAACTTAACTATAACCTAACCCTAACCTTTACCAAACCCTTAACATTAACCTTAAACTTAACTATAACCTAACCTTAACGTTACCCTTAACCTTAACCATAAACTTATCTTTACCCTTACCCTTAACCTTAACCTTAACCTAACTCTAACCTTAACTTTACCCTTAACCTAACCTTAACCATAACCTTAACCTTAACTTAACTATAACCTTAACCTTCACCTTAACCTTAACTTAAACCTTAACTTAACCTTAACCTAACTTAACCTTAACCTTACACCCTTAACCTTAACCTTAATCTTAACTATAACCTAACCCTACCCTTGACCTTAACTTTAACCCTAACCTTAACCTTGCCCTTGCCCTAATGTTACCCTAACATTAACCTTAACTATAACCTAACCCTACCCTTAACCTAAACCTGAACCTTAACCTAACCCTTAACCTAAGGTTAGGTGAAGGTTAAAGGTTAGGTTAAGATTAAGGTTTAGGTTAAGGGTAGGGTTAGGTTATAGTTAAGGTTAAGGTTAAGGTTAAGGTTATGGTTAAGGGTAAAGATGAGGTTATGGTTAAGGTTAAGGGTAAAGTTAAGGTTAGGTTATAGTTAAGGTTAAGGTTAAGGTTAGGTTAAGGGTAAGGTTAAGAGTAAGATAAGGTTAAGGTCAAGGTCAAGGTTAAGGTAAGGTTAAGGTTAAGGTCAAGGTTAAGGTTAGGGTTACGTTATAGTTAAGGTCAAGGTTAAGGTTAGGGTAAGGTTAAGATTAAGGTTACGGGTTTAGTAAAGTTAAGGTTAAGGTTACAGTTAAGATTAAAGCCAAGGTCAAGGCTAAGGTTAAGGTTAAGGTTATGGTTACGTTAATGTTAAGGTTAAGGTTAAGGGTAAATTCAATGGTTTAGTATGGTTAAGGTTAAGGTTAAGGGTTTGGTCAAGGTTAGGTTTAGGTTAAGGTTAAGGGTAAAGATAAGGTTAAGGTTAGGTAATGGTTAAGGTTAGGTTAGGTTAAGGTTAAGGTTAATGTTAATTATTTGGTCAAGGGTAGGGTTAAGGTTAAGAATGAGTTAAGGGTAAGATAAGGTTAAGGTTAAGGTTAAGGTTAGGATAAGGGTAAATTCAAGGTTAAGTTTAGGTTAAGGTTCAAGTTACGGGTTTAGTAAGGTTAAGGTTAGGTTAAGGTTAAAGTTAAGGTTAAGGGTAAATTCAAGATTAAGTTTAAGTTTAAGGTTAAGGTTAGGTTACGTTTCATTTTAAGGTTAAGGTTAATGTTATGGTTAAGGTTAATATTAGTTTCATTTTAAGGTTAAGGTTAGGTTAAGGTTAAGATAAGGTTAAGGTTAAAGTTAAGGGTAAGTTTAGGTTAAGGTTAAGAATAAGGTTAAAGTATAGGTCAAGGTTAAGTTAGGTTAAGGTTAGGTTAAGGGTAAAGTCAAGGTTAGGGTTAACATTAAGGTTAATGTTAATGGTAAGGTCAAGGTTAAGGTTAAGGTTAAGGTTAGGATTAAGGTTAAGGGTTTGTTCAAGGTTAGGGTTAGGTTATAGTTAAGGTAATAGTTAAGGTTAGGTTATAGTTAAGGTTAAAATTAAGGTTAAGGTTAAGTTTAAGGGTAAAGTTAAGGTTAAGGTTAAGGTTAAGGTTAGTGTTAAGGTTAAGGTCAAGGTCAGGGTTAAGGTTAAGTAAAGGTTAAGATAAGGTTAAGAGTAAGGTTAAGGTTAAGGTTAAGGGTGTTGTAAAGGTTACGGTTAGGTTATAGTGAATTTTAAGGTTAAGTTAAGGGTTAAGTCAAGGTTAAGGTTGGGTTAAGGTTAATATTAGGTTAAGGGTAAAGTTAAGGTTAAGGTTATAGTTAAGGTCAAGGTAAGATAAGGTTAAGGGTAGGGTTAACGTTACGGGTTTAGTCAGGTTAAGTTTAAGGTTAAGGTTAGGGTTATGGTTATAGTGAAGGTTAAGGTTAACACCCATAACCTTAACCTTAACTTTAACTTTATCTATAACCTAACCTTAACTATAACCTTAACCTTAACTATGACCTAACTTTCACCTTAACCTTACCCCCTTAACCTTAACCTGACTAAACCCATAACCTTAAACTTACCATTACCTAATCTTAACTGTAACCTAACCTTAACCTCAACTTTACCCTTAACCTAACCTTAATCTTAACTATAACCTAACCCTAACCCTAACCTTAACCTTAACCTTAACCTTATCTTAACCTTAACCTTCACTATAACCTAACCTTAACCTTGACCTTAATTATAACCTACCTCTAACCTTGACCAAACCATTAACCTTAACCTTAACCTAACTAAACCCATAACACCTAACCCTAACCTTGACCAAACCTTAACCTTAACCTTCCCATAACCATAAACTTAACCTTAAATTTACCATTAACCTTAACCTTACCTAACCTTAACCTAACCTTAAACTTAAGCTTATCTTACCCTTAACCTTACCCTTACCTAACCTTAATCATAACCTTATCTTACCCTTAACCTAAACTTAGGGTTTGGTCAAGGTTAGCATTAGGTTATAGTTAAAGTTAGGGTTAAGGTCAAGGTTAAGGTTAAGTTAGGTTAAGGTAAAGGTTAAGGTTAAGTTTAGGGTAAAGTTAAGGTCACGGTTAAGGTTAGGTTAAGGGTAAGATAAGGTTAATGTTGGGGTTAAGGTTAGGGTAAAGTTAAGGTTAAGGTTAATGTTAAGAGTTTGGTCAAGGTTAGGGTTAGGTTATAGTTAATGTCAAAGTTTAGGTTAGGTTATAGTGAAGGTTAAGGTTAAGATAAGGTTCAGGTTCAGGTCAAGGTAAAGGTTAAGGTTAGGGTAAAGGTTCAAGTTATGGCTAAGGTTAAGGTTAGGTTATAGCGAAGGTTAAGGTAAGACCTGTAACCCTAACCTTAACCTTAACCTTAACCTTGAATTTACCCTTAACCTAACCTTAACCTTATCTTAACCTTAACCTAACCTTAAGGTTAAGGGAAAATATAAGGTTATGGTTAAGGTTAAAGGTCAAGGTTAAGCTTAAGCTTAAGCTTAAGGGAAACGATAAGGTTAAGGTTAATGTTAGTGTAAGGTTAAGGTTAAGGGAAAAGATAAGGTTATGGTTAAGGTTAAAGGTCAAGGTTAATGTTAAGTTATGTTAAGGTAAGGTTAAGATTATGGTTAGGTTAAGGTTAAGGTTAGGTTAAGTTAAGGTTAAAGTTATGGTTAAGGTTAGGTTAAGGGTGAAGTCAAGGTTAAGGTTAAGATTAGGTTAAGGATAAATTCAAGGTTAAGGTTAAGGTTAAGGTTATGGTTACAGGTCTTATCTTAACCTTCACTATAACCTAACCTTAACCTCAACCATAACTTGAACCTTTACCCTAACCTTAACCTTTACCTTGACCTGAACCTTAACCTTATCTTAACCTTGACCTTCACTATAACCTAACCTGAACCTTGACATTAACTATAACCTAACCCTAACCTTGACCAAACTCTTAACATTAACCTTAACCTTAACTTTACCCTAACCTTAACCCTAACCTTAACCTTGTCTTACCCTTAACCTAACCTTAACCTTGACCTTAACTTTACCCTGAACTTAACCTTAACCTTTACCTTAACCTAACTTAACCTTAACCTTGACCTTAACCTTAACTTTAACTATAACCTAATGCTAACCTTGACCAAACCCTAATTTTAGGTTAAGGGTAAGATAAGGTTACGATTAAGGTTAGGTAAAGGTGAAGGTTAAGGTTAAGGGAAAAGATAAGGTTAAGGTTAATGTTAGTGTAAGGTTAAGGTTAAGGGAAAAGATAAGGTTATGGTTAAGGTTAAAGGTCAAGGTTAAGGTTAAGTTATGTTAAGGTAAGGTTAAGATTATGGTTACGTCAAGGTTACGGTTAGGTTAAGTTAAGGTTAAAGTTATGGTTAAGGTTAGGTTAAGGGTAAAGTTAAGGTTAAGGTTAGGGTTAAGGTTAAGGGGGTAAGGTTAAGGGTTAAGATTAAATTTAGGTTAAGGTTAAGATTAGGTTAAGGGTAAAGTTAAGGTTATGGTTAGTGTAAGGTTAATGTTAAGGGTAAAGATAAGTTTATGGTTAAGCTTAAAGGTCAAAGTTAAGGTTAAGCTAGGTTAAGGTAAGGTTAATTTTATGGTTAGGTTAAGGTTAAGGTTAGGTTAAGTTAAGATTAAAGTTAAGGTTAAGGTTAGGTTAAGGGTAAAGTTAAGGTTAAGGTTAGGATTAAGGTTAAGGGTGTAATATTAATTTAACCATAAACCTTACTCTTAACCTTACCCTTAACCCAATATTAACCTTACCCTAAACTTAACCTTGACCTTAACTATAACCTAACCCTAACCTTGACCAAACCTTAACCTTAACCTTAACTTTAACTTTACCCTTAACCTTAACCTTAACTTAACCTTAACCTTAACTTTAAATTTACCCTCAACCTTAACCTTAACCTTAACTTAATCTTAACCTTAACTTTAACTTTACCCTTAAGCTTAAGCTTAAACTTAACCTTAACTTAACCTTAACCTTAACTTTAACTTTACCCTTAAACTAACCTTAAAGTTAACCTTAACCTTAACCTTATCTTAACCTTAACCTAACCTTAACTCTAACCTTAACCTAACTATAACCTTTAACCTTACCCTTAACCTTGACCTTAATCTTGACCTCACCCTTAACATTAACTTTAACCTTGACCTTGAACTTAACCTCATCTTACCCTTAACCTTACCCTTAACCTAACATCAACCTTAACTATAACCTAACCCCAACCTTGACCAAACCCTTAACCTTATCCTTAAACTTAACTATAACCTAACCTTAACTTTACCCTTAACCTTAACCATAACCTTATCTTTACCCTTAACCTTAACTTAACCTTAACCTAACCCTAACATTAACTTTACCCTTAACCTAACCTTAACCTTAACTTAATTATAACCTGAACCTTCACCTTAACCTTAACCTTGACTTTAACCTTAACTTAACATTAACCTAACCTTAACATTAACTTATATTAACCTTCACCTTAACCTTAAACCCTTAACCTTAAACTTAACCTTAACTATAATCTAACCCAACTCTACCCTTAACCTTAACTTTAACCCTAACCTTAACCTTAACCTTACCCTAACCTTACCTAATCTTAACCTTAACTTTACCCTTAACCTTAACCTTAACCTTAACTATAACATAAGGTTAGGTTAAGGTTAAGGGTTAAGTTAAGGTTAAGGTTTAGGTTAAGGGTAGGGTTAGGTTATAGTTAAGGATAAGGTTAAGGCTAAGGGGGTAAGGATAAGGTTAAGGTTAAGGTTAAGGTTAAGGTTAGGTGAAGGTGAAGGTTAAGGTGAAGGTTAAGGGTAATGTCAAGGTTAAGGTTAAGGTGAAGGTTAAGGTTATGGTTAATGTTAGGTTAAGGGTAAAGTTAAGGTGAGGGTTAGATTAAGGTTAAGGTTAAGGTTATAATTAAGGGTAAATATAAGGTTATGGTTAAGGTTAAGGGTAAAGTTATTGTTAGGTTATAGTTAAGGTTAAGGTTAAGGTTAAGGGTTTGGTCAAGGTAAGGGTTAGGTTATAGTTAAGGTTAAGGTTAGGTTAAGGGTAAGGTTAAGGGTAATATAAGGTTATGGTCAAGGTTAAGGTTAAGGTTAAGGTTAGGTTAAGGTTAAGGTCAATGTGAAGTTTAAGGGTAAGGTTATGGTTAGGTTAAGGTTAAGGTTAAGATAAGGTTAAGGTTAAGGTTAATGTTAAGTTAAGGTTAACGTTAAGGTTAAGGGTAAAGTTAAGGTTGAGGTTTAGGTTTGGTGAAGGTTAGGGTTAGGTTATAGTTAAGGTGAAGGTTAAGGTTAGGTTAAGGTTAAGGGTAGGGTTAAGGTTAGGTTAAGGTTAAGATTTGGTTAAGGGTAAGGTTAAGTGTAACGTTAAGGTCAAGGGTTAAGGTTAGGTTAAGGTTAATATTTAAGGTTAATGGTAAGGTTACCAAACCATAAACTACCCCTAACCTAACTCTTAATGTTTGGTTAAGGTTACCTTGACCAAAAATTAACCTTATCGTTAAATTTAACCTTAACCCTTAATCTTAAGGTTAAGGTTTGGTCAAGGTTAGGGTTAGGTTAAGGTTTGGTCAAGGTTAGGTTATAGTTAATGTTAAGGTTAAGGTTAGGTTATGGTTAGGTTAAGGTTTGGTATTTGTTGGGGTTAGGTTAAGGTTAAGGTTAAGGTTAGGTTAAGGTTAAGGGTTTGGTTAAGGTTAAGCTTAGGTTATAGTTAAGGTTAAGGGTAAAGTCAAGGTTAAGGTTAAGGTTAAGGTTAATGTTAAAGGTTTGTTCTAGGTTAGGGTTAGATTATAGTTAAGGTCAAGGTTAAGTTTAGGTTAAGGTTAAGGTTACGGGTCTTAAGCTTAAGCTTAAGCTTAACCTTCACCCTTAATTTTAACCTTAACCTTCACCATAACCTAACCTTAACCTTGACCTTAAATATAACCTAACCTTTACCTTACCCTTAAGCTTAACTTTATGCTTACCCTTAACCTTAACCAAACCCTTAACCTTAACCTTAAGCTTAACCTTGAATTTACACTTAACCTAACCTAATCTTAACCTTCACCATAACCTTACCCCTAACCTTAACCTTAACCTTAACCTTAACTTTATCGTTAACCTAACCTTGACCTTAAACTTAACCAAACCCTTGATCTTGACATTAACCTTAACCGTAACCTTAACCTTAAAATGACTAAACTCATAACCTTAACCTTAACCTTAACCTTAACCTAACCTTAACCTTGACATTAACTATAACCTAACCCTAACCTTAACCTTGACTTTACCCTTAACGTAACCTTAAGCTTGAATTTAACCTTAACCTTAAACTTACCCTTAACCTTACCCTTAACCCAAGCTTAACCTTACCCTAACCTTAACCATAACCTAACATCAACCTTAACCTTAACCTAACCTTAACCTTGGCTTTACCCTAACCTAGATCTTAACTATAACCTAACCCTTACCTTGACCAAACCTTTAACATTAACCTTACCCTTAACCATAACCTTTAGCTTAAGGTTAAGGTTAAGGTCAAGGTCAAGGTTAAGGTTAAATTAGGTTAAGGTAAGGTTAAGGTTACGGTTATGTCAAAGTTAAGGTTATGGCAAGGTTAAGGTTAAGGTTAAGGTTAAGGTTAACGGTAAAGTGAAGGTTAAGGTGAAGGTTAGGTTAAGGTCAAGGTTAAGGTTTGGTCAAGGTTAGGGTTAGGTTATAGTTAAAGTTAAGGTTAAGGTTAGGTTAAGGGTAAGGTCGAGGTTAAGGTTATGGTTATGGGAAGGTTAAGGTTAAGGTTAAGGTTAAGGTTATGGTTAAGGTTAAGGGTTTGGTTAAGGTTACATTAAGGTTATGATTAAGGATAAGGTTAATGTTAAGGGTTTGGTCAAGATTAGGGTTAGGTTATAGTTAAGGTCAAGGTTAGGGTAAAGTCAATGTGAAGGTTAGGTTAAGGTTAAGGTTAAGGGTAAGGTAGGGTTAACGTTAGGGTAAGGTTAAGATTAAGTTAAGGGTAAGGTTAAGGTTAACGATATAGTCAAGGTTTAGGTTACGTTAAGGGTAAAGTCAAGGTTAATGTTAGGGTTAGGTTATAGTTAAGGTCAAGGTTATATTAGGTTAACGTTAAGGTTACGGTTAGGGTTACTAGTTTAGTTAGTTTAAGGTTAAGGTTGTGGTCAAGGTAAAGGGTTTGGCTAAGGTTAAACTTAAGGTTATGTTAGTTAAGGTTAAGGTTAGGTTAAGGGTAACGTTAAGGTTAAGGTTAAGGTTGAGGTTAAGGTTGAGGTTAGGGTTAAGGTTAGGGTGAAGGTTATGATTAAGTTAGGTTAAGGTTAAGATAAGATTAAGGGTAAGCTTAAGGTTAAGGTCAAGGTTAGGTTAAGGGTAAGGTTAAGGTTAAGATTAAGGTCAAGGTCAAGGTCAAGGTTAAGGTTAGGTTAGGGTAAGGTTAAGCTTAGGGTTATGTTATAGTTAAGGTTATGGTTAGGGTAAGGTTAGGGTTAGGTTATAGTTAAGGTTAAGGTTAGGTTAATGTTATGGTTAATGTTAAGGTTAGGTTATAGTTAAGTTAAATTTAAGGTTAAGGTTAAGGTTAAGGTTAGGTTAAGGTTAAAGTTAAGGTCAAGGTGAAGGTTAAGTGTAAGGTCGAGGTTAAGGTTAAAGTTAAGGTTAAGGTGAAGGTTAAGGGTGAGGTTAAGGTTAAGGTTAGGTTAAGTTTAAGGTTAAGGTTAAGGTTAATATTAGGTTAATGGTAAAGTTAAGGTTAAGGTTAAGGTTTGGCTATAGTTAGGTTAAGTTTAACGTTATGGTTTAGGTTAAGGTTAAGGGTTTGGTTAGGTTAGGGTTAGGGTTAGGTTATAGTTAAAGTTATTGTTAGGTTAAGGGTAAAGTCAAGGTTAATGTTAAGGCAAAGGTTAAGGGTAAGGTTAAGGTTTATGTTAGGTTAGGTTAAGGTAAGGCTAAGGTTAAGGTTAACATTAAGGTTAATGTTAAGGGTTTGGTTAAGGTTAAGGTTAAGGTTAAGGTTAAGGTTAAGGTTAAGGGTAAATTCGAGGTTAAGGTGAAGGTTAAGGGTAAGGTAGACGTTAAAACCTAACCTTAATGTTAACCTAACCTTAACTTTACCTTAACCTTCACCTTAACCTTACCCCCTTAATCGTAACCTTCACCCTAACCTTGACTTTACCCTTAACCTAACCTTAAACTAACTATATCCTTAAGGTTAGGTTAAGCTTAAGGGTGAAGGTTAAGGGTAAGGTTAAGGTTAAGGTTACAGGTTTAGTGAGGTTAAGGTTAAGGGTTTGGTTAAGGTTATGCTATAGTTAAGGTTAAGATTAGGGCTAAGGTAAGGGGAGGTCAAGGTTAAGGTTAGGTTAAGATAAGGTTAAGGGTAAGGTTAAGATAAGGTTAAGGTTAAGGTTAGGTTAAAGTGAAGGTTCAGGGTAAGGTTAAGGTTAAGGTCAAGGTCAAGGTTAAGGTTAAGTTAGGTTAAGGCTACGGGTTTATTCAGGTTAAGATTAAGGTTAAGGTTAAAGGAAGGTTAAGGTAAAGGTTAGGTTAAAGTTAAGGTTAAGGTTTGGTCAAGGTTAGGGTTTGGTTTTAGTTAAGGTTAAGTTTAAGGTTAGGGTTATGTTAAGGTTATAGTGAAGGTTAAGCTTAAGGTTAAGGTTAAGGGTAAAGTCAAGGTTAAGGTTACGTTACGGTTAAGGGTAAGGTCAAGGTTAAGGTTAGGTTAAGGCTAAGATTATGTTAAGTTTAAGGTTAAAGTTAAGGTTAATATTAAGAGTTTGATTAAGGTTAAGATTAGGTTAAGATTAAGGTTAAGGTTAAGGTTAAGGGTAAATTCAAGGTTAAGGTTAGGTTAAGGTTATAGTTAGGTTAAGTTCAAGATTGAATTTAAGGATAAGGTTAAGGTTAGGGATAAGTTTAAGTTTAAGGTTAAGGTTATGGTTAGGCTAAGGTTAAGGTTAAGGTTAAGGTTAGGGTTAGGTTAAGGTTACGGTTAAGGTTAAGGTTAAGGTTAGGATAAGGTTATAGTTAAGGTCAAGATTAAGGTTAAGGGTAAGGTAAGGTTAAGGTTAAGGTTTAATATTAACCTAACTATAACCTTACCCTTAACCTTAACCCTGACCTTAACTATAACCTAAGACTAATTGTTACACGGTAATTTGTCACTATCCCCACAATCCCCCATCTTGCACATTGGAGGGCCTATTTCATGACCTGTGAGTAGTGACATAACTTGAAAGCACTTTCATGGCATCCCCCTTGACAAGGAAAATCATTCATCTGAAGAAAGTTTCCTTTGAAAAACCCTAAAAACTGATCTTTTGGCCTTGGCGCGACTAGCCAATTCAACACTCGTGCTAATGGGGAAAATCCACCAAAGAGGGCATGCCAATTGGTGCTCTGCCCCAATGTATTTCTCGCACCAAGTTTAATAAGGATAGTTTTTTAAAAATAAATGGCGAAAGTTTGATTCCAACAAACTCCTGAACGAGTCTCTAAAATGATTTGGGAGGTTTGGCTCGGGATTTCCATGTAGGGGGGGTATTTTTCCACCTATCATGGAAGCTTCCTTGAGGATAGGACCAATCCCAAAATTGTAGGGATCCCAACTCCCCTTCCACCATATATATAAGATTGCCAATCTCCCTTAGCAAGTTAGTCCTAGTAGTCTTGTTAGCACTCGAGAAGCGCTGAATCTATAGCAAGGAGACTATCGCCAGAGAGCCTTTGAGAGCCAAGCCGAAGAGAAAGAGCTTTGTCCCATTTTCGAAAAGCTTCATTGGGACGTCCTCCACTGTCGACCCCGCCAAAGCAAGATCCAACATCAGAGCTTTGGGTTGTATCTTTATTTTGTCATTATTAATGATAAGTGACCTTGATTATGGTTTCATTAATGTGTCTTTGTTTTTTATGCAATGAATTACATCTTCTTTGACTGATGTATGGTTACAAGATTTAGATTCTATGCTGTGTATCATTGTGTTTCTTCACGTGTGTGCAGGTGTTCGGATGCGCTAAGCGAAAGGATCATGATCTGCCAAAGTGGAGGACGGAAAGCGTCATCCTTTCTCCAACAACCATTGCATAGGACCTGAGGTAGGCAACTTGTTATGTTTTTCTATTTTGTAACTGGAGACCTGTGTCACTGTACGACTGATTATTGCCAGACCTGATATGGGCTAGTAGGGATTTCCTCTGTCTGTAGAGGGTATTTACCTCTCTAACAAACTGGCGACTCCACTAAGGAATTGATTGGAGTTTTTCTTGTCTCTTTCGGTTGTTTTTGGGTTGATTTTCTCTTCTGGTCTGTCTCCTTCTAGTGTAAAACCTCTGTTCAGCCCCCACCATACTTGATCTACTCTCTGTTTGCTCTTTTTTATTTATGTCCTTAGTAAACTCGATTGACGCACTTTTTATCCTGACAGTCACACCAACTGGCGCTAGTTGCTAGTTAGGCACCCGTGCCAACCCTGTTTTGGTGCAAGATACAACCAAACATTCACACCAACCTTGTTTGGTGCTAAGGTTTACTTGTTTTGAGCCCTCTGAGTCTGATTTTTGGTTTTGGTGTCATTTTTCTGACTGTTTGAGTGCCTTGAAGTCCTTGTTGACTGTTTTTGACCTCTATCCTCTGGTTGTTTGCCCTCTACCATCAGTTTTACATTCTAGCCCTAGGGCATTTAGGTGTTATTGTGTGTTGAGCCTCCTGTGGGAGTTTTTGGTTTTTGCGTGTTCAGTCAACTTCGTTTTTGCTTCCTTGCATTCATTTGGTTTGTTTTCATTGTATTATTGCGTTATTTGAGTGATTTCTCTCTTTTTCACTTGAGTTTCACTTTGTCTCATTTCGAGCCTAGATCACACGGTTTGTATGAGTCTTTTGGGATTCCTCTTCGATTTGAGGGATTTCTTCCATCAGTTTGAGTTCTGATTGCATGTTTAGCATTGAGTGAACTTGCTTGTTTCTACTCTTTTGCTATCATTTCTCAAATCAGTTTTATCATTAGTTTTTCATTTCGTTTGGTGCATTGTGCTCTAAAAGATTGAAAAATACAAAAACAAATCTTTTGTTTTTTGATTAGTTAGTGAAAATTGAAAGTTTTTCTACATTATTAGTGTTATATAACTCTAAAGGAGAAACTTTTAGTTTCATTAGTGTGCATTAGAGATAGTAGTGGTTGTTTTGTGATCATTTTTTTATTGTTTGAAAAGCTCTCAACCTTCCCATAGTTAGCTATTCATCGAACAAAGTGATATATTGTGGCATGTAGTGTGCATTTAGAGGATTTTTGAGACATAACATTCAGTAGGGCCTAAAATTGAAACACAATTGAAGATCAACTCTAAAATTTATTCAATTTACCTTAAGGCAACATTGAAACATTAATGAAATATCTAGAGGTCTAGGCTAGTGACGTGTTCCGGTGTCATTAAACCTAGTAGCTTTCGTTCGCCTCTTGGCTTTAGACAGCACTAGTATGGACTTGTGCTCCCTGTACCATTGCGTATATAAAAGGAGACCCCACTAGGCTGCTATCCTTTATCTGTAGGAAGCCGAGTCTACCACCTTATAACCATGATACACTGGACACAGCATTTGGAGAGATTACCTGCATGTACGTCAAGTCCTTGGTTGATTTCTCTTTCATTTTTTAACCAAGGTGTATATGGTAGTTCACGGATATCTGGTACACCCTTTTGCCTAGATTTCCAGAGTAGTCATTTCAATTTTTTCCAACTCATTAAATTTGAAAATATCATCAAGCACTTGTCCTTTCATGCTTGTTTCCAAATTGAAAGATATAGAGTCACCTTTTACTCATTTCTCAACACTTAAAACATGAAACGGTAAAATTTCCAAGTTTCGATGTGGTAAAATTAATCACCTACGATCGCACACCCTTTAGAGATTGTTTATTGGCCATTTGATTGTTTGCCTTGGTTTTTTCCTGTGCGTCTTTGTTTTGATCTCTTCCTCTTTTCGTTACTGTCACAGTGGTGGAACCTTTAGTTTCGCCTCTTGGTAGTCCTTACACAGACGATTCATCAGAGGTTTCTCAGTCCTCTGCTAAACCTCAGCAGCCTATTGTATCCGAATTTCTCGATGGGGGACCAGTCATATCTGAGCTTCCATTTGTTGTACTAGTTGAATTCAATTGGCCCTTATCCAACACTTGGTTTGGATTTGGAGTAGGGGAATATTTCCCTCCTCTTACATCAGGATTTCCTTTCTTGGCTACCATTATACCTCCTAGTTCTCGTTGTCTTTTAGAAGATCTAGCGATAGGGTCAGATATGGACTCACCCAGTCCCTCTTCTAGTGAGGAAATTCCTACATCTGGTGAAGATTACGAGCTTTTCCCAGAAAACAACCCTGAGTCTTCTGTCATGTCTTCACCTAGTCCTTCGTTTCCAGCGGGATATAGGTCCTTAAGCTAGGTCATGGCCACTGTGGCCTTTATGGGAATATCGAGTCCATCCACGAGGCCAGTTATTCCTTCATTAGGGATGTCGCTATTGACATTTCTCACATCATCTCTTCATGTCACATTAGTACCTGTTAGGCCTAATGTCTGCGTATCCCCATCTACGCCCGTTGTCACTACTCAGTCCACAAGTACCTCATCACTTCCTGAAGACATTTACATAGCATATTATATTTCGAAGAATATCTCTGCCGAGGAGTATTAGTTGTATTTACAGCCGTCCAACTCTGAGGTTGGTCAGTCCTCCCAAGATCTCAACCGTCCTGATTTTTCCCATTATGGACTAGATGGTTCCCCCATTTATGTTTTTCCATATCAATATGATGAGCAGGGTAACCCTCTTCGTTTCCCTGCTCCTAAGGCTTATCAGTATGTTCAAGGTTTTATGTTTGCTCAGGCTAGGCAACCTTCCAACCCGCAAGGACAACCCTTCCAGGACCAACCTTCGAGCCAGCCTGGTTGTCTATATGACCCGCAAGGACAACCCTTATAGGGCCAACCTTTAGGCTAGCAGGGGTTGTTTTGCGGTCTACAAGGGTAGTCCTACAACCCTCAGGGTCAACCATTACACCTTCATTCTGTGGTCCAACCAGGGCAATCTCAAGGACCCACAGGTCAACTGGGGTATTAACCTGGACCGGTGTATGGTCCTGGGGGTAAAATAAATCCCTCTCAACCTATGGTGCAACCTCAGCAACCTTAGTTTCCCATCGGTCTGAATATTGCATAGCCGGGGCCATCTTATGGTCCTATTACAGGTCAACTTGGTTATCAGGAACAACTTGGCTCTATCTTACCACCAGGCCAACTGGCTCAGCCAGGGCAGCCTGGTGTCCTTCATCAGTCGGGCCAACCTGTTCAGCCAGGTCAACCTGTTCACCCAGGCCAACCTATTCAGCCAACACAGCCTGTGTAGCCAGGTCAACCTGTTCAACCAGGACAGCCTGTGCATCCAATCAACCCTGCTCAATGGCCAATTTATTCTATGTCGCAGCCAAATCTGCCTGTGCACCCAACTTATCAGGCTCAGCAGGGCCCCACTTACCAACAGCCCGCTCGACCCCAAGGTGGTTATTACCTTCAAGTTCAGTCTCGACCGATTAACAACCTACCCCAAGGTTCTGGTTATTACCTTCAACAACAAGGCTATACCTATACTCAGTAGTCAAATCCATATACTACTCAGATGGGGCCTATATATAATCAAGGTCAGTACCCTGGTTATCAACCCCCGTACACTATGTATCATCAACCATACCAACCTAACTATACGTCTTACAAACCCTATGGTCAAAAACCTCCAGGACAGAACCAATGGGGGAAAATTTATGCTCAACCAGGGTGGAGTACAATTACATGTCCTTATCAGGGGCCTAAAATGCCTTTCAATCCTTAGTTACCTTTCCTTGCCACATTGGAATTTCCTGATGTATCTAAATTGACCAATGATCCGATTCTTCACAATGCATATTGGCCTTCGGTTCTGACCAAGGTGCTTGGTGACTGTCCTAAACTTGAGGGTAAAGTTGGAGAAGACCCCCAAGCTCATGTCATGACCTACCATCTATGGTGTTCCTCGAACTCTTGGGTGGATGATTCGATTCTTCTACGTCTTTTCGAGCACACTCTTACCGGTGCTGCTGCTAAGTGGTACATAGAACTACCCCGTGGTATCTTTCAAGACTTTAATACGCTAACTATGTATTTTCTAACACACTTCTAGTTAATGGTGCGTTATGAAGCAGGGACGCATCTCCTGACTTCTCTGAAGCAGGATAAATCCACTCACATATCAGATCATATTCATGAGTGGTGACGATGTCGTCAACTGATCAAGTTTGATATTCCTGATCAGCTTCTAACGCATTGGTTCACTACCTCCTTTGTTAACAATATCGCTCAAGATATTTCTATGGGGGCATGTGTAACTGAAGAACAAGCCATAGCTCGTGTCCAGTACCTCAATTTGGTGTAATCTCAATTTGGCACGCTATATGATATCTTTTCTAATGCCCCGCGGCCAGGGACCTCTAAAGCACCAGATACCCCATTGGTGGATGATGTTATTGGTTCAATTTCTCATACTTCTCGGAATTTCTCTAATGGGAAGCGGAAGTTTAATTCTTCCAATAATTCTGCTCCTCTTGCAACCTCAGATTATGGTAAGACCGCAGAGGTCAATTTCGTTCAGGCTAATCCTGTGGAAAAGACCTCCAAAGAGAAGAACAAGGGTAAAGGCAAATCCAAATCCGATGCCCCAAAACCAGAATCCACCAAACCGTATGCTGACGATGGATCCCAACAGAAACCGATGTATCCATGCCTGATTTGTGACAGAGACCACTACACCAAATATTGTCCCCGACGATCTGAGGTTATTCAAATTCTGAAAGGCTCTAAAGGGACTTTGGAAATTCTCAAAGAACCGTTCCCATCTCAGTAGACCCGGATGGTTGAGTAGCCTTCACCATATGCACCTTTTTCGTCTCACGTTTTCATGATGAATGGTGTTGCACTTGTCTCGATTGCCACTTGTTCGAAGGATTATGCTGGATCACGCCAAGAAGCTAGGAAGGAAGTCGTTGATGGCCCTCCTCCCCCACCTATCTCTGGTCCTTTAGATATTGAGAAGCCCAGCGCTGAACCCATTGTAAGGCCACCCTCCAAAGGTGTTCTTTGAAAATCTTCCTATAATCCAAATGCCCGTGCCACTCAACACTATAGCATTGTTGAGGATTTGGCACAGGCGCCTTCCACAATGTCTGCATTGGAAGTGCTTCAAATTTTCCCATCACAACAGAAAGCTTTGTTGTCCACAATCGGTGGAATTGATCCCACCAATTCTAGTATTCTCACCTTCGACCTGGAAAAGTTTTTCCCCTAACTTCCACATCAAATCACTCTTGTTATACAAGTCGGTATCAATGGCCTCAACATCCATAGAGTCGTTGTGGATGAAGGTGCTTCCACCTATGTTATGTCAGCTGCCTGCTGGAAGGCCATTGGCTCTCCACTCTGAAGGTGAGTTTTTCGATCACATTAAAAGGTAAGACAATCAACATAGAAGTAGAAGTGGTTGACGCCAAGCTCAACTACAATATTCTTCTTGGTCGCAGCTGGACTCACGCCATGCTATGCATTCCGTCCACCCTCATCCGGCTTCTAAAGTTTCCTCACGAGGGCAAGATTATCACTATCGATCAGTTGTCTTTCTTCACCTCATCCTTCGAGAACACCGTACCATACATGGATCAGATCCCCAATCCCCTTAACAGTGTAGGACCTGGTCTTTTTAAGGACAATATCCTCATGAGCATTTTTCCTGCGCCACCACCGCACATCGTTCAAGTTAATATGATCTCTAGGTCAGATGACCCTTGGATCACCCCTTCACCTGAACAGGTGACCAATTTTGGAGAATCAATGCCTTTGACTCTGGTTGAGATCAATTATTTAGAAATCGTCACTACATCAGATCCTCCTCCTCCTAAACATGCTCCTTTGAGCATGGCTCTAGATGTATATTCTCAATCTCCTTGGCTCGACGATGTAGATTCGCCCGATCCTTTAAGATAATTCTTCCCCTCTGATGAAGCTATCGTTGAAATGATGTCTCTTGAAGATTTGTCGTGGAGAAATGGACATCATCGTTCCTTGTTCATGCCCAACCTGGGGGCAATGTCAAATTGTATGGAGTGCTTCACATCTCTGGCTCCCACTCCGCCTTTTTAAACGCCGATATTGATTCATGAAGTTATTTCAGAGGGAAATCTGAGTAACATCACACAAACCATGCCTATAGACATCTCCATCAAACCGGGGGTAGTCGAGAACATTCACGTGGGAGTTACTTGTTCTCCTGAAGAGATTCAAGTATACACGAACCTTTTTCATGAATTTAGAGATGTTTTCGCATGGTCCTATGAAGAGATTCCTGGGATTGATCCCAGTATAATCGAGCATGAAATTACTGCCTATCCAGGTGTGAAGCCTTGCATCAGTGTCTGCGCCTAGTGCATCCCTGAAAATTTGTAGCCATAAAGGTAGAAATGGAGAAAATTCTTAACGCAGGCTTCATATATCCAATTCCCCTCACAGAATTGGTTTCTAATATTGTCCTTGTAGATAAGAAACAGGGCACTATACAGGTCTATGTTGACTACCGAGACATCAATCGGGCCTGTCCTAAGGACAATTACCCCACTCCCTTTATAGATCATATCATCAATGACTACGCGGGGAGTGAGATTTATTCCCTTATGGACAGCTTCTCGGGTTACAATCAAATTAATATTTTACCTGCTAATCAATATAAGATCACCTTTATCTGTCCATGGGGCACTTTTGCTCACAAGAAGCTTTCGTTCAGCTTAAAAAACATTGGAGCCACCTTCCAACACACTATGTCCTATGCTTTTCATGACATACGTCACATTGTCCAACCATATCTGGATGATTTTTTGGCTCACTTAGCTTAGCGCGAGGACCATCCTGAACACCTCCGCCAGATTTTCCTCCGCTGCAGACATTACAATATCAGGCTCAATCCTCACAAGTGCGTCTTCTACGTAGATTATGGTCGTCTTTTTGGATTCATCGTCTCCAAGGATGAAATTCACCTTGACCCCCTCAAGGTTGAGGCCATCGTTAACCTCCCATCCCCATCCTCGTTGCATCAACTTCAGAGTCTACAGGGGAAATACAACTTCTTACGTCGCTTTATTATGAACTATGCAGAAGTGGCCAAGGGGTTTACATGACTTCTGAAATAGGACATTCCCTTCCATTGGGACAATATTGCCTAGCAATCCTTCAATAAACTTAAAACATTGCTCGTCAATGCTCCATTGATATTTCCTCCCAACTATCGTCGCGATTTTACCCTTTACTTAGTTGCTACGTTTAGCACGATAGCCATGGTTTTGGTACAAGATGATGACGACAGAAATGAACATGTAGTTTACTACCTGTCTCAGAATATTCTCAAAACTGAAATGGGCTATGCCCATGTCGAGAAGTTAGTTCTTGCTGCGGTCCAGGCCATTCAACAATTCTGCCATTACATCCTATTGCGTATAGTAACCGTGATTTTCAATTGGAGCCCCATGAAATACATTTTCTATCAACAATTTTCTGGGGGGCAAGTAATCCAAATGGATCTTCATTTTTCAGGAGTTCGATTTGGAGTTCACCACTGCCAAATCAATGAAATCATTGGTTTTTGCTGATCTTATCTTCTCTCTCCCGACCTACTCTGTTCCATCCAAATCCGAGGATCACATCCCAGATGAAACACTCTTTCTAATCAGCACTCATGACCCATGGTACGATGACATCATTGTGTACCTTCAAACATCCACTTTTCGGTTCGAGTTGATGAAGGATGCTCAACGTCGTGTTCGGCATAAATCTCAACCATATCGCATTGTCGAAGATACCTTGTATCGTGTCGGATTTGGTTCAGTGCGCTACCGATGCTTGACCCTGGAAGAGGCTGAGAAAGTCCTAAATGACTACCACAGTGGTGCCTATGGTGGTCACATGTCTGGATATGCTATCGCCCAGAAGATTTTGCATGCGGGTTACTTCTGGCCATCTATATTCAAATATTGTATTGTTGCAGTTCGAAAATTTCATGCGTTCCAGGTCTTTCAACACAAGTTGCGTGTGCCACCCCTACCTTTGCATCCTGTCATTACCATAGGCCCTTTTTCCAAGTGGGGCAAAAATGTTATGACATGTAACCCTCACTTGGCTGGGGGGCATGCTTATATAATCGTTGCCATGGACTACTTCACCAAGTGGGCCGAGGCGATGCCTACATTAGCTACCGATGGTAAGACAGCCTCTCAATTCATTTTCAACCATTTAATTACATGTTTTTGAGTTCCTCAAGCCATCGTCACCGATCATGGCACTCATTTTAGGGACTACATGATGGAAGAGCTGAAATTAAAGTTGGGCTTGTGTCATGACAGCTCAATGCCATACTACCCTCGGCGAATGGCCAGGTTGAGGTTGTGAAAAAAGTACTTGTCACGATGCTTCAATGAATAATTGGTATTCATAAATCCAATTGGCACCTCCAATTGTTCTCAGCTCTCTAGGCCTATCGAACATCAATAAAGAGCATGATTGGATTCACACCTTTTCATTTGGTGTATGGTCTGGAAGCGACTCTTCCGATTGAATGTGAGATCCCTTCGCTGAAGTTGGCTGTGGAATTACTGCCCGACACTTCCCTGGAGGAAGAACGTCTCCTGTATCTGGAACGACTGGATGAAACCCATCGCTTGGCTACTTTGGTTATCGAGGCACAGAAAAAGTGGGTTAAAGTTCATTTTCATTCAACGGTTTCTCCACGTTCTTTCATCGAAGGGGACCTCGTCCTCTTATATGACCAAGCATATGATAAAATTGGAGCGGGAAAATTACAGCCCATGTGGCACAAGCCCTATATCGTAAAACGTGTATTAAAAAATGGGGCCTATGAGCTAATAGACTATGAAGCTATTCCTCTGGCGTAGCCTAGAAATGGGTTGTACCTCAAGAAGTACTACGCTTTAACTATTCTTGTGTGGTGTGTGTACATAAGTGAGTGATTTCATTTTTGTGCATGTGTGGTGTGGTGTGCTTTGTAAGCATCTTTCTACTGATTGGGTCTTCCTGATTCTGCAGATGTCTATTACTCCTTTTGTTGGTTTCACGGATGGTGCCTCCCGCAGTTTCAGGAATCTGTCTTCAGCAGCCTAGATAATCTATAATCCTGCTGGTGAGTTAGTCAATTTGCAAGGTGTTTTTCTAGGGCCTATCACAAATAATGTTGCGGAATATAGTGCTGTTTTGGAATTGTTAAACGAGGCTTTTAACCTTGGTATTCATGCATTACTTGTTTATCTAGACTCACAGCTTGTAGTGTTACAACCCAATGGTCATTATTCGGTTAGGAACCCATCCATTTTGCGACTGTATCTACATATTCGTTTATTGGAAATAAATTTTGATTACATTACATATCAACATATACCCAGACACATGAATGTGTTAACATATGTAGTAGCTAACGTGCTTTTAGATAGAAATTTACGCAACTTGTAAAAACATCATCATATGTGAAAAAGATCCATCCTGAAATATATATATATATATATATATATATATATATATAATATATATATATATATATATATATATATATATATATATATGTTGAAATGTTTACAGTTTGTGTGCATCACATAAAATCCAAAAAATATACATGTCTGTTTTAATAATATTTGGAGACAACATGAAACTCAAAAATGTGCAAATGAAAAGACTAGATGACTAATCACCATGGTGCTCGCGGTACCATGTCATTTCCCACACAAAGGTGTAGTAAATGATGAAGGTGACTAGGCACCCCCATGGTGTGTCTCTGATAAGCCATAGGGACTTCTGCTAGGTGAGAATAATCTACGATCCCACAGGCGATTCCCTCCAGGTTTTGAACTAGCTCACTCCCCTCGCCACCTTCTCCTTGAGGGTCATAGGTGAGAGGGGTCCTCTGTGAAATGGACGACATCCCGGCGGGCCTCTCTGGGCCAACATCTGCATACACATAGGATTTTTTGTTAGAACATGCATGTATACCAAAAAAAAAATCATAAAATACATAAAATTAAAAAGAGTCTTACCCAGCTCCTCATCCCAGCCTTCTCCCTCCGGGAGTGGAAGATCTAGGTCTCCCTTGAAATCAATACTGGCATAGGGCCAGTCCTCTACGATGATCAATTGTTGCCAAAGCCATAAGAAATACTTGAACCTCCATGAAATTTGTTGGCCCCCTCCTGCTCTAGGCATCAATGCTGCCCATTGAGCCATCCTTGGCTCTCTCAATGGTGGATCAGTGACTATCGCCCCCTGGCCATGGAAGATTGGTAACAGTTCAAGGATGAATGATACCAAGATATATTCGTACCCAAACTGCTTCAGTTTTGTCTTCTTACACTTTGTCAACTACTGTTTGATGTTCATGGTTATGGCAGTAGCCCAATCAAATAGTGTCGGGTTCATGCATTCTGATGCTAGGAGGAGCTGTGTTTTAGTAGCCTCATGTGGTGCTTGCGACCCTGCAGCCCATGTAATGGTATGGAGCACCACCCTGAGTGCTATATCGGGAAATGTATGGATGTCAACCTTCCCACTACCTAATCCGGTTCATGCCCCTGGGCACACTCTTTCCATTACCATTGACATTTTTTCACCAGATGGCCTAGTACCTGTCAAGATCATCACTAGACCTCTGCGAGACAATCCAGTTATGAAGTAAACATCAGATACTTCGAGATCCAACACTTGGTCTCGAAGCCTAAACTTATCTTCGTTCTCGTCCCAGATACTGATTAATACTGCAGCAATTTAGGTTGTGCCCTGAGACATGGTGTTAAGAAGAAATTTTTTAAGCTGCAATCTTGGAGAGCATTCATGCATTGCTCGTTCCCCATGGCCATTTCATCTTCTTCACTATGCTCCCTTTATTTCCATTCGATCACCATTGTGGTTGTGTACCTGCACCAAAATGGTCATAAACACTTCATTAGATCCCTTGAACACTCAAAAATCCATTTGATTGGTTCATTTTTTGTAAAAATTGAGCGAAAATTTAGGTTTTGCCATTGGCACGACTGTTTTGTTAACAGTCGCGCCAAATGGCATGACCCCTTTACAAAAAAAACCCAATTTCCGCGAGTCCATGCTCGATACCCGCGCCAATTAGGTGAGCCCTAAAATTTCAAATTTCCCCTCAGGGATCCAAAATCACAGTGGAATTCTATAAAAAATGGATTAAAACATATCTAAGGGAAGCGCCTCTTACCTGGAAAAAAACGAGAACTGAAATGATGCACTAGATCGTCCATGGTCGTCACCGCAAGTTCGCACAGGAAAAGCTCACTATTGCTCTTCACAAGAGGTAAAAAGTAAAATTAAATATGTTTTTACTATTTTTTTCATTTTTATAAATTTTCAAGGTCAAATTAGGTTTTGAAGCTTATTTTTCCAATATTTTATTATATTTTGTTGAAAAATGGGTTTTACGCTTGATTTCTTGTGTAACAACAGGTTTTCACGTGACTAGGATGACGATGTGAGTTGTATTTTATACTTGTTCGGACTCGGTAAAAACACGAAAAAGTCACTACTGGAGTCATCTTTCAGCTCTTTTCTGACTCTCTAAACATGAAGAGATTTTCGAGTCTCTTGTCATTTTGATCTTGTTAAATTTGTTGCGAAACAACATCTACCCAGTATACATTTACCCTTTTTTGGGTTGGGATAGTTTATTTACGAAAAAGGAATACCCTAGCCTATCGTGACTAGGAGGTTTTCTCAGACACAATTTTATACCTTTTCGGATCTGAGGAACTATCTACGAAAAGGGACTGTTGGAGTTTACTTTTCCACTGTATTTTCAAACTCTCTAAACATGAAAAGACACTGACTTCTTCCTTTGTCAGACTCGTTAAAACCTGATGGCATCGGATCCCGTCGAAAAGACGATACTCGAGTTCCTCCTTCCAAGGCTCGTTAAATGTAATAGGTTGGATTTATCTGAAGGAAAAACTTATATCACAAGCATATGATATCCCCTTCAAGCTTGTTTTCAAAAACAATTTGGGTACTCTCCAGAAATGGTGGGGGAAAAATGAAACCAGTATCATCGTCGTGTCAGCAGTATGTCGCTCCTGAACATGGCACTTGTCTGCATTCGTGTCGGGTTGGGGACATCTCATATTGTTTTCTATTTTCCTCCATGGGTTTGGGTTATCCTTTTTGACCACTCATCTTCTCTTTGCCTCGTCATCATGACCTTAAACCTTTGATGTCAAATACTGCCAAATCCACTATCGTGCCACCAACATGTTCAGGAGAAGGTGACCTCTGCAGTTCTCAACCTACCTCTAATTCTCATCTGATCATGATTCATAGATAGTATGTTCCTCTATATCGCGTCGATAATGTGGGAAACACTATGGCCCACCCTCGATCAAGGTCACTTCCTGTCGACTTCAGCCCATTATCCAGAAAGCTGATCTAGAGACTCCCTTCAGGTACCTTGGAGCCTACATGCCTCAATGGCAAGTTCTTCGCATTCGACGCAAGTTTTTCATCATTGGCGTTTGATCGAATGATTCTGTGGGTGTTTGACACCAGCTCACTGTTCACATTCCATGGATTGTACCTATATTACCTTGAGGGCCATTGTCATTATTGGTGGTTCCTCTCGCATCTCTTAATGGCTTTCATCATTGGCTGGTAATCAGATGATGTTCTTGCATGTTCAACTTCACCCCACCTATTCGCATGGTAGGAATTGTACTCTGTTCAGGTTGAGATGGAGTTCAAGACCCTGGGTTTTGTCTGATGGAATCTAGGCTGCAGATTTTGTGGATTATCATGATTGGTTACATGACTCATTGATTGGATGGCTGCGACCATACCTGAGTCTATTTATTGATCCTTACTCGATGGCTGCACCCATACCACATATCATGTATTTGAGATATCAGTTGTACTTGTATACATAGTTTTTCGGACGGCAATGTTTCCAGTTGGGCACGTTCTGATAAAGTATTTCACCCCTCACTCTCTCTTGGGCCTCATGCTTTAGGGGGCATCTGTTACATAGTAATTTATCACCGTCCCTGCAATCCCCCATCCCACACATTAGAGGGCCTTTTCTATGACCTGTGAGCAGTGACATAACCTGAAACCACTTTCATGGCATCCCCCTTGACAAGGACCATCATTCCTCTGAAGAAAGTTTCCTTTGAAAAACCCTAAAAACTGATCTTTTGGCCTTGGCGCAACTAACCAGTTCAGCCCTCGCGCCAATGGGGAAAATCCACCAAAGAGGGCACGCCAACTGGTGCTCTATCCCAGTGCATTACTCACGTCAAGCTTAATAAGGATTATTTTTTAAAAATAAATGGCCGAAGTTTGATTCCAAAAAACTCCTGAACGAGTCTCTAAAATGAGTTGGGAGGTTTGGCTCCGGATTTCCATGTAGGGGAGGTAGTTTTTTTTTAGGTCCCTATATTACCATTATAGTCCCTTATTCTTATTAGTGTAACCCCTTTATTGTTATTATTGTACCCTTGTAACCCCCATTTTTTTATTATTGTGCCCTTAAATTATTATTGTTAGGTCGGCTAGGATTACATTGTGGCCCACTAGGATTACATTATGGCCACATGGACTCCTATATATAGAAATAAGGTTTTCTAAATTGAATCATCCAAGAATTTTTCATTCATGTAATGTATTGGAGGTTTCCCCCTCGAAGTGGCTTATTTCTAAGGCGTTGATATCTCTTTTCTTATATTTTTGGAGCTGGTTACACAACATTTGGTATCAGATATTTGGATTCTAGGGTTTCACTGCTCCAAACAGGTTATCGTGGAATTTTCACTATAACTTTTTTTCTACGAAGTTTCAGAAGCTAAAATATTTAGAGTGCGAAGGAGAAATTTTGAGGAAGTTTTCTAAAAATTTCACAGCTTGGTTCGCAATATTTTTGGAGATATGATCTGTGGAATTTAGGTCTTTTTTCAGGCTCCTAAACAGGTCATCGTGGAATTTTCGCTATATATTTATTTCTATGAAGGTTAAGAATCTGAAATTTTTAGGGTGCGAAGCTAAAGTCCTAAGAAAACGCGTCAAAAAATTTCAGATCTTGATTCACAATATTTTTGGAGATATGATCTGTGGAAGGTGGTGCTTTTTCAGGCTCCCAAATTTCATCTCAAAAAGGTGATGGTGGGAAAATTTCAATAACTCTCTCTCTGAGCATTGGATTGGAGTGTCGTAAAAATTGGTCACAAGTAAATAGACTTTAGTTTCTTTGATATCAATTTCAGAGGCGAAGAACAAAACAGTGACATGTGGAAAGTCTTACAAGTGCACTCTACTGAACCAGTCCATAATTAGGTCATTGTGGGAGATTGGACATAACTTTGTCTTGGAGAATTCAAATCAGGTCAGAACTATGGAATTAAAAAGAGAATTCATAGGGATACTTCAATTTTGAATTTTAGATATTGAAGAGCCACAATCATAGAGATAATAAAATTTCAATATCGAGCTCCTCAAAAGCAAGAAAAAAGGTGTGTTTTTTTTTTCCTAATTGCATAAGTCTTGTTTAAAAAATCAATTTGAATTGATTCCAAGGGCATATTTTAGAATAGATATCAGTATTGGGTTCTAAAAAATTCCCTATAAAAATAATTCAAGACCCATTAAGCCTTCAGAAGGCTCTACTATGACTCATGAAGATAAATAATTGTAACATGATCTATCAAAATTACAAGAGCAAATGCACCAAATTTCGCTCTCACAAAGAGCAGCAAAAAATGAAATGGAAGTTTTGAAGAAAGACATGAAATCTAAGATAGATAACATGGAAGATGGCATGGAATCTAAAATGGAAAACATGAAGAATGATCTAAAAGTAGACATAGAAGGTTTCACAAAGTTGATACAAGAAATGTTTCCTAATGGTGAAAAGATAGAAAAGGAAACTCATGATGAGAACAAAATAAATGTTAATCGTGATTTCATAAACTCTAATGTTGGCGGGAAGAACCACCATATTCCAAAAATGGATATGAGGAAGTTTTATGGAAAGGATCCTGTAACATGGATACTACAGATGAAGCACTATTTTGATCTCAATAATGTGCAAAACACACAAAAGGTACGCATTGCAACTTTACATTTAGAACAAAATGCATTTGTATGGTATTGATGGCTTTTCTCCCGTAAAAAAATTGTCAATTGGACAATTTTTAAAGAGGAAATGATAGCACATTATGAGGATACAAAGAGAAACACATTCTTTAGCCAATTGATAAATCTCAAACAAAAGGGTTTAGTGGGGGAGCACATTGAGGACTTCCAAAAATTGAATATAAGGGTAACTGATATTCCAGAGGAACACAGGATTGATCTCTTCATAGGAAATTTAAAAGATAACATCCAACATGAAGTTCACGTTTTGGAACCTGATTCATTGGAGAAGGCATTCAGGTTGGCAAGAAAAATTGAATGTAAAATTATGGCGACAAGGAAGCCTACCACTCACTTCCATAAAGAAGGAAGTGTTTCTATGCCTAGATTTCCACAACCTATAAGGTTGACACCACAAAAATTGGAATAAAAAAGAGCAAATGGGCTTTGCTATAGTTGTGATAGAAAATACACTAAAGGTCATAAGTGTGCTGAGAATAAATTATTTTACATAGATTGTGAAGAAGAAGAAGAAAATGAAAAATAAGAGGATATACACTAGGAACTAGCCCTAGAAGAGGAAGAAATGAATCCGACCATATCGTGTAATGCACTCACAGGCATTACCACTCCTCAAAATCTCAAGATAGAAGGACATATCAAGAAGAAAAAGGTAATAGTGTTGATTGATTCAAGTAGCACCCATAATTTTATTCATTGCAAGGTAGCCAAGGAATTAAATTGTTTCCTATACCCAGCACTAGAATGTCAAGTGATGGTGGAAAATGGTAGCCTTTTGAATTGCTCTGGAAAATGCCATAATATCAAGCTAACCATGGGGTAATATGTATTGACTAGTCCAATGCTTTCCATTCCTATGGGAGGTGCTGATGTTGTACTAGGAGTACAATGGTTACAATCTTTGGGGACGGTAACTTTTAATTTTCAAGAACTTTTCTTGAATTTTTTTTTCAGAAGGAAAGGAAGTCGAATTACGGGGTATTGAAGGGAAGCCGGGAAGGATAATAAGCTCTAATGTCATGACAAAGCTTCTAAAGAAAGAACAACGAGGTGTAATTACACAATTATGCTCACTAGAAGTTCCGACATCAAAATCATCTATTTCTGCAGATCTCCAACAAGTCTTGGACAATCATTCCAAGGTGTTTGAAACTCCCAAAGGACTCCCACCTATTCGTGATCATGACCATGCTATTCATTTGATTCCAGGAAGTGTTCCTCCAAACATCAGGCCTTATAGATATCCTTACTTCCAAAAGAGCGAAATTGAACGTATGATTGCAGAAATGTTAGAGGCGGTATAATTCAACCTAGTCAAAGTTCTTTCTCTGCTCCTGTAGTATTGGTACACAAGAAGGATGGATCATGGCGAATGTGTCCGGATTATAGGGAGCTCAATAAGCTCACCATTAAACATAAATTTCCCATTCCTGTGATTGATGAATTATTGGATGAATTACATGGAGCAATTTATTTTACCAAGTTGGATCTTCGTTCAGGATATCATCAAATTAGAATGAAGACCGAAGATATTCCAAAAACAGCATTTCGAACTCATGAGGGTCATTATGAATTTTTGGTCATGCCTTTTGGCCTTACCAATGCACCTTCTACATTTCAAGGGTTGATGAATTCCATTTTGAAACCCTTCCTTAGAAGATTTGCGTTGGTATTTTTTGATGATATACTAATCTATAGCAAGTCTTGGAAGGATCATGTTGAACATGTTGACAGGGTGCTCAAACTATTGCAGGAGAAACAATTATATGCAAAAATATCCAAATGTTTCTTTGGATTACAAGAGGTGGAATATCTGGGTCATATTGTATCTCGCGAGGGTGTTAAAGTAGACCCTAACAAAATTAAAGCCATTAAGGAATGGAAATTCCCCACGACCATAAAGCAGTTGCGCGGATTTATCGGCTTAAGAGGGTATTATCACAAGTTTGTTAAGAATTATGGGAGAATAGGAGCACCTCTAACAACATTACTGAAGAAAGATGCATTTTTATGGACTCCTGAAGCAACTAAGGCCTTTGAATATCTTAAAGAGGCAATGTTCCTAGCACCAGTCTTAGCTTCTCTAGACTTCACAAAAACCTTTATTGTGGAATGTGATGCCTTAGGAAATGGAATTGGTGTTGTTTTAATGTAGGAAGGAAGACCCATTGCTTTTGAAATTCGTCCAATCAAAGGAAAGTATTTACATAAACCTATTTGTGAGAAGGAAATGTTAGCAATACTGCATGCACTAAAGAAATGGAGAACTTACCTAATGGGAAGACACTTCAAGTAAAAACTGATCATGATAGTCTAAACACTTTTTGGAACAAAGACTATCTTCCGAAGAGCAGCAAAAATGGGTCTCAAAGATGTTGGGTTATGAATTTGAAATAATATACAAAAAAGGAAAGCTTAATGTTGTTGCAGATGCACTCTCAAGAAAGAATGAAGAGGTGGAAGCATTGCTTTGTGCCATTTATATTATCCAACCAGATTGGATAACCGAAGCAAGAGATGAATGGAAGAAGGACAAAGATGTATGGACACTCATTCAAAAGTTACAGCAAGATCCTAGTACATCTGATACATTTAGTTGGAAAAATGATTCCTTATGGTACAAAGATCGCTTATATCTTTGTAAGAATTCCCAACTAAAACAAAAGATTCTTCTGGAATTGCACACTTCTCATTTAGGAGGACACTCAAGATTTTTAAAAACTTACCACAGGGTGAAGAAAGAATTTTTTTGGGATGGCCTTAAATCTGATATTCAAAAGTTTGTGGCGGAATGTTTGGTTTTCCAGCAGAATAAAGTGGAGACAATTAAGACCCTGGGACTTCTACAACCTTTATCCATTCCAAATCAACGTTGGGAGGAGATTTCAATGGATTTTATCACAGGTTTACCTAAGTCCAAAGGAAAGAGTGTCATCATGGTGGTAGTTGATAGACTTACCAAGTATGCACACTTTTGTGCATTATCTCATCCATTTAAAGCAAGTATAGTTGCTACTACATTTATGGACAGAATTCAAATGCTACATGGAAGCCCAAGGGTTATTGTGAGCGACAAAGATCCCATTTTTACTGGAAATTTTTGGATGGAGTTAATTTCTTGTTTGGGTACTCAATTAGCTCATAGCTCATCTTATCATCCTCAATCTGATGGTCAAACTGAGATAGTAAATAAATGTTTGGAAGGATATCTTCGTTGTTTTGTATTTGATAAACAAGCACAATGGGTCAAGTGGTTACCTCTCGCTGAATGGTGGTATAACACTTCCTTCCATACTGCAGCAAAAATGACCCCATTTATGGCACTTTATGGATATCATCCACCATCCATCACATCATCTTTAAGAGAAAATTCGAAGGTTCAAGAAGTGGAAGATCACATTGAGCATCAGCAAGAAGTTCTCCAACTCTTAAAGGATAACCTGAATTTGGCACAAAATCGAATGAAACAACAGGCAGATCAACATCGCAGCGAGAGAAGTTTTGATATAAGAGATTGGGTATTTTTACGGCTACAACCATATAAACAAATGTCCCTCAAGCAAGCTAAGAAGGATAATAAATTATCGCCAAAGTACTATGGTCCTTACAAGGTGTTGCAAAAGATTGGTACTATGGCATACAAATTGGAGCTTCCTGCTTCTTCACGAGTGCATCCACTTTTCCATGTTTCATGCTTAAAGAAGGTTATAGGTGAAAATATTCCAGTTCAAACAATATTTCCAGAACTTGATGAGGAAGGAAAAATCATATTGGAACCTGAAGAGGTCACGGAAACAAGAACTCGACAGCTACGGAATCGATCAATTTCATAGTATCTCATCAAGTGGAAGAACTTACCCACTGAAGATTCTACATGGGAGGATGAGAAGTTTATACAGAAGCACCCAGAGCTACTCAAGCGTTGAGGACAACACTTTTTTGAAGGAGAGGGGCATGTTAGGTCCCTATATTACCAGTATAGTCCCTTATTGTTATTATTGTAACCCCTTTATTGTTATTATTGTACCCTTGTAACCCCCATTTTGTTATTATTGTGCCCTTAAATTATTATTGTTAGGTCATCTAGGATTACATTGTGGCCCACTAGGATTAAATTATGGCCACATGGACTCTGTTTGGGTGCAAATATGTTCGTTTAATTTTGTTGTAGTTTTTACCCAACTATTTAATTTGTCAATCCGAGGTTCGTAGACTTACGAGACACATGCACTATATATGCAGGACTGAAGTGGAACTAATTTAATCTAAATTACTGAAATCAAATTAATCTAGAAAGGCATTGAAACACTAACTAGGAAAGTAGGAAATTGCATAAAGGAAAAGCAATACAACATGTGAAGAATTGAATGAAAAACAACATATGTGAGCTCACAACAATAAAGCTATCTCCAATTATATTACAAAAATCAAATTACAAATCATAACATAGAATATGAATCAAAGCTAAGAATTCTCTTCTCCTAATTACAAAACTATTTCTCCATTATTATCAAAATGAAGAGAGAGCACTCTCTTATATACATGAGGAAGATAACCATCTCATAATTACATATCCAATATTCTCTCAAGCACTCTCAACTAATTTCCCATTATTACAAGATATTATCCCTTTGAATCCTCCATACATCTCTCACATATCTTGGATAAGATATGCCAACCAAATCCTCCATGATCCTCTCCTTAGGAATAGACTTGAATAATTATCTCCTTAATATGGTGGAGGAGATATTTGAGACGTATCTTGGAATTAATCCTTCACATATTTCCTACACATTACAAAGCTCACATATTCTTGAGATTTATATAAAAAATATGTATATTTTCTAATATTTAATCATAAATTCACTTATAATACAAAAATGAATAAAATGGAAAATAAGAAGGTGAAACCCAAATGTATTTATGAAAATGATATGATAAAAGGTTAATGGAATGATGAAATGTAAGGAATAGTGAAGGAAAAGGTGGATAAAAATATGACATTTCTGAGTCCCAACATCCTCCCCAACTAAACTTGTTGCATGTCCTCATGCAACCATGCATGGGTCTCTTTAAGAACATTTGGCATCTTGAACTTTGGCTTTACATGATGATGTCTTTTAATAATGAATGTTTCCAGGATATGTGAAAGACATGAGTAACAACTTACATTTTCTTATGGTTGGTTCTTGTGTGACAACCATGAATACAGAGAATGTTGGTTCTTGTGTTAACAACATTCATTTCATTTTCTGTTCTCTTGCTGCAATAATAATGTAAACATTCACTGGAAATCATAATGTGCATAAGAAAGCCCTTTTGTAATATTAATGAAGTATGCCAATATGTATTTTAATGCATATGAAGAAAAGTGCAACAAAGTATCGTTGGAAAATAAATGTTGGCGAATGGTAAATGAGAAAAAAAATGGAGTGATAGTGGTGAAGAAATGGAATCATGGTAGTGAATTTGTAGCGAATATAGTTCCCCCCCCAACTGAATTGGTTGCAACTTGACATGGCTCATGAAAGGAAATATAGCATGGTGAGGGAATTTTCCAAAATATTCAAGTTAGCATATAAGGAATTGCATGATTAAAGATTAGAAAACAACATACCTCTACTTACCCAAGAATGATGAACTATGCAATAGGAATGTAGCTGCTGCTGCTGCTGCTGCTGGATCAGAGAATATGTGCCTGTGGCTGAAATTGCTGTAACTGCTGAGGGAGTCGTGAAAAAGTGCATAGTCTTCACCCGCTACAAAATTTCTTGGTACAAGTCTAATCATGCGAAAGAATGTGTCGGTGTCGAGCATGAAAAGAAATCATTGGATTACCGGCCATTGATGCATGACGTTAACCAATGTGAGGCAAACTCACCATTGATGTCAATGAGTGCCAAGGTACTTGAGTACATCTTGCGAAAGGAGAATAAAGGGGTTGATGTCGAGCCATTTGCAAGATCTGACGATCAAGGGAAATTGATGTATTCCCATGATAGTCAGCGAGAGAACTTGCCATTGAGGCATGCAAGTCTCAAGGTACCCAAAAGGAACTCTAGTCTATTTCCCAGATAAGGTGCTGAAGTCGATGGGGAAAGACTTGTTGAAAGGTGGGCCTTAAGGAATCCCACATCAGTCAACGTGAGTTTGTACAAAAAGATTTGGTAGGACTATAAATGGAAAGAACTCACGGACAAGCAGTGTGGATCAACATGGTGAGGAAAACAAGGCAATGTAATCATGGAAAGGGAATAAGTTTTATTCAGAAGGAAAACTGGAAGGCAATAAACTGAAAAGGATAAAGGAATGTATGCGATTCAGAAAAATAGGCGTGCATGAAGTCGTGAAAGATAAGGAAATGGAATATGGACTGCAACATAGGAATGATTTAGGCGTTTGGAAGGAAAAATTTGAGTAATCATGTCATGATGCATGTTGTGGATCATTATCTACATATCCTTTTTATATTTCATTTTGAAATTTTAAAAATGAAAAAAAATAAAAAACAAATAAGAATTCGAAAATATGCTATAGTATGAAGTTTTTAATACTTTAGCATAAAAATAGAAGAATGCAATGTATTTCCATTTTTATTTATATACATGAAGTGGGCATCAACCTTAGGTTGATATATATATATATATTAAGGTTAAAACCCGAGAAACTTCCCGAGCGAAAGTCGCAATCATACAAAGAAGCTTATGGGTATGCAATTGCGGGGGGTGAATTAGCCCATCAGTTATCAAATCCCGACCCCCCGCAGTTGACCGGTCAGATCTTAGAAATCTAGTGATCAACGGTTCTGATTAATTACGAGGGGTATGGATAGAAATTCTCCACCGTACTCACAGACCCCCGCATGACGTCATCAGCCGAGATGGAAGACAGCTGTCATCCACTGCCAACTGTTTCTCCGCGTCACTCCTACATTTATTATGGTTTCCGTAGCCTATAAAAGGATTCTCCCATTCCGTTTTGATTTATTTGTGACTGTTTGCCCTGTTTAACCGCGTCCCGCCACCTTTGCATTACCCATTGCCTCGTGAATTGCTTTCGAATTCTGGTCAGCCATGGCCAAGCGAACATCATTGTCTAGTTCATCAAGTCTCAGTCCCCTCCTAGATAGCGAGAAGGATGTTCATGATACCGCGTCGTCCGTCAACCACCCCCTATTGCATTACCAAGTAACCCTGAACACTGACAAATCCCCTGTGTTTTCTGCTATGAAAAGTTCGGGTGTGTTGTCTGCTTGTGTCTCGAAAACTCATTTCTTCCCCGAATTCATTTCTTGGTTAGTTGCGTCCATGTACCCTGGCAAGTGTTTTGTTATGAATTCTCAGGGGGGAAATATCCTGCAGGTTTCAACACAGTTAATGTGTCAAGCATTATGTTTTCCAGAAGATGAGTCTCCATTGCAGTTCTCCGAAGATTCGTTGGTTCAGTATTTCGAGGAACTTTCAAATGAGGAGTTTAATCACTGCATGTCATTTTTGATACCAAGTCCAGAGAAAACTCAATTTGAAGCAGGAAAGTTCAGTTTGGAGATGTTCAATGTTCAGTATAGGCCAGTTCTTAGCTGCATTACGGAAATTTTGGGAAGAGATGATGATCATGAAATTGATAAAGCAGTCTTGGGAATGTTCACTCTGATGATGAAACCAGGTGTGGTGCTAGACATCCCGTCTTTTTGGCAAGAAGTAGTAAACTCCCAATTGATCGCCTTCCCTCTAACAGGTTTTTTCAGATTTCCATCATTGGTAGTCTACTTATTTTTATATCAAAATTTTGAAGAGTTCATGAGTGTTGGTTTAAATATAATGGATAGTAATAAAAATAAGCAGTCAGTTTTGCTTTGGACCGATATGGTTAGAAAAGAAGAGAACGAAGCCGGGCTGTTTGAATTTACTGACCATTTCATGTCTACTGCTTATAAAATTCTGAATGGAACTCTTCCTCCATGCTTTCTGCCAAAGGCCCAGGAGTTCTTACAGTTAGGACCCAATTGTAAATTTGGAGATTGGTTTATATTTGAAGATTACTCTGAGATAAGACTGTATGGAGTTAGTATTGAGCCCTATCGGCTCCCAACCTTTGTTCCCATGAGACTTTTTGCTTTGGAATTTATAAGGCAAAGTCTTAATGTAGATCAAGTTCATTTTCTGCCCATGAAGAAAGGATTGATGTACAAGTTGCCTATGAGGGTAGGCCCTTTTGTTGTCAATACAAGACAAGCTTTTGAAGAGGTATCAAAAATATTGGAAGGGATGCAGTTGTTGTTGGGAGAGAAATGGCCCTATGATCCACATGGAATAATTTCTCAAAAAAGGGTCGAGAATGGGTATGCTGCATTTACTCATGTAAGTAAACCGGATTTGGAGAAACTGGCTAATCCAGGAGGGTCAAGTTCAACAAAGACCAGTATTCAAACACCTGCAATTTTGGAAATAATGAGAAAAAGAGGTAGAGAGGATGTTATTTAAATCGATGATGAGGAGCCCCGAGAGGAAAAAAGGACCAAACTAGCAGAAGACCATTCCTTCAATTCACCTGGTTTTACTCTCTAGGTCAATGAAGAACAAGATTGCCCTTCATCTCCTAATAGACATGAACTTCACTTGGAGAAGGCTCCCTCCATGAAGAAAGTGTTAACACAGATTGAGGAAAGGAACCAAAGGATAAAGGCCAATATAGAAGCACAAGCAGAGCACAATATACCTGTTGACCAAACCAGATTGCTGACTGTGGTGGATCTGGAGAAAGATCAGTTTAAGATGGCTCTGCCACATCCGACAGAAATGTCCCTTGGACCTTCAGGCAGCTTTAAGGAGTTAAATATTGTCATGGATGTTAAAAAAATCCCCTTGTGGGACAAAATGAATCTTCACATGCAGACTGGTCAGCTGATTGTAAACGATTTGAGAAAGACCAATGCTACAGCAGTCAAGACTGAAAAAATGCTTGCAAAGGTCATTAAACAATGCAAAATGGAGAAAGCAAACGCCAGGGCATTAAAAACTCATAATGAAGAGCTGAAGAATATTATTATGAAAATCGGCGTGGATCCAAATGATAAAGCCGCAGTTCAGAAGCTAATGAAAAGTGCAGAAGCGGAAATATCTTCATTAAGGAAAAAGTTGAAATTGCCAACTACAGAGCACTCATTGGCAGCCGAAGTAGCTGAGGTTGAAAAGGAGAAAGAGGAATTGCGACAGTAGTTGATGAAGAAAGACGAAGAACTCACTAAGGTAAAGCAGACTGCTATAACCTTACAGAATCAAATCCAGAACCATACTTGTACTTTTGATTTTTCTGCAGGTGGAGCTGATCCTCAAGCCCAGGTTGTTCAGCTAAACACAGAATTAAAGATGGCGGAAAGAGATTGTAAACAAGCCCAGTCAGAATTGGCCACAGTTATCAAGATGATGCAAGGATGGGAAGGAAAAGCAAATGAGAACGAGCAGAAGCTACAAAAAGCTGAGGATGAAATCAAAGAGCTCAAGGAGAAATTAAAGGGAAATATTTCCCTTATCAAAGCTAAGGATCTCATCTAGAATGAGATCATTTCAGAAATGCAGTCAAAATGGGATTCCATGAATATAATTGCCAGAGAGAAGAACATTGTTTCAGAGCATGAAAAGAAGCTATTATCGGAGAATCAGGCTGCTATTAAAAGATCGAATTGGGCCAAAAAATTCATAAATTTTATTAATGCCAAGATAGATGAAGAGTTGAGAGATATGGGGATACAGGATAGGTACTTCTATGCTAAAGAGGTAAATAAAATGATCATTAAAAATGACCTTCTAAAGGCCTCAGAGAAACGGTTACAGGGAGTTAAAGAGATAATTAAGAAATTTGATATTTCGTTTGACAAGTTGACGAGAACAGGTTTGCCCTCATGCTGGAAAGAGAGAGGGGAGATTATGTCCTGGAAATTCTATGAGGATCAATTGATATTTGCAAAAAGAAGAGCAGATGGCCGGCATGAGAAGACACATATTTTGAAGGGAGAAACATTATTTAATTGCTTACAAAGGTATTTCCTTCTGCTATGGATGGTGAAGACATTGTTCACAAGTAATCTTACTCATAGTCAGGTTGTTGCGTGTACACTGGAATATCATCGTTATAAGAACGCTTCGACAACTCAAGATAAACTCTGGAAAGAATGCAAGAAATTTTCTATTGACACAGAAAATGGATTTCCAGCCAAACAGCCACAAGTAGTCGTTCAGCCACAAATAGTCATTGAGACAGCCACTATTTCAGGAACATCAGTTCCCTTAGATTAGGAGTTATCATCTTTTATTATGTTTTAAATGAATTCATGTAAATGTAATAGAATGTTTCCGAGGCATGTACCTCCACTACAGTGAGTAGTTAAGCAGTTAGAGTTAGTTGGAATCAATTTTATAACTGGAAACCATTTTGGGTCATATTGTATTTAAAGACAATTGGAAGGAAAAAGAAGGTTCCTAGTTTTGGACCTTGAAGGCTAATTTTGTACTGAACAATATCAAATGAATGAAAAAGTTTTTGCAAGTTTCCATTATTCCATCTGTGTTGAAGAGTTTTCTTGGTTTTCATTTCATTTCCATATCTTTGAGTAAAGTAGAGTGATTAGAGCTGCAGGTCTCTTGATATTTATGTATCTAAGAGTTAAACATCCTTAATGGGCACTCCTCTATTTTAGCTTATTTTTTATTCACTTCTTCAGGATTTTATGATGGTAGTTTCTGTTTTAAGCAGCATGGCAAATTAAAATCCTTTTCTTCTTCATCTTCCATTCACTCACTTCAATATAAAGGGAACATGGCATTGCAGAACTTATAAAGATTTGATATTTGGGAAATATATTATTAATATTTGAAGGTTTAATAAACAGAGACAGATATACATTTTGTGACATAATATTTAATGTCTTGAGCACGGATTCCTGTATACAGCAAGGAATTGTTTCTCAAGGAACAACAATGCAAAAGGGTTTTTGTGTAATGGTAAATGTCACGACATGATACATGTGATCTCTAGAGATCTTGCCTTCATTATTGTCTTCAATACCTGCATAAAAATTTTCGCCTTTGTGTGCCATCTCCATCGATCATGCCTGTATGAAGTGACTCAAAAACAAATTAGCTCATTTTCAAGAATTTATGAAATGTCCATTTTTAATTATTTTTCGAAGCACTAATTGTGGATGAAAAGGATGTCGCATCATAATGTTGAGCTTTTTGCATAAGCTTCTCGTTGACCTACACATAACACCAATCTCATTTCACTTGTTAGTATATGCATCCTAACTCTTGCCCACAAATTCACTTTAAAATGAATGATAAAATCCAACATACTTATATTTCCCCCCAACTATAATTATTGCATGTCCTCATGCAATGTAATCAGTGATTGTGCAATACTTTTTCAAAATGTTTTTATTGATTTGTAGGAAAATTGAGTTAAAACATTTGAAAAGGCTTTTGTATTTGTTGGGAAACAAGTAGTTAGTTTTTATGATTTTTTATGTAAATGAATGAGGGCCATTTTTTTTTATTTGATACAAAATTTTAATTTTTTTTTTTTTAACCAACAAAATAAAAAATTATTTTAATTATGATGGTATATATATATATATACATATATATATATATATTTTTTATTTATTTATTTATTATTATTATTATTATTAATTTTTTTTTTTTTAAATAACAAATTTAAAAAAAAAACAATTTTTTTAAATTTATTATTTATGTTGATTTTATATTTTTTTAAACCAACAAATAAAACAAAAGAATTTTTTTATTTTTATTTTTTTATTTAAACTAATGGAAAACTAAAATTCCAACTAATCTAACCTTTACCATTCGAATTAATAAAACTAAAAGCCGAACTAAACTAACCTTCACCACCCATGACAAGAGACTAACATTTTAGGCATATCTTTTACCGTCCATGGGTGCAGCATTTGAATGCATCGAACTATTTTTCCCTCCTTCTAACGCTATGCGAATGCTGAGCTTTGAAGTTTTGGTGGCTGCAGAAGGAATTGAGGCCGGTGGGGATGGCATTGGAGAATTTCCGGATTTTTGAATGTGCATGACACACGATTTTCTATTGTTGTGATTTGATTTTCTGGAAATTTTCTCACAGGATTGTTCGGATTGGGTAATATCGTCATAACTCATAAGTAGTGTAGTCTGAATCGCAAGTATGCAACATCGTTTTCTTCCCCTGGAAATTCTGAGAGGAAACTCCCAAAATTTTCATCCACCTCATCATCTTCCCCAGTGAAAGGACTGGATGGATCTTCGATAATATGAGCAAAAAAAGGACGGAGGTTCATGTTACTACAGAATAATTTGTAAGAATCCCTTTCCTTACCGTAGAATAATTCTTCATACTCTTTTGTTTTCTATAGGCTCGGATTTCTCCGATTCCTGCAAGCTGCCATCTTAATCAGACTCTTTATTCATGGCGCTATCAGCCGTAGATATAGCAGGAGCCGTAGAGTAGTCTGAACCAGAGGTTGAAGAAGAAGAAGCATCACTAGGAGAAGAAGCGGTAGCAGAGCTCTTTGGAGGAACTGTGGGGCTTGAACTCTCATCCATCACCAATTGTAAATGACATAGTAGCATGCTTGATAGGTTATTGTAGTCTACAACCGTTTTTCCATTGGCACTTGATCACAAAGTTGATTCAGACCACCAGGTACATATTCTCATCATGAGCTCATGACATAAGAACATTGTTCATTCCACATTTTTCAGAGTACAGCCCATATTTTGGTTTTTGAAATTCTGGATTGTCCTTTGAAAAATGCGTGGGGAACAATGGTTTCACTATTTCGACTGGATATGCTTCCAATGGCACATGAAACCTGCGCAAGGCAGCGGCGTGCTAGCCCAGCAGCAACAATACTCTTGCCAGCTTCTAGGCATAACTATAATTCACCTTTCCACTTTTTCCATCGTCTCAGTCATTTACCTTAGACGTGGACTTGTCTGACTGTGAGATCTCGAAAATCAAGGGTCAAATTTTAGTTAGTTAGTGAAAGGATCCAAATCGAATTTGAACGTGTCATCTACTCATCTACCACCATAAATTCAGAATCATATGGGCATCGATCTTGATTCCAATTCAAGGCAATGGAATCAAATCCTTGCATGGATGGATATCTGGAATAACTGCCTCCTCCAAATGTGATGACAAGCAAATAAGAAAAGGTTGATTTCCGCCCTCTTCTGGTCCAGGTCGTTTTCTTTCTAGCCAGTGAAATCGGAATTTATTATTGTGGAGATCCATATTACGTTCACCCCAGTATATGCTATGCTTTGGGAAAATCAAAATCCGATATCCAATTCAAAAGCTTTGCCTAACAAGTCGAATTTCTCTAACCACTACACCAAATGCAACAGATTGTGGATTAGATCTGATATCTTCGCACCAGAAATCCATAGATTCTGAAATTTCAGCCACATCAAACAATAAATTAATAACCTACTGCCATTGGATCAGCGGCATTTCTACATCATTTTAGATATCTAAGCACTCAAACAAAGGTCGATAAAAACGCTCTCTCGATTGGACTGCAGGTGACATTCCCATCCATCTTCATTTTTTTCTGCAATTCTATCTCTGTGGATCTAGGTTGCTGTATATAATCCATAAAAGCATCGATATATTCCTTCACCTCTGAATTCTTCCCAAAACAAAAAAAAATAAAAAATTCTGAATTGAAGACGAAAGAGATGGCTTGATGGAAGTTGAATTGGAATTTTCAAAGGAACCCTTGAGAATTCGATTTCCTCTGGAGAGCGATGTAAAACAAGAGCATGTATTTCCCACTGCTACAACTTGTGCCATGGCTTGTTTCTCTCATAGAAACTAGTGTAACAGAAATGCCAAAGGTGTTTGAAGTGGTATGAATCCAAAATTGAGCTGGCAGGAGTCCAAAATTGTTGATATGGCGTTTAAATTATTATTATTATTATTTTTTTAAATTTGATTTATGCTTCTTTTTTTTAATGATTTCCTTTTGTTTTATTATGAAAGTGGTGTTTTTTTTTTGTGTTGTTATGAGTGTAGTGTGTTTTTTATTTTTTATTATTTTTTATTATTTTTTATATGATTTGTTTTTATTGTGTTGGTTTAAATTTTTTCTTTTTTTTAATTAAAATTGTTTTGTGTTGTTTTTTTTTTTTTAAATGAAATTGTATCCTATTTAAAAAATTGTTAGTTCAAAATCAAAAAATTTATTTTATTTTTTTATTATTAAAAGTCTAAAAAAAATGAAATTAACCCTATCTTTACAAAAACAAAAATGGTTAGTTTAAAAAAAAAAAAAAAAAATCTTTTAATCAATGAAAAACTAAAATTTAGAAGAAACTAAACTTTCTCTAAATTTTTTTTTTTTTTTAACAAAAATCTAAAAAGAAACTAAATTTTATTAAATTCCCAATCTCAAAAGATTTTATTGAAAATGGACATAAAGTGAAATGATGTTTTTTTTTTTTTTTCAATTGCAATTTATTCATTCTTGAAAATGTGTATTGACAACCTATTTTCTGATCCTCAAGATCGTGTAAAAACGCAAGAGGAGAGCATACTTATTCTAGGTAAAAAGAAAAATTGAAAATGAAAGAAAAAACTAAAAATGAAAGCCTACCTACTCTATACTAATTAAAAAATTAGTTACATGTAATTAAACTTCCAATGAAGCCATTCACGTAGCAGTAACAACAATATATCCAGCAGCAATTTTTTAAATGATGGATGAAAATATTTGAGAGTGAATGAGTCTAGTTGTTGTAACTGCAAATCAACTAAATAAAAATAAAAAGATGAATCTAATCTAGTACTTACCTGGAACCATTGTTCGATAAAGCTTTGATAGGCACATTTTCTCTCACTCAGATCATGTTGTAACTCCTGTTCTTCTTCTCCGATCTGCTATTCTTCTTCCTCGATCTCCTGTTCGAATGATTGTTTGCCATCAGATATGCAGGATTCTTCAGATGTTGAATGTTCGTTTGTTTCTTGGGGAGTAATTGAACCTTTAAGTATTGTCAAGATCTTCTCTTCCAAGGAAGAAGAGATCCCTTCTTCTGCTAGGATCTGAGTGAGTAGTTCCAAGCTGAAACTCATTGTTAAACCATGTTGAAAAAGGAATTCGTACAGACTAAAAACAGAGTGCTAATAATTGTCGGAGTTTTTAATCCTCTTACAAGGCTATAGTTCATAAAAACTCTTTCAAATCAGCACACTAAAAATTAAAAACAAAGACCACAGAAATAATCTTGAACTCAATACTCAATCAAACCCTCTTACAAGGCCTGCTCATTAATTTAGTAATTGAATTCTTCAATTACAACCATGAACCATGAATTCATCAAACACTCTTCACAGTTGTGAAAATCAAACACACTTGCATAAATTGAAATTCACACTTGCATAAATGTAAACACACCCTACATTCCCTGATCCATAAAAGGTCGAGCCTGTTACGGTATCTCGAATGCGATGCGTAGGATGTTCCCCACGTCTTACTGCCTTAACATCTCAGAGTTAGGAACATGTCTAAACACACTTGCATGAAAAATCAAACTAAACTTCAATCTATCGTGCCTCCCCGGCAACGACGCCAAAATGTTTGGGTGAAAATATGTTCGTTTAATTTTGTTGTATTTTTTACCCAACTATTTAATTTGTCAATCTGAGGTTTGTAGACTTACCAGACACATGCACTATATATGCAGGACTGAAGTGGAACTAATTTAATCTAAATTACTGAAATCAAATTAATCTAGAAAGGCATTGAAACACTAACTAGGAAAGTAGGAAATTGTATAAAGGAAAAGCAATACAACATGTGAAGAATTGAATGACAAACAACATATGTGAGCTCACAACAATAAAGCTATCTAAAATTATATTACAAAAATCAAATTACAAATCATAACAAAGAATATGAATCAAAGATAAGAATTCTCTTCTCCTAATTACAAAACTATTTCTCCATTATTATCAAAATGAAGAGAGAGCACTCTCTTATATACATGAGGAAGATAACCATCTCATAATTACATATCCAATATTCTCTCAAGCACTCTCAACTAATTTCCCATTATTACAAGATATTATCCCTTTGAATCCTCCACACATCTCTCACATATCTTGGATAAGATATGCCAACCAAATCCTCCATGATCCTCTCCTTAGGAATAGACTTGAATAATTATATCCTTAATATGGTGGAGGAGATATTTGAGACGTATCTTGGAATTTATCCTTCACATATTTCCTACACATTACAAAGCTCACATATTCTTGAGATTTATATAAAAAATATGTATATTTTCTAATATTTAATCATAAATTCACTTATAATACAAAAATGAATAAAATGGAAAATAAGAAGGTGAAACCCAAATGTATTTATGAAAATGATATGATAAAAGGTTAATGGAATGATGAAATGTAAGGAATAGTGAAGGAAAAGGTGGATAAAAATATGACATTTCTGAGTCCCAACAGACTCCTATATATAGAAAGGAGGTTTTGTAAATTGAATCATCCAAGAATTTTTCATTCATGTAATGTATTGGAGGTTTCCCCCTCGAAGTGGCTTATTTCTAAGGCGTTGATATCTCTTTTCTTCTATTTTTGGAGCTGGTTACCACATATCATGTATTTGAGATATCATTTGTACTTGTATACACAGGTTTTCCAATGGCAGTGTTTTCGATTGGGCATGTTATGATAAAGTATTTCACCCCTCTCTCTCTCTCGAGCCTCATGATTTAGGGGGAATCTGTTACATAGTAACATTTCACTATCCTTGAAATCCCCCATCCCACACATTGGAGGGTATTTTACATGACCTGTGAGCAGTGACATAACCTGAAACCACTTTCATGGCATCCCCCTTGACAAGGACAATCATTCCTATGAAGAAAGTTTCCTTTGAGAAACCCTAAAACCTGATCTTTTGGCCTCATCGCGACTAACCAATTCAGCCCTCGTGCCAATGGGGAAAATCCTCTAAAGAGGGAACACCAACTGGCACTCTGTCCCAGTGTATTTCTCACACCAAGCTCAATAAGGATTGTTTTTTAAAAATAAATGGCAGAAGTTTGATTCCAAAAAACTCCTGAACGAGTCTCTAAAATGAGTTGGGAGGTATGGCTCAGGATTTCCATGTAGGGGAGGTAGTTTTCCACCTATCATGGAAGCTTCCTTGAGGATAGGGCCAATCCCACAATTTTAGAGATACCAACTCCCCTTCCACCATATATATAAGCTTGCCATTTTCCCTTAGCAATCTAGTCCTAGTAGTCTTGTTAGCACTAGAGAAAAGTTGAATCTGTAGCAAGGAGACTATCGCCAGATAACCTTTGAAAGCCAAGCTGAAGAGAGAGATATTTGTCCCATTTCTGAAAATCTTCATTGAGACATGCTCCACTGTCGACCCCACCAAAGGAAGATCTGATGTCAGAGATTTGGTTTGTATCTTTCTTTTGTTATTATTAATGATAAGCAACTTTGATTATGGTTTCATTCATGTGTCTTTGTTTTTGATGCAATGAATTAAATATTCTCTAACTGATGTATGGTTACAATATTTAGATTCTATGTTGTGTATCATTCTATTTCTTCACGTGTGTGCAGGTTTTCGGATGTGCTAAGCGGAAGGATCGTGATCTGCCAAAGCAGAGGATAGGAAGTGTCATCCTTTATCCAACGACCATTGCATAAGACCTGAGGTAGGAAACTTGTTATGTTTTGATATTTTGTAACTACAGACCTGCATCACTACGTGACTGATTGTTGCTAGACCCGATCTGGGCTAGTAGGGATCACCTTTGTCCGCATAGAGGATTTACCTCTCCAACAAACTTACCCATTAAGTTGTCACCGTCCCTACAATCCCTCGTCCCACACATTGGAGGGCCTTTTCTGTGACCTGTGAGCAGTGACATAACTTGAAACCACTTTCATGGCATCCCCCTTGACAAGGAAAATCATTCCTTTGAAGAATTTTTCCTTTGAAAAACCCTAAAAATTGATCTTTTGGCCTTGGCGTGACTAGCCAGTTCAACCCCCGAGCTAATGGGGAAAATTCACTAAAGAGGGCACGCCAACTGGCACTTTTCCCCAATGTATTACTCACACCAAACTTAATAATGATTGTTTTTTAAAAATAAATGGCAGAATTTTGATTCAACAAACTCCTGAATGAGTCTCTAAAATGAGTTGGGAGGTTTGGCTCCGGATTTCCATGTAGGGGAGGTAGTTTTCCACCTATCATGGAAGCTTCCTTGAGGATAGGGCCAATCCCACAATTGTATGGATACCATATCCCATTCCACCATCTATATAAGCTTTCCATTTTCCCTTAGCAAGCTAGTCCTAGTAGTCATGTTAGCACTAGAGAAGAGTTGAATCTATAGCAAGGAGACTATCGCCAAACATCCTTTGAGAGCCAAGCTGAAGAGAGAGAGCTTTGTCCCATTTTCGATGAGCTTCATTGAGACGTGCTCCACTGTCGACTCTGCCAAAGGAAGATCCAACATCAGATCTTTGGGTTGTATCTTTATTTTTTATTATTAATGATAAGCAATTTTCATTATGGTTTCATTCATGTGTCTTTGTTTTTGATGCAATGAATTATATCTTCTCTGACTAATGTATGGTTAAAATATTTAGATTCTATGATGTGTATTGTTGTGTTTCTTCGCATGTGTGATGGTGTTCGGATACGCTAAGCTGAAGGATCGTGACCTACCAAAGCGGAGGACGGTAAGTGTCATCCTTTCTCCAAAAACCATTGCATAGGACCTGAGGTAGCAACTTGTTATGTTTTTCTATTTTGTAACTAGAGACCTACGTCACTATGTGACTGAATGTTGCTAGACTCGATCTGGGCTAGTAGAGATCACCTCTGTCTGCAAAGGGGATTTACCTCTCCAACACTAACCTTGACCAAACCCTTAACATTAACCTTAACCTAACCCTAACCTTGACCAAACCCTTAACGTTAACCTTAACCTTAACCTTAACCTAATCTTAACCTTAACCTAACCGTAACCTTAACCTAACCTTAACATTAACCTTAACCTTAGCCTAACCATAACCTTAACCTAACCCTAACCTTAACTTTACCCTTAACCTAACCTTAACCTTAACCTTAACCTAACCCTAACCTTAACTTTACCCTTAACATTAATCTTAACCTTAACCTTAACCTTAACCCAATCTTAGTCTTAACCTAATCATAACCTTAACCTGAACCTTAACCTTAACCTTAGCCTAGCCATAACCTTAACCTAACCCTAACCTTAACCTTAACCTAAACCTAACTTTAAATTTACCCTTAACCTAACCTTAACCTTGACCTTAACCTTACCTTGACGTTAACTATAACCTAACCCTAACCTTGACCAAAACCTTAAATTTAACCTTCACCTGAAAATTTATCCTAATCTTACCCTAACCTTATCTTAACCTTAACCTAACCTTATTCTTGACTTTACCCTTAATGTAACCTTAAGCTTAACCTTAACCTTAACGTAACCCTTAACCTTAACCTTAACCTTGACCTTACCCTTAATCTAATACTATCCTTAACCTTGACCTTAACCTTAACTTTAACCCTTAATGTTAGCCTTTACCTAACCTTAACCTTAACCTAACCTTGAACTTAACTATAACCTAAACCTAACCTTAACCTTAACCGAACCTTAACCTTGACCTTAACTGTAAGCTAACTCTAACCTTGACCAAATCCTTAATGTAACCTAATAACCATTAATTTACCCTTAACGTAACCTAAACCTTGACCTTAACCTTACCCTTAACATTAACCTTAACCTTAACTTTACCCTTAACCTTAACCTTAATCTTAACCTAACCTTAATCTTAACCTTGACCTTAACCTTATCCTTACCTTAACCTATCTTTTACCTTAACCTTTACCTTAACCTTAACTTTACCCCTAACCTATCCTTAAGGGTTTAGTTAGGCTAAGGTTAAGGTTAAGGGTTTGGTCAAGGTTAGGGTTAGGTTATAGTTAAGGTTAAGGTCAAGGTCAAGGTTAACCTTAACCTAACCTTCCTCTAACCTTAACCCTAAGCTTTGATGAAGTTAAGGCTAAGGTTAAGGGGTTAAGGTTAGGTTAGGGTAAAATTAAGTTTAAGTTTAGGTGAAGGGTAAAGTTAAGGTTAAGGTCAAGGTTTGTTCAGGTTAAGGTTAAGGATTACGTTAAGTTAAGCGTAAATTCAAGGTTAAGGTTAGGGTAAGGTAAAGTTTAAGGGTAAGATCAAGGTTAAGGTTATGAGTCTTAACCTTAACCTTCACTATAACCCAACCTTAATCTTAACCTTAACTTTAACTATAACTTAACCCTAACCTTGACCAAACCTTGACCTTAACCTTAACCTAACCTTAACCTTGACCTTAACTATAACCTAACCCTAATCTTAACCTTACCTTTAACCTTCACCTTAACCTTAAATTTACCCTTAACCTTAAATTTACCCTGAACCTTAACCTTAACCTTGACATAACCTAACCTTATCCTTAACCTTAGCTATAACCTAACCTTGACCTTGACCAAACCCTTAACCTTAACCTAACCTTAAACTTAACCTAACTATAACCTTACTATTAACCTTAACCTAACCCTAACCTTGACCAAACCCTTAACATTAACCTTAACTTCAACCTTTACTTAACCTTCCAATAACCTTAACCTTAACCTTAACCATAAAATAACCTTAACCTTGACCTTAACTATAACCTAACACAAACCTTACCCTAACTATAACCTTGACTTTACCCTTATCCTAATCTTAACCTTAACCTTACCCTAACCTTACCCTAACCTTAACTTTAACCTAAGGGTAGGTTCAAGTTAAGGGTTAGGTTAAGGTTAAGGTTAAGGTTAAGGGTGGAGTTAGGCTATAGTTAAGGTTAAGGTTAAGGGTAAGGTTAAGGTTAGGTTTAGGTTAAGGTTTACACTGAAGTTAGGGTTAGGTTATGGTTAAGGTAAGGTTAATGTTAAGGTTAGGTTAAGGTTAAGGTTAAGGTTAAGGTTAAGGTTAGGTTAGGTTAAGGTTTAGGTTAAGGTTAACAGGTTTAGTAAGGTTAAGGTTAAGGTATGGCTAAGATTTATTTAAGGTTAGGTTATGTTAATTTTAAGATTAAGGTTAAGGTTAGGTTATGGTTATGGTTAATGTTAAGATTAAGGGTAAGGTTAAGCTTAGGTTAGGTTTAAGGTTAATGGGTTAGTTAAGGTTAAGGTTAAGGTTAGGATTAAGGTCAAGGTTAAGTTAAGGTTAGGTTAATGTTAAGATTAAGGTTAGGTTAAGGTTAAGATTAAGGGGGTAAGGTTAATGTTAATGTTAAGGTTAAGGTTAATGTTAGGAAAAGTTTCAGGTTAACGTCAATGTTAAGGTGAAGGCTAATGGTAAGGTAAAGATTAAGGTTAAGGGTAAGGTTAAGTATAAGGTTAAGGGTTTAGTTAGGTTAAGGTTAAGGTCAAGGTTAAGTGTTTTTTCAAGGTTAGGGTTAGGTTATTGTTAAGGTCAAGGTTAAGGTTAGGTTAAGGTTAAGTTTAAGGTTAAGGTTAAGTTCAAGGTTAAGGTTAAAGTTAAGGTTAAGGTTAGGTTCAGGTGTAGGTTAGGTTAGTGTAAGGTTAAGGTTAAGCTTAAGGGTTAAGGTTAGGTTAAGGTTAGGTTAGGGTAAGGTTAAGGTTAAGGTTAGGTTAAGGTCAAGGTTAAGCTTAAGTTAAGGTGAAGGATAAGGTTAAGTTAATATGAAGGTTAAGGTTAAGGTTGCAGTTAAGGTTAAGGTTAAGGTTAAGGTTAAGGTCAAGGTTAACAGGTTTAATTAGGTTAAGGTAAAGGTATGGTTAAGGTTTAGTTAATGTTAGGTTAGGTTAAGGTTAAGCTGAAGGTTAGGTTAAAGTTAAGGTTAATGTTAAGATTAGGGATAAGGTTAAGGTTAAGTTAAGGATAAGGGTTTAGTTAAGGTTAAAGTTAATATTAAGTTCAAGGTTAGTTTAAGGTTAATTTAATGTTGAGGTTAAGGTTAGGTTAAGGTCAAGGTTAAGGGTAAGGTTAAGTTCAAGGTTAAGGTTAAGGGTTTAGTTAGGTTAAGGTTAAGGTTAAGGGTTTGGTCAAAGATAGGGTTAGGTTATAGTTAAGGTCAAGGTTAAGGTTAGGTTAAGGTTAAGTTAAGGTTAATATTAATTTTAAGGTAAGTTTAAGATTAAGGTCAAGGTTAAGGGTAAAGTTAAGGTTAAGGTTAGGTTAAGGTTAAGGTTAGGTTAGGGTAAGGTTAAGGTTAAGGTTAGGTTAAGGGTAAAGTTAAGGTTAAGTTTAAGGTTAGGGTAAGGTTAGTGTAAGGTAAAGGTTAAGGTTATGGTTACGGTTATGGTTAAGGCTAAGTTAAGTTTAAGGTTAAGGTTAAGGTTAAAATTAAGTTTAAGGTTAAGGTTAAGGTTAGATTAGGTTAAGGTTAAGGTTAAGGTAAGGTTAAGGTTAAGGTTAAGGTCAAGGTCAAGGTTAAGGTTAAGTTAGGTTAAGGTAAGGTTAAGGTTAAGATTAGGTTAAGGTTAGGTTAAGGGTTTAGTGAACATTAAGGAGGTTAAGGTTAAGATTAGGTTAAGGTTAGGTTAAGGGTTTAGTGAACATTAAGGTCGAGCTAAAGGTTAAGATTATGCTAAAGTTAAGTTTAAGGTTAATGTTAAGGTTAACACCGATGTTAAGGTTAGGCTAAGATTAAGGGTTTATTTAAGGTTAAGGTTGTGTTAGGTTAATTTTAATGGTAAGGTGAAGGTTTAGGGTTTATTTAAGGTTATGGTTAGGTTAGGTTTAGGTTAAGGTTAAGGTTAAGTTAAGGTTAGGTTAAGTTAATGTTAAGGTTAAGGATATGTAATGGTTAGGGTTAAGGTTAAGGTTAAGGGTAAGGTTAGGGTTAAGGTAAGGTTAAGGTTAATTTCAACATTAAGGGTAAGGTTAAGGTTAAGGTATGGTTAAGGTTAAGGTTAAGTTCAAGGTTAAGATTAAGGTTATGGTTAAGGTTAAGGTGAAGGTTACAGTTAACGTCAAGGTTAAGGTTAAGTTACGTTAAGGTTAAGGTTATAGTTAGCTTAAGGTTAAGGCTAAGTTTAGGTTAAGGTTAAGGTTATGGTTACGGGTTTAGTCAAGTTAAGGTTAAGGTTAGATTTACAAGTTTAGTCAGGTTAAGGTTAAGGTTAACGTTATGGGTTAAGTCAGTTTAAGGTTAAGGGTTTGGTCAAGGTTAGAGTTATGGTTAAGGTTAAGGTTAAAGTTAGGTTAAGGTAAAGTTAATATTACGGGTTTAGTTAGGTTAAGGTTAAGGTTAAGGTTAGGTTATAGAGAAGGTTATGGTTAGGGTTAGGTTATAGTTAATGTTAATGTTAAGATTACATTTAGGTCAAGATTAAGGTTAATGTTAAGGTTAATGATAAGTTAAGGTTAAAGGTAAGATCAGGTTAAGGTTAAGGTTGAGGTTAAATTTAATATTAAGGTAAAGGTTAAGGTTAAGGCTAAGGTTAAGGTTAGGTAAAGGTTAAGGTCAGAGTTAGGTTATAGTTAATGTCATAGTTAAGATTAGGTTAAGGTTAAGGTCAGGTTAAGGTTAAGGTTAAGGGTTTGGTCAATGTTAGAGTTAGGTTATAGTTAAGGTAAAGGTTAAGTAAAGGTTAAGGTTGCGGGTCTTAACCTTAACCTTCACTATAACCTAACATTAACTATAACCTAACCTTAACCTTGAGCTTAGCTATAACCTAACCCTAACCTTCACCAAACCATTAACGTTAATCTTAACCTTTACCTAACCTTAACCTTAACTAAAATCTTAACCTTAACCTTAACCTGAACCTGAACCTAACCTCAACCTTAACCTAACCTTAAACCTTCCCAAACCCTTAACCTTAACCTTAACCTTAACTTAACTTTAACCTTAACCTAACCTTAACCTTACCCTTAATCTTAACCTTACCTTGACCTTAACCTTAACCTTACCCTTAACTTGAAACTTAACCTTGACCTTAACTATAACCTAACCCTAACCTTCACCAAGCCCTTAACCTTAACCTTCCCATAACCTTAACCTTAACATTAAACTTGACCTTACCTTTAACCTTAACCTTAACCTTACCCCCTTAACCTTAAATTGACTAAACCTGTAACCTTAACCTTAACCTGACTAAACTTGTAACCTTAACCTTAACCTTAACCTGACTAAACTTGTAACCTTAGCCTTAACCTTAACCTAACATTAACCTTAACTTTACCCTTAACATTACCTTAACCATAACCTTAACCTTAAACTTGACCTTACCCTTACCTAACCTTAACCTTAACCTTAACCTTTACCTAACCTTTACCTTAACCTAGCCCTAACCTTACCCTAACCTTAACTCTAACCATAACCTTAAATTTACCCTTAACCTTAACCTTAACCTTAACCTTAACTTAACCTAACCTTAACCTTAACTATAAGCTTACCCTTAACCTAACCCTAACCTTAAACTTAACCTCGACCTTGACCTTAACCTTAACCTTAACCTTACCCTTGGCTCTTACCTTAACCTTAACATTAACCTTAACCTTAACCTGACAAAAACCATAACCCTTAACCTTAACCTTAACCTAACCTAACCATAACCTTAACCTTAACCTTCCCATAACCATAACCTTAACCTTGACAAAACCCTTAACCTTCACTTTAACCTTAACTGTAAACTTAAACTTAACCTGACTAAACTAGTAACCTTAACGTTAACCTAACCTTAACCTTGACCTTAAGGTGAAGGTTAAGATTAAGGCTATGGTTAAGGTTAAGGTTAAGGTCAAGGTTAGATTAATATTAAGGTTACGGTTAAGGTTAAGGTTAGAGTAAGGTTAGGGTAAAGGTTAAGGTTAAGGTTACTTTAAGGTATTTAAGGTTAAGGTTAAGATTAAGGTTAGGTTAAGGGTAAATTCAAGGTTAAGGTTAGGTTAAGGTTCAAGTTAGGGGTTTATTCAAGCTTAAGCTTAAGATAAGGTTTGGTTAACCTTAACTTTAACCTTAACCTTAACGTTACCTTAACCTTACCCTAACCTTAGCCCTAACCTTACCCTGAACCTGAACTATAACCTAGCCCATAACCTTAACCTTCCCAAACCCTTAACCTTAACCTTAATGTTAACCTAATCTTAACCCTAACCTTAACCTTATCCTTAACCTTAACCTTCACCTTAACCTTCACCTTAACCTTAACCTAATCTTAACCTTAACCTTAACCTTAAAATTACCCTTAAACTTAACCTTAACCTTGCCTTGACTAAACCCATAACCTTAACCTTAACCTAACCTTAACCTTAGCCTTAACCTTAACCTTAACCTTAACCTTAACTATAACCTTAACCTTACTAAACCTGTAACCTTAACATTAACCTTTAACCTTACCCTTACCTTAACCATAACCTTAACCTTAACCTTAACCAAAAATAACTATATCCTAACCTTAACCTTAACCATAACCTTCTCCTTGACGTTAGCCATAACCTAACCTTAACCCTACCCTTAGCCTAATCTTAACCTTAACCTAACCTTAACCTAATCTTAACCATAACCTTAACTTTAACCCTAACCTAATCTTAACCTTTTCCTTAACCTTACCCATAAACTTAATGTGACTAAACCCATAACCTTAACCTTAACCTTAACCTTAACCTTACCCTTAACCCTAACCTTATCCTTAACCTTAACCTTAACCTTCCCACAACCTTAACCTTAACCTTAACCATAAACTTAACCTTAACCTTAGCCTTAACCTTCCCCTAACCTTAACCTTAACTTTACCCTTAAACTAACCTTAACCTTTACTTAACCTTAACTTAACCTTAACCTTGACCATACCCTTAACATTAACCTGAACCTTGACCTTAAACTTAACCTTAATCTTAACCTTACCCTTAACCTTAAACTTAACCTCGACCTTAACTATAACCTAACCCTAACCTTAGGTTAATGTTAAGGTCAAGGTTAGGTTAAGGGTAAATTTAAGGTTAAGGTTAATTTTAAAGTTAAGGTTAAGGTTAGGTTATAGTGAAGGTTAAGGTTAAGGTTTTGGGAAGGTTAAGGTCAAGGTTAAGGTTAAGTTAAGGTTAAGGTTAGGGTTAGGGTTAGGGTTAGGTTATAGTTAGGGTTAAGGTTAGGGTTAGGGTTAGGGTTAAGGTTATAGTTAAGGTTAAGGTTAGGGTTAAGGGTTAGGTTAAGTTAAGGTTAAGGTTAGGGTTAAGGGTTAGGTTAGGTTATAGTTAAGTTAGGGTTAAGGTTAGGGTTAGGGTTAGGTTATAGTTAAGGTCAACGTTAAGGTTAGGTTAAGGTTAAGGTTAGGTTAAGGTTAATGTTACAGGTTTAGTCAGGTAAAGGTTAAGGGTAAAGTTAAGGTTATGGTTATGGTTATGGGAATGTTAAGGTTAAGGTTAAGTGGTTTAGGTTAGGTTAAGGTAAAGTCAAGGTTAAGGTTAGGTTAAGGTTAAGGTTAAGGTTATGGTTATGGGAAGGTTAAGATTAAGGTTATAGTTAAGGTCAAGGTCAAGGTTAAGTTACGGTTAAGGTTAAGCTTAAGGTTAAGTTAGGTTAAGGTAAGATTAGAGTTAGGTTGAGGTTAAGGTTATGGTTAAGATAAGGTTAAGTTTAAGGTTAGGTTAAGGTTAAGGTTTAAGGTTATGTGTCTTAACCTTAACCTTCATTATAACTTACCCTTAACATTAACCTTTACCTAACCTTAACCTTAACCTTAACCACAACCTTAAGCTTGACATTGACCTTAACTATAACCTTAACCTTAACCTTAACCTTCCCATAACCATAACCTTAACCCTAACCTTAACCTTGACTTTACCTTAACCTAACCTTAACCCCTTAACCTTAATCTTAACCTTCTCATAACCATAACCTTAACCTTGACTTTACCCTTAACCTAACCTTAACCTTAACCTTAACCTTAACCTGACTAAACCCGTAACCTTAACCTAACCTTAAACTTGACCTTAACTATAACCTAACCCTAACCTTGACCAAACCTTAACCTTAACTTAACCTTACCATAACCTCAACCTTAACTTTAACCTTAACCTTAACTTTACCCTTAACCTAACCTTGACCTTAACTTAAGGTTGTGGTTATGTTATAGTTAAAGTCAAGGTTAAGTTTAAGGCTATGGGTAAGGTTAAGGTTAAGGTTATGTTGAAGGTCAAGGTTAAGGTTAATATTAAGGGTTTGATCAAGGTTAAGGTTAATTTAAGGTTAAAGTTAAGGTTAAGGCTAGGTTACGTGTAAAGTTAAGGTTAAGGTTAGTGTTAAGGTTAGGGGAAGATTAAGGTTAAGGTTATGAGAAGGTTAAGGTTAAGGTTAAAGTTAGGGTTAAGGTTAAGGGTAAGGGTAAGGGTAAGGTTAAGTTTATGGGTTTAGTCAGGTTAAGGTTAAGGGTAAGGTTAAAGTTAAGGTTAAGAGTTTGGTCAAGGTTAGGGTTTGTTTATACTTAAGGGTAAGGGTAATGGTTAAGGTTAACCCTAACCTTGATCAAACCTTTAAGGTTAATGTTAGGTTAAGGTTAATATTAGGTTGAGGGTAGGGTTAAGGTTAGGTTTTAATTAACGTCAAGCATAAGGTTATGGTTAAGTTCAAGGTTATGTTATAGTTAGGTTAGGTTAAGGGTAAAGTTAAGGTTAAGCTTAAGGTTAAGGTCAGGGTAAGTTTAAAGGTTAATGTTAAGGTTACGAGTTTAGTTAGGTTAGGGTTAAAGTTATAGGTTTAGTGATTTTAAGGTTATAGTTAAGGTTAAAGTTAAGGTTAGGTTAAGGTTAAAGTTACGGGTTTAGTTAGGTTAAGGTTAAGGTTAAGGTTAAGGGTAAAGTCAAGTTTAAGGTTATGATTAGGTTAGCGTTAAGGTTGAGATTAGGTTAAGGTTAATGTTAAAGTTAAGGTTAATGTTAGGTTAAGGTAAGGATAAGGTTAAGGTTAAGGGTAAAGTCAAGTTTAAGGTTAGGTAAAGTTTAAGGTTAAGGTTAAGGTTAAGTAAGGGTAAAGGTTAAGGTTAAGGTTTGGATAGGTTAAGGTTAACGTTAAGTTTAAGGTTAAAGTGAAGGTTAAGGGTAAGGTTAAGGTTAGGTTAAGGTTAAGGTTATGGTTAAGGGTTTGGAAAGGTCAAGGTTATGGGTTAGGTTATAGTTAAGGTTAAACATAACCTTAACCTTAACCATAACCTTAAAGATAAGGTTAAGGTTATCAGTTAATGTTAGGGGTTTGGTCAAGGTTGAGGTTAGGTTCTAGCTAAGGTTAGGTTAAGGTTAAGTTTACGGTTAAGGTTAAAGTGAAAATTAAGGGTTTGGTAAAGGTTAGGGTTAGGTTAAGGTTAAGGTTAAGTTTATGGTTATTGGAAGGTTAAGGTTAAGGTTATGATTAGATTAAGGTTAGGTTAGGTTAAGGTTAAAGTTAAGGGTTACAAGTTTATTTAGGTTAAGGTGAAGGTTAAGGTCAAGGATAAGGTTATGGTTAGGGTTAGGTTAAGGGTAGGGTTATAGTTAAGGTTAAGGTTAGGTTAAGTTAAGGTTAAGGTTAAGGTTAAGGTTAGGTTAGGTTAAGGTCAAGGTTAAGGTTAAGGTCAAGGTCAAGGTCATGGTTAAGGTTAAGTTAGGTTAAGGTAAGGTTAAGGTTATAGTTAGGTTAGGGTTAAGCTTAGGTTAAGGTTAACCTTAAAGTTAGATTAAGGTTAAGATTAGGTTAAGGGTAAAGTTAACGTTAAGGTTAGGTTAAGGTCATGGTTAAGGTTAGGTTAAGGGTAAAGTCAAGGTTAAGGCTAGGTTAAGGGTAAGGGTTTGGTCAAGGTTAGGGTTAGGTTATAGTTAAGGTAATGTTAAGGTTAAGGTTAAGGGTTTGGTCAAGGTTAGGGTTAGGTTATAGTTAAGGTTAAGGGTAAAGATAAGGTTATGGTTAAGGTTAAGGTTAGGGTTAGGTTATAGTTAAGGTTAAGATTAGGTGAAGGGTAAAGTTAAGTTTAAGGTTAGGGTTAAGGTTAGGGGAAGGTTTTAGTTAAGGTTAAGGTTAGGTTAAGGTTAAGATAAGGTTAAGGTTAAGGTTCAGGTTAAGGTTAAGGTTAGCTTAAGTGTAAAGTTAAGGTTAGGTTAGCTTGAGGATAAGGTTAGGTTAAGGTTAAGGTTAAGGTTAAGTATTTGGTGAAGGTTAGGGTTAGGCTATATTTATGGTTAGGTTAAGGTTAAATTGAAGGTTAGGGTTAGTTTAAGGTTAAGGTTAAGGTTAAGGTTCAGGGGTAAGGTTAACGGGTAACCTTAACTTTAAATTTACCCTTAACCTAACCTTAACCTTACCCTAACCATAACCCTAACCTTAACCTTAACCTTAACCTTACCTTAACCATAACCTTAACCTTACCTTAACCTTAACTATAACCTTAATCTTAACCTTAACCTTAACCTTAAACTTAACCTAACCTTAACCTTGACCTTAACTATAACCTAACCCTAACGTTGACCAAACCCTGAACCTTAACCTTAAACTTAACCTTAACCTTAACCTGACTAAACCTGTAACCTTAACCTTAACCTTACCCTTAACCTTAACTTATCCTTAACTTTAATCTTAACCATAATCTTAAGCTTGGGTTAAGGTTAAGGTTAAGGGTAAGGTTAGGATTAAGGGTAAAGGTTAAGGTTAAGGTTACAGGTTTAGTCAGGTTAAAGTTAAGTTTAAGGGTTTGATCAAAGTTAGGGTTAGGTTATAGTTAAATTCAAGGTTAAGGTTAAGGTTAAGGTTAGTTTAAGGTTAAGGGTGAAGGTTAAGGTCAAGGGTAAGGTTAAGGTTATGGTTAAGGTTAGGTTAAAGTTCAGGTTAAGGTTAATATTAAGGTTAGGTTATAGTAAAGGTTAAGGTTAAGACTTGTAACCTTAACATTGACCTTACCATTAATATTAACCTTAACCTAAACTTAGCCTCCACTTTACCCTTAAATTAACCTTAACATTCACTATAACTTAACGCTAACCTTGACCATTCCCTTAACCTTAGCCTAAACCTTACTCTTAACCTTGACCTTGAACTTGACCTTAACCCTAACCCTAACCCTAACCTTAACCTTAACCTTAATCTTAACCTAACTTTGACCCTAAGCTAACCTTAACCTTAACCTTAACCTAACTATAACCTTACCCTTAATCTTAACCTTGACCTTAACTATAACCTAACCCTAACCTTGAGCAAACCCTTAACCTTAACCTTAACTTGACTGAACCTGTAACCTTACCCTTAACCTTAACCAAACCTTAACCTTAACTTTACCTTAACCTTAAAATAACCCTTAACCTTGACCAAACCCTTAACCCTAAACTTAACCTTAACTTTACCCTTAACCTAATCTTAACCTTAAGCTAACCTTAACCTTTACTTTACCCTTAACATAACCCTAACCTTGAACTTAACCTGAGGTTAAGAATATGGTTAAGGTTAAGCTTAAGGGTAAGGTTAAAGGTAAGGTTAGGGTTAAGGTTAGGGTAAGGTTAGGTTAGGTTAGGTTAAGGTTAAGGTTAATGTAAGGTTAAATTTAAGGTTAAGGTTATGGTTAAGGTTAGGTTAAGGTTAAGGTTAAGGATAAGGATAAGGTTAAGGTTAACTTTAAGGTTATGTTAAGGTTAAGGTTAATGTATGGTTAAGGTTAAGGGCAAGGTTGAGGTTAAAAATTTAGTTAATTTTAAGGTTAAACTTAAGGTTAAGGTTAAGGTTTACACTGAAGTTAGGGTTAGGTTATGGTTAAGGTAAGTTTAATGTTAAGGTTAGGTTAGTATTAAGGTTAAGATTAAGGTTAGGTTAGGTTAGGTTAAGGTATGGCTAAGATTTAGTTAAGGTTAGGTTACGTTAATGTTAAGGTTAACATTAAGGTTAGGTTAAGGTTAAGATTAAAAGGGTAAGGTTAATGTTAGGGTTAAGGTTAAGGTTAATGTTAGGGTAAGGTTAAGGTTAAGGTTGAGGTTAAGGTGAAGGTTAATGGTAAGGTAAAGGTTAAGGTTAAGGGCAATGTTAAGTATAAGGTTAAGGGTTTAGTTAGGTTAAGGTTAAGGTTAAGTGTTTTTTCAAGGTTAGGGTTAGGTTATCGTTAAGGTCAAGGTTAAGGTTAGGTTAAGGTTAAGGTTAAGGTTAGGTTAATATTAAGTTCAAGGTTAAGGTTAAAGTTAAGGTTAAGGTTATATTCAGGTTTAGCTTAGGTTAGTGTAAGGTTAAGGTTAAGGTTAGGTTAAGGGTAAAGTTAAGGTTAAGATTAAGTTAAGGTTAGGGTAAGGTTAATGTTAAGGTTAGGTTAAGGTCAAGGATAAGCTTAAGTTAAGGTGAAGGATAAGGTTAAGTTGATATGAAGGTTAAGGTTAAGGTTACGGTTAAGGTTATGGTTAAGGTTAAGGTTAAGGTTAAGCTCAAGATTAACATGTTTAATTAGGTTAAGGTAAAGGTATGGTTAAGGTTTAGTTAATGTTAGGTTAGGTTAAGGTTAAGGTTAATGTTAAGGTTAAGGTAAAGGTTAGGTTAAATTTAAGGTTAATGTTAAGATTAGGGGTAAGGTTAAGGTTAAGTTAAGTTTAAGGTTAAGGGTTTAGTTAAGGTTAATGTTAAGATTAAGGTCAAGGTTAATTTAAGGTTAGATTAATGTTGAGGTTAAGGTTAGGTTAAGGTTGAGATTAAGGGGGTAAAATTAAGCTTAGGGTTAAGGTTAAGGTTAAGGTTAAGGGTAAGGGTAAGGTTAGGGTTTGGTTGTAGTTAAGGTCAAGGTTAAGGTTAGGTTAAGGTTAATTTAAGGTTAATATTACGGTTAAGGTAAGTTTAAGATTAAGGTCAAGGTTAAGGGTAAAGTTAAGGTTAAGGTTAGGTTGAGGTTAAGTTTAGGTTAGGGTAAGGTTAAGGTTAAGGTTAGGTTGAGGGTAAAGTTATGGTTAATTTTAAGGTCAGGGTAAGGTTAGGGTAAGGTTAAGGTTAAGTTTAATGTTAAGGTTATAGTTAAGGTTAAGGTTAAGGCTAAGTTAAGGTTAAGGTTAAGGTTAAGGTTAAAATTAAGGTTAAGGTTAAGGTTAAGGTTAAGGTTAAGGTTATGTTAGGTTAGGTTAAGGTTAAGGGTAAGGTTAGGTTAAGGTTAAGGTTAAGGTGAAGGTAAATGTTAAGGTTAAGTTAGGTTAAGGCAAGGTTAAGGTTTTTTGTATAACCAACTCCAAAAATAGAAGAAAAAAGATATCAACGCCTTATAAATAAGCCACCTCAAGGGGGAAACCTCCAATACATTACATAAATGAAGAATTATTCGATGATACAATTTAAAAAACCTCTTTTTTATATATAGGAGTCCATGGGGCCATAATGTAATCCTAATGGGGCTACAATGTAATCATAGTCGACCTAACAATAATAATTTAAGGGAACAATAATAACAATATGGTGGTTACAAGGGTACAATGATAAAAATAAGGGGGTTACACTAACAACAATAAGGGACTATATTATTAATATAGGGACCTAACATGCCCCTCTCCTTCAAAAAAGTGTTGTCCTCAATGCTTGAGTAGCTTTGGGTGCTTCTGTATAAAATTCTCATCCTCCCATGTAGAATCTTCAGTGGGTAAGTTCTTCCACTTGATGAGATACTCTGAAAATGATCGATTTCATAGCTGTCAAGTTCTTATTTACGCGACCACTTCTGGTTCCAATATGATTTTTCCTTCCTCATCAAGTTCTAGAAATATTGTTTGAACTGGAAGATTTTCACTTATAACCTTCTTTAAGCATGAAACATGGAAAACTAGATGCACTCGTGAAGAAGCAGGAAGCTCCAATTTGTATGCCATAGTACCAATCTTTTGCAACACCTTGTAAAGACCATAGTAATTTGGCGATAATTTATTATCCTTCTTAGCTTGCTTAAGGGACATTTTTTTGTATGGTTGTAGCCATAAAAATACCCAATATCCTACATCAAAACTTCTCTCGCTGCGATGTTGATTTGCCTATTGTTTCATTCAGTTTTGTGCCAAATTCAGGTTATCCTTTAAGAGTTGGAGAACTTCTTAGTGATGCCCGATGTGATCTTCCACTACTTGAACCTTCGAATTTTCCCTTAAATATGATGTGATGGATGGTGGATGATATCCATAAAGTGCCATAAATGGGGTCATTTTTGCTGCAGTATGGAAGGAAGTGTTATACCACCATTCAGCAAGAGGTAACCACTTGACCCATTGTGTTTGTTTATTAGATACAAAAAAACGAAAATATCCTTCCAAACATTTATTTACTATCTTAGTTTGACCATCAGATTAAGGATGATAAGATGAGCTATGATCGAATTGAGTACCCAAACAAGAAAATAACTCCGTCCAAAAATTTCCAGTAAAAATGGGTTTTTTGTCACTCACAATAACCCTTGGTTTTCCATGTAGCTTTTGAATTGTGTCCATAAATGTAGTAGCAACTGCACTTGCTTTAAATGGATGAGATAATGCACAAAAGTGTGCATACTTGGTAAGTATATCAACTACCACCATGATGACACTCTTTCCTTTGGACTTAGGTGAACCTGTGATAAAATCCATTGAAATCTCCTCCCAATGTTGACTTGGAATGGATAAAAGTTGTAGAAGTCCCGGGGTCTTAATTGTCTCAACTTTATTCTACTAGAAAACCAAACATTCCGCCACAAAATTTTGAATATCAGATTTAAGGCCATCCCGAAAAATTTCTTTCTTCACCCTGTGGTAAGTTTTTAAAAATCCCGAGTGTCCTCGTAAAGGAGAAGTGTGCAGTTCCAAAAGAATATTTTGTTTTAGTTGGGAATTCTTACAAATATATAAGCGATATTTGTACCATAAGGAATAATTTTTCCAACTAAATGTATCAGATGTACTAAGATCTTGGTGCAAATTTTTAATGAGTGTCCATACATCTTTGTCCTTATTCTATTCATCACTTGCTTCGGTTATCCAATCTGGTTGGATAATAGAAATGGCACAAAGCAATGCTTCCACCTCTTCATTCTTTCTTGAGAGTGCATCTACAACAACATTAAGCTTTCATTTTTTGTAGATTATTTCAAAGTCATAACCCAACATCTTTGTGACCCATTTTTGTTGCTCTTATAAAGATAGTCTTTGTTCCAAAAAGTGTTTAAGACTATCATGATCAGTTTTTACCTTGAAGTGTCTTCACATTAGGTAAGTTTGTCATTTATTTAGTGCATGTAGTATTGCTAACATTTTATTCTCATAAATAGGTTTCTGTAAATACTTTCCTTTGATTGGACGACTTTCAAAAGAAATGGTTCTTCCTTCCTACATTAAAACAACACCAATTCCATTTCTTGAGGCATCACATTTCACAATAAAGGTTTTTGTGAAATCTGGTGTAGCTAAGACTGGTGCTCAACACATTTCCTCTTTAAGATGTTCAAAGGCCTTAGTTGCTTCAAGAGTCCATGAAAATGCATCTTTCTTCAATAATGTTGTTAGATGTGTTGCTATTCTCCCATAATTCTTAACAAACTTGCGATAATACCCTGTTAACCCAAGAAATCCTCGCAATTGCTTTATGGTTGTGGGGACTTTCCATTCCTTAATGGCTTTAATTTTGTTAGGGTCTACCTTAACACCCTCGTGAGATACAATATGACCCAGATTGTCCACCTCTTGTACTCCAAAGAAACATTTGGATGTTTTTTCATATAATTGTTTCTCCTGCAATAGTTTGAGCACCTTGTCAACATGTTCAACATGATCCATCCAAGACCTGCTGTAGATTAGTATATCATCAAAAAATACTAGCAAAAGTTTTGTAAAGAAGGGTTTGAAAATGGAATTCATCAACCCTTGAAATTTAGAAGGTGCATTGGTAAGGCCAAAAGGCATGACCAAAAATTCATAATGACCCTCATGAGTTTAAAATGTTGTTTTTGGAATATATTTAGTATTCATTCTAATTTGATGATATCTTGAATGAAGATCCAACTTGGTAAAATAAATTGCTCCATGTAAATCATCCAATAATTCATCAATCATAGGAATGGGAAATTTATCTTTAATGATGAGCTTATTGAGCTCCCTGTAATCCGGACACATTCACCATGATCCACCCTTCTTGTGTACCAATAATACAGGAGCAGAGAAAAAAATTTGACTAGGTTGAATTATACCTGCCTCTAACATTTCTGCAATCATATGTTCAATTTCGCTCTTTTGGACATAAGGATATCTATAAGGCCTGATGTTTAGAGGAACACTTCCTAGAATCAAATGAATAGCATGATCATGATCACGAATAGGTGGGATTCCTTTAAGAGTTTAAAACACCTTGGAATGATTTTCCAAGACTTGTTGGAGATCTGCAAAAATAGATGATTTTGATGTTGGAACTTCTAGTGAGCATAATTGTGTAATTACGCCTCATTGTTCTTTCTTTAGAAGCTTTTTCATGACATTATAGCTTATTATCTTTCCCGGATTCCCCGCAATACCCCGTAATTCGACTTCCTTTCCTTCTGAAAAAAATTTCAAGAAAAGTTCTTGAAAATTAAAAGCTACCATCCCCAAATATTGTAACCATTGTACTCCTAGTACAACATCAGCACCTCCCATAGGAATGGAAAGCATTGGGCTAGTCAATACATATTCCCCCATGGTTAGCTTGATATTATGGCATTTTCCAGAGAAATTTATAGTTCCTCCATTTGCAACCATCACTTGACATTCTGGTGCTGGGTATAGGAAAAAATTTAATTCCTTGGCTACCTTACAATGAATAAAATTATGGGTGCTACTTGAATCAATCAACACTACTACCTTTTTCTTCTTGATATGTCCTTCTATCTTGAGATTTTGAGGAGTGGTAATTCCTGCCAGTGCATTACACGATATGTTCAGATTCATTTCTTTCCCTTCTATGGATGGTTCCTGGTGTATATCCTCTTCATGTTCATTTTATTTTTCCTCTTCACAATCTATGTAAAATAATTTCTTCTTAGCACACTTATGAACTATAGTGTATTTTCTATCACAACTGTAGCAAAGCCCTTTTGCTCTTTTTTCTTCCAATTATTGTGGTGTCAACCTTGTAGGTTGTGGAAATCTAGGTGTAGCAACACTTCCTTCTTTATAGAAGTGAGTGGTAGGCTTCCTTGTCACCATACTTTCACATTCAATTTTTCTTGCCAACCTAAATGCCTTCTCCAATGAATCAGGTTCCAAAACATGAACTTCATGTTGGATGTTATCCTTTAAAGTGCCTATGAAGAGATCGATATTGTGTTCCTTTGGAATATCAGTTAACCTTATATTCAATTTTTGGAATTCCTCAATGTGCTCCCCTACTAAGTCCTTTTGTTTGAGATTTATCAATTGGATAAAGAAGGTGTTGCTGTTTGTATCCTCATAATGTGTTATCATTTCCTCCGTAAAAATGGACCAAGTGAAAATTTCTTTACGGGAGCAAAGCCATCGATACCATACAAATGTATTTTGTTCTAAATGTAAAGTTGCAATGCATACCTTTTGTGTGTTTTGCACGTTATGGAGATAAAAATATTGCTCCATCTGTAGTATCCATGTTACAGGATCCTTTCCGTCAAACTTCCTCATCTCCATTTTTGGAATATGGTGGTTCCTCCCGCCAACATTAAAGTTTATGAAATCACGAATAACATTTATTTTGTTCTCATCATGAGTTTCTTCTACTATCTTTTCACCATTATGAAACATTTCTTGTATCAACTTTGTCAAACCTTCCATGTCTGCTTTTAAATTATTCTTCATGTATTCCATGTTGTCTTTCATGTCATCCATCTTAGCTTCCATGATAGCTTCCATGCCATCCATCTTAGCTTCCACGCCTTTCTTCAAAACTTCCATTTCATTTTTTTTTGCTCTTTGCGAGAGTGAAATTTGGTGCACTTTCTCTTGTAATTTTGATAGATCACGTTGCAATTCCTCATCTTCATGAGTCATAATAGAGCCTTCTCAAGGCTTAATGGGTGTTGAATTATTTTTACGGGGCATATTTTAGAACCCAATACTCATATCTAATCTACAATATGCCCTTGGAATCAATTCAAATTGACTCTTCAAACAAGACTTATGCAATTTGGAAAAAAAATACACACATTTTTCTTGCTTTTGTGGAGCTCGATATTAAAATTGGATTATCCCTGTGATTGCAGCACTTAAATATTTGAATTTTGGTACCTACATATTATTCTAAATTCTCTTTCGAATGCCATAGGTCTGACCTGATTTGGATTATCCAAGAGAAATTTGTGTCCAATCTCCCACAATGACCTAATTATGGACTGGTTCAGTAGAGCGAAATTGTACGACTTCCCATGTGTCACTGTTTCATCCTTTGGCTATAAAATTGATAGCCAAGAAACTAGAGTCTGTGTACTTGCAACTAATTTTTACGACACTTCAATCCGATTCTCAGAGAGAGAGTTATGAATCTTTTCCCACGATCACCTCTTTGAGATTAAATTCGAGAGCTTGAAAAAGCACTACCTTCCACAGATCATATCTCCGAAAATATTGCGAACCAAGCTCTGAAATTTTTTTGACGAGTTTCCTCAGGATTTCAGATTTGTACCCTAAACATTTCAGATTCTTAACCTTCATAGAAAAAAATTTATATAAAAAATTCCACGATGACCTATTTAGAGCAGCGAAACCCTAGAATCCAAAGCTCTGATACCAAATGTTGTATAACTAGCTCCAAAAATAGAAGAAAAGAGATATCAACACCCTAGAAATAAGCCACTTTGAGGGGGAAACCTCTAATACATTACATAAATGAACAATTCTTGGATGATACAATTTACAAAACCTCCTTTCTATATATAGGAGTCCATGGGACCATAATGTAATCTTAGTGGGGCCACAATGTAATGCTAGCCGACCTAACAATAATAATTTAAGGGCACAATAATAACAATATGGGTTTACAAGGGTACAATAATAACAATAAGGGGGATACACTAACAACAATAAGGGACTATACTAGTAATATAGGGACCTAACAAGGTTAAGGTTAATGTTATGCTTAAGGGTATGATTAACACTAGGGTTAAGGTTAGGTTAAGGGTTTAGTTAACGTTAAGGTAAGGCTAAGGTTAATTTTAAGGTTAATGTTAAGGTTAAGGGTAAGGTTAACATTGATGTTAAGGTTAGGTTAAGGTTAAGTTTATTTTAGGTTAAGTTTAAGAGTAAGGTGAAGGTTTAGGTTAAGGTTCAGGGTTTAGTTAAGGTTATGGTTAGGTTAGGGTTAGGTTAAGGTTAAGGTTATGTTAAGGTTGGGTTAGGTTAATGTTAAGGTTAAGGTTGTGTAATGGTTAGGGTTAAGGTTATGGTTAGTGTTAAGGTTAAGGTTAAGGGTAAGGTTAGGGTTAAGTTAAGGTTAAGGTTAAGGTTAATGTCAAAATTAAGGGTAAGGTTAAGGTTAAGGTATGGTTAAGGTTAAGGTATGGTTAAGGTTAAGGTTGTGTTAAGGTTAAGGTTAAGGGTTTATTTAAGGTATGGTTAAGGTTAAGGTTGTGTTAAGGTTAAGGTTAAGGTTAAGGTTGTTTTAAGGTTAAGGGTTAAGGTTAGGTTAAGGTTAGCACTAAAGATAGGGTTAATTTAAGATTAAGGTAAGGTTAAGTTTAAGGTTAACACTGAGGTTAGGGTTAGGTTAATGTAATGTTTAGGTTAGGTTAAGGTTAAGGTTAATTTTAAGGTTAAGTTTAAGGGAAGGTTAAGGTTAGGTTTGGTTAAGGTTAGGTTAAGGTTAGGTTATAGTAAGTTTAAAGTTAAGGTTAAGGTTAATTTTAAGGTTAAGGTTAAGGTTAGGTTATGGTTAAGGTTAGGGTTAAGTTATGGTTAAGGTTAAGGGTAAATTTAGGGTTAAGATTAAGGTTAGGGTTTATGTTAAGGTTAATATTATGGTTAGGTTAATATTAGGTTAAGGTTAAGGTTAGGTTAATATTAGGTTAAGGTTAAGGTTAGGGTTAAGGTTAGGGTTGGGTTAAGGTTAAGGTTAGGTTAGGTTAAGGTTAAGGTTAAGGTAAGCTTAAGCTTAAGCTTAAGGTTAAGGTTATGGTTAAGGTTAAGGTTAAGGTTAAGGTTAAGTTTAGGTTAAGGTGATGGTTAGGTTAAGGTTAAGGTTAAGGTTAAGGGTAAAGATAAGTTTATGGTTAAGGTTAAGGTTAGGGTTAGGTTATAGTTAAGGTTAAGGTAGGGTTAAGGCTAGGATGAGGTTAAGGTTAGGTTATATTGAAGGTTAAGGTTAAGATAAGGTTGAGGTTAATGTTATGGGTATTGTCAAGGTTAGGGTTAGGTTATAGTTAAGGTCAAGGTTAAATTTAGGTTATAGTGAAGGTTAAGGTTAAGATTAGGTTAAGGTTAGTGTTAAGGTTAAAGTTAAGGTTAGGTAAAGGTTAAGGTTAATGTTAATGTTAAGGGTTTGGTCAAGGTTAGGGTTAGGTTATAGTTAAGGTTACAGGTTTAGTCAGGTTAAGGTTAAGGGTAAATTTAAGGTTAAGGGTAGATTCAAGGGTTTGGTCAAGTTAAGGTTAAGGTTAAGGTTTTGGTCAAGGTTAGGGTTAAGTTAAGGTTAAGGGTAAAGTTAAGGTTAAGGTTAGGTTGAGGTTAAGGTTAGGCTAGGTTAATGTTAAGGTTAGGTTAAGGTTAAGGTTAATGTTAAGGGTTTGGTCAAGGGTAGGTTTAAGGTTAAGGTTAAGGATAAGTTAAGGTTAAGAGTAAGATAAGGTTAAGGTTAAGGTTAAGGTTAGGTTAAGGGTAAAGTTAAGTTTAAGGTTAAGGTTTGGTCAAGTTTAGGTTTCGGCTCTAGTCAAGGTTAAGTTTAAGGTTAAGGTCAAGTTTATGGTTAAGGTTAAGGTTAAGGTTAGGTTAAGTTTATTTTAAGGTTAAGGTTTGGTCAATTCTAGGGTTAGGTTATAGTTAAAGTTAACGTTAAGGTCAAGGTTAAGGGTAACGTTATGGTTAGGTTAAGGTTAAGGTTAAAGTTAAGGTTATGGTTAAGGTAACGTTAGGGTTAAGGTTAGGGGAAGGTTAAGGTTAACGTTAGGTTAAGCATAAAGTCAAGGTTAAGTTTAGGTTAAGGGTAAAGGTTTGGTTAAGGTTAGGGTTAGGTTAGAGTTAAGGTCAGGTTAAGGTTAAGGTTAAGGGTTTGTTCAAGATTAGGGTTAGGTTATAGTTAACGTTAATGTTAAGGTTAGGGGAAGGTGAAGGTTAAGGTTAAGGTTAAGGTTACGGGTTTAGTCAGGTTAAGGTTAAAGTTAAGGTTAATATTAATGTTATGGTTAAGGTTAATATTAGGTGAACGTTAAGGTTAGGTTAAGGTTAAGGTTAAGGTTAAGGTTAAGGGTGAAGGTTAAGGGTAAGGTTAAGGTTAAGGTTAGGTTAAGTTCAAGGTCAAGGTTAAGTTAGGTTAACCTTACCCTTACCCTTAACCTTAACCTTGAACTTAACTATAACATAATCCTAACCTTACCCTTATCCTTAACCTTAACCTTAACCTAACTGTAACCTTAACCTTAACCTTACCTTTAACCTTAACCTTAACCTTAACCTTGACCTTAACTATAACCTAACCCTAACCTTGACCAAACCTTAATCTTAACCTTAACTTAACCTTAACCTTCCCATAACCATAACCATAACCTTAAATTTACCCGTATCCTTAACCTTACCCTGACCTAACTATAACCTTACCCTTAACCTTAACATTGACCTTAACTATAAGGTAACCCCAGCCTTAACCTTAACTTTAGTCGTAACCTTAACCTTAGCTTTACCCTTAACCTAATATTAACCTTACCCTAACCTTAAACCTAACCTTACCCTTAACCTTAACCTTAACCTGAGGTTAAAATTATGGTTAAGGTTAAGGATAAGTTAAGGTTAAGGGTAAGGTTAAGGTTAAGGTTACGGTTAAGGTTAAGGTTAAGGGTTAGGTCAAGGTTAGGGTTTGGTTATAGTTAAGCTAGAGTTTAAGGTTAGGTTATAGTTAAGGGTAGGGTTAAGGTCAAGGTTAAGGTCAATGTCAAGGTTAAGGTTAAGTAAAGGTTAAGGGTAAGGTTAGGATAAGGTTAAGGGTAAGGATATGGTTAAGGTTAAGGTTAACGGTAAGGTTAAGGTTAAGGGTAAGGTTAAGGTTAAGGTTAAGGGTTTGGTCAAGGTTAGGGTTAGGTTATAGTGAAGGTTAAGGTTAAGTTAAGGGTAAAGTCAAGGTTAAAGTTAGGTTAAGGTTAAGATTATCTTAAGGGTAAAGTTAAGGTTAAGGTTAGGTTAAGGTTAAGGTTATAGTTAAGGTCAAGGTAAGATAAAGTTTAGGGTAAGGTTAAGGTTATGGGTTTAGTCAGGTTAAGGTTAATATTAGGTTAAGGGAAAGGTTAAGTTTAAGGGTAAGAAAACCCTTAACCTTAACCTTAACCAAAACCTTTACCCTAACCTTACCTTTAACCTTAACCTTAAACTTTACTTAAGGTTAAATTTAAGGTTAAGGTGAAGGTTAAGGGTAAGGTTAAGGTTAAGGTTAGGGTTAAGTCCCATAACCTTAACATTAACCTTAAGTTTTACCTTAACCTTAACTTTAACTATAACCTAAGATTAACCTTTACCTTAACTATAACCTTAACCTTAAATATGACCTAACCTTCACCTTAACCTTAACTTTACCCTTAACCTAACCTTAGCCTTAACCTTAACCTTAACCTTACCCATACCTTGACCTAGCCTAACCTTAACCTTGACCTTAACTATAACCTACCCCTAACCTTAACCAAACCCTTAAATTCAACCTTAACCTGACTAAGCCCATAACCCCTAACCCTAAACTTGACCAAACCCTTAACCTAAACCTTAAATTTACCCTTAACCTAATATTAACCTTAAACTAACTTTAACCTTGACTTTACCCTTAACTTAACCTTAACCTTGACCTTAACTATAGCCTAACCCTAACCTTGACCAAACCTTAACCTTAACCTTAACCTTAATCTTTCCATAACCATAACCTTAACCTTAACTTTACCCTTAAACTTAACCTTAACCTTAACCTTACCCTTACCTAACCTTAACCTTAACTTTACCCTTAAACTAACCTTAACCTTAACTTTACACTTAACCTAAGCTTGACCTTCACCTTAACTATAACCTAACCCTAACCTTGACCAAACCCTTAACCTTAACCTTACTATTAACCTTAACTTAACCTAACTTAAACCTTAACCTTATCCTAACCTTAACCTTAACCTTGACCTTAACTATAACCTAACCCTAACCTTGACCAAAACCTTAACCTTACCACCTTAACCTAACCTTAACCTTTCCCTAACCTTAACCTTAAAATTAACCTAACTTTAACCTTAACTTTACCTTAACCTTGACTTTACCCTTAACCTAACCTTAAACTTAACTTTATCTTACCCTTAACCTAACCTTAGGGTTTGGTCAAGGTTAGGGTTAGGTCATAGTTAAAGTTAAGGTTAAGGTCAAGGTTAAGGTTAAGATAGGTTAAGGTTAAGGTTAGGTTAAGGTTAAGGTTAAGGTTAAGGTTAAGTTCAGGCTAAAGTTAAGGTCAAGTTTAAGGTTCGTTTAAGGGTAAGATAAGGTTAAGGTTAGTGTTACACAACATTTTTTCACCGTCCCTACAATCCCTCATACCGTACATTGGAGGACTATTCCCGTGACCTGTGAACAGTAAAATGACCTGAAACCACCTTCATGGCATCCTTTTGCATAAGAGAAAACATTCCCCTGAAGAAAATTTCCTCTGAAAAACCCTTAAAACAGATGTTTTAGCCTTGGCGCAACTAGCCAATTCATCCCTCGCGCCAATGAGGGAAATTCACACTAGAGGGCACACTAATTGGCACTTTCTCCTGGTGTTTCACTCGCACCAAGCTTATTAAGGGATTTTTTTTTAAAATAAATGGTGGAAGTTTGATTCTAACTAACTCCTGAATGAATCATCAAAAGGAGTTGAGTGGTTTGGCTCCAGATCTCCATGTATAGGAAGTGGTTTTCCACCTATCATGGAAGCTTCCTAAGAGATAGGGCCTATCCCATGATTATAGGGATCCCAACTTCCCTTCATCTATAAAAGCTTTCTCTCTCCATTAGCAAGCTAGCTGAACTTGTAGGAGGAAAAATATAGTCGGGTAACTATTGAAGCAGAGCTAAGAAGACCCCGTAAGAGAGAGCTTTGTCTAAATTCCCGACAGGATTCATTCAGACGTGCTCTGCTACAAACCCCGCCGAAGGAAGATCATAGCGTCAGAGAATTTGGTTGTAATCTCCCTTTTTTTCATCATTAATATAAGCGACTTTGATTTTCGTTCCATTCATGTGTTTACTCTTTTATGAAATGCAATGAATTATATCCTCTCTGACTCATATATAGTTACGTGCTTTAAGTATTACATTGTATGTTGTCATATCTCTGCATGTGTACAGGTGTCCGAACGAAGTAAATAGAAGGATTGTGATTTGTCAAGCAAAGGACGAGGAGCGCCACTTCTTCATCGACAAAAACAACGTGGCATTCAAGGTAGGCTACTTATCGCGATATTTATCTTTCTTATAACTAGGAACCAACGTATTTGCGTGATTTGATTTTTTCTAGACCTGATTTGGGCTAGTAGGATTGCCTCTATCCATAGAGGGGATTTACCACCTCAACAGTAAGGGTTAAGGTTAGGGTAAAGTTAAGGTTAAGGTTAATGTTAAGAGTTTGGTTAAGGTTAGGGTTAGGTTATATTTAAGGTCAAGGTTAAGCTTAGGTTATAGTGAAGGTTAAGGTTAAGATAAGGTTAAGGTTTAGGTTAAGGTTAAGGTTAAGGTTAGGGTAAAGGTTCAAGTTATGGTTAAGGTTAGGTTATAGTGAAGGTTAAGGTTAAGACCCGTGACCCTAACCTTAAATTTAACCTTGAATTTACCCTTAACCTAACCTTAACCTTCACCTTATCTTAACCTTAACCTAACCTTAAACTTAACCTTAACCTAAATAGAACCTTACCCTTAACCTTAACCTTGACCTTAAGTATAACCTAACCCTAACCTTGAAAAAACCCTTAACATTAACCTTAACCTTAACCTTTACTTAACCTTAACCTTGACCTTAAACTTAACCTTAACCTTACCCTTAACCTTAACACTAACCTTAACCTTAAACCTAACCTAACCTTAACCTTAACCTTACCCTAACCTTATCCTAACCTTAAACTTAACTTTACTCTTAAACTAACCCTAACCTTAACCTAACCATAACCTTATCTTAACATTAACTATAACCTAACACTAACCTTGACCAAAGCTTAACCTTAACCTTAACTTTACCCTTAACCTAACCTTAACCTTAACCTTAACCTTGACTTTGCCCTTAAATTAACCTTAACCTTCACTATAACCTAACCCTAACATTGACCAAACCCTTAACCTTAACCTTAACCTTACCCTTGACCTTGACCTTAACCTTAACTATAACCTAACCCTAGCCCTGACCAAACCATTAACATTAACCTTAACTTAACCTTAACCTTAACCTTAACCTTAACCTAACCTTAACCTTGACCGTAACTATAACCTAACCCTAACCTTGACCAAACTGTTAACCTTAACCTTAACCTGAATAAACCCTTAAGGTTAGGGTAAAGTTAAAGTTAAGGTTAAGGTTAAGGGGGAAAGCCTTAACCTTAACCTAACTAAACCCATAGCCTTAACCTTAACCTTAAATTAACCTTAACTAAACCATTAACCTTAACCTTCCCCTAACTTTAACCTTAACCTTACCCTTAACCTTCACCCTTAACCTTAACCTAAGCCTAGCCTTGACCTAAACCTTAACCTAACCTTACCCTTAAACCTAACATTAGCCTTAACTTTACCCTTAACTTAACCCTAACCTTAAGGTCAAGGTTAAGGTTACATTAAAGGAAAAGTTAAGGTTATAGTTAGGGTAATATTAGTGTAAGGTTGAGGTTAAGGTAAGGTTAAGGTTATGGTTATGGTTAAGGTTAAAGTTAAGGTCAAGGTTAAGTTAGGTTAAGGTAAGGTTAAGGTTACGGTTAGGTCAAGGTTAAGGGTTTAGTCAAGTTAAGGATAAGGTTAAGGGTTTGGTCAAGGTTAGGTTTAGGTTAAGGTTAAGGTTAAGGGTAAGGTTAAGTTCAAGGTTAAGGTTAAGGTTATGGTTAAGGTTAAGGTTATAGTTAGGTTGAGGGTAAAGTTAAGGTTATGGTTAAAGTTAAGGTTAGGTTAAGGTTAAGGTTAGGTATAGTTAAGGTTAAGGTTAGGTTAAGGTTAAGGTTAAGGTCAAGGTCAAAGTTAACCTTAAACTAACCTTGACCTTAACCTTATCCCTAACCTTAACGTTAAATTTACCCTTAGGTTACGGTTTAGTCAAGTTAAGGTTAGGGTTAACGGTTTGGTCAAGGTTAAAGTTAAGGTGAAGGTGAAGGTTAAGGGTAAGGTAAAGTTTAAGGGTAAAGTTAAGGTTATTGTTAAGGTTATGGGTTTAGTAAGGTTAACGTCAAGGTTAAGGGTAAGGTCAAGGTTAAGGGTAAAGTTAAGGTTAGGTGAAAGTTAAGGCTAAGGTTAAGTTTAAGGTTACGAGTTTAGTCAGCTTAATGTTATGGTTAAGGGTAAGGTTAAGGTTAAAGTTCTGTTAAAGTAATGTTAAGGTTAAGGTTATGGGTTTAGTCAGGTTAAGGTTAATATTAAGGGTTTGGTCAAGGTTAGGGCTAGGTTATATTTAAGGTTAAGGTTAGGTTAAGGGTAAGATAAGGTTAAGGTTAAGGTTAAGGTTAGGTCAAGGTCAAGGACAAGGTTAAGGTTAAGATTAAGTTTAAGGTTTGGGTTAAGTTTAAGGTTAAGGGTTTGGTCAAGGTTAGGTTTAGGTTAACCCTCAAGGTTAGGGTAAAGTTAAAGTTAAGGTTAAGGTTAAGGTTAGGTTAAGGGTAAAGTCATGGTTAAGGTTATGGTTATTGGAAGGTTAAGGTTAAGGTTAAGGTTAAGTTAAGGTTAAGGTCAAGGTTAGGGTTAGGTTATAGTTAAGGTCAAGGTAAAGGTTAAATTAATGTTAAGGTCAAGGTTAGGGTTAGGTTATAGTTAAGGTTAAGGTTAAATTCAAGGTTAAGGATTTGATCAAGGTTAGGTTTAGGTTATATTTAAGGTCAAGGTTAAGGTTAGGTTAAGGTTCATGTTAAGGTTAAGGGTTTGGTCAAGGTTAGTGTTAGGTTATAGTTAAGGCTATAGTTATGGGTTTAGTTAGGTTAAGGTTAACATTATGGGTTTGGTCAAGGTTAAGGTTAAGGATTTGGTCAAGGTTAGGGTTAGGTTATAGTTAAGGTTAAGGTTAAGGTTAAGGTTATGGTAAAGTTAAAGTTAAGGTTAAGTTTAGGTTAACGTTAAGGTTAAGGTTAAGGGCTTGGTCAAGGTTAAGGTTAGGTTAAGGGGGTAAGATTAATGTTAATGTTAAGTTTAAGGTTAAGGGTTTTGTCAAGGTTAGGGTTAGGTTACAGTTAAGGTCAAGGTTAAGGTTAGGTTATAGTTAAGGTTAAGGTTAAGGTTAAGGTTAGGGTAAAGTAAAATTTAAGGTTAAGGTTAGGTTAAGGTTAAGGTTAAGGTTAAGGGTTTGATCAAGGTTACTTTTAGGTTAAGGGGGTAAGGTTAACGTTAAGGTTAAGGTTAAGGGTTTGGTCAAGGTTATGGTTAGGTTATAGTTAAGGTTAATGTTAACCTTAACCTTAGCCTAACCTTAACCTTAACTTTACCCTTAACGTGACCTTAACCATAACCTTAAGTTAAGGTTAGGTTATGGTTAAGGTTAAGCTTAAGGTTATAGGAAGGTTAAGATAAGGTTAAGGTTAAGGTTAAGGTTAGGTTAGGCTAAATTTAAGGTTTTGTTAAGGGTTTGGTCAAGGTTAGGGGTAGGTAAAGGGGGTAAGGTTAATGTTAAGGTTAAGGGTTTGGTCAAGATTAGGGTTAGGTTATAGTTAAGGTTAAGATTAGGTTTAGGTTATAGCTAAGGTCAAGGTTAAAGTTAGGTTAAGGTTAAGATTAGGTTAAGGGTAAAGTTAAGGTTATGGTTAGTGTAAGGTTAAGGTTAAGGGTAAAGATAAGGTTATGGATAAGGTTAAAGGTCAAGGTTAACGTTAAGTTAGGTTAAGGTAAGGTTAGCTTAAGTTAAGGTTAAAGTTAAGGTTAAGGTTAGGTTAAGGGTAAAGTTAAGGTTAAGGTTAGGGTGAAGGTTAAGGGGGTAAGGTTAATGGTTAAGATTAAAGGTAATTTTATAGGTAAATATAATTTTATGCTTAAGGTTAAAGGTCAAGGTTAAGGTTAAGTTAGGTTGAGATAAGCTTAAGGTTATGGTTAGGTTAAGGTTAAGGTTAGGTTAAGTTAAGGTTAAGGTTAAATTAAGAATAAAGTTAAGGTTAAGGTTAGGGTTAACATTAACCTTACCCTAACCTTACCCTTAACATTAACCTTAACCTGAGGTTAAGATTATGGTTAAGGTTAAGGTTAAGGATAAGTTAAGGTTACAGGTTTAGTTAGGTTAAGGTTAAGGTTAAGGTTTGGGCTAAGGTTAGGTTAAGATTAATGTTAGGGGAGGTGAAGGTTAAGGTTAGGTTAAGATAAGGCTAAGGGTAAGGTTAAGATAAGGTTAAGGTTAAGGTTAGGTTAAGGTTAAGGTTAAGGATAAGGTTAAGGTTAAGGTCAAGGTCAAGGTTAAGGTTAAGTTAGGTTAAGGTTACAGGTTTAGTCAGGTTAAGGTTAAGGTTAAGTTAAGGATAAGGTTGAGGTTTTGTCAAGGTTAGGGTTGGGTTTTAGTTAAGGTTAATGTTAGGGTTAAGGTTAGGGTTAGGTTAAGGTTAAGGTTAGGTTATAGTGAAGGTTAAGGTTAAGGTTAGGTTAAGGTTAAGGATAATATTAGGTTAAGGGTAAGGTTAAGGTTAGGTTAAGGTTAAGGTTAAGGTTATGGTTATGGTTAATGTTAACTTAAGATAAGGTTAAGGGGAAGGTTAAGGTTAAGGTTAAGGTTACGGGTCTTAACCTTAACCTTAACCTTAACTTAACCATAACCTTAACCTTAACCTTACGTTAACCTTAACCTCATCTTAACCTAACTTTAACCTTAACCTTCCCCTAACCTTAACCCTAACCTCACCTAAGCTTAACCCTAACCTTAGCCTTATATTAAACTTAACTATAACATAACCGTAACCTAACCCTACCCTTGACCAAACCCTTAACCTTAACCAAACCATTAACCTTAACCTTAACCTCAACCTAAAAAAACCCGTAACCTTAAGGTTATGGTTAGGGTTTGGTCAAGGTTACGGTTAGGTTATAGGTAAGTTCAAGGTCAAGGTTATGGTTAAGGTAAGGTTAAGATCAGGTTAAGGGTACGCATTTAGTAAGGTTAAGGTTAATGTTAAGGTCAAGGTCAAGGGTAAGGTTAAGGTTAAGGGTAAGGGTAAGGTTAAGGTAAAGGTAAGGTTAACCTTAACCTAACGTTAACCTTAACCTTGACCTTAACTATAACCTTAACTGTACTAAACCGGTAACCTTAACCTTAACCTTAACCTGACTAAAACTATAGCCTTAACCTTAACTTTTCCCCGAACCTAATATTACCCTTAACCTTGAATTTAACTTTAATGTAACCTTAACCTTGACCTAACCCTTAACCTTAACCTTAACCTAACCTTACCCTTAACCTTCACCCTTAACGTTAAGCTTAACCTTCACTATAACCTAACCTTAACCTAACTATAACCCTTAACCTTAACCTTAACCTTATCTTAACCTTAACCTAACATTAACCTTGACTTTACCCTTAACATAACCTTAACCTTAACCTTAAACTTATCCTTAACCTTCCCATAACCATAACCTTAACCTTAACTATGACCTTAACCTTAGGTTAAGGTTAAGGTTAAGGTTAAGATTAGGTTAAGGGTAAGGTTAGGGTAAGGTTAAGGTTAAGGTAAAGGTTAAGATTAGGTTAAGGTTAAGGTTAAGATTAGTCTAATGGTAAGGTTAAGGTTATGGTTATGGTTAAGCTTAATGAGGGATAAGGTTAAGGTTAAGGTTAACATTACGGGTCTTAACCTTAACCTTCACTATAACCTAGCCTTAACTATAACCTAACCCTAACCTTAACAAAACCTTAACCTTAACCTTAACTTAACTGTAATATTAACCTTAACTTACCTTAAACCTAACCTTATCTTAATCTAAATTTAACCTTAACCTTTCCCTAACCTTAACCGTAACCTTACCCTAACCTTAACCTTAACTTTACCCATAACCCTAACCTTAAATATAACATAACCCTAACCTAACCCTAACCTTGACCAAACCGTTAAACTTAACCTTAACCTAACAAAACTTGTACCCTTAAACTTACACTTAACCTTAAGGTTATGGTTAGGGTTTGATCAACGTTAGGGTTAGGTTATAGTTAAGCTCAAGGTCAAGGTTATGGTTAAGGTAAGGTTAAGACAAGGTTAAGGGTATGGATTTAGTAAGGTTAAGGTTAAGGTTAAGGTCAGGGTCTAGAAGTGTGAGGTTAAGTGTAAGGTTAAGGTAAGGGTAAGGTTAACCTTAACCTAACCTTAACCTTAACCTTGACCTTAACTATAAACTTAACCTGAATAAACCCGTAACCTTAACCTTAACCTTAACCTGACTAAACCCGTAACCTTAACCCTAACCTTAACTTTACCTCTAACCTAATATTAACCTTAACCTTGAATTTAACCTTAACATAACCTTAACCTTGACCTAACCCTTAACCTCAACGTTGACCAAACTCTTAACCTTAACCTATCCTTACCCTTAACTTTCACCCTTAACCTTAACCTTAGCCTTCACTATAACCTAACCTTAACCTTAACCTAACTATAACCCTTAACCTTAACCTTAACCTAAACTTAACCTTGACTTTACCCTTTGTTACACAGCATTTTGTCACTGTCACTGCAATCCCTGATCCCATATATTAGAGGACTATTCCCGTGACCTGTGAACAGTAAAATGTCCTAAAAACACCTTTATTGTATCCTTCTGCATAAGGGAAAAAATCATCCTGAAGAACATTTCCTATGGAAAACCCTAAAAACCCATGTTTTAGTGTTGCCGCAGGTAGCCAGTTCATCCCTGTGTTGTGCTCGCACCAAGCCTATTAAGGAATTTTTTTTAACAATAGAAGGTGGAAGTTTGAATCTAACAACTTCAGAACGAATCATCAAAAATAGGTTGGGATGTTTGGCTCCAAATATCCTTGATTAGGAAGTGGTTTTCCACCTCTCATGGTGTTATCCACCTATAAAATTTGTTATATCAAAAGGTGGCTAAAACTTTTTGAGCCTTCAAGGAAAAAAATTTATTGCTAAAAAGTGTTGGCTCTTGAAGACTCTTGAAGGCCTCATGCCTCTGTCCATAATCTTCACTGCTGTGTTTATTTTACACTCAGAAATCCTGTAGATTTCCAAGACAGATTACTACTGCAAACACCATTTCCTTTTGCTCCTTCTTCCAAAACTAACTTTCATTTGCCCCCCTTTCTCCATAAAACTCCTCTGTTTTCATGATTCCTTTTCTCCCTTTTGTTAAAATCCTCTTTACATGGTTTAAAACGCATTTTTAAACTATATTGGAACCCTCAATTTCCTTGGAAAACCATTTAAAAACCATTAAAATGCATATTTTATATGTATTATGGACTTAAGCCCCCTTGGGCTAAGTCTTTAACTCTATTTCTCCATATAACCCACAGCCCCGCAGTCGGGCGCCAAGCTGTATTATAAATTAATATAAACCTTCGTTTATATTAATTTTTTGATTTTTATTTTATTATAAACCTTCCACAAATACAAAAACCCAATTCCATCTCCATTTTTGATCTGATCCGCAAATCAACGACGCGGAGTCCCTCACCCCGGTGGTCCCCGCCATCCACTCGCCGTTGCAAAACCGGGCGGTTTTCATCGCACCACTTCCAAGCGCGCGGCGGTTTCTTCCATTTCGTAGTGATTCCACTCACCAATTGACGCATGGCCTAGGCACTTTTCACCAAAATGTCATCCATCATGCGTTAAACATCAGACATGGACCCCGCGCGATATTGGCATCCACCGTCCGATCTGAAGCTGCCCATCTGACGGCTATCACTCACCGAAGATGCCTGACAGTTAACTGAGATACGGTGCGGCATTCAATAGATCTCCACCATCAATCTAATCTGTAGATCTACGGACCATATTTCATCACCCAGATTCATCGCCCAATCAACGTTTTCTTCTTTGACTTTCCACCTTCGCTCCCGACCGTCGATATCTGTGCGATCAACGACTCTGATTTAAAAAATTCCTCCGTCGTCTCTATGAATTCTTCTAATAATTCCTAACTATTGGATGATACCATCCAATGACCATGCTTACCCCACACATCCTCCGCAACAATAAACCTATAAATGCATGGATTTTATAATAGTTTTTTGTATTTTGCAGGGTTTTCAATGGTTTTTTCGCCATAATGAAGGAAATTTGAAGACAAAAGGCTGACGATCCTTCTGCCTTCGATTCACCGGGGAAAATCATTCATAGGTGTTAAAACGATGTTTTCATCAATCATCCATGAAGCATTGATGCCACATAACCCTGCGCAGCCCTACATACCAGCAAAAACCATGAATCAGGCATAGTCAGAGAGTATCAGTGACGAAGATCAAAATGAACCAGGAAAGAGGATGGAAGACATATTTACGGGGATCATGGCTAAGAATGTTTATCAAAAGCCTAATCCCTGATTTAAAAAACAGTTTAAAGAATATCTTAAGTGTTTTATCAACATGAACGCCTCCACCGCCACATCTGAGGCAAATTGATTCCTCCCATTGACCGAAATGCCAACTGTGCCTCAAAGTATTCAATTAGAGGTCGTAGTTATTGATTAAATGAATATATTTGCCTCAGCATAGCCATAAAGTTACTTCTACAAGGAAAATTAATGAAAATATATGCAGAGTTACTTTGACAACACACAGAGCCTCAAAGGTCAACAAAAGCTCCCACCGAGCTTAAATCTTTATGAAAATCATTTAATACAAAGAATATGTATGAAATTTTCTTCATTGAGCCCCTCAAAGGCCAAGAAGCCATTAAGTCTATATTAATTGTAATTGGAGATCTTTTATCAGATCTCACCTCCTCATTCTTCTATATATACTACTGCAAAAGATGAGAGAGGGGTTGGTTGACAAGGTTGCTGAACATTGTAATGTAATTGAGCTGGAAACTTCTGATTTTAAATAGTATTCACTGGCTCTTGGAGCTCTGTTGGTGATAGATAGGTTAGGCTGAGATGTGTAGATGGTTGCTAAACTAAAGCACTGGACTTAAAGCTATAACTGGTTTGGAGCATCAATACAAGCTGATTTATGGGATCCTGGTCTATGTTGACGATGATGTTTTCCTCATTGTAACTTGTCATATTTTTTTCCTGTTTTCACTGTGTTCCATTTTCTCTTATAAAGAACAACATGCATAGAGTTAGGACCTACTATACATCAGTAACCTTCTTTGACTTAGAATATTTATCTGAATGTTTTTTTCCAATATGTGTTATTTAGGAATGATTTAATTTAGTTCAAGCATGGGAATGTTGGCATTCCCTCATCTTATTGTCTTAGCTGAATGTTATTATTAAATTTTATTTTCAGTATATGTTTAGTGAAGATGAAATGAGGAAGATATGGTGAGCCCTGGTCCCGGTTTTACCTCCACAACTATCTGAATGTTTCCCTTGGAATGTGTTAAAAACTGGCTAGTTTAGAATTACTTACCAGATCTTAGGCCATTTTGTGTTATCTTTGTGTTTTTCTTGAAAGTAACCAAGTAAAGCAGAGCTAGGAGAGGATTTGTGGTGAGCCCGACCCGCTAGTTTCTACTCCAAAGGTTTCCTTCAAGTTTCCTTTGTTTTAAAGTGTTTTCTATTGAATGTATATCAAAGGCTGGCTAGTTTAAAAGTACTTACCAAATCCTAGTTTACTTTTATGTTTTTCTTGAGTCTATGTCAAAGGATGGCTAGTTTAGAAGTACTTACCAGATCCTGGGCTGCTCTTTGTTCCTCATTTGTTTAATTTTCCTACTTATTGTATCATTTCATTCCATAAATCAAACTTCAAAGAGATCCTTAGACATAGATGACTTGCCCCATGGACCACTCTTGCCTCTTGTTGTTCCAATTAAACCCTATTATGACTCCATGGCCCAATGGAATAAAACTTGCAATTATCTATCTTTTTGGCCAAAGCTTACTCTGATTGCTTGCAACTTCTCACCTTTGGAACTCTTTGCATTTAGAACTTTCCTCCTCAAACAGTAATCATGCTCAACCATCCAAAAAAAAAACAAACCCTTGGCCTTCATAACTAGCCTAATATCATTACCCAAAACTCCAAAGACAAATCCATCTTTCCACTTATTAGAGAGATCCCTCTCCGGATTCATGAAGGCTAGATCCTACAATCCCAAAGTGGTTGAAAAAATGTTGTTTCTGTGATCGAACTTTGCCAATATTTCTGATTACAGATTCCTCACATTTCTGGTGACTCCGCTGGGGAATATTTTATGAGTTAATAAAAGCTCAAAAACACCTTAAAACTCTAGATAACCCCTGGTTTCATGACAATTGTTCTATTTTCCAGCTGAGCCACCAGCAACTAACATTTCTGGCGACTCCGCTGGGGATGAAACCCAGAAAAATTTTCATTTGAGGGCAACCATAGGATATTAGGGATTTTTTCCAAGAACATTTGCTATATTAACCAGCTGAATCACCAGCAACTAACATTTCTGGCAACTCCGCTGGGGACTATGTTAGGTCCCTATATTACCAGTATAGTCAGTTATTTTTATTAGTGTAACCCCTTTATTGTTATTATTATACCCTTGTAACCCCCATTTTTTTATTATTGTGCCGTTAAATTATTATTTTTAGGTCGGCTAGGATTACATTGTGGCCCACTGGGATTACATTATGGCCACATGGACTCCTATATATAGAAAGGATGTTTTGTAAATTGTATCATCCAAGAATTGTTCATTCATGTAATGTATTGGAGGTTGCCCCCTCGAAGTGGCTTAATTCTAGGGCATTGATATCTCTTTTATTCTATTTTTGGAGCTGGTTACACAACATTTGGTATCAGAGCTTTGGATTCTAGGGTTTCACTGCTCCAAACAGATCATCGTGGAATTTTCGCTATAAATTTTTTTTCTATGAAGTTTTAGAAGCTGAAATTTTTAGGGTACAAAGCCGAAATCCTGAGGAAGATCATCTAAAAATTTTAGAGTTTGTTTTGCAATATTTTCGGAGATATTATCTGTCGAAGTTAGGTCTTTTTTTTCAGGAGCCTAAATCGGTCATCGTGGAATTTGCGCTATAAATTTTTTTCTACGAAGTCTTAGAAGCTGAAATTCATAGGGTGTGAAGCCAAAATCATAAGGAACATTTTCAAAAAATTCAGATCTTGGTTCGCAATATTTTTGGAGATATGATCTGTGGAAGGTAGTGCTTTTTCAGGCTCCTGAATTTCATCTCAAAGAGGTGATCGTGGGAAAATCTTCATAACTCTCTCTTTGAGCATCGGATTGAGGTGCCGTAAAAAGTGGTCGCTAGTACATGGACTGTAGTTTCTTGGATATCAATTTCAGAGCTTAAGGAAAAAACAGTGACATGTGGAAAGTCGTACAAGTTCACTGTACTGAACTAGTCCATAATTAGGTCATTGTGGGAGATTGGACACAACTTTGTCTTGGAGAATCCAAATGAAGTCAGAACTGTGGCATTTGAAATATAATTCAGAGGGATACATCAATACCAAAATTCAAATATTTAAGTGCTTCAATTACAGAGATAATCCAATTTCAATATTGAGCTCCTCAAAAGCAAGAAAAAGGTGTGTATTTTTTTTTTGCGAATTGCATAAGTCTTCTTTGAAGAATCAATTTGAATTTATTCCAAGGGCATATTGTAGAATAGATATCAGTATTGGTTTCTAAAAGATGCCCCATAAAAATAATTCAACACCCATTAAGCCTTCAGAAGGCTCTACTATGACTCATGAAGATGAAGAATTGCAACATAATCTATCAAAATTACAAGAGCAAGTGAAACAAATTTCACTCTCGCAAAGAGCAACAAAAAATGAAATGGAAGTTTTGAAGAAAGGCGTGGAAGTGAAGATGAACAGTTTAAAGAAAGGTGTGGAAGCTAAGATGGATGGCATGGAAGCTGGCATGGAAGCTAAGATGGATGACATGAAAGACAACATGGAAAAAATGAAGAATGATCTAAAAGCAGACATCGAAGGTTTGACAAAGTTGATACAAGAAAATTTTCCTAATGGTCAAAAGATAGTAGAAGAATCTCATGATGAGAACAAAATAAATGTCAATCGTGATTTCATAAACTCTAATGTTGGCAGGAAGAACCACCATATTCCAAAAATGGATATGAGGAAGTTTGATGGAAAGGATCCTGTAACATGGATACTATAGATGGAGCAATATTTTGATCTCCATAATGTGCAAAACACACAAAAGGTACGCATTGCAACTTTACACTTAGAACAAAATACATTTGTATGGTATCGATGGCTTTGCTCCCATAAAAAATTTGTCACTTGGTCAATATTTACGGAGGAAATGATAGCACATTATGAGGATACAAGGAGCAACACCTTCTTTAGCCAATAGATAAATCTCAAACAAAAGGGTTTAGTGGGGGAGCACATTGAGGACTTCCAAAAATTGAATATAAGGGTAACTGATATTCCAGAAGAGCACAGGATTGATCTCTTCATAGGCACATTAAAGGATAGCATCCAACATGAATTTTTCATTTTGGAACCTGATTCATTGGAGAAGGAATTCAGGCTGGCAAGAAAAATTGAATGTAAAATTATGGTGACAAGGAAGCCTACCACTCACTTCTATAAAGAAGGAAGTGTTTCTACGCCTAGATTTCCACAACCTACAAGGTTGACACCACAACAATTGGAAGAAAAAAGAGAAAAAGGGATTTTCTATAGTTGTGATAGCAAATACACTAAAGGTCATAAGTGTGTTGAGAAGAAATTATTTTACATAGATTGTGAATAATAAGAAGAAAATGAACAAGAAGAGGATATACACCAGGAACCAGCCTCTAGAAGAGGAAGAAATGAATCCGACCATATCGTGTAATGCACTGGCAGGCATTACCACTTCTCAAACTCTTAAGATAGAAGGACATATCAAGAAGAAAAAGGTAATAGTGTTGATTGATTTAGGTAGCACCCATAATTTTATTCATTGCAAGGTAGCCAAGGAATTAAATTGTTTCCTATACCCAGCACCAGAATGTCAAGTGATGGTGGCAAATGGAGGAACTATAAATTGCTCTGGAAAATGCCATAATATCAAGATAACCATGGGGGAATATGTATTTACTAGTGCAATGCTTTCCATTCCTATGGGAGGTGCTGATGTTGTACTAGGAGTACAATGGTTACAATCTTTGGGGATGGTAGCTTTTAATTTTCAAGAACTTTTCTTGAAATTTTTTCAGAAAGAAAGGAAGTCAAATTCTGGGGTATTATAAGGAAGCCGGGAAAGATAATAAGCTCTAATGTCATGAAAAATCTTCTAAAGAAATAACAACGAGGTGTAATTGCACAATTATGCTCACTAGAAGTTCCAACATCAAAATCATCTATTTCTGCAGATCTCCAACAAGTCTTGGACAATCATTCCAAGGTATTTGAGACTGCCAAAGGACTCCCACGTATTCGTGATCATGATCATGCTATTAATTTGATTCCAGGAAGTGTTCCTCCAAACATCAGGCCTTATAGATATCCTTACATCCAAAAGAGTGAAATTTAACGTATGTTTGTAGAAATGTTAGAGGCAGGTATAATTCAACCTAGTCAAAGTTCTTTCTCTGCTCCTGTAGTATTGGCACATAAGAAGGATGGATCATGGTGAATGTGTCCGGATTATAAGGAGCTCAATAAGCTCACTATTAAATATAAATTTCCCATTCCTGTGATTGATGAATTATTGGATGAATTACATGGAGTAATTTATTTTACCAAGTTGGATCTTCGTTCAAGATATCATCAAATTAGAATGAAGACTGAAGATATTCCAAAAACAGCATTTTGAACTCATGATGGTCATTATGAATTTTTGGTCATGCCTTTTGGCCTTACCAATGCACCTTCTACATTTCAAGGTTTGATGAATTCCATTTTCAAACCCTTCCTTAGAAAATTTGTGCTGGTATTTTTTGATGATATACTAATCTATAGCAAGTCTTGGAAGGATCATGTTGAACATGTTGACATGGTGCTCAAACTATTGCAGGAGAAAAAATTATATGCAAAAATATCCAAATGTTTATTTGGAGTACAAGAGGTGGAATATCTGGGTCATATTGTCTCTCACGAGGGTGTTAAAGTAGACCCTAACAAAATTAAATCCATTAAGGAAAGGAAAGTCCGCACGACCATAAAGATTTTGCAAGGATTTCTCGGCTTAACAGGTTATTATCGCAATTTTGTTAAGAATTATGGGAGAATAGCAACACCTCTAACAACATTATTGAAGAAAGATGCATTTTCATGGACTCCTAAAGAAAATAAGGCCTTTGAACATATTAAAGAGGAAATGTGCCTAGCACCGGTCTTAGCTACACTAGACTTCACAAAAACCTTTATTGTGGAATGTGATGCCTTAGGAAATGGACTTGGTGTTGTTTTAATGCAGGAAGGAAGACCCATTACTTTTGAAAGTCGTCCAATCAAAGGAAAGTATTTACAGAAACCTATTTATGAGAAGGAAATGTTAGCAATACTGCATGTACTAAAGAAATGGAGAACTTACGTAATGGGAAGACACTTCAAGGTAAAAACTGATCATGATAGTCTTAAACACTTTTTGGAACAAAGACTATCTTCCAAAGAGCAACAAAAATGGGTCACAAAGATGTTGGGTTATGACTTTGAAATAATCTACAAAAAAGGAAAGCTTAATGTTGTTGCAGATGCACTCTCAAGAAATAATGAAGAGGTGGAAGCATTGCTTTGTGCCATTTCTATTATCCAACCAGATTGGATAACTGAAGCAAGAGATGAATGAAAGAATGGCAAAGATGTATGGGCACTCATTCAAAAGTTGCAGCAAGATCCTAGTACATATAATACATTTAGTTGGAAAAATGATTCCTTATGGTACAAAGATCACTTATATCTTTATAAGAATTCCCAACTAAAACACAATATTCTTCTAGAATTGCACACTTCTCCTTTAGGAGGACACTCAGGATTTTTAAAAACTTACCACAGGGTGAAGAAAGAATTTTTAAGGATGGCCTTAAATCTGATATTCAAAAGTTTGTGGCGGAATGTTTGGTTTGCCAGCAGAATAAAGTTGAGACAATTAAGGCCTCAGGACTTCTACAACCTTTATCCATTCCAATTCAACGTTGGGAGGAGATTTCAATGGATTTTATCATAGTTTTACCTAAGTCCGAAGGAAAGAGTTTCATCATGGTGGTAGTTGATAGAGTTACCAAGTATGCACACTTTTGTGCATTATCTCATCCATTTAAAGCAATTACAGTTGCTACTACATTTATGGACATAGTTCAAAAGATACATGGAATCCCAAGTGTTATTGTGAGTGACAGAGATCCCATTTTTACTGGAAATTTTTGGACGGAGTTATTTTCTTGTTTGGGTACTCAATTAGCTCATAGCTCATCTTATCATCCTCAATCTGATGGTCAAACTGAGATAGTAAATAAATGTTTGGAAGTATATCTTCGTTGTTTTGTATCTGATAAACAAACACAATGGGTCAAGTGGTTACCTCTAGCTGAATGGTGGTATAACACTTCCTTCCATACTGCAGCAAAAATGACCCCATTTATGGCACTTTATGGATATCATCCACCATATATCACATCATCTTTAAGGGAAAATTCGAAGGTTCAAGCAGTGGAAGATCACATCGAGCATCAGCAAGAAGTTCTCCAACTCTTAAAGGATAACCTAAATTTGGCACAAAATCGAATGAAACAACAAGCAGATCAACATCGTAGCAAGAGAAGTTTTGATGTAGGAGATTGGGTATTTTTACGGCTACAACCATACAAACAAATGTCCCTCAAGCAAGCAAAGAAGGATAATAAATTATCGCCAAAGTACTATGGTTCTTACAAGGTGTTGCAAAAGATTGGTACTATGGCATACAAATTGGAGCTTCCTGCTTCTTCGCGAGTACATCCAGTTTTCCATGTTTCATGCTTAAAGAAGGTTATAGGAGAAAATCTTCCAGTTCAAACAATATTGCCAGAACTTGATGAGGAAGGAAAAGTCATATTGGAACCAGAAGCGGTCATGGAAACAAGAACTCGACAACTACGGAATCGATCAATTTCAGAGTATCTCATCAAGTGGAAGAACTTACCCACCGAAGATTCTACATGGGAGGATGAGAATTTTATACAGAAGCACCCAGAGCTACTCAAGCGTTGAGGACAACACTTTTTTGAAGGAGAGGGGCATGTTAGGTCCCTATATTACTAGTATAGTACCTTATTGTTGTTAGTGTAACCCATTTATTGTTATTATTGTACCCTTGTAACCCCCATTTTGTTATTATTGTGCCCTTAAATTATTATTGTTAGGTCGGCTAGGATTACATTGTGGCCCACTAGGATTACATTATGGCCCCATGGACTCCTCTATATAGAAAGGAGGTTTTGTAAATTGTATCATCCAAGAATTGTTCATTCATGTAATGTATTGGAGGTTGCCCCCTCGAAGTGGCTTATTTCTAAGGCGTTGATATCTCTTTTCTTCTATTTTTGGAGCTGGTTACACAACAGACTACTTCCCTTAAAAACTTCATGAAACTTGTGAGTAGAAAGCAGCCTTTTCAAGCACTACCAAGAACTGCTAATCATGATGAAACTTGTTTGAATCCTTGACAAACTAGGCGAACCCTAGGATTCTCGTAAGTCTTTATCTAACCTTGAAAGATCAACTGGCTTAGCCATAAGAATAGACTATCTTTGTCTCTTAACTGTAGTTAAGTTTTGAAACAGAGTTAGGACATCCTTAGAAACCACACAACTAAAAAATAACTCAGAAAACACCAAAAATATTTTAGATTGGTATTTAATAAACATGGTAGTGGACCATAAAACCTTTTACCTCCAAAAGAGCTAAAAACTTCCACTTGGTGACTCCACAATCCTTAACAGATGTTAAGACTCCACTGGGAAGAACCCTTATCATTATAATATCATTCAAACTCGGTCAGAGGACTGTAGGATTAAGATTTGTGTAAACAAATTAGTTAACCTCTCAAATATTGTCATACTTGGTTGAACTTTTATTGTTTATTTGGGTCTAAAAAACACAACATAGTGGCTCCTAGAAATATTCACACTAGAGCCTATCCTGACCCTGATCCACCTAAGTTAATTGATAACCCATAAATTATCCTTAGGAAGTCTCCTAGGATTCAATTATCAACTATTTTTAGATCACCTTTGAGAGCTAATTCTGTCCCTGAAAATCTTTCAGCTCTACAACAATCACAAGTTGACTTAGTAAATCCCTTCAGAACTAGGTCTCTTGGTGATTTAGATCAGTTAGATTCTAAGTCTTCACTTTCATCTCCTGAAAAAAGTGGAAATCCTGGCAGCATAGAAACAACACCCTCTGATTTGCATTTACTTCACAATTTAGGTGTCTCTCATCCAAGATCAGCTCATCAATCTATTCCTGGTCCATCCACTTCTGCTTACCCTACATCCACTGTTCAAACCACTTCACTTCAGCCCACTTTCCCTTTTGCTAATCCACCTCTTGTAAATCCACCCGCACCACATATCATGGCAACATGGTATGCTCACTTAGTCCTTCATGTACCATTAGTCAATCTTCCACAGGACTATCAGTCCAAAATTTCATTATATGATGCTAGTAATGCTACAAATGCATCGCAACACGTGGATAAGATGAATGAATACTTTGACATAAATGAAATTGATGATGATTACGTCAAACTTAGACTATTTGCTCAAAGTCTGGGGGGAGAAGTAATAAAATGGTTTAAAGGCTTAAACCCCCACAGTATTAATGATCTCTAAGCCTTCCATCAAACTTTCTTAAACAAATGGGAAGTAAATAAGAATCCTCTCCAAGTCCTTTCTGATTACAAGAACCTCCATAGAAACACTGGGGAAAGTGTGCAAGCTTATTGCACTAGATTCAACAGTGTGTATAATGAACTTTCCCTAGAACTAAAACCTCCACACGGCTCAGCTTTAAACAAGTTTCCTGAAGGGTTTGACCCTGAGATGGCCTATTAGCTGAGAGAGAGATATTTTTCAACCCTTGAAGATATCCAAAGAGGCGGCCTTTCTGTGGAGGTCAACTTAATTGAAAAGAGAGCAAGAATGAAAAATGAAAAAAGAGTGTCCTTTAGAGAGGAATCTACACCCTCCACTTCCAACTTAAAAATGGAGAAAATGATGGAAGAACTGATGAAAGAAATGAGCCTAATTAAGAGAGCACAATCAAGCCAAAACCAAAATTCTCCTCAAAATAGAAATCAGAACCAGAATCAGAATTTTAGAAGAAACCAACCTCCAAACATACCTAGGGAAGATGATCAACAGATCACTCCTCCTTTTCATCAAAATTATGTGAGTGAGGTTGAGGAAATGGATGAAATAATAGAGCAAGATGATATCAACATGTTTGGGGTAGAGGATGACGACTTTGAGATTCATTATGATAGAAAACAAGTTCTATACACACCTTATGATTACAGAAGAGATGATGATGAAAATTATTATCAAGACATGGAAAATGTCGTCATAGAACCTCAAAAAGAATATAACCTTAGAAGAAAAACCAGTCAACAAACCCCCAACAACAAAACCTCTAACAAATCTTCACAAAACAGCACTCCAACCAAGCCTAAAATTTTCAAACAAAAGGATAAAACAATGGCTGTAAATTCTGGTAATGATAAAGAGAAAGACACTCAAAACAAAGAAAAACAGAATGCAGACATTAGTAGTACTAACACTTCAGCTAGTACTCCTGTGAAAACAATTTATTCAAGTGTAAATAAAACAAATCAGTAAGTTGATATTGTTGATAGAATGATAGCTAATAAGGTTGAAACAAGTTCTTCAAAGAATCAAATCCCTTTTAGCCTTGAGCAAGAAATTTCAAAGATCAAAATCTCTGTTCCCTTAACACAGTTAGCTTCCCATCATGTATATAGGACCCAAATTTTGAAGGCTTTAAACATTGAAGAGAATGAGGACATTTTCAATCTTAATGATGACCAACCAGAGCTTATTTTTGGTCCTAAGATTGAAGGTATGTATTAAGAGGGACCTATTCCTCCCTTTTATGTGAGTTTAAACATTCATGACAAAATTTTGTACAACGCTATGCATGATTCCAGGGCTTCTCATAATTTAATGTCTAGAGATATGATGGAGAGCCTTGGTCTAGAAATCACCAGACCTTATAAAGACCTTTACTCCTTTGACTCGAGTAGAGTAAAATGTTTAGGATTAATCAAAGACCTTTTTGTTAACTTAGCCCAAATTCCAGCCAAATGTTTAGTCATGGATATTGTTGTGGCTGATGTGCCCCCAAAGTATGGAATGTTATTATCTAGATCTTGGGGAGCTAAGTTACAAGGGACTATGCAAATGGACACGACTTATGCGACGATCCCTGTTTTCAATCAGAATAAAAGACTTTAGAGGGAGTCACATATGAAATACACAGTTACAAGTCAAGACAGACCACAAAACACTCCCCTCTATTCTGTAAATACAAGCCTTGATTCTTTTATTATGTTTAATGATGAAACACTCAGTGAACAAGTCACTTTAATAGAATTGATGGCCGATAGGGAGGAAAAGGAACAGAACACAGAAGTGTCAAAATAGTTTTCTGCATTTGAAGACAGTAGCAAACCAAACAAAGGTCTTAAACTAAAAGTCATGCATCCTTTGCTTTTAAACATTGAGAGTCAAGAAATCAGTCCTCAACCTAATAATATATCTGAAGAAATGAAACAAATTCAACTGAGTTCTGATACTCAAGAACAATCAGAAAGCACAATAGTTGAAAAGGACATTCACCAAACAGATGAAATTAAAACTAGTCCTCTGTGGAGTATGTATTTTTATGGATCCTGCACTAGAACTAATGTTGTTGCAGGTGTCTAGATTTCCAACACTGAAAACAACCACACATAAAGCATCTCCTGTAAATTAAACTTTCAGTGTTCCAATAACATAGTGGAGTATGAATCCCTTCTCTTAGGCTTACATCTATTGAAAAATTTAGAAGCCATAAGAATTAATGTGTATGGGGATTCAGAGTTAGTCATTAGGCAAGTCAATGGGGAATATAAAGCAAATCATCCCAGACTTAGAGCCTACCGAAATGATGTCATGGACCTTTTGAAAATCTTCGAGGAGTCCAAATTGATTTTTGTCCCAAGAAAAAGAAATATTTCCACCCACAATTTAGCCTTTGCAGCTAGAACATGATTAACGCCATATGAAACCAAAGACTGCACAAATCAAATCAAATTTAGACCAGCTGTGCCTGATAATGAAAAATATTGGCAGTTGTTTGACAATGAAAAACAAATATAATACTTCATGCAATTCAGAAATGATTTCGAACCATACAGTTTGGACTCAGATTATGATACAGACTGCAGTGAAGAAAATTTTCTTGGTGAAGAAGAGTTGTCTCCTGATCTTGTCAACATTAATCTTCTAAATAGAAAACTTAAAAACAAAAAGGAAATGACTGCAGAGTTAGAAACATAGGAGTTAGAAATGGTGCATTCTAAAGATGGAAGTTTTCCAAGCGATCTAGCGCCTTTAGAAGAGTTGTTTGATCTTAACGATGTGGCCAAAAAGCCAAAACTGGAACCTGTAGAGACTAAAGTGGAGGAGTACAATATAGGCAGTAAGAGAGAACCAAAAATGATTAAAATATCTAAAAAATTTACTAGCTCATATTAAATTCAAATACATAGAGCTGTTTAAAGAGTTTTCTAATGTTTTTGCATGGAGTTACGAAGATCTTAAGTCCTATGACACTGAAATAATACAGCATAAAATTCCCCTCAAAGAAAACCAAAAGCCATTCAAACAGAAACTGCGCAGAATAAACCCTGTCTAGCTCCCTTTGGTTCATAAGGAGATCATGAAAATGTATGAAGCTGTTATTATTGTCCCTATTAGATACTCTAAGTGGGTGTCTAATCTGGTGTCTGTCAGGAAGAAAACTAGGGAAATCAGGCTTTGTCTAGACTTTAGATGCTTAAAGAAAGCTTCATTAAAAGATAACTACCCTTTACCTAAGATGGATCATATTTTACAAAGGGTGGTAGGGTCTAGAAGAATTTCTTTACTGGATGGCTATTTAGGGTACAATCAGATCTTATTTTACCCTGTTGATCAATTAAAGACAACCTTTACTACACCATCGGGCACTTTCATGTATGTGAAAATGCCTTTTGGTCTAATGAATGCTGGAGAAACTTTTCAAAGAGCCATGGACATAGCATTCTCGGAGGAACTGGGCTTCTTCATCATTATATACCTTGATGATGTCACTATGTTTTCAAAAATAGATGAAGAGAACTTAGCACATTTAAGAAAGGTTTTCGAGAAATGCAGAAATTTGGAATATCTTTAAACCCTAGGAAGACACTATTTGGTCTCCAAGAAGGTAAACTTCTTGGGCACATTATTTCTGAGGAGGGTATAAAGATAGATCCAAAGAGGATTGAGGCAATATTGCAAATCTCTCATCCTCGGAACATCAAGGAGTTGCAATATTTCATCGAAAAGATTAACTTTTTGAGAAGGTTCATCCCCAACTTGGCCAAGCTCCTTAGGAATATCACAAACATGTTGAAGAAGGAGCAAGGGGTAAAATGGACCTTGGAAGCAAATAATTCTTTTGAATTGGTGAAACAAGTGTTAACCAAAATACCGGTTCTTATAAGTCCTGATTTTTCAAAGGATTTTTATATTTTTTCATTTGCATCAGAACATACCATAGCTTCTGTCCTTTTACAAAAAAATCCACAAGGATAAGAGCAGCCTATTGCATTCTTTAGCAAGGCATTGAGGGATGCCCCTTTGAAGTATAACATTATGGAAAAACAAGATTTTTCTTTGGTTTAAGCTTTGAAAGACTTCAGAGTGTACATCCTTCACTCACACATCATTGCCTTTGTCCCAAACTCAGTTGTTAAAGACATTCTAACACAGGACCCTGATGGTAAGAGAGGTAAGTGGATTTCTGTTATCCTTGAATATGATTTAGAGATAAAACCCACTAAACTCATCAAAGGCCAAGGTCTAGCTAGATTAATGGCTGAATCCAATTTTGAAGTTCTTGATATTAATATGATTGATGCTTTAGATGACCAAGAAGGATTCTCAACTCCTATTTTTGAAGACCATTTTATGAATTCTCCTTGGTATGCTGATATTGTTTATGTTTTGCTTAATTTGAATACACCTCCTGGTTTGAAAAAAATATAGGCAATATTCCTCAAATTGAAAGCTGTAAACTATTGCATTATTGATAGATGTCTTTACTGGAAAAATTCAAGTAGTGTATTGCTTAAATGTTTGCCTGAGTTTGATGCAAAAAAGGTTAAATACCAGTTCCATGAAGGAGAGTGTGGAGGTCATTTGTACTGGAAAAAAACAACCAACAAAATCTTGAGGGATGGTTTCTATTGGCCTACTCTTTTCCATGATGTGCACAAGATGATCATAGCCTGTCACAAATGTCAACTTTTTGAAGGCAAAAGAAAACTGCTACCCCTGCCTCTGCATCCAATCACTGTTGAAGCCCCATTTCAATAGTGGGGACTTGACTTCATAGGAGAAATCCATCCCCCATCTTCTGCCCAACATAGATGGATTCTCACTGCCATAGAATATTTCACTAAGTGGATAGAAGCCATACCTTGTAGGAAGGCCAATGATTTGGTTATCATAAAATTTATGGAGACCAACATTCTCTCCAGATTTGGCTGTCCTACCAAGATTATCACTGATAATGCAGCAGCATTTGGATCAAACAATATCAGATATCAGATAACATTGGGGCATTCCAAGACCTATTAACCTCAAGGTAACGGACTTGCAAAATCCTCAAACAAGAGTTTAGTGAACATAATCAAGAAACTGTTGGAGGAAAATAAAAATTCTTGGCACACAAAGCTAGTTCATGCACTGTGGGCTGATACATTGACTTTGAAGAAATCTATTGGTATGTCACCTTTCCAGCTTTTGTATGGTACTGATGCAATTTTTCCAAAAATCCTTGGTGTACCAGTAATGAATTTGATGCAAGAGTTGAAAACTGAAGACAATGACATGATCAGAAGAATAAATCAAACCATTCATCTTCAGCAAACCAGAGAGGAATTTTATAACAAATTGCAGAAACATATCAGCATTAAAAAAAATTTGACAGAAGAACAAAGGCCAACAATTTCAAAATTGGGGACAAAGTTTTAAAGTGGGACTCAAGGAGGGAATAGAAGGGAAAGCATGGAAAATTTGACAACTTATGGCTTGGCCCTTACTCTATTCATTCAGCTGCTAGTAACAATGCATTTTTCTTGTAGGAGTTGAATGGAGCAGAATTGTTTAGAGGTCTTGTCAATGGCAGGATGCTTAAGCATTACTTCTCTTGATCCATGTTATGTTCCAAAAGCATTTTTATCTCTTTTTCATTATAAATATTTCATCCACCATTGCATTCAAAGTTATAAAAATAAAAAATACTAAAACAATGAAAAGAAATAAAAGAGGGTAGATTGTGAAAACAAGAAAGGTATAGCCCCATACCAAAAAAGAGAAACAAATCTGAAAGTGTGCAAGTTCAAATGCCACTCTTGAATAACACACTTCTAGTTAGTCAAACTGTTTAATCTTGACTAATTAGCTTTAAATTTTCTGTTGATAAGATAGTGAATTTGATTTTCCAAAATGTTTAATCTTGGCTTATCAGTAGATAGTTTAGGATAGAAATTAAAGGTTCAAACAAGATCAAAATCTAAACCTAAGGTTTCAAAAAGAAAATGACTCAAATCTGCTTCAAATTATGAGTCAAGAGATGTAAAAATCTGGTTCCAATCAGCTCAAAATCTGAACCAGTTGATAAAGAAAAAACAACTCAAAAAAATTCAAACCAGAGCTGTAAAGAAAAGAGAAGGCCATGATGAGAAACTTTCAAATCTTAAGCCTTCCATTTTTTATTTAATTTTCTGCAAATTAATATCTATGTGTAACTTGTTTTTATGCCATAGACCATCATCAAGATTAGACTGTTCAATCCTGACTTGAATGCTTTTCAATTTCTGTTGTAGAATTTAGAGAATAAAGTCTGTTGGACAGGTTAATCCCAACAGACAGTAGATTAGGTAGAGAATAATATGGGCTAAACTGTTTAATCTGGGTCCATGGAGAAATAAGGAGTAGAAATAGATGAGATTTCTTGCTTTCAAAAGAATAAAATTTTGTAAAAGAGTTTGCCAATCCAAGTGCACTCTAATGAAGAAAAAATGTTAGATCTATAGGATTGGGTAGGTAGGAAGGTTGTTGATGAAAGATCCATTGTTTTTATGGTTGCTAATATGTTTTTAGAACAAGATCATCCCAACAAAGGAAAGGCAGCTCAATGGATGAGGCAAATGATCAGCCTCCCAGAGAATGCAAGTCTGAAATTCTTGATGCCTTCAAGAAGGCACCATCCCCAAGTGGAGCCACTGTTATCCACCTATAAAATTTGTTATATCAAAAGGTGGCTAAATATTTTTGAGCCTTCAAGGAACAAATTTTATTGCTAAAAAGTGTTGGCTCTTGAAGAATATTGAAGGCCTCATGCCTCTGTCCATAATCTTCATTGCTGTGTTTATTTTACACTCAGAAATCTTGCAGATTTCCAAGACAGATTACTGCTGCAAACACCATTTCCTTTTGCTCCTTCTTCCAAAACTAACTTTCATTTGCTCCCCTTTCTCCATAAAAATCCTTTGTTTTCATGATTCCTTTTCTCCCTTTCGCAAAAATCCTCTTTACATGGTTTAAAACTCATTTTTGAACTTGATCAGAACCCTCAATTTCCTTGAAAAACCATTGAAAAACCATTAAAATGTGTATTTTATATCTATTATGGACTTAAGCCCCCTTGGGCTAAGTCTTTAACCCTATTTCTCCATATAACCCACAGACCCGCAGTCGGGCGCCAAGCCATATTATAAATTAATATAAACCTTCAGTTATATTAATTTTTCGATTTTTATTTTATTATAAACCTTCCGCTAGTACAAAAACCCCAGTCCATCTCTGACATTGATCTGATCCGCAGATCTATGGCACAGAGTCCCTCACCCCGGTGGTCCCCGCCATCCACTCACCGTTCCAAAACCGGGCGGTTTTCATCGCACCACTTCCAAGCGCGCGGCAGTTTCTTCCATTTCACCATGATTCCACTAACCAATTGACGTGTGGCCTGGGCACTATTCACCAAACTGCCTTCCATCGCGTGTTAAACATCGGACGTGGACCCCATGCAATATTGGCATCCACCGTCCGATCTGAAGCCACCTATATGACGACTATTGCTCATCGAATATGCCCAACATTTAACTGAGCTACGGTGCGGCATTCTATAGATCTCCACCGTCGATCTGATCTGCATATCGACGACCCATATTTCATTTCCCAGATTTATCACCCAGTCAATGTTTTCTGCTTTGAATTTCTTCCTCCGCTCCTGACCATCGATCTCTGCGCGATCGACAGCTTCGATTTAAAAAATTCTTCCACCTTCTCTATGACTTCTTCCAATCAATCCTGACTGTTGGATGATGCCATCCAACGGCTACGCTTCCCCCACACATCCTCCATAGCAATAAACCTACAAATGCATGGATTTTATAATAGTTTTTTGTATTTTGTAGGGTTTTCAATGGTTTTTTTGCCATAATGAAGGAAATTAGAAGACAGAAGGCTGACTATCCTCCCACCTTCGATTCACTGGGGAAACTAATTCACGGGTGTTAAAACCACATTTTCTTCAATCATCCATGAAGCATTGATGCCACATAACCCTGTGCAGCCCTACATACCAACAAAAACCATGAATTAGGCACAGTCAGAGAGTATCAGTGACGAAGATCAAAATGAACCAGGACAGAGGATGGAAGACATATTTGCAGGGATCACGGCTAAGAATGTTTATCAAAAGTCTAATCCCTGATTTAAAACACAGTTTAAAGAAGATATGAAGTGTTTTATCAACAGGAACGCCTTCACTGCCACATCTGAGGCAAATTGATTCCTCCCACTAACCGAAATGCCATCTGTGCCTCAAAGTATTCAATTAGAGGCCATAGTTATTGATTAAATGAATATATTTGCCTCAGCGCAGCCAGAAAGTTACTTATGCAAGGAAAATTAATGCAAATATCTGCAGAGTTACTTTGATGCCACACAGAGCCTCAAAGGTCAACAAAATCTCCCACCGATCTTAAATCTTTATGAAAATAATTTAATACAAAGGATATGTATGAAAGTTTCTTCATTGAGCCCCTCGAAGGCCAAAAAGCCATTAAGTCTGTATTAATTATAATTGGAGATCTTTTATTAGATCTCACCTCCTCATTCTTCTATATATACTACTGCAAAAGACGAGAGAGGGGTTGGTTGACAAGGTTGCTAAACATTGTAATGTAATTGAGCTGCAAATTTCTGATTGTAAATAGTATTCACTGGCTCTTGGAGCTCTGCTGGTGATAGATAGGTTAGTCTGAGATGTGTAAATGGTTACTAAACTAAAGCACTGGACTTAAAGCTGTAACTGGTTTGGAGCATCATTAAAAGCTGATTTATGGGATCCTGGTCTATGTTGACGGTGATGTTTTTCTCATTGTAACTTGTCATTTTGTTTCTGTTTTCACTTTGTTCCATTTTCTCTTATAAAGAACAACATGCATACAGTTAGTACCTATTGTACATCAGTAACCTTCTCTGACTGAAAATATTTATCTGAATGTTTTCTTCCAATCTTTGTTATTTATGAATGATTTAATTCAGTTCAAGCATAGGAATGTTGGCATTCCCTCGTCTTATTGTCTTAGCTAAATGTTATTCTTGAATGTTATTTCAGTATATGTTTAGTGAAGATGAAATGAGGAAGATATGGTGAGCCCTGGTCCCGGTTTTACCTCTACAACTCTCTGAATTTTTCCCTTGGAATGTGTTAAAAGGTGGCTAGTTTAGAAGTACTTACCAGATCTTAGGCCATTTTGTGTTATCTTTGTGTTTGTCTTGAAAGTAACCAAGTAAAGTAGAGCTAGGAGAGGATTTGTGGTGAGCCCGGCCCGCTAGTTTCTACTCCAAAGGTTGCCTTCAAGTTTCCATTGGTTTTAAAATGTTTTCTATTGAAAGTGTATCAAAGGCTGGCTAGTTTAAAAGTACTTACCAGATCCTAGTTTACTTTTATGTTTTTCTTGAGTCTATGTCAAAGGCTGGCTAGTTTAGAAGTACTTACCAGAACCTGGGCTGCTCTTTGTTCCTCATTTGTTTAATTCTCCTGCTTATTGTATCATTTCATTCCATAAATCAAACTTCAAAGAGATCCTTAGACATAGATGACTTGCCCGATGGACCACTCTTGCCTCTTGCTATTCCAATTAAACCCTATTATGACTCCATAGCCCAATGGACTAAAACCTTCAATTATCTATCTTTTTGGTCGAAGCTTACTCTGATTGCTTGCAACTTCTCACCTTTGGAACTCTTTGCATTTAGAACTTTCCTCCTCAAATAGTAATCATGCTCAACCATCCAAAAACAAAACAAACCCTTGGCCTTCATAAATGGCCTAATATCATTACCCAAAACTCCAAAGACAAATCCATCTTTGCATTTATTAGAGAGATCCCTCTTCGGATTCAAGAGGGCTAGATCCTAGAATCCCAAAGTGGTTGAAATGATGTTGTTTCTATGATCGGACTTTTCCAATCTTGCTGATTACAGATTCCTAACACATGGAACCTTCCTAAGAGATAGGACTCTCCCCCATGATTATACGGAGCCTCACCTCTCCTTCTCCCTCTATAAAAGCCTACCCTCTCCATTTGCTCGCTAGCTGAACTGTTGGGAAGGAAATTATAGCTGAGTGACAATCAAGAGCAGAGCTAAGGAGAACCCTGTGAGTGAGAGAGTTTTGTCAAATCCCCGACGAGCTTTGTGAGACACGTCTCGCTGGAATCCTACCGAAGGAAGATCATGACGTCAGAGAACCGGTTGTAATCATTATCTCATATCTTAATATACATGACTCTGCTATTGGTTCCCTGATTGTGTTTTTTCATTATATAATGAAATTTCATTCGTTTCTCTCTGACTGATTGATAGTTATAAAGTGTGAAATATTATGTTGTATGTTGTCTCTCTTCTTTGCATGTGCACAGGTATCTGGATGCAGCGAGCTCATAGATCGTGACCTATCCAGCTAGGAACAGAAGCACCACTTCTTCTTTGACAACAACAGTGAAGGAATCACGATAAGCGATCTATCGCGACTCTACCCTTTGTAACTAGGAATCAATAGTTTTGCATGTTTCGATTGTTGCTAGACCCACTCTAGTGCTAGTCTGATCACCTCTGTCTGCATAGGGGATTTACCTCCACAAAAATTTGGCAACTCCGCTGGGGATCAGTGGGAGTTGGTCCTTCCTTCGTTGGGTTGTTTTTGGATTTTTGTTTGATTATTCTTCTTTTCTGGTTCACCTTCCTTGGTGTTAAATCCTTGTTCAGCCCCCAGAAGACCAGATCTAGCCTTTATTCATTCATTTTCTTAATTTTCTAGGGTAAACCTGATTGGCGCAGTTATCCCTTTGATAGTCGCGCCAGAGGGCGCGAGTTTCTAGTTAGGCACCTCTGCCATCCCCTGTTTGGCACAGATTATAGCTAGACAGGCGCGCCAACTCTACTTGGTTTTAGGGTTTGCCTATTTTTGGACTCTCTGAGCTTGAGTTTTGGTCCTGGTTTATTTCTTCTGATTGTTTGAGTGATTTGAAGTCATTTTTGACTGGGTTTAACCCTTATCCTCTGGTTTTTTTCCATTTTCTGTTAGTTTTTCATTTTAGCCCTAGGGCTTCTAGGTGCTTCAGTGTGTTGAGCCTCCCGTGGGGAGTTTTGGGTCTTTTATTTCCTGATCAACTTTGTTTCTGCTTCTTTGCATTCATCTTGCTGAATCAGATTGAGTCAGTGTGTTTATTGAATGATTTTCCTCTCTTTCGTTTAGTTTCACTTTGTGTTTCTCCTAGCCTAGATCACACGGCTTGTTTGAGTCTCTTTCGAGATTCTTCTTCGCTTTGAGGGATTTCGTCATTGGTTTGAGTCTTGATTGTGCTTGTTTGAGTTGAGTGAACTTGTTTGGTTTCAGATCTCTCTTTATCATTATCAAATTGATGTTTTCATTAATTTTTCATTTATTTAGTGCATTTTCTCTAATATATTGAAAAATACAAAAAAAATATTTTTCATCTTTTGATTGGCATAGTGAAAATTGAAAACTCTTCTGCATTACTAGTGTTGTATAAATTCTAGAGAAATTTTTTCCAGTTTCGTTATCTTTCATTGAAATCGATAGTGGATGTTTTTGTGTGTTCATTTCGCTATCATTTGAAAGCTCTCAACTCTCCCGTAGATAGCTCTTCATTGAACAAAATAATATTTTGTGGCATGTAGTTTGCATCTAGAGGTTTTATGAGATCCAAAATTTGATAGGGCCTTGAAATTGAAACGTAAATTGAAGATCAACTTTAAAATTTACTGAATTAACCTAAGGCAGCATTGAAACTTAACAGAACATCTAGTAGTATAAGTTAGAGACATGTTCTGGTGTCTTTAAGCCTAGCAACTGTCGCTCACCATCTGGCTACAGACAGCACTAATACAGACTTGTGCTCCCCATACCGTCGCGTATATAAAGGGAGATCCCATTATGTTGCAAATCCTTTATCCATAAGAAGCTGAGTCTACCACCTTTTACCCATGATACACCAGACACAACATTTAGAGAGATTACCTGCACATACGTCAAGTCCTTGGTTTATTTCTATTTCATTTTTACCAAGGTGTATATGGCAGTTCACAGATATCTAGTACATTCATTTACCTAGATTACCAAAGCAGTCACTTTGATCTTTACTGACACTTTTAACTGAAAATATCATTGAGCTCTTGTCCTTTCAAGCTTGTGTCCAACCTGAAAGCGATAGAGTCACCTTTTTCCTGTTTCTCAACACTTAAATTATGAAACAACATAGTCTGGTTTCAATTTCTTAAAAATTAATAGCCCACGAAATATTTCTGGTTAGAATTTTTGTCCTTAGTGTTTTATTTCAAGGTCGTTTCCGATGGCCATTTTTCTGGAGTTTTCCAATCAAGGAGTCCCCTTCGAAGGGAGTCCTAGTCCTTTTCCTGCATTAGGAAATATTGGTGCTCCTTATATGGCCATGTTATCCCTCCTTGGGTTAACTATTGGGTTGCCTGTTTGGTTGTTTTCAACCTTTCTAGTCTCAAGTGCTCCGACTACCGTACCATCCACTCCTCTGCCTGAGCAACGCCATGTTGATTCAAAGGTGGAACTCTCCCCTTCTTCATCTGTTTCTTCGTCCTAATATTCTACTTCGCCTGGTAAAAGTGTGGATTCTAGTACCCAAGTGGCTAAGAATAAGAAGAAGAAGACTAAGAAGAAGAAGTCGGATAAGGGACAGGCTAATTCTGCAGCTGTTTCTTCTAAAAAACCCACTCTTGATGAACCTTCCAACCCTCCGCGAAAATTTAAGTTCCCTTTCATGTTATGCCAGGGAAACCAGCTTCTTCGAGATTGCCCTGGCATTCCTAAGGTGCTCGAACTATGGTCCAATAGTCATCCGTCGTTGCCTTTGGCTTCTAGGAGTCAGGTTGGGGGCACGTCTTCAGCTAGTGCTAGTAAAGCTCCTAAGATTCAGGGTAAGCTCACTAATCCCTGTAAGTTGTGTGAATGGCATCATGTCATTCACCTTTATCCATATATGGATGAAGCTAAGAGAGTTTTGGAAAACTCGACTATTTCTGCATCATGCCTAACGACTGGTTACAAACAGCTTTCTTTGAGTCCTTCACCAGTTGATTCACTGATCAGTCAAGAGTCGTTCTTGCTTGATCCCGCTCCCCCGAAAATTCACCATCATGAATCCATCCCTAACCAACCATTGGTCATGGGAGCGGTTGAGTTGGCCCCGTTTGCGGTGCATCAAGTCTTTTCCGTTGAGAGTGGATCTCACATCCCTCACGTTCTTCTTTTTTATTTATATTCCTCGGACTTGGAGAAATATTCTCCCATCCCTATACCTCTGGAAGCTACTCCTCTGCCTCTCATGATGGAGGTCTCGGAGGATACTCCTTCTACCTCCATGATGGAGGTGGCAGAGGATGCTCCTTCTTCTCCCGTAACACTAGGGGAAGACCATCTCGGTTTGATGGTAGCCCCCCCAAGTAGTTTGGTTGCTTCCTTCGATTGGGGTCAATTCGCAGGTTATCGCCTTCCTTCTTATGTGCCCTTTGAGATCACAATATAGGCCTCCCATCTGGTCATACCCAGCACCATTATAAATGAAGGCATGTCTGTTAGTATTTTATCCTAAACTACTTGGCAAGCTTTCAGTTCGCCGCCGCTTGTGCCTGTTACGCAGAATCTGTTGGTGTTTAATAGAGGAACTAGTCAACCGTTAGGGATAATTCCAAAGTTGCCTGCTACTTTGGGAGGGAAAATTGTCCATATGGACATGATGGTTGTTCCTGGCCCCTTGGAATTTAATTTACTCATGGGCCACGATTATACTTATGCCATGGGAGAACTTGTCTCCTCCCTCTTTCGCGTGATGTGTTTTCCACACTAAGGTCGGATTGTGACCATTGATCAGCTTGCGTTCTTTGGTCCTAATATGGAAGCTAATCCAACATCATCCCTTCCGGATCTTTATCCATCGGTTGTGTCATTCTTGCCGCATGTCAATTATGTGGCTACCTGTCCTACACCCGTATTCAGTGATAGTGCCATTGTACATCGTGTGCTGGGGGCATTGGGTCCAAAATTCCAAGATGTATTCCTTCCATCAGATGGGCAACCCTTGGAAGCTATGACTTCATATTCATTATGATGAGGTCTTTCGGAGCATAGTTCATCTGCTTGTGTCAAGCTCCTTAAACAATGTAACAAGGTCTTCAGAGAAAGGTTCGTTTTCTTGTGTCAAGCTCCTTAAAAACTGAAACAAGGTCTTCAGAGTAAGGTTTGTTTTCTTGTGTCAAGCTCCTTAAAAAATGAAACAAGGTCTTCGGAGAAAGGTTCATTTTGTTGTTTCAAGCTCCTTAAAATATGAAACAATTTCTTTGGAGCAAGGTTCATTTTCTTATGTCAATCTCCTTAAAAAATGAAAAAAGGTATTCGGAGCAAGGTTCATTTTCTTGTGTCAAGCTCCTTAAAAAATGAAACAAGGTCTTCAAAGAAAGGTTCATCTGCTTGTGTCAAGCTCCTTAAACCATGAAACAAGGTCTGTTGGAGCATGGTTCGTCTGCTTGTGTCAAGCTCCCTAAAAATGAAACAACGTCATTTGAGGATGGTTCGTTTTCTATGTCAACCTCGTTAAAAAAATGAATTCGAATTCGAGGATGGTTCTTTTAATGTGTCAACCTCGTTAAAAAAAAGAAACACGTTCCCTGTTCAATTCGAGTCTTTGATTAGATCTCGTAAAATCTCAATCGAGTCTTTCACTTGAACTCATAATTTGAACCTTCACTCCATTTTTCATATGGACTGAATCTTGGGGGGCATGTACACCTCGAATTGAGTCACCATGCTGAGGGCATACCCTGTTTTCCTTGTCATTTCAAGCATATTTTATTTGGTGTTTTCATGCTTGTGTAAAAATTGAAACTCATTTCAAGCATACTTTACTTTGTGTTTTGAGCTTGTGTAAAAATAAAACCCATCTTCAAGCATAGTTTACATTTGTGTTTTAAGCTTGCATAAAACATAAAACCCATCTTCAAGCATAGCTTGCATTTGTGATTTTAAGCTTGTGTAAAAATAAAATGTGTTTGTTTGATGCATTTTGCCAACTTTTAACTTTTCCATTGGATCGTTACTTATGTAGATTATTTAGCTAATACATTAGATAACATTGTATTAGACATTTCCATAACATAGAAAACATCATCACGTATGTAAAACAAGATCCATGTAGAAAATAGATAAATACATATGTCAAATGTTTGCAACGTGTGCATCATATAAAACCAAAATATACATGTTTGTTTCAGTTACATCTGGAGATGACATGTCTCTCAAAAAATATGCAAATAAAAATCCTACGTGACTAATCGGCATGGTGCTCATGGTAGCACGTCACTGCCCACACCAACTACCTCAGTAAGTGGTGGAGACAACTTGGCACCCCTACAGCATGCCTTTGATAAGAGAGGGGAACATTAGCTAAACAAGCATAATCTAGAACTCCACGAACAATCCCCTCTAGGTTTTGTACAATCTTGTCCCCCTTGCCTCCCTTGCCTTGAGGGTCGTAAGCGAGAGGGGTCTTCCTCGCTATTGGTGACATTCTGGTGGGCCTCTCTAGGCCAACATCTGCATACATTAGGATTAGCTATTAGAACATGCAGGTATACCCAAAAATCATAAAACTCATAAAATTAAAAAGAGTCTTACCAAGCTCCTCATCCCAGTCCTCTCCTTCCGGGAGTGGAAGGTCTCGGTCTCCGGTAAAATCGGTGCCCGCATAGGGCTAGTCCTCCACGACAATCAACTGTTGAGGGAGCCAGTCAAATAACTCGGGCCGCCATGACATCTGCTGGCTGCCCCCTTCCCTGGGCATCAATTCCACCCATCAAGCCATCCGTGGCTCTCTCAGTGGTGGATCTGGGACTATGGCCCCCTGGCACTGGAAAATAGGTAATTTTTCCAGGAAGAACGACACCAAAATTGACCCATATCCAAATTGTTTCAGTTTTGTCTTCTTGCATTTTGTGAGTTGTCATTTCATGTTCATGGTCACGGTCATGGCCCAATAGAATATAGTAGGGTTCATGCACTCTGATACAAGAAGGAGCTATGTCTTTATGGCCTCGTGCAGTGCCTGCATCCCCGCAGCCTACGTAATGGTGTGTAGCACTACTTTCAGTGCTAGATCAGGGATGGTCTGAATTTCTACTTTCCCGCTCCCTATTCCTTTTTTTGCCCATGCGCACACCCTGTTCATGACCATTTCCATGTTTTCTCCTGAAGGCCTGGTACCGGTCAGGATAGGGACTGGACCCCTACGTGATAGTCCAATGATGAAGTATACATCTGATACTTTGATCTCAAGTTCTTGGTCTCAAAGTTTGAATTTTTCCTCATCTTCATCCATAATTCTGATGAGATACTATAGTGGTTTGGGCTGAGCCGGGAGACATGGCATCAGAAAGAATTTTTTCAGTCCATAATTTCGGAGAGCATTCATACAATGCTCGTTTCCCATTACCAATTCATCCTCTTCTCTATGCTCTCTCTCTTTCCATTCAATTACCATCCTTTTTTCTGTATACCTACATCAATCAAACATAGGAACATTATAAACCTCCTTGGGTATTCAAAATTACATTTCATTGGTTGTTTTTTGAGAAATTTTAGCTGGTTTTTGTGTTGCGCCGTTGGCGTGGCTGTTTGGCTAACAGTAATGCCAACTGGCATGACCTTTGTGTAAAATAGAGCGGATTGGTGTGGGTCCATGCCCAGAACCCGTGCCAACCGCAGAGCCATAAATTTTGAAAATCCTTCCCTAAAGGACCTCAAACAATAATTAAACACACTTAAATGTAACTTAAAAGATGGACAAAGAGGTCGACTCTTACTTGAACCGGACGGAAGTAAATTTGGTCCACTGGATTGACAGCACTTGTCACCTGAAGATTGAAGCACAAAAGGGTCATTGTTGCTCTGCAAAGAGGTAAAAAGTGAAAAGTAAATATTTTTTACCACTATTGGTATTTTATAGCTTTTTTAAGTCCTAAATGGTTTTCTAAACATGTTTGTTGACATATTTTTGCATTATTTTCATCGAATATGTTTTGTACGCATCTTTTTGTGTAGAAACAGGCTTTTCGTGTGATTTTGATGAAGAGATGAGTTGTATTTTATACTTTTTTGGACTCGGTAAAAACACAAAAAAATCACTATTGGAGTCACCTTTCATCTCTTTTCTGACTCTCTGAAACTGAAAATATTTCTGAGTCACTTGTCATTTTGAGCTTGTTAAATTGGCTACGAAACAGCATCTACCCAGTATACGTTTACCCTTTTTTCAGGCTGGGATAGATTATTTATAAAAAAGGAATACCCTAGCCTATCGCGACTAAGAGGTTCTCTCAGACATAGTTTTCTACCTTTTGAGATCTGTGGAAATACCTACAAAAAGGGACTGCTGGAGTTTTCTTTTTCGTTGTCTTTTCAAAAATCTCTAAATTTGAAAAGACGTTGAATTCTTCCTTTGTCATACTCGTTAAAAAATGATGACATCAGACTCTGTCGTAATGACGTTACTCAATTTTCTCCTTCCTAGGTCTCATATAATGTAGTAGGGTGGATTTGTCCGAAGGACAAACTTACATCACAAGCACATGCTATCCCTTTCAAGCTTGTTTTCAAAAATAATTGGGGTACTTGTTAGAAATGGTGGGGGAAAATGGAACCAAATCGTATTCGTGTTGGAAGTATGTCGCTCTTGAACATGGCACTTGTCTGCATTCGTGTTGGGTTGGGGACATCTCATCTCGTTATCTTCTTGCCTTCATGGGTTTGGGTAATCTCTTTTGACCGCTCATCTGTTTGCCACATCACCATGACCTCAGATCCATTGATGTCAAATACTGCAAAATCTAGTGTCGTGCCACCGATATGTTCAAGAGAAATTGGCCTCTACAGTTTTCGACCTGCCTCTAATTCTCTGTTGGTCTTGATTCACAAACATCATATTCCTCTGTCTCGTGTCGATGATGTGGGAAACATTATGGCCCACCTTTGATCAAGGTCACTTCCTGTCGGCTTCAGTTCATTATTCGGGAAGTTGGTCTAAAGACTCCCTTCAGGTTCCTTGGAGCTTTCATGCCTCAATGGTAGCTTCTTCGCATTGTGCGCAAGGTTTTCATTATTGACCTTTGATCGAATTATTCTGCGGGTGTTCGATGCTAGATCATTGTTCACATTCTGTGGATTGTACCTCTTGTACCTTGAGGGCCATCATCATTATTCATGGTTTCTCTTGTGTCTGTTAACAGCTTTCATCATTGGCTCGTAATCAGATGATGTTCTTGCATGTTCGACTTCAGCTCATATATTCGCATGCTCAAACTTGTACTTTTTTCGGGTCAAGATGGAGCGCAAGACCCTGGATTTTATCTAAGATCCAGGCTGCGGGTTCTTTGTGGATTATTATGATTTATTACATGACTCTTTTGTTTGGATGGCTGCGACCATACCTGAGTCTACTTGTTGATCCTTATTTTACTGGATGGATGTGTCCATACCTTGGATCCAAGTTTTTGTACACTTTATTATGGATGGCTGCACCCATACCACACATCATGTATTAGAGATATCAGTTTTATTTATATTCGCAGGTCTTCTGATGGTATTGTTTTCAATTTGGCATGTTCTCATAAAGCATTTCACCATTCCCTCTCTCTCGGACCTCATGCTGTAGGGGGCATTTGTTACACAAAATTTTGTCACCGTCCCTGCAATCCCTCATCCCGTACATTGGAGGAATACTCCCATGACCTGTGAATAGTAAAATGTCCTGAAAACACCTTGATGGTATCCTTCTACATAAGGGAAATAATTCTCCTGAAGAACATTTCCTCTGTAAAACCATAAAAACCCATGTTTTAGCATTGGCACGAGTAGCTAGTTCATCACTCGCACCAATGGGGAAAATACATACTAGTGGGCGCGCTAGCTGACACTCTGTCCCTGTGTTGTGCCCATGCCAAGCCTATTAAGGAATGTTTTTTAACAATAGAAGGCGGAAGTTTGATTCTAACAACTTCAGAACGAATCATCAAAAAGAGGTTGGGATGTTTGGCTCTGGATCTCCTTGATTAGGAACTCGTTTTCCACCTCTCATGGAACCTTCCTAAGAGATAGGACTCTCCCCCATGATTATAGGGAGCCTCACCTCTCCTTCTCCCTCTATAAAAGCCTACACTCTCCATTTTCTAGCTAGCTAAACTTTTGGGAATGAAATTATAGATGAATGAAAATAAAGAGTAGAGCTAAGGAGAACCCTGTGAGAGAGAGAGTTTTGTCAAATCCATGACGACCTTTGTGAGACACGTCTAGCTGGAATCCTGCCGAAGGAATATCAAAACATCAGGGCACCAGTTGTAATCATTCTCTCATATCTTAATATACTTGACTCTACTATTGGTTCCATCATTGCATTTGTTCATTATATAATGCAATTTCATTTGTTCCCCTCTGACTGATCGATAGTTATAAAGTGTGAAATATTACATTGTATTTTGTCTCTCTTCTTCGAATGTGCATAGGTATATGGATGTAGTGAGATCACGAATCGTGACCTGTCTAGCTAGGAATGGAAGCACCACTTCTTCTTCTACAACAGTAGCGAAGGAATCACGGTCAGTGATATATTGCGACTCTACCCTTTGTAACTAGGAATTAATAGTTTTGTGTGTTTTGATTGTTGCTAGACCCACTCTAGGGCTAGTGGGATCACCTATGTCCGCAGAGGGGATTTACCTCTACAACACCCTTAACGTAACCTTAACCTTAACCTTAACCTTCACTATAACCAAACCTTAACCTTAACTTTAACTATAACCTAACCCTAACCTTGACGAAACCCTTAACATTAACCTTAACCTTAACCTTAACCTTTACTTAACCCTAACCTAACCTTAACCTTGACCTTAACCTTAACCTAACCTTAACCTTGACCTTAACTATAACCTAACCCTAACCTTGACAAAACCCTTAGCCTTAACCTAACCTTAACCTTAACCTAACCTTGACCTTAACTATAACCTTAACCTTAACCTTAACTTTACCCTTAACCTTAACCTTCACCTTAACCTTAAGTTTAAACTTAACCTTCCCCTAACCTTAACCCTAACCTTAAACTTAACCTTAACCTTAAATATTACCTAACCTTAACCAAATCCTTAACCTTAACATTATCCTGACTAAACCTGTAACCTTAACCTTTACCTAACCTTAACCTTAAACTAACCTTAACCTTAACCTTACCCTTAACCTAACACTTACCCTAACCTTAACCTTGAATTTAACCTTAAACTAACCTTAACCTTGACCTTAACTATAACCTAACCCTAACCTTGACCAAACCCTTAACCTGAACCTTTATCCTAACCTTACCCTAACCTTAAACTTAACCTTAACCTAACCTTAACCTTAACTTTACCTTAACCTTGAATTTACCCTTAACCTAACCTTAACCTTAACCTTTACTTAACCTTAACCCTAACCTTCCCATAAACTTAACTAGAACCTAACCCTAACCTTGACTAAACCCTTAGCCTTAACCTTAACCTTAACTTAACCTTAACCTAATCATAACCTTAACCTTAACCTTATCTTAACCTTAACCTAAACTTAACCTTGACTTTACCCTTAATGTAACCTTAACCTTAACCTTACCCTTAACCTTATCTTAACCTTAACCTAACCTAATCTTAACCTTAACCTTAACCCTAACCTTAACCTTAACCTTAACCTTAACAAAACCCTTAACATTAACCTTAACTTAACTTTAACCTTAACCTTAACCTAACCTTAACCTTGACCTTAGCTATAACCTAACCTTACCCATAACTTTAACCTTAAGGTTAGGGTTAAGGTTAAGGTTAGGTTAAGGTTAAGATAAGGATAAGGTTAAGGTTAAGGTTAAGGTTATGGGTAAGGTTAGGGTTAAGGTTAGGGTAAGGTTAAGATTAGGTTAAGGGTAAGGTTAAGGTTAATGGTAAAGTCAAGGTTAAGGTTACGTTAAGGGTAAGGATAAGGTTAAGGTTTGGTTAGGGTTAGGTTATAGTTAAGGTCAAGGTTAACTTTAAGGTTAAGGTATTTGTTAAGGTTAATGTTAAGGATTTGATCAAGGTGAGGGTTAGGCTATAGTTAAGGTCAAGGTTAAGGTTAGTTTATAGTTAAGGTTAAGGTTAAGGTTATGGAATGGTTAAGGTTAAGGTAAATTTTAAATTAAGGTTAAGGTTAACGTTTGATCAAATTTGGGGTTAGTGTTACACATACATCCCTGCAGTATCTCACCCCGCATATTGGAGGGTCTTTCTCGTAACTTGTGAGTAGTGTCATACTCTACAAACACCTTCTTTGCACCCTTCTGCATAACGACGTCATTTCTCTAGTTGAAAATTTCTTGAGAAAGCCCATAAAAACCTATGTTTTGGCATTGGCGTGGGTAGCCAGTTCACCCCTCGTGCTAATGTGGAGGATGTACACTAGAGGCCATGCTAGCTGGCGCTCTGTATCTTTGTTGTTCCCACACCAGCCTTTTTGAGATTTTTTTTTTTAACAAATTAGAGTTGGAATTTTCCTTTAACCACCTCAGGGATGAGTCACAGCAAGTGGTTAAACTTGATAAGCCACGGATCTCTTCCTTTACGTAGTGGTCTTAGAACATTCTTGAAGATAGGACTCCCCTCCATGATTATAGGGATCCTAACCTCTCCTCCTTCCTCTATATAAACAAGCCTTCTCCCTTTACAAAAGCTAGCTGAACATATAGCCAAGAAGCTGAACTTGGAGAAGAGATACTATAGCTGAGTAATCGCTATCGAGAAGGTAGAACCAAGGATAATTCCGTAGAGAGAGCCCCGTCTGAATTTTCGATGAGATTTGTGAGATGCGCTCCGCTGGAACCCTGTTGGAGGAGACCGCAACGTCGAAGCTTGGTTGTACTCTTCCTTATTTTCTTTAATATACTCGATTATGATATTGGTTGCATATTTGTGTTGTGTTTATTGATGCATTGATTTGGTCTTCTTCGACTAACTGATAGTTACGGATGCGAAATAGTATGTTGTATATCATCTTTGTTTCTTATGTATGTGCAAGTATCCAAGCGCAAGAATGAGCGGATCGTGATCTGTCAAACCAAGAGCGAGAGGCAGCCACTCTTCCGATGACAAAAACAGCGCAGGATATACGGTAAGTTATCTATCAAATCTCCATCCATTCGTTAACTAGGAATTGGTGTCATAGCGTGTCTTGTTTGTGGCTAGACCCACTCTAGGGCTAGTGGGATCGCCTCTATCCATAGAGAGGATTTACCTCACTAAAAAATAGGGTAGGTAACTTGTGTAAAAATAAAAAGGTACTCGCCAGAAATGGTGGGGCGAAATGGAAGTTTTTCATCAGTTGTGTCGGCAGTATGTCACTCTTGAACTTGACACTTAATTGAAGTTCGTGTCGGGTTGGGATATCTTCATTCTCTCACTTTGCCTCCATGGGTTTGGGAAATCTATTTACCTCTAATTTGCTTATAAATCTTGTCAACATGACCTCTAATCCTATTTGAGTCAAATGCTACCAAATTCTAGAGTCGTGTTGCCGATATGTTCAAGAGAAAATCCTTCTGTAATTTGTACATTCTCCAATCCTTTGTTTCAGTCTTGATTCATACTCATATTACATCCTTTGTTTCCGATCGATGATGTGGGATTCATTATGACCCTCCTTCGATGGATCGCTTCCTGTTGACTTCATCTCATTATCTGAGAAGTCGATCTAGAGACTCTTTTCTGGTACCTAAGAGCTTGCATGCCTCAATGGAAAGTTCTTCACATTTGACGACAGGTTCACATCACTGGCCTTTGATCGGGTGATTTCACGGGTGTTCGACTTCAGCTCACTATTCACATTCCATGGATTGTACTAGCTGTACCTTAAGAGCCATTATCATTATTGGTGGTTTCTCTCGCACTTGTTAGAGGTTCACATCATTGACCGGTAATCAAGTGATTTTCTAGCATGTTCGACTTCAACACGTCTATTCACATGTTGAAATTTGTAATTTGATCGGGTGGTGTTGGAGCTGTTAGCCACCAATAAAATTTTCCATATCAAATGGTGGCTAAAACATATTTGGAGCCTTCAAGCAACAAATTTTATTCTTAAAAAGTGTTATCTCTTGAAGACTCTTGAAGACATCATGCCCTTGCTTCAATCTTGACTGTTGTTTCCATTTTAGAGATCAGAAATTTTGCTGATTCCATAAGAGAAAATACTGCTGCAAAATCCATTTTTCCCTCCCTCCATTTCAAAAAATAACCTTTAGTTTTACCCCTTTCATTCCCATGAAATTCCTCTATTTTTCATTTTCCCCTATTCCCCTTTCATAAAATCCCCTTTACAGAGTTTAAAACTCCTTTTTGAACTCTACCGAAACCCCCAAATCCATTGAAAACTTGAAAATTTTCATTAAAAAAATACCTTTTTTGTATTACAGACTTAAGCCCCCCTGGGCTAAGTCTTAAACCACTTCCCCATTATATGCCCTAGTGCTAGAACTAGGTGCTAAGCCATTAAAGCACTTATCACATTGGAAATATTAGAGCACACAAGTCTTTCGTTAAGTTAAGATATCTGATTGCGATTAGCCCTTTGTTATAAGCCCCGATCATATTATCGCCTCATATAACTCTTGTGCTCATATTCGGGCACTAAAAACATTGTATAATCCATTCCTGATTGATATTTTCCTTTGTAAAATGTAAAGCCCACTTTTTCCAAATTTTTTGTCTAAAGATTGCCGAAGTTGTGTTTTTTATGAAAAATGGGTAGATTGAAAAGCCCGCATCCAAATTCCGATGTGATTGAAGCCCCATTGTATTAAACTCCACCCCCCCTGATTTACTCCATATAACTTTGCCCGGGACCAAGAGTTAAAGTCCCAAGCACCAATCACATCGAAAAAATTGAATGGGTTGATTGGAAAGCCCAATGGCCTAACCTTCTGTTACACAACAATTTGTCACCGTCCCTGCAATTCCCTGTCCCACACATTGGAGGGCTTATTTCGTGACCTGTGAGCAGTGACATGATCTGAAAACACTTTCATGGCATTCTCCTAGACATGGACTTTCATTCCCCTGAAGACAACTCCTTTTGAAAGACCCTAAAAATAGCCTTTTCATCCTTGGCGTGACAAGCTAGTGTTATACCCGTGCCAATGGGGGAAATATTCCAAAGAGGGCATGCCAATTGGTGCTATGTCTCAGAGTTGCACTCACGCCAAGATTAATAAAGGGTGTTTTTAAAAAATAAATGGCGGAATATTTACTCCAACCAACTCCTGAACTGGTCTCTAAATTGAGTTGGGACGTTTGGCTCCAGATTTCCATGTAGAGGAAGTAGTTTGCCACCTCTGATGGAAGCTTCCTTGAGGATAGGGCCAATCCCATGATTGTAGGGATCCCAAATCCTCTTCCACCATCTATATAAGCTTGCCATTTCCCTTTGCAAGCTAATCTCCAAGAGCCATCATAGCCTAAAGAATGCTGCAAGAGCTTTGATAGTCCTCATAGTGCCAAATCCATAGCAAGGAGATTGACGATCAAAGAGAGAGGCTTGTCCCTATTCCTGACAAGCTTTACCGAGACGTATTCCGCTGATGACCCGCCGAAGGAAGATCCAGCGTCAGAGCCAGGTTATATTTTCCTTTGTATGAATAATGATAAGCGACTATTGGTTATGGTTCCTCTCATATTGTTCATTATGATCATGAGTTGTGTCTTCTCTGACTGATACATAGATGCATATATCGGGTTTTACGCTTGTGTTTGTTGTCTTTCTTGCATGTGAAGGTGTTCGATCGCGGTGAGCGAGAGGATTGTGATTTGCTGAAGCAAGTAAATGGGAGTGCCATCTTCTCTACAAGCAACAGCGTTGGACTCGAGGTAGGCCTTCTTTGCAAGTTGGTTTATTGTAATTAGGAACCTGCACCTTAGCATGATACGATTGTTGCTAGACCCGATCTGGGCTAGTAGAGATTGCATCTGTCAGCAGAGGAGATTTACCTCTACAACACCTTCCGATCCTGATTGGCCCTTATACATAAGCCCAAGGCCCTTTTTGTTTCCATATAGTCAAAGGCCCTGCAGTCGGGTGCCTATCCATTTTCACATATATAAATTTTCCCCAAACCATAAAAACCTTTTTATATTATAAAATTTCGGGTTTTCATAAATATTAAAGGGTTTCCACCATGTATGATGTAAAACAACTCTCTGTTGTTGATCTTGAGCTGATCAAATGGCCCACGCTACATCGCATCGCAATTTTTTTTGGGTGCATTTGTTTCTCCCCTCCGATTGGTGATTCCCTGATCAGTTGTCAGCCGTTGATCTCCTCCCCCCTTTCCTTTGATCCAACGACCCTCATTTGCTCTGATCACAAGTCTTTCCTCCACATTTCTAACCCATCTGATTCATTTCCCACCATCAATCTAATCTGCAGATTGATGGTCAGCACTTAATCACTTCAGCACCCCCATATTCTTTGCCCCGCCGATGACGATACCTCTGATTGCATCTAGACTATCCATGTGTCCAGATTAGATGGTCCAAATCACTTTCCCCGACTTTGGTTATGATCCATGCACCTTGCGTTCTAATTTTTCTCGGCCAATTATAGCTGTTGATCTCTACAGATCAACGGTCCCCATTAACCTATCTTCCGCCCTTATATTATTTCCATTGAACCCCCAGATTCAATCTCCATCATTGATCCTCATATCCAACGGCTAATACTTAACTCGACAGGGCTTGCCTCCTGTGGGTCCTGCCCTCTTCAAGATTCAATCTCAGCCATCTAGATCTTATATCCTATAGCCCAGAATGAAACTTCTCATCCCACTTACCGCCCGCGCATCTACCTTGTATTGCGTTCACTTTCCCACCGTCAGATCTGAGACCCTTGATCCGACGACCCACATCCCAAGTCGCGCAACTTTAAGCACAGAGGATGATTCTTTAAAATTACATGATATAGGTGGTTTTATAAGGCCACGTGTTGAGCGTGGACGCATGTCACGTTCCAAAAGGAAAAACTGCCTACCCGCCCTTTTACCGCGCAAAAACAGTGGTTTTGTAGCCCGAAACTGCTTTCCCCTTTTTTCTTTCATGATTCATCGCGCGTGCTCTCCGCCGTTGATATTTGTAGATAAATGGCCCAGATTGAATCAGGCCTTACATTATCGCCCTCCAGCCTCACCGAAGGTTTTCAATGCACAATCTCCATCGTTGATCTCGTGGGCCGATCTCATCCGATGCCCCACAATCACCCAGGAAACCCCGATTTTCCTCAATGTATTTTTCCTCTTAACAAAGGTTTTTAACCTTATCACATCGAATTTTCGCCATTTCTTTATAAAGTGACTCCCTTATTTTATTTTCTCTTGATCAATCCCTACCGTCGATCTCCGCGCGATCGACGGATCTAACTTATTTCCTCCCTCTGCTCTCTTTTCAATTATTTTACACAAATCCCCACCATTGGATGATGCCATCCAACAGTCACGCTCCTTATCCACAACCTCTGAAGCAGTTTACATCACAACACAGGATTTCATAATATTTTTTTGTATTTTTGCAGGTGTTTAATGGTTTTCGATTATATTGAAAGAATAATCAAAAGGCTGGGAATGACGATTCCCATGCCTTTGATTCATCAAAGGGAAGACATTCACAGGTTCGAATTCCACGTTTCATCAATGCTTCATGGGAATTGATGCCATATGAGCCCTGTGCAGCCCTGCATATCAACAAGACATAGAGAATGAAATAAAAATAAAAGAGTATCAGTGTCGAAGACGAAACACACCAGAACAAAATATTGAAGACAATTTTTTTGGGATTACGACTAAGATTGATTATCAAAAGCCTAATCCTCCAAATTAAAACATAGTTAAAGAAAATCATAAGTGTTTATTAGACAGAAAGGCCTCCACCACCACATCAGAGGCAAATTTATTCCTCTCAGCTACCCATTTCCACCTATAGCCGCAAGCGCTCAAACAGAGGCTGAAGTTATTAAACAGAGAGAAGATATTTTCCTCAGTGCAGCTGAATAATTAATTATGCCAAGAGAACTTAATGTAAAAGCATCAGCAGAGTTATTTCTACATGAAACAGAGCCTTAAAAGTAGAAAAAAGCTCCCACCAAGCTTAATTCTTAATATAAAGCATTTAATACAAAAGACACATATGTAAACTTCTCCATCGAGCCCCTCAAAGGCTATGAAGCTATTAATTTGTATTAATTGACCCAGGAGATATTTTCTTAGATCCCACCTCTTCATTTCTTCTATAAATACCTCTGTAGAAGATGAGAAAATGTTGGTTGCAGAACTTTGAAATATACTTGTGCTTGAAACTTCTGATTGTAAATAGTGTTCAAAGGCTCTTAAAGCTCTTCTTGTGATAGAATAGTTAGGCTGAGTAGTGAAGATGATTGCTAAACTGAAACACTAGACTTAAAGTTGTAACTGGTTTGAAGCATCAATACAAGCTGATTTATGGGGTCCTGGTCTATGTCAATGGTGATGTTATTCCTTTTGTAATTTGTTATTTTATTTCTATTTTCACTTTTTTCATCTTCTCTTATAAAGAACAACTTGCATAGAGTTAGGATTTACTGTATATCAGTACCCTTCTCTGACTGAAAATCTTTATCTATATGTTTTCTTCCAAATTGTGTGATTTAGGAATGATTTAATTGAGTTTAAGCAGTAGGAATGCTGACATTCCCTCATCCTTCTATCTTAGATAAATATTGTTCTTGAATGTTATTTTCAACTTATGTTAAGTAGAGATGAACTAAGGAAGATATGGTGAGCCCTGGACCTAGTTTTATCCCCAAAGACTATCTGAAATTTTCCCTTGGAATGTGTTGAAAGATGGCTAGTTTCAAAGTACTTACCTGATCTTAGACCATTCTTTGTTATCTTATGTGTTTGTATTGAAATTTTACCAAGTAAAGCAGAGCTAGGAGAGGTTTTGTGGTGAGCCCGACCTGCTACTTTCTTCTCCAACAGTTTCCTTTAAGTTCCCCTCTGTTTTTATATGTTTTCTATTGAAAGTGTATCAAAGGCTGGCTAGTTTCAAAGTACTTACTAGATCCTGGATTTATTTTGTGTATTTATTAAGTGTATGTCAAAGGCTGGATAGTTTCAGAGTAATTACCAAATCTTGGACTACTCTTTGTTCTTCATCTGTTTGTCTTCCCCTTCTTGTTGTATCATTTCATTCCATAAATCAACTTTAAAGAGATCCTTAGACATAGATAACTTTCCCCATAGACCACTCTTGAACCTGATTGTTTCAATTAAAACCCTATTATGACGCCATAGCCCAATGGATTAAAACCTGCATTTATCCATATTTTGGCCAAAGCTTGCTCTATTTGCTTGCAACTTCTCACATTTGAAAGTCTTTCCATTCAGAACTTTCCTCTCAAGCCATAATCATGCTCAACCGTCCAAAAAAAAAAAAAACCCTTGGCCTTCATAACTAGCCTAATATCATTACCCAAATTTCAAATACAAATCCATCTTTGCACTTATTGGAGAGATCCCTCTCCGGATTCAGGAGGGCTGGATCCTAGAATCCCAAAGTGGTTGAAATGATGTTTCTCCCTGCTGTCAGAATTTTCCAATCTTGCTGATTATAGGGAGCTAACATTTCTGGTGACTCCGCTGGGGAACGAACCCAGAGTCTCTATTTCCTTTAAAAAAAAAACTTTATAAAACCTTGTGAGTAAAAAGCAGCCTTTTCAAGTGCTACCAAACGAATGGTAATTATGATGAAACTTGTTTGAATTGGTGAAAAAATAGGCAAACCCTAGGATTGTCATAAGACTTTATCTAACCTTGAAAACTCAGCTAGCTTAGCTATAACAGTAGACTATATTTGTCTAATGACCGTAGGTAAGTTGTGAAACAGATTTAGAACACTCTTAAAAACCACACAACTAAAAAATAACTTAGAAAACCCCAAAATTATTTCAAATTGGAATTTAATAAACATGGTGGTGGACCATAAAATCTTTTACCTCCAAAAGAGCTAAAAAATTCCACTTGGCGACTCCACAATCCTCAACAGACCTTAAGACTCCACTGGGAAGAACCTTTATTATTATAACATCATTCAAACTCAGTTAGAGGACTGTAGGATTTAAATTTGTAAAACATATTATTTGACCTCTTAAATACTATCATATTTGGTTGAACTTTTCTTGTTTAGTTGGGTCTAACAGACACAGCATAGTGGCTCCTAGAAAGATTCATACTAGAGCATATCCTGACCCTAATCCACCTGAGATAGTTGATAACCTAGAAAGTATCCTTAGGAGGTCTCCTAAGATAAATTTTTCAACCGTTTTTAGATCACCCTTGAGAGCTAATTCAGTTCCTGAAAATCTTGCAGCTCTACAACAATCACAAGTAGATCTAATCAATCCATTTAGAATTATATCTCTTGGTGATTTAGATCAGCTAGATTCTGAGTATTTACATTAAGCTCCTGAAACAAGTGGACATCCGGGTAGTAGAGAAGCAACACCACCTGATTCACATTTCCTTTTCAATTTAGGTGTCTCTCATCCAAGATCAGCTCAGCAATCTATTCCTGGTCCAACCACATCTCTTCACCCTACACCCACTTTGCAAACCACTCCACTTCAGCCCACTTTCCCTTTTGTTAATCCACCTCTTGTAAATCCACCTCCACCACATATCATGGCAGCATGGTATGCTCCCTTAGTCCTTCCTATACCATTAGTCAATCTTCCACATGATTATCAGTCCAAAATTCCATTATATGATGCTAGTAATGCTACTAATACATCACAACATGTGGATAAGATGAATGACTACTTTGACAGAAATGAAATTGATAATGATTATGTCAAGATTAGATTATTTGCTCAAAGTCTGGGGGGAGAAGTAAGAAAATGGTTTAAAGGCTTAAACCCCCATAGTATCAATGATCTCCAAGCCTTCCATCAGATATTCTTAAACAAATGGGAAGTGAAGAAGAATCCTCTCCAAGTCCTTTTTTATTACAAGAACCTCCATAGAAACACTGGGGAAAGTGTGCAATCTTACTGCACCAGATTTAACAGTGTGTATAGTGCACTATCCCCAAATCTAAAACCTCCACAAGGCTCAACTCTAAACAATTTTCCTGAAGGGTTTGACCCTGAGATGGCCTATCAGCTGTGAGAGAGAGATCTTACAACTCTTGAAGAGATGCAAAAAGGAGCTCTTGCTGTGGAAGTTAACTTAATGGAGAAGAGAGCAAGACTGAAAAATGAGAAGAGAGTATCCTTTAGAGAGGAATCTACCCCTTCCACTTCTAGCTCAAAGATGGAAAAAATGATGGAGGAGATGATGAAGAAAATGAGCATCCTTGAGAGAGCACAAGCAAGTCAAAACCAAACTGCTCCTCAAAACAGAAACCAGAACCAGAATCAGAATTTTAGAAGGAACCAACCTCCAAATAGAACTAAAGAATATGATCAACAAATCATTCCTCCCTTTCATCAGAACTATGTAAGTGAGGTTGAGGAAACAGATTAAATAATAGAGGAAGATTATATCAACATGCTGGGAGTAGATAATGATGACTTTGAGATTCATTATGATAGAAAACAAGGTCTTTACACACCTTATGATGACAAAAGAGATGATGATGAAAGTTATTATCAAGACATGGAAAATGTCATCATTGAATCGCAAAGAGAATATGACCTTAGAAGTAAAACCAGTCAACAAACTCCCAACACCAAAACCTCTCACAAAATTTCACAAAACAGCACTGCAACCAAGCCTAAATTTTTCAAACAGAAGGACAAAATAGTAGCTGGAAATTATGATAAAGGTAAAGAGAAAGGCACTCAAAATGTTACAAAACAGAGTGCATACCTTAGTAGTACTAACATTTCAGATAGTACTCCTGTTAAAACTATTTTTTCAAATGTAAATAGAAAAAATCAACAAGCAGATGTTGTTGATAGAGTGGCAGCTAATAAGGCTGAGACAAGTACTTCAAAGAATCAAATTCCTTTCAGCCTGGAGTAGGAAATTTCCAAAATTAAAATCTCTGTTCCCTTGACTGAGTTAGCTGCCCAGAATGTATATAGGACCCAAATTTTGAAGGCTTTAAATATTGAAGAGAATAATTACACAGTCAATCTCAACGATGACCAACCAAAGCTTATTTTTGCTCCAAAGATTGAAGGTAAGTATCAAGAGGGACCTGTTCCTCCCTTTTATGTGAGTTTAAACATTCATGAAAAAATTTTGCACAACATTATGCATGATTTTGGGGCTTCTCATAATTTAATTCCTAAAGCTGTGATGGAGAGCCTAGATCTAGAAATCACCAGGACTTATAAATACCTTTACTCCTTTGACTCGAGCAGAGTAAAATGTTTAGGATTAATTAAATACCTCTACGTGAACTTAGCCTAGATTCCAGCCAAATGCTTAGTCATGGACATTGTTGTGGCTGATGTTCCCCCAAATTATGGAATGTTATTATCAAGATCTTGGGGGACTAAGTTACAAGGGACTATGCAGATGGACATGACCTATGCGACTATCCCTGTTTTCAATCAGACTAGAAGACTCTATAGGGAATCCCATATGCAATACACAGTTACAAGTCAAGACAGACCTCAAAACTCTCCTCTCTATTCTCTAAACATAGGCCTCGGTTCTTTTATTTTTTTTAACGATGAATCGTTTAGTGAACAAGTCACTCTAATGGAATTAATGGCTGATAGAGAGGAGGAGATGAACACCACAAAAGTGTTAGAACATTTTGCTGAACCTTTAAATTTTAGCAAACCAAACACAGGTCTTGAGCTACAAGTCATGCATCCATTGCTCTTAAACCTTGATAGTCAATAAAGAAACCCTCAATGCAGTGAAAAACCTGAGGATTTGAAACTAATTCAACTGAGAGCTGATATTCCACAACAGCCTGAAAGCACATTAGTTGAAGAGGATAAACCCTAAACAGATGAAACTGAATTTAGTCCTTTTTGGAGTATGAACTTAGATGGGTCATGCACTAGAACTAATGCTGGTGCAGGTGTCTGGATATCCAACACTGAGAATAACCACACATAAATCATTTCCTGTAGATTAAACTTCTAGTGTTCAGATAACATAGCAGAATATGAATCCCTGCTTCTAGGCTTGCGTCTATTGAAAAAGTTAGGAGCCCAAAGAATCAAAGCATATGGGGATTCTGATTTAATCATTAGGCAAGTAAACGGGGAATCCAATGCAAATCACTCGAGACTTAAGGCCTATCGAAATGATGTCGTGGATCCTTTAAAAACTTTTGAGAAGTAACAAGTATTTTCTGTCCCCAGAAAAAGAAATATTGTGGCCCACAACTTAGCCTTTGCAGCTAGAACATGTTTAACACCATATGAAACCGAAGACTGTACAACTAAAATTAAATTTAGACCAGTCGTTCCTGATAATGAAAAATAATGGTAGATGTTTGACAAAGACAAGCAAATAGAAGACTTCATGCAATTCAGAAATGAATTCGAACTGAACAGTTCAGACTCAGATTATGAAACCGACTGCAATAGTGAAGAAAATTTTCTTGGTGAAGAAGAACCATCTCCTGAGGTTGCCAATATTAATCTACTATCTAGAAAACTTGAAAACAAAATAGAATTGACTGCAGAGTTAGAAACAGAGGAGTTAGAAACCCTGCAGTCCAGAGATCAGAGTTTTCCTAAGGGTCTGGCCCCTTTAGAAGAGTTTTTTGATTTTAACAATGTCGCCAAGAATCCAAAACTAGAACCTATAGATACTGAAGTGGAGGAATGTAATATAGGCATTGAAATAAATCCTATGATGATTAAACAGTCTAAAACATTACCAGCTCACATTAAACTCAAATACATAGAGTTGTTTAAGGAGTTTTCTGATTTTTTTGTGTGGAGTTACCAAGATCTTAAATCCTATGACACTGAAATAATACAGCACAAAATCCCTCTCAAGGAAAACCAAAAACAATTCAAGCAGGAGCTATGTAGAGTAAACCCTGTTCAGCTACCTTTGGTTGAGAAGGAGATTAAGAAAATTTATGAAGCTGGTATTATTGTCCCTATTAGATATTCTGAGTGGGTGTCTAATCTGGTGTCTATTAAGAAGAAAACAGGAGAGATTAGGCTTTGTATAGAATTTAGAGACTTAAACATAGCTTCATTGAAATATAACTACCCTTTACCTAATATGGATCATATTTTACAAAGGGTAGTTGGGTCTAGAAGAATTTCTTTGCTTGATGGCTACTCAGGGTACAATCAGATTTTAGTCCACCCTGATGATAAACTAAAGATAACGTTTACTACACCATGGGGCACTTTCATGTATGTGAAAATTCCCTTTGGTCTAATGAATGCTGGAGAAACTTTCCAAAGAGCCATGGACATAGCATTCTCTGAAGAACAGGGCTACTTCATCATTATATACCTTGATGATGTTATTGTTTTTTCAAAGACAGATGAGGAGCACTTGGAACATTTAAGAACAGTCTTCATGAGATGCATAAAGTTTGGTATATCTTTGAACCCTAAGAAAACACTATTCAGTATCCAAGAAGGTAAACTTCTTGGGCACATTATTTCTGAAGAGGGTATTAAGATAGATCCAAAGAGGATTGAGGCCATATTGAAAATCTTTCATCCTCGAAACATCAAGGAGTTGCAATCTTTCATTGGAAAGATTAACTTTTTGAGAAGGTTAATCCCCAACTTGGCTGGGCTCCTCAGAAATATTACAAACATGTTGAAGAAGGAGCAAGGGGTAAAATGGACCTTGGAAGAAAATAAGTCCTTTGAAATGGTGAAACAAGCGTTAACCAAAACATCGGTTCTAATAAGTCTTGATTTTTCAAAATATTTTTATATTTTTTCATTTGCATCAGAACATACAATAGCTATTGTTATTTTATAGAAAAATCCACATGGACAAGAGCAGCCTAATGCATTCTTTAGCAAGGCTTTGAGGGATGCCCCTCTGAAGTATAACATTATGGAAAAACAAGCTTTTGCTTTGGTTAAACTTTAAGGGACTTCAGAGTATACATCTTGCACTCACACATCATTTCCATTGTCCCAAATTTAGTTGTGAAAGACATTATAACACAGGACCTAGATGGTAAGACGGGTAAGTGGATTGTTGTTATTCTTAAATATGATTTAGAGATAAAACCCACTAAACTCATCAAAGGCCAAGGTCTAGCTAGATTAATAGCTGAATCCAATTTTGAAGTTCTTGATATTAATATGATTAATGCTTTAGATGATCAAGAGGAAATCTCAACTCCCATTGTTGAAGACCATTTTATGAATTCCTCTTGGTATGCTGATATTCTTTATTTTTTGCTTAATTTGAATACACTTCTTGGTTTGACAAAAACAAAGGCAAGGTTTCTAAAGTTAAAAGTTGTAAACTATTTCATTATAGATAAATGTCTTTATTGGAAAAATGCAAGTGGTATATTGCTTAAATGTTTGCCTGAGCATGATGCAGAGAAGGTTAAGCATGAGTTCCATGAAGGGGAGTGTGGAGGTCATTTATACTGGAAGACAATAACCAACAAAATCTTGAGGGCTGGTTACTATTGGCCTACTCTTTTTCTTGATGTACATAAGATGATAATTTCCTGTCATAAATGTCAACTCTTTGAAGGAAAAAAGAAGCTGTTACCTCTCTCTCTACATCCAATCACTGTTGAAGCCCATTTCCAACAGTGGGGACTTGACTTCATAGGTGAAATCAATCCATCATCCTCTGTCCAGCATAGATGGATTCTCACTACCACATAATACTTCACTAAATGGATAGAAGCCATCCCTTGTAGGCAGGCTAATGATTCTGTTATCATAAAATTCATGGAGAATAACATTGTCTCCAGATTTGGCTATCCTACCAAGATCATCGCTAATAATGCAGCAGCATTTGGACCAAAGAAGATGGTTGAGTTCTATCACAAGTACCAAATAACATTGGGGCATTCCACGGCCCATTACCCTCAAGGTAATGGACTTGCAGAATTCTCAAACAAGATTTTAGTGAACATAATCGAGAAATTGTTGGAATACAATAAAAAGTCTTGGCACACAAAGCTTTTGCATGCACTTTGGGCTGACAGATTGACTTTGAATAAATCTATTGGTTTGTCACTCTATCATCTTGTGTATGGAATTGATGCAATCTTTCCTACCAGCCTTGGTGTGCCAGTTATTAATTTGATTCAAGAAGTTTAGTCTGAAGATAATGACATGATTAGAAGGATAAATTATACTATTCACCTTCAATAAATCGGAGAGGAGGTTTATAAAAAAGCATTGCAGAAGCAGGACAACATTAAAAACCTTTTTGGCAGAAGAACTAAGGCCAGCAATTTCAATTTTGGGGACAAAGTTTTAAAGTGGGACTCAAGGAGGGAAGATAAGGGAAAGCATGGAAAATTTGATAACTTATGGCTTGGCTCTTATCTCATTCATTCAGCTGTTGGTAATAATGCCTTTTTCTTGCAGGAGTTGAATGGAGCAGAATTGTTTGGGGGTCCTGTCAATGGTAGGATGCTTAAACATTACTTCTCTTCATCCATGTTATGTTTCAAGCCTTTTTATTTTATTTTTCATTATAAATATTTCATCCATCATTGCATTCAAATTTAGAAAAATCAAAATACAAAAACAATGAAAGAAAGAAAAGAGGGCAGATTGTAAAAACAATAAAGGTACAGCCCCATACCAACAAAAAGAGAAACAAATATGAAAGTGTGCAAGATTAAATGCCACTCCTGAAGAACACACTTCTAATTAGTCAAAAAACCTAATATTTACTAATTAGTTTCAAATTTGCTGCTCATAGGATTAGTAAATTCGATTTTCCAAACTGTTAAATCTTGGCTTATCAGTAGGTAGAATAGGCTAGAAATTAAAGGTTCAAGCATGCTCAAAATCTGGACCTAAGTTTCGAAGCAAGAATTGACTCCAATATGTTTCAAATTATGAGTCAAAATAGAGGAATAATTGGTTCTAATTAGCTCAAAATCTGAACTAGTTGATAATAGAAAAACAGCTCAAACAGAAGCAAAAAAAAAAAAAAACAGAGCTGAAAAAAGATGAAGGAAGTGCTTTAAACATTCATATCTTAAGCCTTCCACTGTGATTTAATTTTCTGCAAAATAATATCTATGTGCAGCTTTTTTTTTATGCCATAGATCAGCATCAAGTTAGACTGTTCAATCCTGACTTATATGCTTTTTAATTTCTGTTGTAGAATTTAGAGAATAAAATCTGTTAGACTATTTAATCCTAACATATTGGTAGATTAGGTAGAGAAACATATGGACTCAACTATTTAATCTGAGTCCATGGAGAAATAAGGAGTATAATTAGATTAGTCTTATTCTTGCAAAAGAATAAAATGTTGTGAAAAGAGTTTGCTAATCCAAGTGCACTCTAAAGAAGAAAAAATGTTAGATTAGTAGGATTGGGTAGGTAGAGAGCTTGTTGATTTTAGATCCATCGTTTTTATGGCTGCTAATATGTTTTCAGAGAAAAAGAAGATCATCCAAGTAAATAAGGGCAACCTAATGGATGAGGCATTGATCAGCCTCCCAGAGAATGCAGGTCTGAAGTTCTTGATGCCTTCAAGAAGGCACCATCCCCAAGTGGAGCCACTGTTAGCCACCAATAAAATTTGCCATATCAAATGGTGGCTAAAACATATTTGGAGCCTTCAAGAAACAAATTTTATTGCTAAAAATTGTTATCTCTTGAAGACTCTTGAATACATCATGCCCTTGTTTTAACTTAACTGTTGTTTCCATTTTAGAGGTAAGAAATTATGCTGATTCCATAAGAGAAAATATTGCTGCAAAATCCATTTTTCCCTCCCTCCATTTCAAAAAATAACCTTCAGTTTTACCCCTTTCATTCCCATTAAATTCCTCTATTTTTCATTTTCCCCTATTCCCCTTTCATAAAATCTCCTTTACAGAGTTTAAAACTCCTTTTTGAACTCTGCCGAAACCCCCAAATCCATTAAAAACTTGAAAAAATTCATTAAAAAATACCTTTTTTGGACTTAAGCCCCCTTGGGCTAAGTCTTAAACCACTTCCTCGTTACATGCCCTGGTGCTAGAACTAGGCGCTAAGCCATTAAATCACTTATCACATTGGAAATACCAGAGCGCACAAGTCTTTCATTAAGTTAAGACCTATCATTATGATTAGCCCTTTTTTATAAGCCTCGATCCTATTATCGCCTCATATAACCATTGTGCCGCAGTCGGGTGCTAAAAACATTGTATAATCCATTCTCAATTGATATTTTCCTTTGTAAAACATAAAACCCACTTTTTCCAAAGTTTTAGTCTAAAGACCGCCAGAGTTTTGTTTTTAATGAAAAATAGGTAGATTGAAAAGCCCGCATTCAAATTATGATGCGATTGAAGCCCCATTGTATTAAACTCTGCCCCCCCCCACTTTACTCCATATAAATTTTCCAGAGACCAAGAGTTAAAGTCCCAAGCACCAATCGCATCACAAAATTTGATTGGGTATATTGAAAAGCCCAAAGGCCCGACCTTTTGATCCCGATTGGCCCTTATACATAAGCCCCAGGCCCTTTTTGTTTCCATATAGTCAAAGGCCCCGCAATCGGGTGCCTATCCATTTTCACATATATAAATCCGCCCCAAACCATAAAAACCTTTGTATGTTATAAAGTTTCAGGTTTTCATAAATATTAAAGGGTTTCCGCCATGTATGATGTAAAACAACTCTCCGTCGTTGATCTTGAGCCGATCAAACGGCCTACACTACATCACATCGCAATTTTGTTGGGTGAATTTGTTTCTCCCCTTCGATTGGTGATTCCCTGATCAGTCGTTAGCCGTTGATCTCCTCTCCCCTTTCCTTTGATCCAACGGCCCTCATTCGCTCCGAAAACAAGTCTTTCCTCGGCCTTTCGAACACCTCCGATTAATTTCCCACCGTCGATCTGATCTGCAGATTGAGGGTCAGCGCTTAATCGCTTCGGCGCTAGCATATTCTTTGCCCCACCGATGATGAAACCTCTGATTGCATCTGGACCATCCACGTGTCCATATCGGATGATCTAGATTGCTTTCACCGACTTTGGTTATGATCCATGCACCTCGAGTTTTAATGTTTCTTGGCCAATTAAAGCCATTGATCTCTGCAGATCAACGGTCCCCATTAACCTGTCTTCCACCCTTGTATTATTTCCATTGAACCACCAGATTCAATCTTTTCCATTGATCATCACATCCAATGGCTCATACTTAACCCGATAGGGTCTGCCTCCTATGGTTCCTGCCCTCTTCAGTATTCAATCTCAGCTATCCAGATCTTAGATCCTACGGCCCAGAATGAAACCACCCATCCTTCTACCACCCATGCATCTACCTCGTGTCGCATTCATTTTCCCACTGTCAGATCTAAGACCCTTGATCCAACTGCCCATGTACTGAGTCGTGCAACTTTAAGCATGAAGGATAATTCTTTAAAATTAAGTGATATAGCTGGTTTTCTGAGGCCATGTGTTGGGTGGAGATGCATATCAAGTTCCAAAAGGAAATACTAACTACCTGCCGTTTTGCCGCGCTTAAACAGTTGTTTTGTAGCTCGAAACCTCTTTCCCCTTTTTTCTTTCATGATTCATCGCGCGTGCTCTCTGCTGTTGATCTTGTGGGTAAATCTCATCCGACGGCCCACAATCACCCAGGAAACCCCAATTTTCCTCAATGTATTTTTCCTCCTAACAAAGGTTTTTAACCTTATCACATTGAATTTTCGCCATTTCTTTATAAAGTGACTCCCTCGCTTTATTTTCTCTCGATCAATCCGAACCGTAAATCTCTGTGCGATCAACAAATCTAACTTATTTCCTCCATCTTCTCTCCTTTGATTATTTTACACAAATCCCCACCGTTGGATGATGCCATCCAACGGTCACGCTCCTTCTCCACAACCTCTGAAGCAGTTTACCTCACAACGTAGGATTTCATAATATTTTTTTGTATTTTTGCAGGTGTTTAATGGTTTTCCATTATATTGAAAGAAAAATACAAAGGCTGGGAATGACGATTCCCATGCCTTTGATTCATAAAAGGGAAGCCATTCATGGGTTCTAATTCCACGTCTCATCAATGATTCATGGGAATTGATGCCATATGAGCCCTATGCGGCCCTGCACATCAACAAGACACAGAGAATGAAACAAAAATAAAAGAGTATCAGTGTTGAAGATGAAACACACCAGAACAGAAGATTGAAGACAAATTTTTGGGGATTACAGCTAATATTGATTATCAAAATCCTAATCCTCCAAATTAAAACACAGTTAAATAAAATCATAAGTGTTTATCAGACAGAAATTCCTCCATTGCCACATCAGAGGCAAATTGATTCCTCTCAGCTACCCATTTCCAGTTGTATCCACAAGAGTTCAAACAAAGGCCGAATTTATTAAATAGAAAGAATATATTTTCCTCAGCACAGCTGAAGAATTAATTTTTCCAAGAGAACTTAATGTAAAAACATCAACAGATTTATTTCTACATGAAACAGAGCCTTAAAAGTCAACAAAATCTCCCACTGAGCTTAATTCTTAATATAAAACATTTAATATAGAGGAAAAATATGTAAACTTCTCCATCGAGCCCCTCAAAGGCCGAGAAGCTATTAATCTGTATTAATTGACCCAGGAGTTCTTTTATTAGATCCCACCTCCTCATTTCTTCTATAAATACCTCTGTAGAAGATGAGAAACTGTTGGTTGCAAAACTTTGAACTATACTTGTGCTCGAAACTTCTAATTGTAAATAGTGTTCAAAGGCTCTTGAAGCTCTGCTTGTGATAGAATAGTTAGGTTGAGTAGTGAAGATGATTGCTAACCTGAAACATTGGACTTAAAGTTGTAACTCGTTTGAAGCATCAATATAAGCTGATTTATGGGATCCTGGTCTATGTCAATGGTGATGTTATTCCTTTTGTAATTTTTTATTTTATTTCTGTTTTCACTTTGTTCATCTTCTCTTATAAAGAACAACATGCATAGAGTTAGGATTTACTGTATATCAGTACCCTTCTCTGACTGAAAATCTTTATCTATATGTTTTCTTCCAAATTGTGTGATTTAGGAATGATTTAATTCAGTTTAAGCAGTAGGAATTCTGGCGTTCCCTTGTCCTTCTGTATTAGCTAAATTTTTTTCTTGAATGTTATTTTCATATTATGTTAAGTAGAGATGAAATAAGGAAGATATGGTGAGCCCTGGTCCTAGTTTTATCCCCAAAGACTATCTGAAATTTTCCCTTGGAATGTGTTGAAAGCTGGCTAGTTTCAAATTAATTACTAGATCTTAGACCATTCTTTGTTATCTTATGTGTTTGTCTTGAAATTTTACCAAGTAAAGCAGAGCTAGGAGAGGTTTTGTGGTGAGCTCGACCTGCTAGTTTCTTCTCCAACAGTTGCCTTTAATTTCCCCTCTATTTTTATATATTTTCTATTGAAATTGTATCAAAGGCTGGCTAGTTTCAAAGTACTTACTAGATCCTGGATTGATTTTGTGTCTTTCTTAAGTGTATGTCAAAGGCTGGATAGTTTCAAAGTACTTACCAGATCCTGGACTGCTCTTTTTTCTTCATCTGTTTGTATTTCCCTTCTTTTTGTATCATTTCATTCCATAAATAAAATTTAAAGAGATCCTTAGAAATAGATGACTTGCCCCATAGACCACTCTTGAACCTGATTGTTTCAATTAAAACCCTATTATGAATCCATAGCCCAATGGACTAAAACCTGCATTTATCCATCTTTTGGCCAAAGCTTGTTTTATTTTCTTGCAACTTCTCACATTTGAAACTATTTCCATTAAGAACTTTCCACTCAAGCCATAATCATGCTCAACCATCCAAAACAAAACAAAACCCTTGGCCTTCATAACTAGCCTAATATCATTACCCAAATTTCAAAGGCAAATCCATCTTTGCACTTATTGGAGAGATCCCTCTCAGGATTCAAGTGGGCTAGATCCTAGAATCCCAAAGTGGTTGAAATGATGTTTCTCCCTACTATCATACTTTTCCAATATTGCTGATTACAGGGAGCTAATAGGAGTGCAAGACCCTGGGCTTCGATCACAAAATTATAGGTTGCGAGGAGTGATGAGTCATTCATGATTATATACATGATTCTTTAGACGGATGGATGTGACCATACCGTGGTTTCTCTTGTTTTGATCCTCTCTATATGGATGGTTTCGCCCATACCATGAATTTATTTCACATGATCCCTTCATTCAGATGGTTGTGTCCATGCTGAGGATTCATGCACATGATCCTATTCTTGATGGATAGTTGCACCTATACCATGGATTCATGTATTTTCAACAGATATTTCAATTATGTATATGTATCTATGCTTGATTTGCAGGTGTCTCGACAACAGCGTCTGGTTCCTTGCACGTACTTGTAAAACATCTCACCCCTCACTCATGTTCAGACTTCATACTTTAAGGGGCATCTGTTACACAATAATTTTTCACTGTCCTTGTACTCCCCATTCTTTGATCCAGAAGGACTCATATGGTGACCCTTGTGTACTTTCCAAGCATGGCATATATATCCCTGAACCACATTTTGTCTTCCAAATCATCTCCTTTTACAACTTTTCTAGAGAATCCTTGTAAAAACTGGGTTTTCAAGTTTGGCGATTTCTCTTAGTGTCTGACCCGCGCCGATAGCAGAGTTTTACACTGAGGCCCATGCTGATTGGCACTCTGTCTTAATGTTGGACCCACACCAATCTTGTTTTGGAAATTTTTTTAAAAAATACAGGCGAAGTTTCGATCACAACAACTTCGTGGATGAGTCATAGGGAGTGGTTTAACTGAATAACCACGACCTTCCTCCTTTGGCCTCTTGTTTCCACCTTATGGGGAAACCTCCAAAGGGATAAGGTCTCCCTTACACTATTTTAGGGATCCCAACCTCCTCCTTTCCTCTATAAATATAGCCATCTTCCATTGATGTGCTAGTTGAATAGATAGCTGAAAAATTTAACATAGAGAAGAAGCAACCATAGCATCAGGAGAATAGTGCAGAGTGTGATTGTTTGTGTGCATTGGGAACATAATGAGATCCTGGAAATTTATGTGCGAGGGTGTCGCAAACGTGCTTGGATGCAGACCTGCCGAAGGAGAGCCTCAACATCAAGGCTTGGTTGTAAACTCCCCTTGTCTTTATCATAATAAAATGCATTTGATGTTTATCTTCCACTCTTCTTTACAATTATAATGATATTTCTAGCATTCCTTGATCAGTTAGATAGGTTGTAATTGTTTTATGTTTTTCATGGTTTTACACTTGTCGTGTTTTCTTAAATGTCTGTATAGGTAATCGAACATTGGCAGCAGCATGTATCGAGCTTGAGGAGAGCGACGGATCAAGAAGCTTTGATGAAAGATGACAACATAGCATTAGAACGAGGTAGGACATCTTCCTTGCTCTAAATTTCATTTACAATCTAGGAAGGTAGATGTTAGTATGTTCCCGTATTTGTTAGACCCAACCTAGGGCTAGAGGGATCGCCTCTATCCGCAGAGGGGATTTACCTGGACAATAGCTAGGTTATATTTAAGGTCAAGGTTAAGGTTAAGGTTATGGGTTTAGTCAGGTTAAGGTTAAAGTTAAGGGTAAAGTCAAGGTTAAGAGTAAAGTCGAAGGTTAAGGGTAAGGTTAAGGTTAAGGTTGAGATAAGGTTAAGGGTAAGGTTAAGGTTAAGGTTAGGTTAAGGGTAAATTCTAGGTTAAGGTTAGGCATAAGGTTAAGGTTAAGGTTAAGGTTAACCTAACCTTAACCTTATCTTAACCTTAACCTAACCTTAACCCTTACTTTACCCTTAACTTAACCTTAACCTTAAGGGTAAAGTTAATTTAACCTTACCCTTAACCCTATATTAACCTTAACCTAACCTAATCTTAACCTTAACCCCTAACCTAACCTTACCTTAACCTTATCATTAACCTAACCTTAACCTTAACCTTAGTTAAGGTCAAGGTTAAGGTTCGGTTAAAGTTAAGGTTATGGGTTTAGTCAGGTTAAGGGTAAGGGTAAGGGTAAGGTTAACGTTAAGGTTAAGGGTTTCGTAAAGGTTAGGGTTATGTTAAACTAACCTTAAACTTAACTTTACCCTTAACCTAACCTTAACCTTAACCTTAACCTAACCTTAACCTTAACCTAAACCTAACTGTAACCTTAACCTTACCTTAACCTAACTTAACCTTAACCTTGACCTTGACCTTGACCTTGACCTTAACCTTAACCTTACCCTAACCTTACCCTTAACCTTCACCTTAACCTTGACATTAACCTCAACCTTCCCTAACCTTAACCCTAACCATAACTTTAACTTTACCCTTAACCCAACCTTAACCTTAACCTTCACCCTTAACCTTAACCTAACCCTAACCTTGACCAAGCCCTTAACCTTAACCTTAACCTTAACCTGACTAAACCTTTAAGGTTAGGGTAAGGTTAAGGTTAGGATTAAGGTCAAGGTCAAGGTTAAGGTTGAGTTAGGATATGTAAGGTTAAGGTTACGGTTAGGTTGAAGGTTAAGGTTAAGTTAAGGGTAAAGTCAAGGTTAAGGTTAAGGGTTTGGTTAAGGTTAAGGTTAGGTTATAGTTAATGTTAAGGTTTTAGTCAAGGTTAGGGTTTGGTTATAGTGAAATTTAAGGATCAGGTTAAGGTTACAGTTTTAATTTACCCTTAAATTAGCCTTAACCTTAACCTTAACCTTTACCCTACCATTAAACTTAACATTATCCTTATCTTAACCTTAACCTAACACTAACCTTAACCCTAACCTTAACCTTAACCTTAACCATAACATTAACCTTAACCTAACCCTAACCTTAACATTAACCTTAACCTTATCCTTTATCTTAACCTTAACCATAACCCCTAAACTCCTTGACCAAACCCTTAACATTAACCTTAACCTTAACCTTACCATTAACATTAACATTAACCGTAACCTTACTTTTAACTTAACCTTAACCATGACCTTAACCTTAACCTAACCCTAACCATAACCTTAACCTAACCCTAACCTTGACCAAACCCTTGACCTTAACCTTAACCTTGACCTTGACCTTAACCTTAACTTAACCTTAACCTTGAACTTAACCTTAACCTCAACCTGAACCTGACTAACCTTAACCTTGACCTTAACCTTAACCTCAACCTGAATCTGACTAACAACCTTAACATGACTAAACCCTTAAGGTTAGGGTAAAGTTAAAGTCAAGGTTAAGTTCAAGGTCAAGGTTAAGTTAGGTTAATGTAAGGTTATAGTTAGGTTAAGGTTAAGGTTAATGTTAGGTTAAGCTTAATATAAGGTTAAGGTTAAAGTTAAGGTTAAGGTTAGGTTAAGGGTAAAGTCAAGGTTAAGGTAAAGTTAAGGTTAAGGTTAGGTTAAGGGTAAGGTTAGGTTATGGGTAAAGTCAAGGTTAAGGTTAGGTTAAGGTTAAGGGTTTGGTTAAGGTTAGGGTTAAGGAGGTAAGGTTAAGGTTGAGGTTAAGGTTGAGGTTTAGGTTAAGGTTGACGTTAAGGGGGTAAGGTTAAGTTTTAGGTTCAGGTTAAGGTTAAGGGTAAAGGTTCATGTTAAGGTTAATGGTAATGTTAAGGTTACAGGTTTGGTCATGTTAAGGTTAAGGTTAAGGTGAAGATTAAGGGTAAGGTTAAGGTTAAGTTCTAGGTCAAGGTTAAGTTAGGTTAAGGGTAAGGTTATAGTTAGGTTAAGGTTAAGGTTAATTTTAGGTTAAGGTTAAGGTTACGGGTTTAGTCAGGTTAAGGTTAAGGATAAAGTTACGAGTTTAGTCAGGTTAAGGTTAAGGTTAAGGGTTTGGTCAAGGTTAGGGTTATGGTTAATGTTAAGGCTAAGGTTAAATTTAGGTTAAGTTAAGGTTAAGGTTACGGGTTTAGTTAGGTTAATTTTAAGGTTAAGGTTAGGGTAAGGCCAAGGTTAAGGTTAAGGTTAAGGTTAACTTAACCTTCACCTTAACCATAACCTTAACCATAACCTTAACCTAACCTTAACCTTGAAAAAACCCTTAAACTTCACTTTAACCTTAATCGTAAACTTAACCTTAACCTGACTAAACCCATAACCTTAACCTTAACCTTAACCTTAACCTTCACTATAACCTAACCTAACCTTGACCTTAACCTTAACCTTAACCTTACCTTTAAATTAACCTTAAACTTAACCTTAATCTTTCCCTTAACCTTAACCAAACCCTTAATCTTAACCTTAATCTAACCTTAACCTTACCCTTAACCTTGACCTTAACCTTAACTTAACCTAACCTTAACGTTAAACTTAAATATAACCTAACCCTAACCTTGACCAAACCCTTAACCTTAACCTTATCTTAACCTTACTAAACCCGTAACCTTCAACTTAACCTTAACCTTGACTTTACCCTTAACCTAACCTTAACCTTAACTATAACCTAACCCTAACCTTGACCTTAAATTTACCCTTAACCTTGACCTTAACCTTAACTATAACCTAACCCTACCCTTACCCTAACCATAACCTTAACTTAACCTTAACCCAACCTTAAACTTAACCTTAACCTAACTTTAAGCTTAACTTAACTGTAACCTTAACCTTAACCTTAACATTAACCAGACTAAACCCTTAAGGTTAAGGTAAAGTTAAAGTTAAGCTTAAGGTTGGGTTAAGGTTAAGGTTAAGTTAGGTTAAGGTAAGGTTAAGGTTACGGTTAGGTTAATGTTAAGGGTTTAGTCAAGTTAAGATTAAGGTTTGGGTCAAGGTTACGGTTAGGTTAAGGTTAAGGGTAAAGTTAAGGATAAGGTTAGGTTGAAGTTAGGGTTAGGTATAGTTAAGGTTAAGGGTAAAGTTAAGGTTAAGGTCAGGTTAAGGTTAAGGTTAAGGTTACGGGTTTAGTGAGGTTAAGGTTAAGGTTAAGGTTATGGGTTTAGTCAGGTTAAGGTTAAGGATAAGGTCAAGGTCAAGGTTAAGGTTAAGGTTAAGGATAAGGTGGCAGATTTAAGGTTAAGGTTATGGTTATGGGAACGTTAAGGTTATGGTTATGGTTAAGGTTAAGGTTAAAGTTAAGGGTTTGGTTAAGGTTAGGGTTAGGTTATAGTTAAGGTTAAGGTTAAGGTTAAGGTTGAGGTTAAGGTTAAGGTTAAGGTTATGGTAAGGTTAGTTTAAGGTAAAGTCAAGGTCAAGGTCAAGGTTAAGGTAAGGTTAAGATAAGGTTAAGGGTAAGGGTAAGGGTAAGGGTAAGGGTAAGGTTAAGGTCAAGGTCAGGGTTAGCTTAAGTTAAGGTCAAGGTTAAGGTTTAGGTTTAGGTTAAGGGTAAGGTTATGGTTAGGTTAAGCTTAAGCTTAAGCTTAGGTTAAGGTTACGATAAGGTTAAGGTTAAGGTTAAGTTTAAGGTTACGTTAAGGTCAAGGTTAAGGTTAGGGTTAAGGTTGAGCTTAGGTTAAGGTTAAGTTAAGGTTAAGGTTTAGGGTTTGGTCAAGGTTAACCTAACCTCAAGGTTAGGGTTATGTTATGGGTAAGGTTAAGGTTAGGTAAGGGTAAAGTAAAGGTTAAGGTTAAGTTTAAGGTTAAGGTTGGTGTTATGTTATAGTTAAGGTCACGGTAAAATTTAAGCTTAAGTTTAGCGTAAAGTTAAGGTCAAGGTTAGGGTTAGGTTATAGTTAAGGTTAAGTTTAGGTTTGATCTAGGTGGATATTGGTGGTAACTCACCTATTCCACTTGGGGCCAAACCATTGTCTCTTTCATTTTTTCAGTTTCAGCACAACTTACTATTTTTAGCAGTTTTTCGAGTACTGAACTTCCAGAGCTTTTTTTAGGCCCTAAAGACATTTTTTGGGAAAACCGGGAGACCAATGTGTGTGTGGACCAATTTTTCTCACTCAAAATTTTTATTCCTCAAATATATCTTTCTATCGTGGTATGGTATGTGTCAAAATAATATCGCATGCCAAAGTTATGTCCCCGGGAAGTTGAAACACCAATTTACCCAAACGCGGCCCATAGTTTTGGCGCTTCATCTCCTAGGGTTAGGTTTTTGGCTGTTTAGGATTTACCATTGTTTCTAAATAATAAATAGGCCCTCGAGCCTCATTTTAACTCAGTTCAGAGGCCTGTAGCCACCACATATCTTCTCAGAGATAGCTACCAACACCCTAGCTAGTTTTATTTCCATTTTGTCTGTAAGCAAATTTCAGTTCTTGATATTAATGAAATGAAGTGTTATTTCTGCTGCATCTTTGTATTTATGGTTATATATTTATTATATTGCGTTCCTACATAAATCCAGGTTAGTGGTATCAGAGTGGTCTGCTTTTTCTCATTCCTTATTTACATGTCCTGAACGAGGTTAGGGTATAAGGAGTTAGGGCTCAATCTGGTGGAACCTTTATAAGATCAGCCTCACAAACCTCGACAAATGCCCATGGGAGATGAAAAGAAATATGAGGGAGTAGGATATCCTATCAAAATATTGCTCGAGGAGGCCCTATAAAAAAAATGGAACACGATGATGGACAACTTTGCCCAGATCCTTTAACGGCTGCCCACCGACAACCCATCTGCATCCAACAGCCGGTCTGGTGGTGCGACTCCTTTTAAGGTACAAGTAAATTTTGACATTCCCATATTTGAGGGTCAAATAGATTTAGATGCCATAGATATATGTTTAAATCTATTAGAAGGATATTTCTCAGTTCATGACTTTTTCGACAGGGAGAAGCTTATTTTTGCACTCCTAAAAGCTGCCCCCCATGTCAAGGACTGGTGGAAAACCCATTGTGAGAAAAATGACGAGACAAAACCCTCTCTGTTCCTGGCCGTACCCACTTGGAATTATTTCTGAGATGCCATCAAGGAAAAATACTATCTCATGGGGAGCGATGAAGACAAGTACATACAATGGACCACACTGTGACAATAAAGGGATCAATATGTGCATGAGATAATGAATCTGTTCCATACCCTGCGCACAAAGTTTGGTATCAAATATTCAAAGAAACATCTGGTGCTAAAGTATCACAATTGTCTGCATAGATACATTCAGGAGAAATGGAGTTCCTCAAAATCTCCTCACTTGGTACGACATACCGATATGCTGCCAATATTGAGAATAAATTCAAACAGAAGAAGCGATACTTTGGATCTACAAATCAAAATCAAGGGGAAAGTGCTCCTAAACCGCAAAACAAAGGACAGATCCAAGGCATGGTGACTCAAGACAACCTATCGAAGCCATAAGCAAAGAAAAACACCGTAAAGCCAAAGAAGGACACGAGAAAGTGGTGTGAGTTCCATAAGAGCTCCACTCACAACACAAGTGAGTGTCGGGCCAAGTAGTCGCTCATGGCCGAGATGAGGGCTTCTGAGTCAGATGCATGCTCTGACTCTAAATCAAAACCTGACAAGGGGAATGATAGAGGGAAACAGATTATTGATGCAGATCCCAACGCCACTATTGCCACTACGAAGATCCAGAAGGAGGAACGAGAAGATCCAGAGGAGGAGGAACGTCTCTTCCACTCCCAGATGTGGGTAAAGGGCTCCCTGGTACAGTTCATTTTCGATAATGGGAGCCAAAATAACCTCATTTTAGCAGACTTCATGAAGCATTTGGGCTTTCCAACTAAATCTCACCCACATCCATACACCATCGGGTGGCTTCACCAAGGACGAGATCTCCGCGTAAGCTAGCAGTGTCGCTTTCCCTATATCATCAAGAACTTCACGGATGAGGTATTATGTGATGTTTCTCCTATTGATGTTTTTGATGTATTATTAGGATAACCATACTTATGGAAGTGTCATGCTATGTATGAGTCTCAGCCTCGCGCTGTTATTGTTACTTTGGGAAATAAGTTGCACAGAATATCAAAGGTACCACCTCCTGCCGCTATCTCTTTGGTTAGTGTAAAACAATGCAGTAAGCTCATTTCCAAAATCAGGAAATTCATTTTTCTCATGATCCACCCCAAGGGAAAGAAGAAGACTATGGCCACGACCTCCAGACACGGCTCCTCTGCATAACAAAAACAAATGGATAAGGTTTTGGAAGAGTGTGGGGACATCTTCACCTCACCCATAGGGGTTCCTCTGCACTATCAGGTCAAGCACCTAATTTTTCTAAACCCAGGTGTGCTACTACCCAATGGACCGAGCTATCGACACCCTGTTATGGAGAACAATGAAATAAAGAGGCAGATTTAGGAGCTGCTATAGAAAGGTCACATCTAACCAATTTCATCGCCCCGTGGGAGCCCGATTGTGTTGGTACAGAAGAAGGATGGGACGTGGAGACTCTGTATTGACTATAAGGCACTGAAAAATATCACTGTATGGAATAGTTACCCGATCCCATGGATTGATGACCTTTTGGACCAACAAAATGTGGAAAATATTTTAGCAAGATCGACTTGAAGTTTGGGTATTATTGGGGTTCCTATGTTTTGGCAGGTTTGGCTCTACCAAAAGATAAGACAACATCAAAACCACTTTGGGACCTCAGGATCTAGCCCTCCTAGGTCCAAAGAGGGATCTCTCTATAAAGGAAAAGGTATATGTCTTTGAAGTTCAGTTTTAAGATATTAGGCCAGTTATAAGGCACAAGGTTTGTTTTGTTTGTTTGTTTGGTTGTTAGGAAACATGAAGGAAGGGTTCAATATAAGACAAAGGGTGAGAAAATAGGATTTTAGGAAAAGAAGATAATTCAAAGAACACTCAAGACCATTGGGAATTGGAGTCATAAAAGGGTTTACTTGCTATTCAGTATCCAATGCTTTCAATTGGGCTACTCACCTAAAACAGAGGATCTTTAAAGATGATAGTGTGGTATGAAATGATGAGGAATGAAGGTGAAGGACAAGGAAACCTCTGAGATTACCACTTAGAAATCAGATCTAGGGATAGGGAATGCCTTAAACACCTATGATCCAACCCCTAAAAGGCCAACTCTTCAGACAACAAGAAACGCTTAAGATTTAAACACAAAGGTGAATCCTTAGACCAGAGAAAGGCTTTGAACTTTCAATGCTTCAACATTCAACTTAAGGGAACTTAGAAAGGTTCAATTGATTGAAAAAGACTCTATTGAGACATAATCATCATTCTAAACTCCCTGTATCCCAATTATTTCAATTAAAACTAGACAAGAACATCTAAGAACAGATTCATAAATTCATAAATCAGTTACCAGTGAATAATGGCTACTACACTGGTTAAATTATCTTCAATTAGTTCTCAGATAGCACAATTAGTAGAAAAAATAAAGGATAAGAAGAGCAGGAGCATTAGCCTACCATGCAAGGATATATACTAAGCTAGATTTTTTATTCTTACCAAAGAAAGGAAATGTAATGAATTACAGAAGGAAAATAGAGACAAAGGTAGAACACATCACCGCTACTTTAAATCAGGATCCAAATAAATGTGCTCATCATATTAAATATCAACACTATTCATATACAACATTTTCCAATAGCTTGATATCAAGTCTGAAATCATCTCCTCATCCTATATTACAACTTTACACACAGAACTATATCTCAAGAGAAACAACTTACAATTTACAGATATCTGATCAACAACCAACAACCTTTACAATGTTTTTTTCTTGAGTTCTTATAGCTAAAGAGAGGCAGAGGAGGTAGATGAAACACTAATGAAACAATAAAATAGAGGGAGGAGAGTGGCTCGAGGCCCATTCCGTCTTAATATCTATGCATTGATCTTCAGTACTCTTTGGATGAAAGAATGGTCTTCGACGGGCTGATAGTAACTCCAGGTATGTTTTTTGATGTACTTTAGACTGTAGTGCTTTGTAGTACTCTGGTATAAGAAAAGGCAGATAAATGACTTTTAGGTTTTCCATGCTGCATAACAAATGCTCTAGTAGCACTAGGAATTTCTGTCAGGATGTAGATCTTCTCAGGAACTCGATGTAGAATAAAAAACAGTATGGGCATTGTATTTTCTTGGGAAAGAACCTTCTGCTGATGTGAGACACTAATAAGATTTTTTTATGTGATTTAGGCCTCATTAGGCCCTCTGTGTTAATCACAAGGTCTTCAACTTGGTACATTCGCCCTTAAACATTGAATTAAGGCTTAAAATCTTCAATAATGGGCATTAAACCTCCTTAATTATTAAATTATACTCTTTTCCACTTCATTGACTGTCTCTATCTGTGAAAATGGAGTTTTAATGGTTGTTGGATGGGTTATAGAGCTAAACACTATTCTTTAATGAAATATTTCATTCCAACACCTTCCCAGGCATTTTCTCTGCAATCTCAGGCTCTGAAAATGGCCTTCTCTGTGCATTGTGTCACTATGATAGTGACTGTGAACCATGGGGGTTTCCACCACCTGTAACCTTGCAAAACACACAAACATGTTAATAAATCCATGTGGGAGTGGAGGTGAAATGCCATGGAGGACTGTGGGAATGGCATCGCATACATGGTGGAAGCGGTGGATGTAGTGGAAAATGACTGAAAAATGTAGTGAAATGGTGAAAACTGATCTGATGAAGGTCTGATGGAGGAAGATTTGTCGACCGTCCGATCAGATCAGGTAATAGTGATCGATGATGGAGATTCACTGTAGGGATTTCTTTTGGGAGGTTGGGCGAAAGAAATAAAATTTAATTTTATAACATAAAGTTTTGATGTTAGACAGAAGAAATGATTTTTAATATAAATCATGAGGATTTAAAATTTGGCGAAATATAAAGAAAATGAAAAAAATGCAGTGAAATGGGCTTTGAATGGTGGGACCAGCAGGGGTGGAGGGTGATGGAAAATGGACCGTTAGGTCTCAGGAGGAGATCAACGGTCGAGATGACCCGATAAAATTATGTGGTAACGCGATGGAAAAATGTGAATGGAGAACACAATGCAGTGTGGGCCGTTGATCGTTGATTTGAACAGATCAACTGTTGAGATCTTTAGATGGTCTTTCGGGAGCAGAAGTGGGGAAGTGGTTTTAAGGAAGAAAAGAACTGTTTTCACATTTTTTGGGAGTGGTTTTGAAAATCTCCCAAAAAAACGCGATATAGTCTGCTGCCCGACACGTGACAAAATTGAACCACCCATATCGCGTGATTTCAAACTGCTAAACTTCGGACGAAGAAAAAACGTGATATGGATGCCAGCCATTGGATCTGGTACTGTGAGATCTAACGGTGAGAGGAGAAGCGCGATATGGGAAAATGCATGGTCAGTAAGGTGGGGTCAAGCCGAAGGTGGTTTCAATGTGGGTCGTTTGATCAGCGGAATGAACGACTGAGATCGAAAGTAGGAAGGTGAAGGCAGAGGGGAAAGTTAATGGTCATGAGTAATCTTGGTCGTCGGATCGAATGGGATGAACGGTTGAGATTCAATCGGAATCAGAGGAGGCAGGGGCCAAAACTCCGATGGGACAATGTTGCGATTGCATATGGACCTTTGGATCGGCAGAAGATCGACGGTCGGGATTTGATCGGGAATGGCCAATTAGGGAGTTCGGGGTGGATCAAGAGAAAATCCTAGCCTTTGGTTCTTGTGGGTTCAATGGCTAGGATCCAATTGGGATCGGCCAATCAGGGAGACAGAAAGTGGCACATTTTAAAATTTCTGATTTGCGATTGGAGCGGCGCTGTGATGACCGTCAGATTGTTTTAAGATCAACGGTGGAGATTTCCATCGGAGGGTATCAAAGGAATGTTATGGGGCACGTGGTGAGTTTTGCGCAGACCATCAAATCTATATATATCTACGGTGGATATTGCACCAAAGGCCAACAGAACAAACAACACCTCGCATCGGAAGTTTTTCAAATATCAAAAGGAAAACAGACCGACCAACCTTCCGATGCGATAAGCGCTCAAGGGTTTAGTGCATGGTCTTGGCACTGGGTTTCATGGAGGGGAAGTGGTTAGGGGCTGGGCCGAAAGGGGCTAAGTCTATTATATGATAAAAAGTGGGTTTTTAGGCCTAAAAACAGTTTTTTTAAGGCTTAAAAGAGGTTCCGATAAGGGGAAAAAGGGGTTTTCTGACCAAATGAATGGATTCACATGGTTCAAAAGGGGGAATTTTATGGTTTAGAAGACTTAGGAAGGGATTTTGAGGGTCAAAGGGGAAATTTTAGAAGGGGAAAAAAGGGGTTAAAATAGGGAACTTGCAGGGGTACAAAGGGGCAAATGGAGGTTTTTCTGAGCATAATTTTTTCACAGACAGTGAGGATTTCTTGATGGAAACAGTAGTGAAGATCCTCTATACAGTAAAGGGCACACAGATGCTTCAAGAATGATATGTTTTCAGAGGAAATGTATTTCTTGAAGGCTTAGAAAAATATTTAGCCACCTGTTTGCTTGAAAAAAAAATTATAGGTGGCTAACAGTGGCTCCACATGGGGATGGCATCTTCTTGAATATGTCAAGAACTTCAAAAATATTCTTTGGGAAGTAGGCCATATGCTTGATCTTTGAACCATATTCTCTTATTTTTTTCAACTGTTACAAACATGATGGATATTAATCAGCAAAAAAAACTCCCCAAACAATCTACCTACCCATCCTACAGTCCTAACATTTTTTCTTCAAGGTGCATTTGAATTTGCAAACCTTCTTCATCATTTTTTATTGAAAGCAGAAAAAAACTAGTATAATTCTACCCTTATTCCTCCATGAGACCATATTAAACAGTTGGTATCATATTTTCTCTACTTACACTAATATCTGTTAGGATTAAACTATCTAGTAGATATCTTTCTCTACATTCTACAACAGAAATTTAAAAACAATCAAACTAGGATTAGATAGTCTGGTTTATTGCGGATCCATGGCATAAAGACAGCCGCACATGAACTGAAATTGCAGAAAATTGGAAACAAAATCTTGAAGGCTTGAAATCTTGAAACTTTGAAGTATCCTTCTTTCCTTTGTGACTCAAGTTTTGAGCTTGTTAGAGACACTTTCTTCTTCACTTCAGCTCTGGTTTTGGGCTTGTTAGAGCCAATATTTTGCACTTCAGAGGTTTAAGTTTTGAGCATGTATGAACCTCTCTTTCTCTCTATTTTGAAACATTTTATCTTTTTCCTGAAAAAAAAACACTGCAATGGTATTTACAATGGAAATGAAAACTGTAAACTGGAAATCATCAGTAGTAGTGCTTGAGCATCCTTCCATTGATAGGACCCCCAAACAGATCTGTACCATCTAGCTCTTGTAGAAAAAAGGTGTTTGGACCAATAGTGGATTGGATGATGTAAGGACCCTGCCACAAACTGTCAAATTTTCCATGCTTTCCTTTGTCTTCTCTCCTCGAGTCCCACTTTAGAACCTTATCTCCAATTTTGAAGTCACAAGCCTTTGTTCTTTTATCAAATAGCTTCTTTATATTTTCTTTCACTTTCAGAGCTCTATTTTAGACTTCTTCTCTTGTCTATTGGAGATGTATTGTTTGATTTATCCTCCTCACCATACTATCCTCTTCTGTCTTAATCTCTTGGACTAGTTTAATCACTGGTACCCCTAGGCTGGTAGGAAACACTGCCTCTATCCCATAAAAAAGGTTGATATAGTGACATTCCAATGGATTTCTTTGTTGTTAGCCTGTCAGCACACAAAGCATGCACTAAATTGTTATGCCATGAATTTTTATTCTCTTCAAGAAGCTTTTTGATAATGGTCACCAAGCTCTTGTTTGAAGATTCAGCTAACCCATTACCTTGTGGGTAATAATAAGTTGAATGAATGAGTGCTATCTGATACCTGTGACAAAAATCAATCATTTTCTTGGATCCAAAAGCAATATTATTATCAGTGATTATCTTTCTAGGGCGGCCAAATCTAGAGAGGATGTGGTCTTCTAAGAACTTAATGATAACAGAATCTGTGGCATTCCTAGAAGGGATGGCCTCTATCCATTTTGTGAAGTAGTCTGTGTCTGTAAGAATTCACTTGTGTTGAGTATAAGATGCAGGGTGTACTTCCCCTATGAAATCTAGGCCCCAGTATTGAAATGGAGCTTCAACAGTTATAGGTTTTAATGGTAAAGGGAGGAGCTTCCTTTTTCCTTCAAAAATCTGGCACTTATGGCAGGCAATTATCATTTTGTGGATGTCATTAAAAAGTGTAGGCTAGTAGTAGCCAGCTCTGAGTATTTTGTTAGCAATGGCTTTCAAGTTTAAATGGCCTCCACACTCTCCTACATGGAACTCCTGTTTAATCCTCTCTGCTTCAGTTTCAGGCAGACATTTAAGCAGCAAACCATTTGCATTTTTCCAGTACAAACATTCATTCAGTATGCAGAAGTTTATGGATTTTAAATTTAGGAACCTGGCCTTAGTCTTTGATAATTCAAGAGGGGCATTGATGTTTGTGAGTAAATACAGGATATCAGAATACCAAGGAAATTTTTGAAACTGTTCTTCAACAGAAGGATCAGGAAATCCTTCATGTTCATCCAAGGCATCCACCATGTTTATGTCAAGGGCTTGCAAGTTAGATTCAACCATTAGTTGAGCTAAGCCCCGACCTTTGATAAGTTCTGTGGGTTTTATTTCCAGGTCGTACTCTAATATTACAACAATCCATTTGCCCGTCTTTCCATCCAGATCCTGGGACAAAATGTCTTTTACCACTATGTTTTGCACGTAGGAAATGATGTGAGAATGCAGAATATACACCCTAAAGTCTTTCAAGGCCTCTACTAGGGCATAGGCCAGTTTTTCCATTATTTTATATTTCAAGGGTGCATCCCTCAAAGCTTTGCTAAAGAAAGTGATGGGTTGTTCCATTCCCTCTGGATTTTTCTGTAGTATGACTGCAACCACTGTATGCTCGAAGGCAAAGGAAAATATCAAGAAATCTTTTGAGAAATCTGGGCTGATTAGGATAGGTGCACGGGTGAGTGCAAGTTCAACTAATTCAAAATATGTTTTAGCCTCTACAGTCCACTTAACCCCTACATCCTTTTTCAGCATGTTTGTCATATCCCTGAGGTGTTCAGCAAAGTTGGGAATAAACCTCCTTAAGAAGTTAATTTTCCCAATAAAGGACTGCAACTCTTTTATGTTTCTCGGGTGGGTAATCTATAGTATTACATCAAATATTTGCGGGTCTATTTTAATTCCCTTCTCTGATATAATATGGCCAAGAATATTACCTTCTTGAAGCCCGAATACAGTCTTCTTGGGATTTAAAGACAGACTGAACCTTCTACATTTTTCAAAAACTCTTCTCAGATGTTTTAGGTGCTCCTCATCAGTCTTGGAATAGACTGTTATGTCATCAATATAGATGACAATGAAGTGTCCTATTTCCTCTGAAAAGGCTATGTCCATTGCTCTTTGGAAGGTTGCTCCAACTTTCATTAGTCCAAAAGGCATTTTTACGTACATAAAAGTGCCCCATGGAGTGGTGAAAGTTGTCTTGAGTTGGTCTTCTGGGAGTAGTAAAACTTGGTTATAGCCTAAAAAACCATCTAACAGGGAGATCATTTTTGATCCAACTACCCTCTGTGGGATGTGTTCCATCTTTGGTAGGGGGTAATTGTCTTTAATTGAAGCTCTGTTAAGGTTCCTGAAATCAATGCACAGTCTGATTTCACTTGTCTTCTTCCTCACAACTACAAGGTTGGAGACCCAATCGTAAAACCTCATAGGCACTATAATTCCTGCCTCATACATCTTCTTAATTTCATTTTTGACTAGAGGCAGTTGTTCCGGGTTAATTCTGTGAAGTTTCTGTATGAAGGGTTTTTGGTTTTCTTTCAAAGGGATCTTGTGCTGGATAATCTTCGTATCGTAGGCTTTTAGGTCCTTGTAGCTTCAGGAAAACACATCGATGAAATCTTTAAATAAGTCAATATATTTCTTTTTCATGTCTGTGGGCAAGGAATTAGCCAGTTTAATCATTTTAGGCTTATCCTCGGTGCCTATGTTGCATTCCTTGACGTCAGAGTCTGAGTGTTCTATAGTGGGCTTCTTCTCTACATCATCAAAATCAAAAAGGTCCTCTAAAGGTGCCATTCCTCTAGGTATATTCTTATCTTTTGACTGCAACACCTCTATTTCCTCTTTCTCTACGTTCTTATACTCTTCGGTTTGAGTTCCAAGTTCTTTAGTGAACATGTTTATTTCTACATTATGGGGTGGTTTTTCTTCATCGGGAGGCTCTTCACTTAGGCAAATTTCATCGGATTTAGAGTCTAAATCAGATAATTCAAATTCATTCCTGCCAATTAGGAAATCCTCTATCTACTTGTCGTCGTCAAAGACCTGCCAATATTTCTCGTTATCTGGCACCGTAGTCCTATATTTTGTCTGAATGATGATTTTTTTGTCACTAGGAGCTTTATGATATGAACTAGAAATGCAGGCTAACCCATTCGCAATTATGTTCTAACTCCTAGGAACAAACACAAGTTCATACTCTATAAAGGCTTTCAGTAAATCCATAGCATCATTCATGTATGCTCTCAATCTAGGGTGTTTAGCTATATACTCTTCATTCACTTGTTTTATGATTAACTGAGAGTCTCCGTGTACAGCTATCCTATGGGCTCCTAGTTTTTTCAATAGATTCAAGCCTAGGATGAGAGCCTCATGCTTAGCGATATTGTTTGTACATTTAAAGTCCAGTCTGAAGGCATGACTCTCATCATAGTCACTCTCAGTGTTATGTAACCATAGTCCAGCTCCTGCATTCTTTCTAGTGCAAGACCCATCGAAATTCATTCTCCATAAGGGATCATTTTCAGGTTTATCATCATTTTCCTCCTTAACGTTGGTTTCACTGTTATGTTGTAATATGGGATCTGCATCGTGGTGTGGATGGTTTTGTTCTTCATGATGTGTATGGATTTCAGAGAGATGAATAGTCAGTTGTTTGTAGTCTTGTTCTTGTTCACTCTGAGTTTCTGATTTAGTGCACTGTCCAAAGGTTTCTTCTTCATTTTCTTCTGAGTCTAGAGTGGCCATTATGTTAAAATCTATGGGCTCTACTCTATTGTTTGCATCTCTTTACTTCGGCTTTGGCTCATCTATGGATTCATTGTTGCAAAGGATAAAGGAGTCCAGATATGTGTGTATAGAGTATGGAGGTGAATTTTCAGGTTTTTCAGGGCTGCTAACCATGAACTTCATTTGTGCCTCTCTATACAATATCCTAAGCTGGCTAAAGATAGGGATTGTGGCATATGACCCATCCATCTACATTGTACCTCATAGCTTGGCTGCCCATGACCTCGATAGCAACATGCCATACTTAGGTGGCACATATGCCACCACAACATCCATAACCATACATTTGGTTGGAATTTGGGTCAAGTTCACACAAAGGTATTTGATTAGGTCGAGGCACTTCACTCTGCTAGAGTCAAATGAATACAAATCCTTATAAGGTCGAGTTATATCTAGGCCTAAATTCTCCATAACTACCTTAGGCATAAGGTTGTGTGAAGCCCCAGATTCATGCATTGGGTTGTGAAGGATCTTGTCATGGATATTGAGGATGATATAAAAACGAGGTACTACCCTTCCTGAAACTTCCCTTCTATCTTTGGACCAAACAGAAGGGCTGGTTGATCATCACTTAGATTAACAGTGTCATTGTTTTCACCTAGATTTAAAGCTTTCAAAATTTGGCCTTTATATACATCATGAGTGACCAGCTCAGATAGTGGGACATAAATTTTAATTTTAGCAATCTCACTCTCCAAATTGAAGGGGGATTGACTCTTTGTGAGGTTCAACTCTGTTTTTTTAGCCACTACTTTAGTGGCAGAATCAGTGTGTTGATTCTCACTATGCACAATGTTTGTAGCTATTTTATCAGGAGCATTAGTTGCAGTGCTAGTGCTACTAGTTCATTGACTTTGTTTATTAGTATTTTGGCTGTCTTTTTCTTTGTTCTTCCCAGAACTCTCAGCTATTGATTTTTTTCTTTCAGTAGTCACCTTAGGAGTTTTCTCAGGCCTTTTATTAATGGTAATATTAGAAGCTTTGGGTTTGGAAGTGTCTAAGCTCTTTTCTATTCTAAGTTCATACTGTTCTCTGACCTACATGATGGCATTTTCAAATCCTAGCTTATAATCCTCAGATTCTAACCTTTCCACATCCTAGTGTGAGTGTGAGGTCTGATCCTCTTCTGTGGAACAATTGTGGATTGAGTTTTATATTTCCAACATGTTTATTGTGGTTCCCTCGGACTCTCCTATTATCCCCTCATCCTCATCAAAGAAATTCTCTTGAAATGGGGGTATGACTTGTTGATCAGAGTCTCTCTGTCTATTAGGATGGTTGTTTCACCTAAAGTTCTGGTTCTGATTATGATTTTGGTTTCTGTTCTGATTACTAACTGTGAAAACCATTTTCTCCATCATTTTCTCTACCCTTTCCACATTTTTGGCTATACTGTCATATTTGGGGTCAGATGTGGAAGTTGATGTGTCATTCCTATATGTTACCCTTTTCTCAGACCTCATTCTGGCTCTATTTTCAATCAGGTTAGCCTCTACACTCACTGCTCCATTTTTCATATCTTCCAATGTGTTGTAATCTCTCTCCCTAAGCTGGTAGGCCATGTCAGCATTAAATCCTTTAGGATATTTAACTAAATCCATACCTTGGGGAGGTTTCTTGTGTGGAGGAAGAGCATTGTAAACACTATTAAACCTTGTAGAATAGTCATGGACGCTCTCTCCTACATTCCTTTTAAGATTCTTGTATTCTGCTAATATTTGGAGAGGGTTGGTCATGACCTCCCATTTGTTTATGAAGGATTGATATAAAGAGGGAAGATCATGGATACTATTGGGAGGTAGGCCTTTAAACCACTTCTTCACATCTCCTCATAAACTCTGGGAAAAAATTCTCATCTTGATTGTCTCGTCATCTATCTCCATATAGTCAAAGGAATCTTCCATCCTATCTACATGATGTTGAGATGTGGTAGACTCTTTTGTAGTGAAAGGTGGGATCTTTGACTGATAATAATCGGGTAGAGGCACTAGGGGCTATGGTAACACTAGTGGTGCATACCAAGCTGCCATAATGGTGTTTTGAGGAGGTAAAGGATTGGCTTGAGCAGCAGGTATGTGGATGACAGGAATATTAGGACCAAAAACACTCTGTTGAGCTGATTTAGGGTGATAAAGGCCCAAGTTTCGAATGAAATGAATGTCTGGAGGTGTAGATGGAGGGGTATCTCTATCCCTAATGTGTTGACCACTATGAGATGGTGAACCAGGAAGCTCAAGGTCTGTCTGGTCTAGAGCATCGAATGACTTAGTTCTAGGTAAACTGCTTTGTGAGTCTAAGTCAAAAAGAGTGTGTGATAGAGCTGTAAAGTTTTCTGGTGCAAATTTAGCTCTATGGGTGTGCCTAGAAATAGTTGGATTTCTAGGGGTGGGATATTTCCTAAGAATTTTCTCTGGGTTGTCAACTATTTCAAGTGGGTTTGGGTTAGGAAAAGCTCTAGTATGAATGGTTTTTGAAGCCAGTATGTTTGTCTTCAAACATAGAAGCTTAATCCTACTTGTTACTTCTAATATGGATGATGTTGTTATGAACTATAGTCTCCTAGTGGAGTCTTATGAAAACCAAGATAATCAACAGGCCTACTGATCACCAGTGGAGTCCTTTAATCTTTAGAGAACTATGGAGTTGCCAAGTGGAAGGTTTAGAATGTTTCAAGAGGGTTACTGTCCACCATAATGGCTAACCACCAAACTAAGGCTACTATTTTCTTCTTTGAGTTCTTAGAAGTGTTTAAAGGTGTGTTTTACTCAAAGCTCCCCAGCGGAGTCACCATTATGATGGGGTTCCTATGTTTTGGCAGGTTTGGCTCAACCAAAAGATAAGACAACATCAAAACCACTTTGGTAGCTCAGGATCTAGCCCTCTTAGGTCCAGAGAGGGATCTCTCTATAAAGGAAAAGGTATATGTCTTTGAAGTTCAGTTTCAAGATATTAGGCCAGTTATAAGGCACAAGGTTTATTTTGTTTGTTTTTTTGGTTGTTAGGAAACATTAAGGAAGGGTTCAATTTAAGACAAAGGGTGAGAAAAGAGGATTTTAGGCAAAGGAGATAATTCAAAGAACACTCTAGACCATTGGGAAATGGATTCATAAAAGGGTTTACTTGCTATTCAGTATCCAAGGCTTTCAATTGGGCTAGTCATCTGAAACAGAGGATATTTAAAGATGATAGTATGGTATGAAATGATGAAGAATGAAGGTGAATGACAAGGAAACCTCCAAGGGGACCACTTAGGAATCAGATCTAGGGACAGGGCATGCCTTAAACACCTATGATCCAACCCCTAAAAGGCTAACTCTTCAGTCAACAAGAAACACTTAAGATTTAAACACAAAGGTGAAGCTTGAGATTAGAGAAAGGCTTTGAACTTTCAATGCTTCGACATTCAACTTAAGGGAACTTAGAAAGGTTCAATTGATTGAAAAATACCCTAGTGAGATAGAATCAACATTCTAAACTCCCAGTATTCCAATTATTTCAATTAAAACTAGACAAGAACATCTAAGAACAGATTCATAAATTCATACATCAGTTAGCAGTGAATAACAATTACTACACTAGTTAAATTATCTTGAATTAGTTCTCAGATAGCACAATCAATAGAAAAAATCAAAGATAAGAAGATCAGGAGAATTAGGGTACCATGCAAGGGTATATCCTAAGCCATATTTATTATTCCTACCAGAGAAAGGAAATGTAATGATTTACAGAAGGAAAACAGAGAAAAATGTAGAACACATCACTGCTGCTTTAAATCAGGATCCAAAGAAATGTGCTCATCATATTAAAGAGAAACACCATTCATATACAACATTTTCCAACAACTTGATATTTAGTCTGAAATCATCTCCTTAGCCTATATTACAACTTTACACACATAACTATATCTCAAGAGAAACAACTTACAATTCACAGATATCTGATCAACAACCAACAACCTTTACAATGTGTTTTTCCTGAGTTCTTATAGCTAAAGAGAGCTAGAGGAGGTATATGAAACCCTAATGAAACAATAAAACATAGGGAGAAGAGTGTCTTGAGGCCCATTCTGTCTTAATATCTATGTATTGATCTTCAGTACTCTTTGGATGAAATAATGGTCTTCAACAGGCTGATAGTAACTCTAGGTATGTTCTTTGATGTACGTTAGGCTATAGTTCTCTAGATTACTATGGTATAAGAGAAGGAAAATAAATGACTTTCAGGTCTGCCATACTACATCAAAAATGCTCTGGTAACACTAGGACTTTCTGTCAGGATGTAGATCTTCTCAGGAACTCGATGTAGAATAAAAAATAGTATGGGAATTGTCCTTTCTTAGGAAAGAACTTTCTGCTAATGTGAGACACTGATAAGAATTTTTTTTGTGCTTTAGGCCTCATTAGGCCCTCTGTGTTAATCACAGGATATTCAACTTGGTACATTCTCCCTTAAACATTGAATCAGGCTCTGAAAATGGCCTTCTCTGCGCACTATGTCACTATGACAGTGACTGTGAGCCATGGCGGTTTTCACCACCTGTAACCCTGCAAAACACACAAACATGTTAATAAATCCATGTGGGAGTGGAAGTGAAATTTCATGGAGGAATATGGGAATGGCAACGCATACATGGTGGAAGCGGTGGATGCAGTGGAAAACGACTAAAAAATTCAGTGAAACGGTGAAAATTGATCTGATGAAGGTCTAATGGAAGAAGGGTTGTGGACCATCTGATCGGATCAGGTAATAGTGATTGACGATGGAGATTCATTGTGGGGATTGATTTTGGGAGGTTGGGCGAAATAAATAAACTTTAATTTTATAACATAAAGTTTTTATGTTAGGCAGAAGAAATGATTTTTAATATAAATCATGAGGATTTAAAATTTGGCGAAATATAAGGGAAAGGCAGAAAAATGCAATGAAATGGGCTTTAAATGGTGGGACCGGCATGGGTGGAGGGTGATGGAACATGGACCATTAGATCTTAGGAGGAGATCAATGGTCAAGATGACCCGATAAAATTATGTGGTAGCGCGATGGAAAAATGTGAATGGAGAACGTGATGCAATGTGGATTGTTGATCTGAACAGATCAATGGTCGAGATATTTAGATGGTATTTCGGGAGCATAAGTGGGGAAGTGGTTTTAAGGAAGAAAACAAATTTTTTCGTGTTTTTTGGGAGTGGTTTTGAAAATATCCTAAAAAAACACAATATAGTCCGCTGCCCAATACGTGGCAAAATGAAACCACCCATATCGCGTGATTTCAAACTGCTAAACTTCATACGAAGAAAAAATGTGATATGGATGCTGGCCGTTGGACTTGGGACTCTAAGATATGACGGTGGGAGGAGGAGCACGATATGGGAACGTGCGCGGTCAGTAAGGTGGGGTCAAGCCAAAGGTGGTTTCAATGTGGGCCATCTGATCAATGGAATGAATGACTGAGATCAAAAGCGGGAAGGCGAAGGCATAGGGGAAGGTTAATGGGCGGGAGTAATCCTGGTCATCGGATCGAATGGGATGGATGGCTGAGATTCAATCAGAATCAGAGGAGGCAGGGGCCAAAAATTTGATGGGACGATGTTATGATTGCATATGGACCGTTGGATCGGCGGAAGATCGACGGTCGATATTTGATCGGGAATGGCCAATCGGTGAGTTCCAGGTGAAGCGAGAGAAAATACTGGCAGTTTGTTCTTGTGGGTTCAACGGCCAGGATCCAATCGGGGATCGGCCAATCGGCGAGACAGAAAGTGGTACATTTTAAAATTTCTGATTGGCGATTGGAGCGGCGCTACGATGGCCGTCGGATTGTTTTAAGATCAACGGTGGAGATTGCCATCAGAGGGTATCAAAGGAATGTTATGGGGCACGTGGTGAGTTTTTTGTAGACCATCAAATCTATATAGATCTACGGTGGATATTGCACCAAAGGCCGACAGAACAAACAACATATCGCATCGGAAGTTTTTCAAATATCAAAGGGAAAAGCACCCCGACCAACCTTCCGATGCGAGAATCTCTCAAGGGCTTAGTGCCTGGTCTTGGTGCTAGGTTTCATGGAGGGGAAGTGGTTAGGGGATGGGCCAAAAGGGGCTAAGTCTGTTGTATGATAAGAAGTGGGTTTTTAGGCCTAACAATGGTGTTTTTTAGGCTTAAAAGAGGTTCCGGTAAGGGGAAAAAGGGGTTTTCTCACCAATTGAAGGGATTCACATGGTTCAAAAAGGGGAATTTGATGGTTTAGAAGACTTAGGAAGGGATTTTGAGAGTCAAAGGGGAAATCTGAGAAGGGGAAAAGAGGGGTTAAAATAGGGAACTAGTAGGTGTACAAAGGGGAAAATGGAGGCTTTTCTGAGAATAATTTTTTCATAAACAGTGAGGATTTCTTGATGGAAACAATAGTGAAGATACTTTATAAAGAAAAGGGCACATAGAGGCTTTAAGAATGATATTTTTTCAAAGGAAATGTATTTCTTGAAGGCTCAGAAAAATATTTAGCCACCTGTTTGCTTGACAAAAAAATTATAGGTGGCTAACAAGTATCACCAGGTACCAATTGAACCCTCTGATGTGTGGAAGAATGCCTTCAAAGCCAAGGAAGGCCTTTTCGAATGCATGGTCATGCCTTTTGGGTTGAAAAATGCTCCTGCAACCTTCATGAGGTTGATGGATGACATCTTGCGGACATTCACCAACTCATTTGTAGTGGTGTACTTGGATGACATTTTGATCTTCAGCCAGACTTGGGAAGAGCACCTTCACCACATTTGACAAGTCCTCCAAACACTGCAGCAACACAAGTTGTGTTCCAATTTGGAGAACTGCACTTTTGACATGACCTAGGTTCAATATCTAGGATACATTATTGATAAAAGGGGGGTGCATGTGGATCCAACCAAGATCTAAGTCATTCGGGATTGGCCAGCCCCAACCACTATAACAGAGCTTCGCAGCTTTCTAGGTCTTGCTAATTTCTACCATAGGTTCGTGTTGGGATTCTCTCATATCACTTGGCCCTTGAGTCAATTCACCAAGGGAGGAGCGAGAGAAAAATTATTTTGGTCAGAACCTCAACAGAAGGCATTCACAGAATTGAAAAATCACCTCTGTTCTGCCCCAGTTCTCACATTACCAGACTTGCAATAGCCATTTGAGATCGAGACAGATGCCTTTGACTATGATATTGGGGAATTCTTACTCAACAGGGACATCCAGTGGCATATCATAGTGAGACATTGTCTGACACAATTCACAATTATCCCACTTATGACAAAGAAATGTATTCCATGGTGCAAGCTTGTCGACAATGGAAGCATTACATTTTGGGGAAGGAAAAAATCATCCACACAGACCACCAGCCCCTACAGTTCATACAGACACAAGGGAAGTTGCAGAATGATCGCCATCAAAAGTGGTCCACATATCTGCAATAGTTTCATTTGAACATCAAGTACAAGAAGGGTAGCACCAATAATGTTGCATACTGCCTTAGCCGACCACCGATCGTGGCGCTCACCACCGTTCTCAACTCTTATGGGCATGAGACTTCTGATTGGCCGCTTCTCTACGAGAGTGACCCAGCATTTGGCCACACATACAAGGCATTCTTGGGGGGTATGCAAGTTCCAAATTTTCACCTCCAAGATGCACTTTTATGTCACCTGGGACACCTTTGTGTTCCTTCAAGAAACATGCCAAGATGATATGGTAAGCACACTACAGTCAAGTCGTTGGGAATTTCAGGGTCGAGAAAATAGTAGCAGTACTGCAAAAGTATTTCTATTGGTAAAACCTTCGAAAGGATGTCAGGAAGCACATCAGATCCTACACTGCTTGTGCCATTGCCAAACCGGCCATCAAGAAGCAAGGCCTATATACTCTGCTACCTACCCCTAGTCGACCTTGGGAATCCATCTCTATGGATTACATGTTGGGCCTACCTTCTACTCAGCATGGAAATGAATATGCTTTTGTGGTCATCGATAGATTCTCGAAGATGGTCATTATGGCGGCCTGCAAGAAGAATATCACAGCAAAAGCCACTACTAAACTCTTCTTTGAAAGAGTGTGCATGCACTTTGGGATCCCACAGTCTATCATATCAGATCAAGATAGCAGTTTCCTTAGCACATTTTTGGCCAGCCTCTAGTCAATGCTAGACACCAAGCTCACCAACTCCACAGCTTCCCATTCCCAAACATTTGGCCAGACATAGGTCGTCAACAGAATGATTGTACACATTTTTCGCATGTACAATTCAAAGAATCCATGCACATGGGACGAGAGCCTCCCTTATATACAACATAGTTATAACTGGTCTCTCCACAGTTCAATCGGCCATAGCCCCTTTTAGGTGGGCTTGGGATTCCAACCACTATGTCCCATTGACGTAGCCATGCCATTTGTGGCAACTTAGGTCAATTCGGCTCATGTCCAGTCTGAAGTTGACAAAGTAAATAAATTCATCGAGCGCATTCAACACATCCTCTAAAAGGTTCATGACATATTGGATAGAGCCAATGCTAAGTACAAGCAATGCCATGATCAACATCGGGTGCCACACAACTTCCAGGTGGGTGACAAAGTATGGCTACATTAGCAGAAGGAGCACCTCACTAGACCCCATCGCAAGCTTCGCCCGCTCCGATATGGGTCGTACACCATCACCAAGGCTCTAGGGAACAATGGCTTCGAGCTCACTATTCCACCATTCCTTGGTCTACACCTAGTATTCAATGTGGACCTCCTTCGTCCTTACTTACCACCTCTACTAGACACCTCTGACATTGCAAAACAACTCACACCAACAGAGTTAATCCCAGACTACATGGAACAGACCACCATAGATTGTATCATGGGCATTCAAATCAAGAACACTCACCAACATAAGATCCAACTGTATCAGGTTGTCAAAGCTAGCCAACTCCTGCACCAAGGAAAGTGGTTCACCAGCGACCAAGTTCAACAAAAATTTCCTCATCTCATGGAGGAACTTGTTACATAGCATTTTTTCAGCGTCCTAGAAATTCCTCGTCCCGTACATTGGAGGACTATTCCCGTGACCTATGAACAGTAAAATTTCTTGAAAACACCTTGATAGCATGCTTCTGCATAAGGACAAGAATTCTCCTCAAGAACATTTCCTCTGAAAAACCCTAAAACCCGTGTTTTGGCATTGGCGCGGGTATCCAGTTCATCCCTCATGCCAATGGGGAGAATGTACACTAGTGGGCATGCCAGCTGGTGCTCTGTCCCTGCGTTGCACCCACGCCAAGCCTATTAAGGAATTTTTATTAACAATAGAAGGTGGAAGTTTGATTCTAACAAGTTCAGAATGGAGCATCAAAATAAGGTTGGGTTGTTTGATTTTGGATCTCCCTGTTTAGGAAGTGGTTTTCCACCTCTCATGGAACCTTCCTAAGAGATAGGACTCTCCCCCATGATTATAGGGAGCCTAAACTCTCCTTATCCCTCTATAAAATCCTACCCTGTCCATTTTCTAGCTAGTTGAACATTTGGGAAGAAAACTATAGCTGAGCGACTATTGAAAGTAGAGCTAAAGAGAACCCCGTAAGAGAGAGAGCCTTGTCTAAATTCCTGACGAGATTCATGAGACACGCTACACTGAAAGCCCTGCCAAAGGAAGAACAAGATGTCAAAACTCGGTTGTAATATTTATTTCACATTTTAGTATATGCTCGACTACGTTATTGGCTCCACTGTTGTATTTCTTATCTGTGTGATGCAATTTAGTTCAATCTTTTCCGAATGATTGATAGTTACATTTTTGAATTATTATGTTGTATGCCATCATTTCTTCTCTGCATGTGTACAGGTGTCTGGACGCGGTGAGTGAAAGGGATTGTGATCTGTCAAGCTAGGAATGGGAAGCAGCGCTTCTTCTTCGACGACAGTAGCTTAGGACTTGAGGTAGGTTATCTATCGTAGCTTTGTCTTTTGTAACTAGAAATCAGTATCATAGAGTCACCAATTTGTTGGAGAGGTAAATCCCCTCTATAGACAGAGGCGATCCCACTAGCCCTAGAGTGGGTCTAGCAACAAACAAGACACGATCAATTCCAGGCATCTCTTTGAAAGACCATGCGAAAACATCACGGAATTCCCAGAAGAGACTAGTGTACACTTGAATCTTGTCGAGAGAACAAGTGACTCCCAGTATCGTTGTGCATGAAATTCCCACCTATCCCAGTGCGAAACCTATGTGCCAGTGTCTGCATCCAGTGCATCCTTCAAAATCCACTGCTATAAAAGCTAAAGTTGAGAAACTTCTTCAAGTGGGTTTCATATATCTGATCCCTCTGACAGAGTGGGTTTCCAATATTGTTCCTGTAGATAAGAAGCAGGGCACAATTCGAGTCTGTGATGACTATCAAGATATCAATCGGGCTTGCCCTAAGGACAACTATTGCACCCCCTTTATTGATCAGATCATTGATGATTATGTGGGGAGTGAGATATTTTCCCTTATGGATGGATTTTTAGGTTATAATCAAATCAATATCCTTCCATCCGATCAACATAAGACTACTTTCATCTGTTTGTGGGGAACATTCGCCTATAAGAAGCTCCCTTTCGGCTTGAAAAACGCTGGGGCTACCTTCCAACATGCCATGTCCTATGAATTTCATGACATACGTAATGTTGTTCAGCCGTATCTGGATGACTTTCCAACTCATTCAGCTCTGCGTAAAGACCATCCGGAACATCTACGCCAGATTTTTCTCCGCTACAGACGTTACAACATCAGGCTTAATCCTGAGAAGTGTGTCTTCTGCGTTGACTCTGTTCAACTTTTAGGATTCATTGTCTCTAAGGAAGAAATTCACCTTGACCCTCTCAAGGTTGAGGCTATTGTTAATCTCCCATCCCCATCCTCATTGCATTAGCTTCAGAGTTTTCAAGGGAAAGAAAATTTCTTACGTTGTTTTATCCCGAATTATGCAGAGGTAGCCAAAGGGTTCACGCGACTTCTAAAGCAGGACGTCCCTTTCTATTGGGACGAGATTGCTCAGTAATATTTTGATAACCTTAAGATGTTGCTTTTCAACGCTCCATTAATACGTCCTCCAAATTATCATCATGACTTTACTCTCTATTTGGTTGTCGCATTAAGTAAAATTACCATGGTTCTGGTGCAGGATGACAATGACGGTAACGAACATGTGATTTATTACATGTCTCGGAACCTCCTTGACACTGAAACGCGTTATGCACACGTTGAGAAGTTAGCGTTGGCCGCAGTCTAGGCCATTCAATGGTTTCGCCATTACATCCTATTACGTACGGTAATGATTTCCAACCCCATGACTTACATTTTGTCTCGACAATTGCTGGGGGGAAAGTACTCAAGGTGGATTGTGATCCTCCAAGAGTTTGATTTAGAGTTCAATACTACCAAATCTAAGAAATCACTGGTTTTTTCTAATCTCATTTGTTCTCCCCCTACCGACTCTATTCCGTCTTAATCCGAGGATCATATCCTGGAGGAAACTCTCTTCTTAATCAGCACTCTTGATCCATGGTACGATGATATCATCGTGTACCTCCAGACATCGACCTTGCAGTTTGAGTTAATGAAGGATGCTTGACGCCACGTTCGACATCAGTCGCAACCATATCGCATTGTCGAAGATACCTTATATCGTGTTGGAGTCAATTCCGTACTCCACTGGTGTTTGACCTTAGAAGAGGCCAAGAAAGTTCTTAATGACTGTCACAATGGCACCTATGGCAGTCACATGTCTGAATATGCTACCGCACAGAAGATTCTTCGTGCTGGCTATTTTTGGCCATCTATATTTAAAGACTATATTGTTGCAGTACGAAAGTTTCACACGTGCCAGATCTTCCAACGCAAGATGCATGCGTCGCCTCTCCCATTACATCTTGTCATTACCGTGGGCCCTTTTTCCAAATGGGGCATTAATTTTATGACATGTAACCCTCACTCGGCTTGGGGGCATGCTTATATCATCGTTTCCATAGATTATTTCACCAAGTGGGTCGAAGCAATGCATACACTGGCTGCAGATGGTAAGAAAGATGTACAGTTCATTTTCAACCATGTGATTACTTGTTTCGGCATTCCTCAAGCCATCTTCACTGATCATGGCTCTCATTTTCAGGATTACATGATGGCAGAGCTGACATCTAAGTTTGGCTTGCATTACAACATCTCAATGCCATATTACCCTCAGGCAAATGGCCAGGTTGAAGTCGTGAACAAGGTGCTTGTCATGATTCTTCAATGAACAATTGGTATACACAAATTGAGTTGGCAGCTCCAGTTGTTTTCAGCCCTTTGGGCCTACCAAACATCAACGAAGAGTGAGACCAAATTCACAGCATTTCAGTTGGTGTATGGTTTGGAAGCTACTCTTCTGGTTGAATGTGAGATCCCTTCACTAAAATTGGCTGTGGAATTACTTCCCGACACTTCCCCAGAGGAAGAACGTCTCCTGTATCTCGAGAGATTGGATGAAACTCACCGCTTGGATGCTTTGGTTATCAAGGCACAGAAAAAGCGGTTTAAACCTCATTTCGATCAAATGGTTTCTCCATGCTCTTTTATCGAAGGGTACCTTGTCCTCTTGTATGATCAAGCCCCTGACAAGTTTGGGGTAGGAAAATTCCAACCTATGTGGAATGGGCCCTATATCGTTAAATGTGTATTAAAAAATGGGGCTTATGAACTGATCGATTATGAAGGTCTTCCTTTGGCGCAACCCATAAATGGGTTGTACCTGAAGAAATATTATGCTTGAATCATTCTTACATAGTATATGTACATAGGTGATTTTTAATTTTTGTGCATGTGTGGTGTGGTGTGATTTGTAAGTGTTTTTTTCTTATTGGGTCTTCTTGATTATGTAAATGTCTATTACTCCTTATGTCGGTTTTGCGGATGGTGCCTCTCACAATACCAAGAACCTGTCTTCGGCAGCCTGGGTAATTTATGATCATGTTGGTGAGTTGGTTAATTTACAACGTGTTTTCTAGGGCCTGCTACAAATAATGTCCCGGAATATAGTTCCATTTTGGAATTATTAACCGAGGCTATTAACCTCGGCATTCACGTGTTACTTGTACATTTGGACTCACAGCTTGTGGTTTTACAGCTCAATGGTCATTATTCAATTAGAAACCCATGCATTATAAGACTGTATCTATGTATTCGTTTACGTGAAAGAAATTTTGATTACATCACATCTTAGAATATACCCAGACGAATGAATACACTAACAGATGTAGTATCCAACATGGTATTAGATAGAAATTTACGCAATTTGTAAAAACATTATCATAAGTAAGCAAGATACATGTAGAAATAGATGTATATATATGTGTGTGTGTTGAGTGTTTACAATGTGTGCATCATATAAAACCAAAAATATACATGTTTTTTTTCAGTTACATCCGAAGACGACATGTCTCTCAAAAATATACAAATAAAAATCCTAGGCGACTAATTGGCATGGTGCTGATGGTAGCACGTCACTGCTCGCACCAACCGCCGCAATAAGCGGTGGAGACGACTCGGCACCCGTATGGTATGCCTCTGATAATATAATGGAAAATCAGCTAAACGAGCATAATCTAGAACCCCACGAGTAATCCCCTCTAGGTTCTGCACAAGCTCATCCCCCTTGCCCCCCTCACCTTGAGGGTCATAAGCGAGAGGGGTCGTCCTCTCTATTGGTGACATCCCGGTAGGCCTCTCTGGGCCAACATCTGCATACATATAGGATTAGCTATTAGAACACACATGTATACCAAAAAATCATAAAACTCATAAAATTAAAAAGAGTCTTACCAAGCTCCTCGTCTCGGTCCTCTCCCTCCGGGAGTGGGAGGTGTGGGTCTCCAATAAAATCTGTGTCAGCGTAGGGCCAATCCTCCACGATAATGAGCTGTCATCGGAGCCACCCAAATAACTCAACCCTCAAAGAAATCTATTGGCTGCCCCTTGCCCTCGGCATCAGTTCCACCCATTGAGCCATCCGTGGCTCCCTCAGTGGTGGATCTGGGACTATGGTCTCCTGGTGCTGAAATATAGGTAGTCGTTCCAGTAAGAACGACACCAAAATAGATCCATATTCAAACTATTTCATTTTTGTCTTTTTGCATTTTGTGAGTTGACTCTTGATATTCATTGTTACAGCCTTTGCCCAGTCAAAAATGGTGGGGCTAATGCACTCTAAAGTAAGCAGAAGTTGCGTCTTTGTGGCTTTGTGCAGTGCTTGCAACCCCAAAACCCACATAATGGTGTGTAGCACTACTCTGAGTGCTAGATCAGAGACAGTCTAAATGTCTACTTTGCCGCTACCTATTCCCTTTCGTGCCCCTGGGCACACCTTGTTCATAACCATTGTCATGCTCTCTCCAGAAGGTTGTTGTTACACAGTAATTTGTCACCATCCCTGCAATCCCCCTTCTTGCACATTGGAGGGCATTTTCCATGACCTGCGAGCAGTGACATGACCTGAAACCACTTTCATGGCATCCCCCTTTACAAGGACAATCATTCCTCTGAAGACAATTTTCTGTGAAAAACCCTAAAAATAGACCTTTTGGCCTTGGCGCAACTAGCCAGTTTAGCCCTCGCGCCAATGGGGGAAATCCACTAAAGAGGGCATGCCAACTGGCACTCTGTCCAAGTGTATTTCTCACGCCAAGCTTAATAAGGATTTTTAAGAAAAATAAATGGTGAAAGTTTGATTCCAACAAACTCCTAAATGAGTCTCTAAAATGAATTGGGAGGGTTTGGCTCCAAATCTCCATGTAGGGGAAGTGGTTTTCCACCTATCATGGAAGCTTCCTTAAGGATAGGGCCAATCCCACCATTGTAGGGATCCCAACTCCCCTTCCACCATCTATATAAGCTTTCCATTTTTCCCTTAGCAAGCTAGTAGTCCTAATAGCAGGACTAAGAGTTGAATCTGTAGCAAGGAGACTATCGCCAGATAGCCTCTGAGAGCCTAGCCGAAGAGAGAGAGCTTTGTCCCATTCCCAACGAGCTTCATTGAGACGTGCTCTGCTATCGACCCGCCGAAGGAAGATCTAGAATCAAAGCTCAGGTTGTATCTTTCTTTCATTGTTATTAATGATAAGTGACTTTGATTATGGTTTCATTCATGTATCTTTATCTTTTATGCAATGAATTACATCTTCTCTGACTAATGTATAGTTACAAGATTTATATTATATGTTGTGTATCATCATGTTTCTTCGCATGTGTGTAAGTGTTCGGACACACTAAGTGGAAGGGTTGTGATCTGCCAAAGCGGAGGACAGGAAGCACCATCCTTCTGTCGACAACCATCGCATAGGACCTGACGTAGGTAACTTATCATTTCTTGTCAATTTGTAACTAGAGACCTATGTCACTGCGTGATCAATTGTTTCTAGACCTAATCTGGGCTAGTAGGGATCGCCTCTGTCCGCAGAGGGGATTTACCTCTCCAACAGCCATGTACTGGTCAAAATGGGGAGTGCACCTCTGCGTGACAGTCCGGTAATGAAATACACGTCTGACACTTTGAGTTCAAGTTTTTGATCTCGAAGTATGAACTTCTCCTGATCCTCATCCCAGATACTGATAAGATATTGTAATAATTCAGGCTGGGCCCACAGACATGGTGTCATAAATAATTTCTTAAGCCTACAATTTTTAAGAGCCCTCATACATTGTTCATTCTCCATTGCCTGCTCATATTCTTCGCTGTGCTCTCTTTCCTTCCATTTAATTACCATTTTTCCTTGTACCTACATCAATTTGGTCATAAAAACATTGTAAGATCCCTTGGGTACTTAAAACAACAATTCATTGGCTCTATTTTTTTAAAATTTAAATAGAATATTGGGTTGCTTAGTTGGCACAGCTATTTTTCTAACAGTCGCGCCACCTGGCGCGGCCCCTGTGTGAAAAAGGGTCGGCTGGTGTGGGTCCGTGGCTGAAACCCACGCCAACTGCAGAGGCCCTAATTTTGAAATTCCTCCCCTCAGGGATGACAAATTACAATCAAAATCTATGAAATATGATTTAAAATATGGCTAGTGGAAGCAATTCCTCCACTGGAGTGTTCGCAATCGTCGCCTCAAGATCGCAAAGGAATGGCTCACTATTGCTCTGCAAAGAGGTAAAAAGGTGAAAAGTGAATAAGCTTTTACTATTTGTAATATTTATAACTTTTCAAATTAAAATTAGGTTTTAAGACTTGTTTTTTCGATATTTTATTATATCTTTTGTCGAAAAATGGGTTTTACACTTGCTTTTCGTGCAGCGACAACTTTTCACGCGATTAGGACAAAGACACGAGTTGTATTTTATAATTTTTCGGGCTTGGAAAAAAATGAAAAAGTCACCACTGGAGTCATCTTTCAGCTCTTTTTTGACAGTTACACAACATTTGTTCACCGTCCCTGCAATCCCTCACCCCGTACATTGGAGGACTATTCCCGTGACCTGTGAATAGTAAAATGTCCCGAAAACACCTTAATGGCATCCTTTTGCATAAGGAAAAGAATTATCCTGAAGGAAAATTCCTCTGGAAAACCCTAAAAATCAATGTTTTTGCATTGACGCAGGTAGCCAGTTCATCCCTCATGCCAATGGGGAAAAAGCACCATAGTGGGCGCACTAGCTGGCGCTCTCTCCCTATGTCTCGCTCATGCCAAGCCTATTAAGGAATGTTTTTTAAACATAAATGGTAGAAGTTTGATTCTAACAAAATCAAAATGAATCATCAGAAAGAAGTTGGGTTGTTTGCCTGCGGATCTCCCTGATTAGGAAGTGGTTTTCCACCTCTCATGGAACCTTCCTAAGAGAGAGGGCTCTGTCCCATGATTATAGGAATCCCAACCTCCCTTCCTCTTTCTATAAAATCCTGCCCTCTCCATTTACAAGCTAGTTGAACGCTTGGCAGCTCAACATTTGGGAAGGAGACTATAGTTGAGTGACTATTGAGAGGAGAGCTAAGGAGAACCCCGTAAGAGAGAGAGCCTTTTCCAATTCCCGACAAGCTTTGTGAGAAAGGCTCTGCTGGAATCCCTACCAAAGGAAGAGCACGACGTCAGAACTCAGTTGTAATATTTATTTCACATTTTAATATATGCTCAACTATTTTATCAGTTCCACTATTGTGTTATTTATTTTTTTAATGCAATTTAGTTCAATCCTTTTCAAATGATTGATAGTTACATGTTCGAATTATTACGTTGCATGTCGTCGTTTCTTCTCTGCATTTGTATAGGTGTCCGGGCACAGTGAGCGAAAGGATCGTGATTTTTCAAGATAGGGATGGGAAGCAGCGCTTCTCCTTTAATGAAAAAAATGTAGGACTTGAGGTAGGCTATCTATCATAACTTCATCTTTTGTAACTAGGAATTGGTATCATAGCGTGTTTCGATTGTTGCTAGACCCACTCTAGGGCTAGTGGGATCACCTCTGTCCACAAAGGGGATTTACCTCCTCAAAAATTTGGCAACTCCATTGGGGGAGCAGTGAGAGTTAGTCCTTTCTCCATTGGGTTGTTTTTTGGCTTTTTATTGATTAATCTACTTTTCTAGTTCACCTTCCTTGGTGTTAAACCCTTGTTCAGCCCCCAGAAGACCAAGTCCAGTATCTGTTTGTCCTTTTTTCTCTTTTTTCTAGGGTAAAATCGCTTGGCGCGATTATACACCTCACAATCATGCTAACTGGTGCTATTTTCTAGTTAGCCCTCCTTGCCAAACCCTGATTGGTGCAGATTATAGCCAAACAAGCCCGCCAACCTTGCTTGGTATTAGGATTTTCCTGTTCTTGGACTTTCTGAGCTTGAATTTTGGTCCTGGTCCATTTTTTCTGATTGCTTGAGTGCTTTGAAGTCATTTTTTACTTTTTTTAGCCCCTGTGCTCAGGTTTTTCACCTTTTTCTATCATTTTTACATTCTAACCCTAGGGCTTCTAGGTGCTTCAGTGTGCTGAGCCTCCCATGGGAGTTTTGGGTCTTTTCTTTCCTATTCAACTTCGTTTTTTCTTCTTTGCATTCATCTTGCTGGATTCCATTGAATCATTGCGTTAATTGAGTGATGTCCTCTCTTTCATTCAATTTCACTTTGTGTTACTCCAACTCTAGATTACACGGTTTGTTTGAGTCTCTTTTGAGATGCTTCTTCATTTTGAGGGATTTCATCATTAGTTTGAGTCTTGATTGTGCTTGTTTGAGTTGAGTGAATTTGTTTTGCTTCAACTCTCTCTTTATCGTTCTCAAATTGGTGTTTTCATTAATTTTTCATTCATTTAGTGCATTTTCTCTAATATATTGAAAAATACGAAAACAAAATATTTTGCACTTTGGTTGGCATAGTGAAAATTTAAAGCTCTTTCGCATTACTAGCATTATATAATTCTAGAGAAAAAGTTTTCTAGTTTCATTAGCTTACATTGGGAATAGTAGTGGATGTTTTTGTGTGTTCATTTTGTTTTCATTTGAAAGCTATCAACTCTCCCATAGATAGCTCTTCATTGAACAAAGTGATATTTTGTGGCATTTAGTTTGCATCTAGAGGTCTTATGAGATCCAACATTCGATAAGGCCTTGAAATCGAAACATAAATTGAAGATCAACTTTAAAATTTACTAAATTAACCTAAGGCAGCATTAGAACTTAATGGAACATTTAGTAGTCTAAGTTATATATGTGTTCCAGCATATTTAAGCCTAGCAGATGTCGCTCGCCATCTGGATACATACAACGCTAGTACGGACTTGTGCTCCCCGTACTGTTGCGTATATAAATGGAGACCCCATTAGGTTGCAAATCCTTTATCCATAGGAAGCCGAGTCTACTGTCTTTTGCCCGTGATACACCAGACACAGCATTCAGGGAGATTACCTGCCCGTACATCAAGTACTTGGCTGATTTATCTTTCATTTTTACCAAGGTGTATATGGTAGTTCATGGATATCTAGTACACCCATTTACCTAGATTACTAGAGTAGTCACTTTGATCTTTACTGACTCCCTAAATTTGAAAAGATCATCAAGCGCTTGTCCTTTCATGCTTGTTTCCAAACTAAAAGAAATAGAGTCATATTTTACTTGTTTTTAGACTCTTAAAACATGAAATAGTAAAATTTACAGTTTCACTGTGCTAAAATTAATCACCTATGATCACACGCCCATTTAGATATTGATTTTTCCGCCTGTTTTTGTTTTCCTTGGTGTTTGCCCGTGCATCTTTGTTTTTGATCTCTTCCTCTTTTTTGTTACAGTCACAGTGGCAGAACCATCAGTTTTTTCTACTGGTATTCCATATACATACGATTCATCAGAGGTCTCTCAGTCCTCTTCTGAGCATCAATAGCCCATTGTATCCGAGTTTCCCGACGGGGGACTAGTTATATATGAAATTCCCTTTGGAGGACCAGTCGAGTTCAATTGGCCCTTTTCCAACGCTTGGTTTGGATTTGGAATAGGGGAACACTTCCCTCCTCTTACATCAAGATCACCATTTTTTGCTGTTTTCACACCTCCTAGTCCCTGTCATCTTTTATAAGATCTTACGGTAGGGTTAGATATGGACTCATCCATTCCTACTCCTAGTGAGGGAATTCCTACTTCTGGTGAAGAGTACCAGCTTTTTCCCGAATACATCCCCGAACCCTCTGTTATGTCTTCACCTGGTCCATCGCTCCTAGCTGGATATATGAATTTAAGTTAGGTCATGGCCACTATTGCCTCTATAGGAGTATCGACTCCATCCACGAGACCGGCCATTCCTTCGTTAGGGATGTCTCCATTGACACCTCTCACGGCATCTCCTTTTGTTACATCGACACCTGTTAGAACTATTTTCTGCGTGGCTGCATCTACACATGTTGTAACTACTCAGTCAAATAGGACCTCGTCAGTTCCTGAAGATGTCTATGTAGCTTCTGCCATTCTAGAGAACATTTCTCCTGAGGAGTACCGGATGTCTTTACAACCGCCGATCTTCGAGGTCAGTCAGTCCTCTCAGGATCTTAATTGTCCTTAATTTTCCCATTATGGAGTGGATGGTGCCTCAATTTACGTATTTCCATATCAATATGATGATCAGGGAAACCCCCTTTGTTTTCCTGCTCCTGAGGCTTACCATTATATTAATGGTTTTTTAACTACCTAGTCTGGGCAACCTTCTAATCAACAAGGGCAACCCTTACAGGGAAAACCTTTTTTTCAGCAAGGATATACTTCTGGCCCATAAGGACAACCCTTTCAAGGACAACCTTCGGCCCAGCCAGGGTATGTGTATGACCCGCAAGGAAAACCCTTATTGGGAAAACCTTCGATCCAGTAGGGATTGTTTTACGGCCCGCAAGGGCAGTCTTACAATCCTCAAGGTCAACCTCTGCAGCCTCACCTTGTGGTCCAACCAGGGAAAACTCAAGGACTGACAGGGTAACTGAGGTATCAACCTGGACCACCATACAGTCCTGTGGGGCAAACCCAGCCTTCTCAACCTTTGGTGCAACCTTAGCAACCTCATTTTCCAAACGGTCAAAATGTTGCACAACCAGGGCCATCTTACGGTCCTATCACAGGTCAACCTGATTATCAGGCACAACCTAGCCCACTCCCGCCATCAGGCCAACCTGTTCAACCAAGGCAACCTGGTGTCCCTCATCAGCTAGGTCAACTTGTTCAACCAGGACAACCTGTACAACCAGGCCAACCTGTTCAACCAAGGAAACCTGGTGTCCCTCACCAGCCAGGTTAACTTTTTCAACCGGGACAACCTACACAACTAGGTCAACCTGTTCAACTAGGACAACCTTCACGGCCTATTAACCCTGCTCAGTCGCTGATCTATTCTATTCCACAACCAAATCCACCTGTACACCTGACTTATCCAACTTAGTAGGGTCCCACTTACCAGCAGCCCGTTCGACCCCAAGGCGGCTATTACCTTCAAGGTCAGTCTCGACCAGTTTATAACCTGCCTGAAGGTTCTGGTTATTACCTTCAAAAACCAGGCTATACTTATACTCCACATTCAAATCCGTACACTTCTCAATCGGGGACCACATATAATTAGAATCAATACCGTGGTTATCAACCCTCGTATCCTGGTTATCAACTGCCATATCAACCTCATTATCTGGCTTATACCCCCTATCGTCAGAATCCTCCAAGATAGAACCAATGGGGGCAAAATTATGCTTAAACAGGATGGAGTACAAGTAAATATCGTTATCTGGGACCTAGCAAGCCTTTTAACCCTTAATTACCTTTTCTCATCACATTGGAATTACCGGACATGTCCAAATTGATCAATGATCTGATTCTTCATAATCCATATTGGCCTCTGGTTTTGACAAAGGTGTCTAGTGATTGTTATAAGTTTGAGGGTAAATCTAGGGAAGACCCCCAAGCACATGTCATGACATACCACTTATGGTGTTCTTCAAATTCTTTGGTAGATGACTCGATTTGTCTGCATCTTTTCTAACGCACTCTCACCGGTGTTGCTGCTAAATGGTACATCTTTGAAAAATCTCCTGACATCTTTGAAACAGGATAAAGCCACTCATATTTTAGATCGTATTCACGAAAGGAGACGTCGTCGTCATTTGGTCAAGTTTGACATTCCTGATCAGATTCTAACTCACTAGCTCACTACCTCCTTTATCACTAATATTGCATAAGACAATGCTATGGGGGCATGTGTAACTGAGGAACAAGCCATTGCTCGTGCCCAGTACCTCGATTTAGTGTACTCCCTTTCTGACACATTATATGACATCTTGACTGATGCCCTGCGACCAGGGACCTCTAAAGCGCCAGCTACCCCATTAGTAGATGGTGTTAATGGTTCTGTTTCTCATACTTCTTGTAAGTCTTCTAATGGGAAGCAAAAATCAAATTCTCCCAAAAATTATGCTCCCCCAACTACTCCAGATACTGGTAAAATCGTGGAGGTCAAGGCCGTTTAGGCTAATCTTGCGGAAAAGACTTCCAAATGGAAGAACAAGGGAAAATCCAAAGCCAAATTTGATGCCCCAAAACTAGAATCGTCCAAACCATGTGCTGATGATGGTTCACAGCGGAAACCAAAGTACCCTTGCCTGATCCGTGGTGAAGACCACTACACCAAAGATTTTCCTAGACGATCCAAGGTTAGTCAACTTCTTAAGGGCTCTAACAGAACTTTGACAGTTCTTAAAGAACATTTTCCATCTCATCAGACCCAGATGGTCGAGCAACCTTCACCATCTGCACCGTTTGGGTCTCGGGTTTTCATGATGAATGGTGCTACACCTATTTCTATCACCACTCAGTCGAAGGATTATGCCGATCATGTCAAGCAGCTGGGAAGGAATTCGTTGATGGCCCTCCTCCCCCACCTACCTCTGGCTCCCTGGAAATTGAAAGGCCCAGTGTTGAACCTGTTGTACGGCCACCTTATAAAGGTGTTCTCTAAAAGTCTTCCTATAATATGAACGCCCGTGTTGCTCCGCATTACATCATCATTGAAGATTTAGCACAGGTGCCTTCTGCGATTTTTGCATTGGAAGTACTTCAGAGTTTTCTGTCTCAATGGAAGGCTTTGTTACCTGCAATTGACGGAATTGATCCTGCTGAATCTAGCCTTCTCACCTTCGATCTAGAGAATTTCGTTCCCTGAATTCCTCACCAGATTTTGCTCATTATAAAATTCAGTATTAATGGCCTCAATATTCACAGAGCCATTGTGGACGAAGGTGCCTCTACCTACATTATATCATTTAATTTCTGGAAGGCCATTGGCTCTTCAGCCCTCACTTCATCTCCCAATGCCCTTGAGGCATTCGATGGAAGGGAATCAAAACCCTTGGGTGTTCTTGTGAGTCTACCAATTACTTTGCAAGGTAAGACAGTCAACATCGAAGTGGAATTTTTTGATGCCAAACTCAACTATAATCATCTACTTGGTCGCAGTTGGACCCACGCCATGTTGTGTGTTCCGTCCACCCTCTTTCAAATTTTGAAGTTTCCATATGAGGGAAATATTATTATTGTTGATCAGTTGTATTTCTTTACCTCATCCTCTGAAAATAACGTGTTGTATGTGGATAAAATTCCTAATCCCCCCGATAGTATAGGACCTGGTCTTTTCAAGGACCCCATTCTCATGGGTATTTTTCCCATTCCACCACTGAACACCATTCAAGTCAACATGACCTCTAGGTCGGATGACTCGTGGATCATCCCTTCTCCTGAAAAGGTTGCCTCTTTTGGAGAAACGATGTCTCTGACCCCAGTTGATATCAATTATTGTGATATTGTTGCCGCATCAGATCCTCCTCCTGCTGATAATGGTCCTTTGAGCATGGCTCTTGATGTTTATTCTCAATCCCCTTGGCTCGACGATGCAGATTCACCCGATCCTTTGAGAGAATTTTTTTCATTTGATGAAGCTATCATGGAGACTATGTATCTCGAAGATTTTCCGTGGAGCGATGGGCATCATCGTTCCTCGTTTATGCCCGCTCTGGGGGCAATGTCTAATTTTCTCAAGAATTTTGCATCTCAGGTCCCCTCTCTGCCGCTCCAAACACCAATATTAAATCATGAAGTTTTCTCGGAAGGAAATCTGAGTAATATCACCCAAATGATGCCTATCAAAATCTCCATTAAACTGGGGGTTGTCAAGAACATCCATGTGGGAGTCACTTGTTCTCCCAATTAGATTCAAGTGTACACTAGCCTTTTTCATGAATTATGTGATGTTTTCGCATGGTCTTATGAAGAGATTCTTGAAATCGATCCCAGTATCATCGTGAATGAAATTCCCACCTATCCTGGTGTGAAGACTGTGTGCCAGCATCTGGGTCCAGTGCATCCTCGGAAAGTCGCTGCTATAAAAGCTGAAGTTGAGAAACTTCTTAAAGCGGGATTCATATATCTGATCCCTCTGACAGAGTGGGTTTCCAATATTGTCCTTATGGATAAGAAGCAGGGCACAATTCGAGTCTGTGTTGACTATCGAGATATCATTTGGGCTTTCCCTAAGGACAACTATCCCACCCCCTTTATCAATCATATAATTGACAATTGTGCAGGGAGTGAGATATTTTCCCTTATGGATGGCTTTTCAAGTTATAATCAAATCAATATCCTTCCATCCGATCAACATAAGACCGCTTTCATCTATCCGTGGGGAAAATTCGCCTATAAGAAGCTCCCTTTCGGCTTAAAAAATGTTGGGGCTACCTTCCATCGTGCCATTTATTATGCCTTTCACGACATACGTAATGTTGTTCAGCCGTACCTAGATGACCTTTTGGCTCATTCAACTCTACGCAAAGACCATCTGGAACATCTCCGCCATATTTTTTTCCACTGCAGATGTTACAACATCAAGCTTAATCCTCACAAGTGCATCTTCTACATTGACTCTGGTCGAATTTTATGATTCATTGTCTCTAAGGACGAAATTCGCCTTGAGCCTCTCAAGGTCAAGGCTATTGTTAATCTCCCCTCCCCATCCTCGCTGCATCAGCTTCAAATTCTTCAAGGGAAAGTGAATTTCTTACGTTGCTTTATCCTAAACTATGCTGAGGTAGCCAAAGGGTTTACACGCCTTCTAAATTAGGACATCCCTTTCTGTTGGGACGAGATTGCTCAACAATATTTCGATTACCTTAAGACGTTGCTTGTCAATGCTCCATTAATACGTCCTCCAAATTATCATTGCAACTTTACCCTCTATTTGGATGTTGCATTCAGTACAATTGCCATGGTTCTGGTACAGGATGACGATGATGGTAATTAACACATGGTTTATTATCTATCTCGGAATATCCTCGACACTGAAACTCGTTATGCCCACGTTGGGAAGTTGGCATTGGCTGCGGTCAAGGCTGTTCAACGATTTCGCCATTACATCCGATTACGCACGGTAACCGTGATTTCTGACTGCAACCCCATGACTTACATTTTGTCTCGACAATTGCTGGGGGGAAAGTACTCAAAGTGGATTGTGATCCTCCAAGAGTTTGATTTGGATTTCACTAGTGCCAAATCGAGGAAGTCACTGGTTTTTGTTGATCTCATTTTCTCTCTCCCTACTGACTCTGTTTCGTCCAATTCGAGGATCATATCCCGTATGAAACTCTCTTCTTAATCAACACTCTCGATCCATGGTATGGTGATATCATCGTATACCTCCATACATCGACCTTTCGGTCCAAGTTAACGAAGGATGCTCGATGCCGCGTTTGACATCAGTCACAACCATATCGCATTGTCGGAGATACCCTATATCATGTTGGAGTCGATTTCGTACTTCGCCTATGCTTGACCTTAGAAGAGGCTGAGAAAGTTCTAAATGACTGTCACAGTGGCACCTGTGGTGGTCACATGTCCGGATATTCTACCGCACAGAATATCCTTCGTGCAGGCTATTTCTGGCCCTCTATATTTAAAGACTGTATTGTTGCAGTACGAAAGTGTCACGTGTGCCAGATCTTCCAACGCAAGATGTGTGCGCCACCTCTCCCATTACATCCTGTCATTACCATGGGCCCTTTTTCCAAATGGGGCATTGATTTTATGACGTGTAACCCTCACTCAGCCGGGGGCATGCTTATATCATCGTTGCCGTAAATTATTTCACCAAGTGGGCCAAAGCGATGCCTACACTGGCTGCAGATGGTAAGACAGCTTCACAATTCATTTTCAACCATGTGATCACTCATTTCGGCATTCCTCAAGCCATCATCACTAATCATGGCTCTCATTTTCGAGACTATATGATGGTGGAGTTGAAATCAAATTTGGGCCTTGTGTAGTCAATTTAGCGTCCTAAAGGGCTAACATAAATTGCACTATATGTGCTTAAGTGACCTCTTCCTTACTTCGTTGTATGTGTTTTTTGTATTGTTTTTATGTAATCTACCTCCGGAGTGCTCTAACTGAATTAACATGCAACTAGTCTATGGAATTCTACAGTCTGTTTGTCCATCATGATTGGTATTTTGGAAGAGTTTTTAGAACAATTCTGACTGTATAATTGAGTGCAAATGCAAGCATAAAGACTGAAAGCAATGAAAAACTAAGATATCATATCCTTATCCTACTCGTCATTATGATGTTTTGGGCAAGCGTTTAAGAGCAAGAACAGAGATGATACTTAGTGCAAACACACAACTAAATCATTCATTATCACGGTCGTGTCTTGAACTTCTTAAGAATTTCTTGGAAGAGTTTCTTCTTGTGGAAGAGTGATTAGAACAAGTGTAACTGTGATAGTGAACAACAAAAATTACAACTAAATCCTACAGTACTATAGCCATTTTCATTCATCATTATAATCTTTTGGAATAATTTCTTCTTGTGGAAGAGTTAGAATGAATATAACTACAGTAGCTAATTAAAAACAACTATGAATTCAACTCCTAATCCTACAATACTATAGTCATTTCCCATTCATCATTATAGTCTTTTGGAAGAGCTTCTTCTTGTGGAAGAGTTAGAATGAGTACAACTACAGTAGCTAATAAAAGCAACTATGAATTCAACTTCTAATCCTACAATACTATAGCCATTTCCCATTCATCATTATAATCTTTTGGAAGAGCTTCTTCTTGTGGAAGAGTTAGAATGAGTATAACTATAGTAATTAATAAAAACAACTACAAATTCAACTTCAGAAACGTAAAGGCAACTAAGATACTCAACATGATACAACCAAATCTTTTTCATCTAATAATGATATTTTGGAAGAGCATTTTAAGAAAAAGAATGATTGTAAGATGATGAGGATCTTTTAGTTAAACAAATAATGCAAGACATGAATTAAAAGCTACTTATCTAGAAAGAATGTAGAAGCCTCCTTGGATAGCAGGGGCCCTCTGCTACCAATTTGGTGAAGTCCTTCAGCTCCTTAAAGTTGTAATCAAAACATCATCAAAGAACTGAATTTCTTTATTCAAAAACTCATAAATCTACATCCCATTCCATCTTGAACTTTGTTACAAAAGACTCTCTCTAATCCTTTCTCCTATTCTCCTACTTTTTTATTACTTCCTCATTACCCATGATAGGAGAAAGCTTCTCCTATTTATACAAAATATGAGGAGACATCTCATTAATGGGAGTCCATGAATCTCTCCCTCCAACTCTAGAGTTACAATCAAAATAGGAAATGATAAGACACATGTCTTTCTAGAATTTCAACACAACTTAAGAAAGGAGACACATATCCTCTTAGAGTTTCAATACAACAAGGAATTGAGACACATATCCTCTTAGAGTTTCAATACAACAAGGAAGTGAGACACATGTTCTCATGATCCCATGATCTTCTCCAACCAAATTCGAATTTGGCCTTAGAGTGTCACATAAGGGTCTTCTAGAAGTCTCCTTTTTGACCTACACATGTCACAAAACTCACAACACATATATAGATATATGAAACTATGTTAATTTTCTAGTTTCTAATCATAAATTCACTTAAAATACATAAAATAAATAACTTTGGAAAACAAGGATCCTAAACCATATATTTATGAAAATGGTTACTTGATGTAGGGTTTTAGGTCAAATGGCTATGAAATAAGAGCTAAATGGTTATGACATAATGGAAATATGTATGAATATGGAGAACACTTTTGAGACTCAACATACCCCCAACTGAAGTTGTTGCATGTCCTCATGCAACTATTGCAATGATTCATTTGTCCATGAGTTGATCTTTGACTCATATAGATTTGTTCCAAACTTTGCTTCTTGATATTTTCTTTTTGGCAAAGTATAATACATTTGATTGCAACATTTTTTGAATGGTTGGTTCTTGTGTGACAACCAATTTTTTTTTGAGCAATGGTTCTTGTGTAACAATGCTTTATTTTCTTTGTTGCATCAAAGTTCATGAAAACATTTAGAATCAATTACTTCATCAATGAATTGATCATTTGCAAGACATATAATCTTTTGGATCATGTTGCAACAATAGTTAGTTGGGAAGTATATGTGGATGGAAATGAAATGAAAATGTGTGATAGTGTATGACATGTGGATATGAAATGATGTCCCTTCCCCCCCCCCCCAACTAAAGATATGACAATGTGGAAAAGGGAGTGAGGAATTTTTCCAAAGTTACAATTTTAGCATTCTAATGAATTACATGACTAAAAATTAGAAAACAACATACCTTCACTTACCTTAAATTTGGATGAGTTGTGTATGTGTGGTGGCTGCAAAATTCTGATCATATTCTTCTTCAAGTGGCTGAACAAGAGGAGTCATGGATAAAGAGATGAGATGACTTTTTATTGCTCCTACTAAAACTTGCTGAATCTGCTCCAAAATGCTGAAAATAATAGTCTTCATGTCTTCAAAACTCATTGGCATAATTCCTACTATGTGAAAAGATGTTCTGATGTCGAACATAGTAGGAAATTGTTGACTTAGTGGCCATTAATGGATGCCACTAGTCAACACGAGAACTCTCACCATTTATGACAATGAGAGTCAAGATGCCCAAACACATCTTGCTAGGTACGAATGATTTTGCTGATGTCGAGTCACCTAGAAGATCTGACGAACAAGAGACATTAATGTATTCCCATTGTTTGTCAACATGAGAACTTGCCATTAAGGCATGCAAGCCTCAAGGTGTTTTTACAAGGAACTTGGACTCAAAGGACTATGGACTCAATAATTTGCATTGAAGCAGGGCTTATTTGCAGAATGAAAATGACAAGAAATGGAAGATGGAAATGAAAGATGAAAATGGAAATGGGCAATAAGCATGTGAATGAGCCTCTTTCTTTTATTTGTGGGTTATGAATGGACAAAAGGAAATGGAAAGTGGATGTGAATGTAAATGGAAAGTATGAAGTGAAATGAGGTGAATGGTTTATCATGAGGTATGGATGTGATGGAGACAATAGTATCTGAAAGTTTTTCAAGTGTTTGGATCTGATTTTGCATCAGCATATTTTCTCTTTGTTGCTGATCATCCTCTTATGAAACAAATTGGTCTCTTAGAGAGACACCATTCTCTTGTAGTCATTTGTCTTTCCTCCTGGAACCTGCAAAAAAAACTAATACTTCTTCTGCAATGGAATGTAATATTATCAAAGGAGAGAGGTGATCAATCTCTCTAGTTATGATATTTACACACAAAACTAAGAATTTGTATTAATGAAACAAGTTCTCAAAGGAAAAATCAAAAGAATTTATACATGTTTTGGAATTAGTGCCTCAAGTTGAATGTTGCTTCTTTTCAACAATTTATTTCATTATTTACCATTTCAAACTCTAATGATGGATTTCTCACTGTGTAGATCTTATTAAGACCTTTCCAATGATACTTAAATCATCAAAATCTGATTTTTTATGAGAAAGTTAGGCTGATTTGAACAATGAGGTTTTTCAGCTGGTAAAAAAAAAAATTCTTGAATAAAAAATTAGTCATTCATCTTTCATCATCAGTCCAAAATTAATCAATACCTTCAGAAAAGTGAGCAAATAACTTATTCATTTCATTGATTCAATTTTTTTTTTGAATTTTTTTTTGAATTTTTTTTTTTTGAATTTTTTTTTTTTTTTTTTAATTTTATAAATGAAATAAAGCATGGATGAAATAATTGTCCTTATAAATATTTTTGAAACAAAGTCATGCCAATGCCTCTTTCATGAAAAATAAAAATAAAAAGCTTGAAATTTCTAAAGTCAAATTCCTAACTATGAAAGAGATGAAGGCAGAGTCCTTTTCAATTTATACAACTTGCATTTGATGCACATGTGATAATGTGCTTGCCTCAAATGATCCATTTGTCATTCATAATGTGCCACCACACATGAATTATGCCACATTTTCCTTCAAGTAAGGAAATCAGTTCCTTGATTATCTCTCAAAACCGTGACTATTCTCATAATAAAAAAAACATTTTTTTTCTCACGCACACTGCAAATTAGTGCTCCGAAGAACCCTGAATTTCTCCCAAATGACTGCGAATGTCAGAAAGTTCTTATAGGATTACCTAATTCACCCCGTTCCAGAAAAAACTCATGTTTTAGTTTTTTCTAATTCGTCCTGGTTTGCTCAGAAAATTCGTTTTAAAATCGGGTGTTTTTGACTATTGCGCATTTCGTTTTCTGGCAATTATTTGTAGTTTGATTTGTTTTTATTTTGCAGGTTTTGAAGTGTAATGGCTTGTATCTCATAGATAAGTTCAGATTGATCTTCCTCATTCCAATTACTTGCAATGGAATCTACAATTTTCTCTTCATCAACAGTCTGAAATCTTCTCTTCATCAGCAATTTCTTCATATGATACACTTCCATTGTATGTCCCTACAATTGAATTTGTAATCTTCTCTTAATCAGCAATTTACACTCTTCTTCTCATCAACAATTTGTAATCTTTTCCTCATCATCAGTTTCTTCATGTGATATACATTCATTGTGTGCAATTTTTTTTTTTAAAAATGATTTCTAATAACTGTTGTTTGAGGAAAAATGAATATGAAAAAGAGAAGGTTCCTTTTTTTTTTCTTTTTTTTTTTTAAATTGCAATGCATGGGTCTTTGTGTGGATTGAAAGTCTGCATATATGCATAAAGCCAAGCCAAAGAATGGCCTCATGCGTATGCATGGGTCTTATTTCCATGAGTTTTTTTTTTTTTTTTTTTTAATTGATTTGTTAATAAAATTATGTATGTTATATTTTCAAAAATTTAAAAATACACATATATATTCATTAAACAAAACAATGTATTGGAAACACTTTTTTTTTTTTTTTTAAATTGTTGAATCAATTGAAATGATGAAGTTTTATTTTGTCTCCTTTTTTTTTCACATAACAATTCTTTTTCTGATCCTCCAGATCACACAAAGCGCAGGAGGAGAGCATACTCAAGAATTATTAAATTTTTTTTTTTACATAACAACTCTTTTTCTGATCCTCCAGATCACACGAAGTGCAGGAGGAGAGCATACTCAAGAATTATTAATTTTTTTAGTTGTAAGAAATAAGGTCTCCTAATTACACTTCCCCGGCAACGGCGCCAAAATGTGTAGTCAATTTAGCGTCCTAAATTGCTAACATAAATTATCAACCAGGGCTAGTAAATTGATGAAGTGTGGTGCACTATATGTGCTTAAGTGACCTCTTCCTTACTTCGTTGTATGTGTTTTTCGTATTGTTTTTATGTAATCTACCTCCGGAGTGCTCTAACTGAATTAACATGCAACTATTCTATGGAATTCTACAGTCTGTTTGTCCATCATGATTGGTATTTTGGAAGAGTTCCTTCTTTTGGAAGAGTTTTTAGAACAATCCTGACTGTGTAATTGAGTGCAAATGCAAGCACAAAGACTGAAAGCAATGAAAAACTAAGATATCATAGCCTTATCCTACTCGTCATTATGATGTTTTGGGAAAGCGTTTAAGAGCAAGAACAGAGATGATACTTAGTTTAAACACACAACTAAATTATTCATTATCACGGTCATGTCTTGAACTTCTTAAGAATTTCTTGGAAGAGTTTCTTCTTGTGGAAGAGTGATTAGAACAAGTGTAACTGTGATAGTGAACAACAAAAATTACAACTAAATCCTACAGTACTATAGCCATTTTCATTCATCATTATAATCTTTTAGAAGAATTTCTTCTTGTGGAAGAATTAGAATGAATATAGCTACAGTAGCTAATTAAAAACAACTACGAATTCAACTTCTAATCCTACAATACTATAGCCATTTCCCATTCATCATTATAATATTTTGGAAGAGCTTCTTCTTGTGGAAGAGTTAGAATGAGTATAACTATAGCAACTAATAAAAACAACTATGAATTCAACTTCTAATCCTACAATACTATAGCTATTTCCCATTCATCATTATAATCTTTTGGAAAAGCTTCTTCTTGTGGAAGAGTTAGAATGAGTATAACTATAGTAATTAATAAAAACAACTACAAATTCAACTTCAGAAACGTAAAGGCAACTAAGATACTCAACATGATACAACCAAATCTTTTTCATCTAATAATGATATTTTGGAAGAGCATTTTAAGAAAAAAAATGATTGTAAGATAATGAGGATCTTTAGTTAAACAAATAATGCAAGACATGAATTAAAAGCTACTTATCTAGAAAGCATGTAGAAGCCTCCTTGGATAGCAGGGGCCCTCTGCTACCAATTTGGTGAAGTCCTTCAGCTCCTTAAAGTTGTAATCAAAACATCATCAAAGAACTGAATTTCTTTATTCAAAAACTCATAAATCTACATTCCATTCCATCTTGAACTTTGTTACAAAAGACTCTCTAATCCTTTCTCCTATTCTCCTACTTTTTTATTACTTCCTCATTAACCATGATAGGAGAAAGCTTCTCTTATTTATACAAAATATGAGGAGACATCTCATTAATGGGAGTCCATGAATCTCTCCCTCCATCTCTAGAGTTACAATTAAAATAGGAAATGATAAGACACATGTCTTTCTAGAGTTTCAACATAACTTTGAGGAATGAGACACATATCCTCTTAGAGTTTCAACACAACAAGGAAGTGAGACACATATCCTCTTAGAGTTTCAATACAACAAGGAAGTGAGACACATATCCTCTTGATCCCATAATCTTCTCCAACCAAATTCGAATTTGGCCTTAGAGTGCCACATAAGGGTCTTCTAGAAGTCTCCTTTTGACCTACACATGTCACAAAACCCATAACACATATATAGATATATGAAACTATGTTAATTTTCTAGTTTCTAATCATAAATTCACTTAAAATACATAAAATAAATAACTTTGGAAAACAAGGATCCTAACCCATATATTTATGAAAATGGTTACTTGATGTAGGGTTTTAGGTCAAATGGCTATGAAATAAGAGCTTAAATGGTTATGACATAATGGAAATATGTATGAATATGGAGAACACTTTTAAGACTCAACAGGCCTGTGTCACGACAGCTCAATGCCATACTACCCTCAGGAAAATGGCCAGGTTGAGGCCGTGAACAAAGTTCTTATCACGATGCTTCAATGAAAAATTGGTATACACAAATATAATTTTCATCTCCAATTAGTTTCAACTCTCTGGGCCTACCAAATGTCAGTGAAGAGTACGAACAAATTCACACCTTTCCAGTTGGTGTATGGTCTGGAAGCTACTCTTTCGGTTGAATGTGAGATCCCTTCATTAAAATTGGCTGTGGAATTACTGCTCGATACTTCCCCGGAGGAAGAAAATCCCCTATATCTCGAAATATTGGACGAAACTCGCCGCTTGGCAGATTTGGTTATCAAGGCACAGAAAAAGCAGGTAAAAGCTCATTTCGATCAAAAGGTTTATCTGCGCTCTTTTATCAAAGGGGACCTCGTCCTCTTATATGATCAAGCCCATGATAAGCTTGGGGCAAGCAAATTCCAACCTATGTGGCATGGGCCCTATATCGTTAAACGCGTATTGAAAAATGGGGCTTATGAGCTAATCGATTATGAAGGTCTTCCTTTGGCACAACCCAGAAATGGGTTGTACCTGAAGAAATATTATGCTTGAGTCATTCTTGCGTAGTATATGTACATATGTGATTTTTCATTTTTGTGCATGTGTGGTGTGGTGTGCTTTGTAAGTTTTTTTCTGCTTATTGGGTCTTCCTGATTGTGAAAATTTCTATTAATCCTTATGTCAGTTTCATAGATGGTGCCTCCCGCAGTACTAGGAACCTGCCTTCGGCAGCCTGGGTAATTTACAATCCTGTTGAAAGTTGTTTAATTTACAAGGTGTTTTTTTAGGGCTTGCTACAAATAATGTTGCAGAATATAGTGCCGTTTTGGAATCATTAAATGAGGTTTTCAACCTCGGTATTCATGCATTTATTGCATATCTAGACTCACAGCTTGTGGTTTGGTCATTATTCAGTTAAAAACCCATGTATTTTAAGACTGTATCTGCGTATTCTTTTACTTGAAAGGAATTTTGATTACATTAAATATCATCATATACCCAGACGAATGAATACACTAACATATGCAGTAGCCAACATGGTATTAGATAGAAATTTATGCAATTTATAACAAACATCATCATATGTGAAAAAGATCCATGTATAAATAGATATATATATATATATATATATATATATGTCAAATGTTTGAAATGTGTGCATCATATGAAAACCCAAAAAATATACATGTTTATGTCAGTTACATCCGGAGACAACATGTCTCTCAAAAAATATGCATATAAAAGTCTAGGCGACTAATCGGCATGGTGCTTATGGTAGCACGTCACTGCCCGCACCAACGGCCTCAGTAAGTGGTGGAGTCGACTCGGCACCCCTACGGTGTGCCTCTAATAAGATAAAGGGACATCAACTACGTGAGCATAATCCAGATTCCCACGAGAAATCCCCTCTAGGTTCTGTACAAGTGCATCCCCTTCGCCTGCCTCACCTTGAGGATCGTAAGCGAGAGGGGTCCTCCTCGCCACTGGTGAAATCCCGAAGGGCCTATCTAGGCCAACATATACATACATATAGGATTAGATGTTAGAACATGCATGTATACCAAAAAATCATAAAAATCATAAAGATAAAAAAGAGCCTTACCCAGCTCCTCATCCCAGTCCTCTCCTTCTGGGAGCGGAAGCTCTGGGTCCCTAGTGAAATTAGTGCCCGCATAGGACCAGTCCTCTATGAAGATTAGCTATTGTCGAAGCCATCCAAATAACTTGGGCCGCCATGACATCTTGTGGCCACCCCCTACCCTGGGCATCAATGCTGCCCATCAAGCCATCCGTGGCTCTCTCAATGGTGGATCTGAGACTATAGCCCCCTGGCCCTAGAAGATAGGTAGTCTTTCTAGGAAGAATGATACCAAGATTGACCCGTATCCAAACTGTTTCAGTTTGGTATTTTTGAATTTGGTCAGTTTCCATTTGATGTTCATAGTTACGAATGTGTCCCAGTCAAACACTATGGGATTCATGCATTCTAATGCAAGAAGGAGCTATGTCTTGGTAGCCTCGTGTGGTGCCTGCGACCCCATAGCTCGCGTGATAGTATGTAACACTACTCTGAGTGCTAGATCGATAATGGTCTGAATGTCTACCTTTCTGCTACCTGACCCTTTGCATGCCCCTACACACACTCTATCCATGAACATTGTCATGTTTTCGCCAGAAGGCCTGGTGCCTGTCAAGATAGGAACTGGACCCCTGCATGACAGTCCAGTGATGAACTACACATCTGAAAATTTGAGCTCAAGTACTTGATCTTTAAGTTTAAACTTCTCCTCGTCCTCATCCCAGATACTTATCAGATATTGTAGTAGTTCGGGTTGAGCATGGAGACATGGCGTTAGGAATAATTTCTTCAATCCGTAATTTCATACAGCATTCATACACTGCTCATTCTCCATTGCCATTTCATCTTCCTCACTGTGCTCTCTTTCCTTCCATTCTATTACCATTTTCACTCAGTACCTGCATCAAATCAAACATACGAGTGTTAGAAACCTCCTCAAGTACTCAAAATTGATTTTCGTTGGTTCATTTTTGAGAATTTTTGACTGAAATTTGTGTTGCGCCGTTGGCGCGACTATCTGGATAATAGTCACACCAGCTGGTGCAGCCTCTGTATAAAATAGAGCGGATTAGCGTGGGTCTGTGCCTGGTACCTGCGCCAATCGGGGAGCCCTAAATTTTTAAATTTCCCCCCTAAAAGGCCTCAAACCATGATTAAAAGTAATGAAATGTAGCTTAAAAAATATGGCTAATGGAAGTGGCTCTTACCTAGAGAAGACGGGATCCGTATTCGTCCACTGGATTACTCTCAATCATCACCACAAGATCGCAAAGAAAATGGCTCACTATCGCTCTGCAAAGAGGTAAAAAGGTGAAGATTAAATAAGTTTTTACCATTGGTAATATTTATAACTTTTCAAAATCAAAATTAGGTTTTGGGACTTATTTTTCTGATATTTTACTATATTTTTGTCAAAAAATGGGTTTTACACTTGCTTTTTGTGCAGCAACAGGTTTTCACCTGATTGGGATGACGACACGAATTGTATTTTATAATTTTTCGGACTCAGTAAAAACACGAAAAAGTGACTACTGGAGTCACCTTTCAGCTCTTTTCTGACTCTCTAAAACTGAAAATATTTCCGAGTCGCTTTTCATTTTGAACTCATTAAATTGGCTGTGAGATGACATCTACCCAGTATACGTTTACCCCTTTTTTGGGCTGGGATAGATTCTTTACGAAAAAGGAATGCCCTAGCTTATCGCGACTAGGAGGTTCTCTCAGACATAGTTTTCTACCTTTTCAGATCTGTGGGACTATCTACGAAAAGGGACTGCTGGAGATTTATTTTCCGTTGTCTTTTCAAACTCTCTAAACATGAAAAGATGTTGAGTTCTTCCTTTGTCAGACTCGTTAAAAACTGATGACATTGGACTCCGTTGTAATGACATTACTCGAGTTCCTCCTTCCTAGGGCTCGTTAAATGTACTAGGTTGGATTTGTTTGAAGGACGAACTTATATCGCAAGCACATGCTATCCCCTTCAAGCTTGTTTTCAAAATTAATTGGGGTACTCACCAGAAATGGTGGGGGGAAATGGAACCAGTATTATAGTCATGTTGACAGTATGTCACTCTTGAACATGGCACTTGTCTGCATTTGTGTTGGGTTGGGACCATCTCATCTTGTTATCTGCTTGCCTTCATGGGTTTGGGTAATCTCTTTTGACCACTCATCTGCTCTTTGCCGTGTCACCATGACCTCAGATCCCTTGATGTCAAATACTCCCAAATCCAAGGTCGTGCCTCCGATATGTTCAAGAGAGCAATTTCCTAGCTGTTTAACCTTCCCTCCTGCATCTCCTCTCCCCGGTCTGACCACAAACATTATGTTCCTCCTGCCTTGTGGTCGTAGCGATAAACACGGGTCACCTTTGATCAAGGTCATTTCTTGTCGACTTCAGCTCATTATCTAGGAAGCTGATCTAAAGACTCCCTTCAGGTACCTTGGAGCCTACATGCCTCAATGGCAGGTTCTTCACATTCGATGCAAGTTTTTCATTATTGGCCTTCAATCGGATGATTCTGCGGATGTTTAACGCTATCTCACTATTCACATTATATAGATTGTACCTCTTGTACCTTTGAAGCCATCGTCCTTATTGGTGGTTTCTCTCACATCTATTAATGAATTTCATTATTGGCTGGTAATCAGATGATGTTCTTGCATGTTTGACTTCATCTCACATATTCACATGCTCGAACTTGTACTCTGTTCGGGTCGAGATGGAGCACAAGACCCTGGATTTTTTCTCATAAACATCCAGGCTGCGGGTTCTTTGTTGTGGATTATTATGATTTATTACATGAATCATTAGATTGGATGGCTGTGACCATACCTAAGTCTACTTGTTGATCCTTGTTTACTGGATGGTTGTGTCCATACCTTAGATCACGGTTTTTGTACACTCTATTATGGATGGCTGCGCCCATACCATAGATCATGTATCAGGGATATCAGTTGTATTCGTATTCGCAGGTTTTCTGACGGTAGTTTTTTTAGTTGAGTGTGTTCTCATAAATCATTTCAACCCTCCCTCTCTCTCGGACCTCATGCTTTAGGGGGCATCTATTACACAGGATTTTGTCACCGTCCCTGCAATCCCTCATCCTATACATTGGAGGACTATTCTCGTAACCTGTGAACAGTAAAATTTCCTGAAAACACCTTAATGGCATCCTTCTAAATAAGGAGAAGAATTCTCCTGAAGAACAATTCCTCTAGAAAACCCTAAAAATCCATGTTTTGGCATTGGCACGGGTAGCCAGTTCATCCCTCGCACCAAAGGGGAAAAAGCACCATAGTGGGCGCGCCAGTTGGTGCTCTGTCCCTGTGTCTTGCTCGTGTCAAGCCTATTAAGGAATGTTTTTCAAAAATAAATGGCAGAAGTTTGATTCTAACAAACTTAGAATGAATCGTCAGAAAGAAGTTGGGTTGTTTGCCTCCACATCTCCCTGATTAGGAAGTGGTTTTCCACCTCTCATGGAACCTTCCTAAGAGATAGGGCTCTATCCCATGATTATAGGGATCCTAACCTCCCTTCATCCTTCTATAAAAGCCTGCCCTCTCCATTTACAAGCTAGCTAAATGCTTGGAAGCTGAACATTTGGGAAGGAAACTATAGTTGAGTGACTATTGAGAGTAGAGCCAAGGAGAACCCCGTAAGAGAGAAAGCCTTGTCCAATTCCCGACAAGCTTTGTGAGACACGCTCCACTGGAAGCCCTGCCAAAGGAAGAGTGCGATGTCAGAACTCAGTTGTAATCTTTCTTTCACATTTTAATATATGCTCGACTATGTTATCAGTTCCAATATTGTGTTATTTATTTGTGTAATGAAATTTAGTTCAATCCTTTCCAATTGATTAATAGTTACATGTTCAAATTATTATGTTGCATCCCGTCATTTCTTCTCTTCATGTGTACAGGTGTCCGAGCGTGGTGAGCGAAAGGATCATGATCTGTCAAGATAGGGATGGGAATCAATGCTTCTCCTTTGACGACAACAACGTAGGACTTGAGGTAGGATATATATCGTAACTTCATATTTTTAACTAGGATTCGGTATCGTAGACTTTTTCGATTGTTGCTAGACCCACCCTAGGACTAGTGGGATCGCCTCTGTCCACAAAGGGGATTTACCTCATCAACACTGACTCTATAAAAATGAAAATATTGTCGAGTCGCTTGTCATTTTGTGCACGTTAAATTGGCTGCGAAACGACATCTACCCAGTATACGTTTACCCCTTTTTTGGGTTGGGATAGATTATTTACGAAAAAGGAATACCCTAGCCTATCGCGACCAGGAGTTTCTCACGGATATTGTTTTCTACCTTTTTGGATTTGAGAGACTATTCACAAAAAGGGACTTGCTGGAGTTTTCTTTTCCGCTGTCTTTTCAAACTCTCTAAACATGAAAAGACGTCGAGTTCTTCCTTTGTAAGACTCATTAAAAGCTAATGACATCGAACTCTGTCATAATGACATTACTCGAGTTACTCCTTCCTAGGGCTCATAAAATGTACTAGGTTGGATTTTTCCGAAGGAAAAACTTATATCACAAGCACATGCTATCCCCTTCAAGCTTGTTCAAAAAAAAAAAAAAAAATGGGGTACTCGCCAGAAATGGTGGGGGAAAATGTTACTAGTATCATATTCGTGTCGGTAGTATGTCACTCTTGAACATGGCACTTGTCTGCATTCTTGTCAGGTTGGGGAAATTTCATCTTGTTATCTGCTTGCCTTCATGAGTTTGGGTAATATCTTTTGACTGCTCATCTGCTCTTTGCCACGTCACCATAACCTCATATCCCTTGATGTCAAATACTCCCAAATCCAGTGTCGTGCCGTCGATATGTTCAAGAGAAGTTGGCCTCTGCAATTTTTTACCTCCCTCTGATTCTCTGTCAGTCTTGATTCATAAACATAATGTTCCTCTATCTCATGTCGATGTTGTGGGAAACATTATGGCCCACCTTCGATCAAGGTTACCTCCTGTCGACTTCAGCTCATTATCCAGGAATTTTATCTAGAGACTCCCTTCAGGTACCTTGGAGCCTGCATGCCTCAATGACAGCTTCTTCCCATTCGATGCAAGGTTTTCATCATTGGCCTTCGATTGGATGATTCTGTGGGTGTTCGATGCCAGCTCACTATTCACATTCTGTGGATTGTACCTCTTGTACCTTGAGAGCCATCATCATTATTGGTGGTTACTCTCGCGTCTGTTAACGACTTTGATTATTGGTTGATAATAAGATGATGTTCTTGCATGTTCGACTTCAGCTCACATATTCGCATACTGGAACTTGTACTCTTTTCAGGTTGAGATGGAGCGCAAGACCCTGGATTTTATCTGATAAACATCTAGGTTGCAGGTTTTTGTGGATTATTATTATTTGTTACATGACTCTTTTGATCAGATGGCTACGACCATACCTGAGTCTACCTTTTGATCCTTATTTGTTGGATGGCTATGTCCATACCTTGGATCTCATTGTGTCAGTACTTTTTATGGATGGTTGCATCCATACCACATATCATGTATCAGAGATATCAGTTGTATTTGTATTCACGGGTCTTCTGACAGTAGTGTTTTTAGTTGAACGCGTTATCATAAATAATTTCACCCCTCCCTCTCTCTCAAACCTCATGCTTTAGTGGGAATTTGTTACACAGCATTTTGTCACCGTTCTAGAAATCCCTCGTCCCGTACATTGGAGGACTATTCCCGTGACCTGTGAACAGTAAAATGTCCTAAAAACACCTTGATAGCATCCTTCCTCTGAAAAACCCTAAAACCCATGTTTTGGCATTGGTGTGGGTATCCAGTTCATCCCTCGCGGTAATGGGGAGAATGTACACTAGTGGGCGTGCCAGCTGGAACTCTGTCCCTGTGTTGCACCTGTGGCAAGCCTATTAAGGAATGTTTTTTAACAATAGAAGGTGGAAGTTTGATTCTAACAACTTCAGAACAGATGATCAAAATGAGCTTGGGTTGTTTGCTTCCCAATCTCCCTGTTTAGGAAGTGGTTTTCCACCTCTCATGGAACCTTCCTAAGAGATAGGACTCTCCCCCATGATTATAGGGAGCCTAACCTCTCCTTCTCCCTCTATAAAATCCTGTCCTCTCCATTTTCTAGCTAGATGAACATTTGGGAAGAAAACTATAGCTGAGCGACTATTGAAAGCAGAGCTAAGCAGAACCCCATAAGAGAGAGAGCATTGTCTAAATTATCGACAAGCTTCATGAGACATGCTCCGCTAAAAGCCCTGCCAAAGGAAGAACGTGACATCGGAACTCGGTTATAATATTTCTTTCACATTTTAATATATGCTCGACTACGTTATTGGCTCCACTGTTGTATTTCTTATATGTGTGATGAAATTTAGTTCAATATTTTTCAACTGATTGATAGTTACATTTCTGAATTATTATGTTGTATGCCGTCATTTCTTCTTTACATGTGTACAGGTGTCCAGATGCGATGAGCGAAAGGGATTGTGATTTTTCAAGCTAGGAACGGGAAGCAACACTTCTTCTTCGACGACAACAACGTAGGACTTGAGGTAGGCTATCTATCGTAGCTTTGTATTATTTAACAAGGAATTGGTATCATAACATGTCTTGTTTTTTTGTAGACCCACTCTAGGGCTAGTGGGATCGCCTATGTCCGCAGAGGGGATTTACCTCTCCAACAGAACTTAACGCAATGCGGACCATTGCTTCCTAAGGGGGGAGGAATGATTTAGGTGGATATTGTTGGTCACCCACCTATTCAACTTGGGGACCCACCATTGTCTCTTTCATTTTTTCAGTTTCAGCACAACTTACTATTTTTAGCAGTTTTTTCGGGTCCTGAACTTCTGTAGCTATTTTGAGGCCCTAAACGATGTTTCTTGGGAAAACCGGGAGCAACATGGATCCATGGAACGATGTTTCTCACTCAAAATTTGTAGTCCTCAGATAGTTCTTTCTAATGAGGAATGGTATGCGTCAAACAGAGATCGTATGCCAAAGTTACATCCCTGGGAAGTTGAAACACCAATTTACCCAAACGGGGCCCATAGTTTTGGTGCTTCATCCCTAGGGTTAGGGTTTTAGCTGTTTAGGATTTCCCATTGTTTCTAAATAACAAATAGGTCCTCGAACCTCATTTTAACTCAGTTCAGAGGACTGTAGCCACCACATCTCTTCTCAGAGATAGCTACCAGTACCCTAGCTAGTTTTTTTTCCATTCTGTCTGTAAGAAAATTTAATCTCTTGATATTAATGAAATGAAGTGTTATTTCTGCTGCATATTTGTATTTATGGTTATATGTTTATTCTATTACATTCCTACATAAATCTAGATCAAGGTCGGGGGTAAAGTCAAGGTTAAAGTTAAGGTTAAGGTTATGAGTTTAGTAAGTTTAAGGTTAAGGTTAGGTTAAAGTTAAGGTTGAAGGTTAAGGATACGGGTCTTACCCTTACCCTTAAACTTAACCTTAACCTTAACCTTCACCATAACTTAACCTTAACCTTGACCTTAACTATAACCTACCCTTGACCTTAACCTTAACTTAACCTAACCTTAACCTTAACCTTAACCTTAGTCTTAACCTTACCCTTAACCTTCACCTTAACCTTAACCTTGACTTTACCCTTAACCTAATCTTAACCTTAACTTGACTTTACCCTTAACATAATATTAACCTTGAATTTAACCTTAAATTTACCCTCAATGTTGCCCTTAACCCTTAACCTAACCTTAATATTACCCTTAACCTAATATTAACCTTAACCTTGACCTTAACCTTAACCTTAACCTAACCTTAACCTTACCATTAGGTTAACCTAAGCTTAACCTAAGGGTAAGGTCAATATTAACGTTAAGGTTAAGGTTAAGGGTAAGGTTAACCTTGACCAAACCTTAACCTTAACCTTGACCTTAACTATAACCTTAACCTTAACCTGACTAAAAACGTAACCTTAACCTTACCCTTACCTTAAGGTTAAGGTTAAGGTGAAGGTTAAGGGTAAGGTTAAGGTTAAGGTTAAGGTTTAGGTTAAAGTAAAGGTTAAGGTTAAGGTTAATTTTAGGGGAAGGTTAAGGTTAAGGTTAATGTTAGGGTTAAGGTTAGGGAAAGGTTAAGGTCAAAGTCAAGATTAAGGGTAAATTTAAGGTTAATGTAAGGGTAATTTCAAGGTTACAGCTAAGTTAAGTTTAAGGTTAAGGCTAGGTTAAGGGTAAAGGTTAAGGTTGATTTCAAGGTTAAGGTTAAGGTTAGGTTAAGGTTAAAGTAAGGTTAGGTTAAGGGTAAATTTAAGGTTAAGGTTAAGGCTAAGGTTAAGGGTAAGATAAGGTTAAGGGTTAAGGTTAAAGTCAAGGTTAAGTTGAAGGTTAGGTTAGGTTAAGGTTAAGGTTCGGTCAAGGGTAAAGTTAAGGTTAAGTTTAGGTTAAGGTTAACCTTAACCTAAACTTAACCTTAACTTTACCCTTGACCTAACCTTAACCTTAACCTAACCTAACCTTCACCTTAACCTTGACTTTAACCTTAACCTTTCCCTAATCTTAACCCTAACCTTAGCCTTAACCTTCCCATAACCATAACCTTAACCTTGAATTTACCCTTAACTTAACCTTAAGGGTTTGGTCAAGTTTATGGTTAAGGATAAGATTAAGGTTATGGTTTAGTTATGATAAGGTTAAGGTTAAGGTTAGGTTAAGGTTAACCTTACCTTTTCCTTAACCTTACCCTTAACCTTCAACTTCACCTGAACCTTGCCCTTAACCTTATATTAACCTTAACCTAACTTTAACCTTAACTCTACTATTAACTTTACCTTAACCATAACCTTAACCTAACCTTAACCTTACCCTTACCCTTAACCTTATCTTAACGTTACCTTAACCATAACCTTAACCTTGACCTTAACTTTACCCTTAATCTTAACCTTGACCTTAATTATAACCTAAACATAACCTTAACCCTAACCTTAACCTTAACCTTAACTTAACCTTAACCTTTACCTAACCTTAACCTTAACCTTAGCCTTAACCTGACTAAACAATTAACCTTATCCTTAACCTTAACATTAAGTTTAACCTTAACCTTCCCCTAACCTTAACCTTAACCTTAACCTAACCATAACCTTAACCTTAACTTTACCCTAACAATACTAAACCTGTAACCTTAACTTTACCATTAAGCTAGCCTTACCCTTAACCTTAACCTTAACCTTAAACTTACCTTGACCTTAACTATAGCCTAACCCTAACCTTGACCAAAACCTTAACCTTAACCTTAACTTTACTTTAACCTTGACTTTACCCTTAACCTAACCTTAACCTTAACCTTGTCTTAACCTTAACCTAACCTTAACCTTAACTTTACCCTTAACCTTAACCTTAGCCTAACCATAACCTTAACTTTACCCTTAACCTAACCCTAACCTTAACTTTACCCTTAACCTAACCTTAACTTTAACCTTAACCTTAACCTTATCTTAACCTTAACCTAGCCTTAACCTTGAATTTACCCTTAACCACCTTAACCCTACCTTACCCTAAATTTAACCTTAAATTTAACCTTAACCTTAACCTAATCTTAACTTGAACATTAACCTAATCTTAACCTTAACCTTGACTTTGCCCTTAACCATAACCTTAACATTAACCTGACTTAACCTGTAACTTTAACCTTAACCTTAACCTTAACCTTAACTATAACCTTAACCTGACTAAACCCGTAATGTTAACCTTAACCTTTAACCTTACCCTAACCTTAACCTTAACCTTAACTTTACTCTTAACCTAACCTAACTATAACGTAACCTTAACCTTACCATAACCTTATCCTTGACCTTAACTATAACCTAACCTTAACCCTACCCTTAACATAATCTTAACCTTAACCTAACCTGAAATTTGAGGGTTTGGTAGGGGTTAGGGTTAACCTTAACTATTAATCTTACCCTTAACTATAACCTAACCTTAACCTGACTAAACCCATAACCTTAACATTAACATTAACCTTACCCTTAAACTTAACCCTAACTTACCCTTAACCTTAACCTGACTAAACCCATAACCTTAACCTTAACATTAACCTTACCCTTAAAATTAACCCTAAATTACCCTTAACCTTAACCATAACCTTCCCATACCCTTAACCTTAACCGTAACCTTAACCTTAACCTTCCCCTAACCTTATCCTTAACTTTCCCCTTAACCTAACCTTAACATTAACTTTAACCTTAACTTAACCTTAATCTTGACAAAACTCTTAACATTAGCCTTAACCTTGACCTTAAACTTAAACTTCACCTTAACCTTACCGTTAACCTTAGACTTAACCTTGACCTTAACTATAACCAAACCCTAACCTTAGGTTAAGGTCAAGGTTAGGTTAATGGTAACGTTAAGGTTACGTTTAAGGTTAAAGTTAAGGTTAAGGTTCAGGTTTGGTTATAGTGAAGGTTAAGGTTAAGTTTATGGGAAGGTTAAGGTTAAGGTTAAGTTAAGGTTAATTTAAGGTTAAGGTTAAGGTTAAGGTTTGGTCAAGGTTAGGGTTAAGTTATAGTTAAGTTCAAGGTTAAGGTTAGGTTAAGGTTAAGGTTATGTTAAGGTTAAGGTTATGGGTTTAGTCAAGTTAAGGTTAAGGGCAAGGTTAAGGTTAAGGGTTTGGTCAAGGTTAGGGTTAGGCTAACCTTTAAGGTTAGCCTAACCTAAACTTAAACTTAACTTTACCCTTAACCTAATATTAACCTTAACCTAACCTTAACCTTAACCATAACCTTAACCTCACCTTAACGTAACTTAACCTTAATATTGACCTTGACCTTAACCTTAACCTTACCCTAACCTTACCCTTAACCTTCACCTTAACCTTGACATTAACCTTAACCTTTCCCTAACTTTAACCCTAACTTTACCCTTAACCTTGACCAAACCCTTAACCTTAACCTTAACATGACTCAAACTTTAAGGTTAGGGTAAGGTTAAGGTTAAGGTTAAGGTTAAGGTCAAGGTCAAGGTTAAGGTTGAGTTAGGATAATGTAAGGTTAAGGTTAGGGCTAAGGTCAAGGTTAAGTTAAGGGTAAATTCAAGGTTAAGGTTAAGGTTTTGGTTATGGTTAAGGTTAGTTTATAGTTAAGGTTAAGGTTTTGGTCAAGGTTAGGGTTTGTTTATAGTGAAAGTTAAGGTTAACGTTAAGGTTATAAGTTTATTTTACCCTTAACTTAACCTTAACCTAACCTTAACCTTAAATAACCTAAACCTTAACCTTATCCTTATCTTAACCTTAACCTAACACTAACCTTAACCCTAACCTTAACCTTAACCTAACCTTAACCTTAACCTTATAATTATCTTAACCTTAACGTAACCCTAACCTTAACCCTAACCTTAACATTAACCTTAACCTTATCCTTTACCTTAACCTTAACCATAACCCTAACCTCCTTGACCAAACCTTTAACATTAAACTTAACCTTAACCTTACCCTTAACATTAACCATAACCTTACCCTTAACCTAACCTTAACCTTGACCTTAACCTTAACCTAACCTTAACCATAGCATTGACCTAACCCTAACCTTGACCTTAACGTTAACCTCAACCTGAACCTGACTAACCTTAACCGAAACCTAAACCTCACTAACCTTAACATGACTAAACCCTTAAGGTTAGGGTAAAGTTAAAGTTAAGGTTAAGGTTAAGTTAGGTTAATGTAAGGCTATATTTAGGTTAAGGTTAAGGTTAAGGTTAGGTTAAGGGTAAAGTCAAGGTTAAGGTTAGGTTAAGGTTAAGGTTAAGGGTAAAGGTGCAGGCTAAGGTTAAGGGTAAGGTTAAGGTTACAGGTTTAGTCATGTTAAGGTCAAGTTTAAGGTTAAGGTTAAGGTGAAGGTTAAGGGTAAGGTTAAGGTTAAGGTTAAGGTCAAGGTCAAGGTAAACGTTAAGTTATGTTAAGGGTAAGGTTATAGTTAGGTTAAGGTTAAGGTTAAGTTTAGGTTAAGGTTAAAGTTAAGGTTACGGGTTTATTTAGGTTAAAGTTAAGGTTAACGTTACAAGTTTAGTCAGGTTAAGGTTAAGGTTAAGGGTTTGGTCAAGTTTAGGGTTATGGTTAAGTTTAAGGTTAAGGTTAAAGTTAGGTTAAGGTAAGGTTAAGGTTACAGGTTTATTTAGGTTAAGGTTAAGGTTAAGGTTAGGTTACCCTTAACCTAACCCTAACCTTAACCTTAGCCTCAACATTGACCTTAACCTTAACCTTAACCTTACCCTTAATGCTCACCTTAACGTTAACATTAACCTTAACCTTAACCTGACTAAACCCATAACCCTTAACCTTAACCTAACGTAACCTTAACCTAACCATAACATTAACCTTAACCTTAACCTAACCTTAACTTGACAAAACCCTTAACCTTCACTTTAACCTTAACTGTAAACTTAACCTTAACTTGACTAAACCCGTAACCTTAAACTTAACCTAACCTTAACCTTGACCTTAAAGTTAAGGTTAAGGTTAAGGCTATGGTTAAAGTTAAGGTTAAGGTCAATGTTAAGGATAAGTTAAGGTTAAGGTTATGGTTAGGGTAAGGTTAGGGTAAAGGTTAAGGTTAAGGTTAAGGTTAATTTAAGGGTAATGTTAAGGTTAAGGTTAGGTTAAGGGTAAAGTCAAGGTTACAATTAGGTTAAGGTTCAATTTATGGGTTTAGTCAGGTGAAGGTTAGGTTAAGCTTAAGTAGCTTAAGATAAGGTTTGGTTAGCCTTAACCTTAACCTTAACCTTAACATTATCTTAACCTTACCCTAACCTTAGCCCTAACCTTACCCTGAACCTTAACTATAACGTAACCCATAACCTTAAAATTTCCAAACCCTTAACCTTAACCTTAACCTTAACCTTACCCTTAACCTTAACCTTGACCTAATCTTAACCTTAACCTTAACCTTGACTCTACCCTTAAACTTAACCATAACCTTAACCTGACTAAACTCGTAACCTTAAACTTAACCTAACCTTAACCTTAGCCTTAACCTTAACCTTAACCTTAACCTTAAATATAACCTTAACCTGACTAAACCTATAAAATTAACCTTAACCTTTAACCATAACCTTAACCTTAACCTTAACTTTACCCTTAACCTATCCTAACTATAACCTAACCTTAACCTTAACCATAACCTTACCATTGACCTTAACTATAACCTAACCTTAACCCTACCCTTAACCTAATCTTAACTTTAACCTAACCTTAATGTTAAGGGTTTGGTCAAGGTTAGGGTTAACCTTAAACCTTACCCTTACCCTTAAATATAACCTAACCCTAACCTTGACCAAACCCTTAACCTTTACCTTAACCTTACCCTTAAACTTAACATGACTAAACCCATAACCTTAACCTTAACCTTACCCTTCCCCTTAACCCTAACCTTATCCTTAACCTTCCCACAACCTTAACCTTAACCTTAAACCTAACCTTAACCTTAACCTTAGCCTTAACCTTCCCTTAACCTTAACCCTAACCTTACCCTTAACATAACTTGAACCTTAACCTTAACCTTGACCAAACCCTTAACATTAACCTTAACCTTGATTTTATACTTAACCTTAACCTTAACCTTACCCTTAACCTTAAACTTAACCTTGACCTTAACTATAACCTAACACTAACCTTAAGTTAAGGTCAAGGTTAGGTTAAGGGTAAAGTTAAGGTTAAGGTTAAGGTAAAACTTAAGGTTAAGGTTAAGGTTAGGTTATACTGAAGGTTAACGTTAAGGTTATGGGAAGGTTAAGCTTAAGGTTAAGGTTAAGTTAAGGTTAAGGTTAAGGTTTGGTCAAGGTTAGGGTTAGGTTATAGTTAAGGTCAAGTTTAAGGTTAGGTTAAGGTTACGTCAAGGTTAAGGTTAGGTTAAGGTTAAGGTTACAGGTTTAGTCAGGTTAACGATAAGGTTAAGGTTAAGGGTAAAGTCAAGGTTAAGGTTATGGTTATGGGAATCTTAAGGTTAAGGTTAAGGGGTTAAGATTAGGTTAACGTAAATTCAAGGTTAAGGTTGGGTTAAGGTTAAGGTTAAGTTTATGGTTATGGGAAGGTTAAGATTAAGCCTATAGTTAAGGTCAAGGTCAAGGTTAAGTTAAGGTTAAGGTTAAGGTTAAGGCTAAGGTTAAGATAGGTTAAGGTAAGGTTAGAGTTAGGTTAAGGTTAAGGTTAAGATAAGGTTAAGTTTAAGGTTAGGTTAGGGTTAAGGTTTAAGGTTACGTGTCTTAACCTTTACCTTCACTATAACCTACCCTTAACATTAACCTTTACATAACCTTAACCTTAACCTTAACCATAACCTTAACCTTGACATTGACCTTAACTATAACCTTAACTTTAACCTTCCCATAACCTTAACCTTAACCTTAACCTTCCTGATAATAGAGCATAAGTTGTCACTCCTGAGAGCGACTAGAGTTGCCATCGACCGGTGCCTAGGACATCTTATCATAGCAAGGAGCATATAATAAAATTGGGTGTCGATCCAAAAGCTCTCCTGCTATCTCTTGTAAACAAGGAAATTGATTTTAAATGGGAAAAGAACTTTTACGAAGCTAGCGAACAAAGTAATGTTGCGGGAGCACGATCTGGCCAAGCAGTGAAGCATCGAGACGGTTAAAATCTATAATTCTGTAAAAGAAGACCCGATTCAGTAATATGCCACGGAGAAATAAAATATCGGAAGGTGTATGCGAGTGAAAGGATGATTCAAAGATATTAGTTAACTTTGGTCGATACCCCGGATACAAAATAGAGCCATATATGGGCTTATCATTCTAAATCCATACATAACAATGGTGTTTAAAAGCACTCTCTGAAACGCTAATATAGCAGAAAGATGGATGAAATGAACATGAAACAGTATATCACGCCTGAGCCATATTTAACGCACTTGACTGATCCAAGTATGGGTATCAACTAGGATAAATCCTTACCTAAGATCAATGAGCCACTCGCATTCCAGTACATGATACAAGAAGATGAATGAAATGAAATGTTGTATTAAGCAAATAAAAGGAAGTTACATACTGTGGGATACCAAAGAATAGAATCCTCTAATATAGATAGAACTCCTCCTCACTGCAACCCTACGGGCTCTGAGCCTTCATACAAGAGCTTTTACAAAATGTATACAAAAATGCCTTTCACTGCACAATTCTCTGATAAAAATCTGGAACCATTACAATGTCTTTCTTCCTCCTTTTTATAGAGGAAGGAGAAGAGAAACTAATAAAAGAAGTAGGTGACAACAATTAATTTTTTCATTAAAACAAAATGGCTGAAACATTCGCGCCCATATTGCTGAATGACTAGGTAATATTATCTGTATTTGACAATCTGCTTGCAGAAATAAATGCACTGGGTAGGAAATCTCTTTAAGAACACGGTATAAAGATGAATTCACATGAACATTCTATCCTTTCCTGAAGAAAATCTGGCTGAAATAAAACCTTGAAGGCATTGCTTCTTGTGCTTTGTACTCCCTGTCTTCCAACTTTGAATTGGAATTTAAATTCTTCAATGTCGGACACTGCATTCCTTGATTTTTAATTGATATTTCTTCGATGCTCCATTAATTTCTCCATCTGCTCGATCTGTGTTTTGAATGGCTCCAGAGGGTCTGATAGATTTTGAACTCTGTTGCTTTAATGAGAGTCATGTCATGGAAACTACCCAGGGCTTTCCTTCATAAATTCCTCCTCTGCAGGCTGACCCTTGGATGCATCTTCAACTTCAGTAATGGAGGCAGAGATTAATGGCGATTCCTCGTCACCGCAACCTACAAAACCCACAAGCATGTTAAGAAAACCGAACACAAGGATGATGGCGTGGCGGGATCCATGGACATGGTGGTGGAGTCAAAGCGGAATGATGAAACAACGCAAGGTGGTAGGAAATGCACGTAAATTATGAAGAAATGGAGGGTAGCAAATGAAAAATATAGTGGAATTACGATGGATGAATGAGGCAGAAGTGCATGACATAAACACGGAAGTATGACACATAAACGGGATATATGAATGGTGGAGGATAATGAAAATAACACGTGGAAATTATGACGTGGGGATGGACTGGGTCAACGGCTGGGCAAACAAACGATCTGAGCCACACGATCCTTAAACGAGATCAACGGTTTAAACTGCGTCGGGCGGTGATGTGATGGTGGGCCACGGGCATTATAGGCTCGGTTTAAAACACATGCAGCTTCGAAGAGTGGTCACCGTCGGATGAAGGCCTCAAGATCTGATGGTTCACGTTAATTTCGTTGCGCGTCCGGGATCGAACGTTAACGCGCGAAATGGGGCGGTATTGGAATAGTGGCCTGGGACGCGTGGCGCCTACTGAATGGAATCACTGCCATTTGAGAAAAACCACAAGCCCTTCAAAAGCAGTGCGGGGAAAATGGGCCGGTTTTGAACAGTGGTTTTTAGGGCGCGGGGAGCACAAAGGCAGTGCCCTATGGTGCATTGATTTGTGATTGATCGGGCAGCTGAGAGCACGTTCGGATGCCACAGAAGGTAAGCGCTATTCATCTGGCTCATGGTCTAGCTCCTGTGCTACATGGAGAAAAATAATGAAGAGGTTTGAGGCCAGAGGGGCTATGACCCTCGATATATTTCCAAATTCGGACCTTAGGCATTAAAATGTGATTTTTAAGCTAAGAAAAAACAACGATAGAAAGCTAAGGGTTTTTGCAAGGTGGGGCAAAGGAATTAGAGGATTTAAACTAGATGGTCCATGGAAATTTTACTAGGGAGATGATCATGATCAACATTGGCTCCACCTGGGGACGGCACGTTCGTCCCTGGACGTGTCGACAACTCGCAGACCCTTTGATCATTATCTATGTAAACTCTGCTCTTCAGCCTTCTTCATGAGTCATCATCACGCCCACCTTGTTTAAACAAAAACTGTAATACAAAATAATATACAGTATCGTACATCAAGCGGCTTCGGCCTAAATTAGAATTGGATGTAGGGCTTAAGAAATTGACCATTTACAGGGGCATCAAGCAAGTCACCCTGTAAATTCTCCAATATGAACGTATTATTGCCTCCCTGTTCCACGATTTTAAATGGGCCAAACCAAAGTGGATCGAACTTGCCATGCTTTCCTTTTTCAGCCCTCCGGACATCCCATCTGAGCACCAGATCACCAACCTGTAGCTTCCTGTATTTTGCATGCTGATCAAATATATGTTTCATTCTCTCTTGATATTCAACTAATCTCTGACTCACTTGGTCCCGTGTTTCCTCTAACTCTACCAATTGATTGATTCTTCTGACCACATTATCAGGTTCCTCCTGACTATCTTGCATGAAACGTGCCATTGGTAGAGCCAGCTGCACAGGAAACAATGCATCTCATCCATATACCAATTCATATGGAGATTTCATAGTTTCTCTCTTACTGTTGATTCTATTTTCCCATAGAGAAAATCTTAATTGGGAATCCCAATTTTTCTGATTCTCATTTATAGTTTTCTTCAAGGCCCTCACTAAAGTTTTATTAGAAGATTCTGCTAAGCCATTCCCCTGTGGATAATAAGTTGTGGAGTGATTTAGTGCAATATTATACTGCTGACAGAAATTTACAAATTTTGCAGATTTGAAGGCCTGTGTATTATCAGTCACTATTCTAGTAGGGAAGCCAAACCTGGATATAATGTTTTCCTCCATAAACTTGATTATCACAGTATCTATAGCATTCCTTGCAGGTATGGCTTCCACCCATTGTTTGGTTCTAATTGATGATGTCAATTAGAGTTTAATTTAATGTCAACCCAGGAAGGTAAACTTAGAAGTGCTTATCTAAAATATATAGATCTAGAAAGATTCCTAATTTGTCCGAGATCTTAAAGTCCCCTTACAAGAACATATTCTACAAGATCTCTTCCAACATTAGAACATATAATAAGAACTTAAAAGTTGAAATGAAATAAACCTAGATCTAATAATTGTATGAGGTCTTACAGTTCTCTTACAAAAACACTTGAATTTTAGGATCTCCTCCAATATTAGAACATTTAGCAAAACTTAAAAGCTGAAATGAAACAAACCTAAATCTAATAATTGTCTGATATCTTTATGGTTTCCTTGCAAAAACACTTTCAAATAAGATCCTTCCAATATTAGAACATTTAACAAAATTTAAAAGCTGAAATCAAACAAAAACATAAAATAAATTATACCTAAAATAAGCAAATAAGCATGCAAGTGAGGCCATGGGGGCCCTCCATAACTCCACAAGCACACCACTTCAATGGAGACTCAGATGTAGAATCAAAATCGAAGTATGATCCTTTATTTCAAAATCTCCATTACAAACCAACTCTAAGGTTACAACTCTAAGCTTCTAAGATTACATACTCCAAAATTCTAAGATTACAAAACTTCAAGATTACAATATTACAAAAACTTCAACATTACAAATGGAGGAGATTGTACTCCTATTTATACAATGGGATAAGTAACAAACTCATAATGATCATCCACTAATCTCTCTTTTAGTTCCATACATCTCTCAACCATCTAGACACATAACCCCTTTTTTCCTTGATCTTCTCCATGAGATCATAATCTTCTCCATGAGGTTTATCATCTCAAATTCGAATTTTATCCTTCAAGGCCACATAAAGGTGTCTTGGAAGCTTCCTTGGCACCTACACATGTCACAAAAACAACCCACTTTCCATATATAATGTAAAATATATTATTTTCTAATATTTAATCAAGAATTTCTCTTAAAAATGCTTTAAAATAAATAATATTTGGAAAATATAAATTAGACCCATTAATGGTGAATAATAGGGAAAATGAAGTGACATGGTGGTGAATAATGGGTGATAAAATGGAAGAATAGGTGAAAAATGTATGGTAATGAGTGACATTTTGAAACCCAAACATACTCCCCAACTGAAGCTCTTGCATGTCCTCATGCAAGCTACTACAATGAATTTTTTAATTTGATTCTTGGATGAGCTTCCTTTTACAAGATGTTTGGTTCTTGTGTAACAAACATCTTTCAATCACAGACTTCCTTTTAACTTTGCACATCTGTAACAAGCATCTTTCAATCATGGACTTCCTTTTAACTTTGCACATCTTTGGATAAATTTTATTTTTGCAAAGCATTTACATCTTTTAATGATTGGTTCTTGTGTTACAATCATTATTTACTTTGTTGAGATCTCTGTTTAATGATTGGTTCTTGTGTTACAATCATTATTTACTTTGTTGAGATCGATCATTTTGAGAAGTCATTTAATATGCTCATCATTTTTAAGAAGTCATTTAATATGCTCATCATTTTGTAGTAGTTTTATTGTGGGAAAACTATGTGGGTTAAGATGTAATATGAAAGAAGGAAAAAAATGAAGTGTGAAGTGTGAAATTCCCCCCTCCCCAACTAATGGTTTTTTGGCAATTTGTTTAATGAGAAATGGAATAGTGAAATAGTGGAATATTTTCCAAACATCATCATTTTAGCATCTAAAAAGAATTTCAAGATTAAAGGTTAGAAAACATCATACCTTACTTACCTATAGAAGTGGATGAATCATGCATGTTTAGTTGCTACAATTTTGATCTGAAGCTTCTTCTGCAAGTTGTGGATGAAAGATGGATCTATATTGTCGTATCTGCTGCTGAATAGTCTGATGAATTTGATGAGTCTGCTGAATATGGCTGAAAATGTATAAGGCTTGGAAGGTATAAAAAATATACAAGTTACATTTTCCTCCCCCCAACCTTATTTATTGACTTGTCCTCAAGTCATGACAAGCTGAAAAATAAATGAATGGAAATCTGCTTCATTTGCTACATAATATGGGTCTTCAAGTCTTCAACAGTCGATGGCACAAATCTTACTATGTTATTAAATGTGTTGGTGTCGAACATAGTAAGAAGTTGTTGGCTTAGTGGCCATTAATGAATGCCACTAGCCAACACGAGAGCTCCCGCCATTGATTCCAATGGGAGTCAAGATGCCTAACACATCTTTGTAGGTACAAATATGTTTGTTGTGGTCGAGTCACCTACAAGATCCAACGAACAAGGGATATTAATGTACTCCCATTGTTCATTGGCAAGAGTACTTGCCGTTAGGGCATGCAAGCCTCTAGATGTTTTTACAAAGATAATTAGACTCTAGGACTTTGACTCAATGATATACATAGAAGCAGGGTTTTATTGGCGGAAATGAAAAATGGTATGAAAAGGGAAATGGAAATGGAAAATGGCAAGAAGTTTTTAAGTAAAATTCTTGGTTTTTATTGATGGGTTAGGAATGGATGAAAGGAAATGCACGGTGAATGAATACTCTTGCTATGAAAAATGGATATGGAAATGGCATGCTTTATGGTTTGACAATTGGTGGAATTCAAAATCTTTTTCAAAAAGGGAGGTGCAAGGTAGTGGTTGTGAACATGGATTTGTCTTTATAATTCTTCATGAATTTAGTCGTTTGAAGACCAATTGTGCGCACAATGTAATCTCCTTAATGAATACTTGATTATCCTGTAACCTGTAAAAAAAAACTTGGTACAAAGAGAACATAAGTGTTTTCAAGAAGAAATGGCCAGTTCGTTCATGGTTCTTACGCAAAAATTTCATACCAAATAAAACATGTTAAGGACAATCAAAGGTGTTGAAATTGACTTAATAAAGATATTAAAATCAATCCATTCTTTAAAAATAACCATGAAAAGGAATTCTCCCTGTTATGCTCAGCAAAAATATTGGCATTTGAAAGATCTGTTGTGTTCTGCATATTAGTATGTCACATAAAAGCATTCAACAAAAAGATGTTATGAGTTTAATGCCAACTTGAAGCTCATCGAAACAATATAATTATCCTCCAAATGTTTGATAAATCGATCCTCAAAATTTGTTTCCAAGTGTTCCATTATTTATTTGCAGACCTGCGTGAATTTTGTGGAATTTATTTTATTTTATTTTTATTTTTCACTTGTACCAACTCTTGCAGTTTCAACCAGTTCCTGTAATTCACATGATTCTCTTAATTTGCATGCCACTAAAGTTTTGTTTTATACCAATATCCTTCACATGCCAATATTCACCCTTTAAATCCTTCAAAACAATCACAAAACACATAGCAATCTTTTTTTTTAAATTTATTTTAATTTTAAAAAAAATGATAACAAACATAACATAATAATAACAATCATATCATAATACAATCATATATTATAATATATGAAACATAATTACAGTACATAACAATTATATACAATAACAAGAAATTATAGCTATATTAATTAATACAATTATAACAACATATTAATATATTAATACAAACATAACAAACATTAGTTAACATAACAAACATCATATACAACGATTTACATTAAAAAAAATATAACAAATTAATATAACAAATATTAAATATGTACAACAAATTACAATTAATACAATAACAACATATTAATATATATTAATATATTAATCCAATTAATACCATTAACATATATTAATACAAATAAAAGCATAAAAAACATGAGAACTAAGAATATATAACTAATCTAATAAAATCAAAACAAACGTAAAACAAGACGCAAAATGTGAAATAGCAGGATATATGGAGGGTTTTTCGTTAAGGCATTTTCAGTGAACTGACGTGCTGCAAGGAGGATCGGATCCACGTGGTTATTCGAGGCTGATTTCCTTTGTTTCCTTGTTTTATCAACGCCATGAGACCTTGCCTAATGATTTTTCTGATGTGTTGTGGTGGCATGTTCTCTTTTTTATTTTACAGGCATATTCGTGGCAATTTCAGTGGAACAACAACCTCAGAAATCGGGTTGCAAGCACAGCTAAATTGCAAAAAATGAAAACAGAGGGTGATGAAGATGGTTGCAGGGATTGAAGATTTGGTGAGCGTCCGCCCTACCAAAGAACTGGAGAAGAAATCATAGAAAAAGCCGAACTGAAGTTACATTTGAAGTTCTTGGTGAAAGAACAGGAATTCTATCTGTTGATACATCCAAAAATTTGCACCTCGATAAGGTTCAATGGGAGTTAAGCTGTCTCTTATCGTAACTTCTTTCTCTGACAGAGGACGCAATTCCGAAATGGCTGAAATTCTGAAACCCGTTATTATAACCCAAGGTGTGAACATTCTGGCTACTTGGATTGACGCGGCTGGTCCTACAAACCTCTCATTTGATAGTAGGCGAACGGAGTTTAATATAATTTCTGGAACCTCTCATTTGTTTGGTGTAGCTTTTATATGGCCGTCTTTTTTTAAAACTGTTGAAATCATCGGCCTGCAATTTGTAGTGCAATTTTTTTAGTTTGTCTTTTTTTTTCTGTGCTAGTACGATGGTTGGATATTTTTTTTTTTTTAATTGTTATTTTTTTATGATTTCATTTTGTTGTGTTTTATATTTCATTTTTTTTTTATTAATGTTTTGTTTATTGTGAAAAAAAAAATGAAATGTAACCTATCAAAAAAATGGCTATTTATTCAAAAAGAATTTTTTTTAATAATAATATATCTATGATATATATATATTATTATTATGTGGGAAATTTTTTTATTTTTTATTTTTTATTTTTATTATTTTTTAAAAACTAAAATTTAAAAAGACTAAGTTTTATCTAAAATTTTTTTTAGGATGATTTTTTCACATTCGCAAAATTCTTTATTGTCATATCATAGATCAATTTTCTAGCAAGAGTTTTTTTTTATTTGAAATAAATCAATAGATTTTCTGATCTTCGTGATCGCACGAAACGTAGGAAGAGATCATACTAATCTCTTGATTTATTTTTATTTATGCAGTTTAGCATGGATGGATAAAACACAATTAAGATTTGCAACAAAACCTTGCATTGTCTATACTCTTTCTGCAATGTCACGGGGGCATTTAGACTCTCGGAAGACAAAGCTTTCTGATAATCAAGCTCCTGGCTCACCCGTGATACAGAAACAAGACATAGAAATGCAAAGATGAAGAAGCTCTTTTTATTCATGATGATTTAAAATAATTCTAAAAGAAAATTCTAATGAGTATGAATTCTAATGAGATCTCATTTTATTTTTCTAATCTATTCTACATTAACTCGAAAGATGTTTTATTTTCTAAGTAAAAGAATTCTTCCAATGAAGCCATCTACAGACTAAAAATTCGAACATGCTCACATCAAGATTTAAAAACTTTACAGTATGTTTTACAAGTATGTGAGAATCCTGTCTTAGAGTTGGCTCAAGGTTATTGTCCTTGCTCTCCAAGAAGTACCTGTTCAACATTGTCAAATTCATCATCCGTAGATGGATTAGTGAGAAATGGGGGGTTTCTAAAATGAAAACTGAATTAACTATGTGCGAAAATAAAAATGCTCCAAACTTTGAATTCCTTTATGAACCTGTTGTCACCAAGTTCCACAAATTAGCCCATTAAAAACAAATGCATAAAATAAATACTAAATCCTTCTAGCTGCACTTCCCAAGCAACGGTGCCAAAATGTTTGGTTCTAATTGATGATGTCAATTAGAGTTTAATTTAATGTCAACCCAGGAAGGTAAACTTAGAAGTTCTTATCTAAAATATATAGATCTAGAAAGATTCCTAATTTTTCCGAGATTTTAAAGTCCCCTTACAAGAACATATTTATTAAGATCTCTTTCAATAACTAAACAAACTTAGCTCTAATAATTGTTTGAGATCTATGGTTCTCTTACAAGAACATATTCTACAAGATCTCTTCCAACATTAGAACATCTAATAAGAACTTAAAAGCTGAAATGAAATAAACCTAGATCTAATAATTGTATGAGATCTTACAGTTATCTTACAAGAACACTTTCAAATAAGACTCTTCCAATATTAGAACATTTAACAAAACTTAAATACTGAAATGAAACAAACCTAAATCTAATAATTGTATGAGATCTTATGGTTCTCTTACAAAAACACTTTCAAATAAGATCCTTCCAATGTTAGATCATTTAACAAAAACTTGAAAGCTAAAATGAAACAAAAACATAAATTAAATTATACCTAAAGTAAGCAAATAAGCATGCAAGTGAGGCGATGGGGGCCCTCCATAACTCCACAAGCACACCACTTCAATGGAGACTCAGATGTAGAAGCAAAATTGAAATATGATCTTTTATTTCAAAATCTCCATTACAGACCAACTCTAAGGTTACAACTCTAAGCTTCTAAGATTACATACTCCAAAATTCTAAGATTACAAAACTTCAAGATTACAATATTACAAAAACTTCAACATTCCAAATGGAGGAGATTGTACTCCTATTTATACAATGGGATAAGTAAAAAACTCATAATGATCATCCACTAATCTCTCTTTTAGTTCCATACATCTCTCAACCATCTAGACACATAACCCCTTTTGTCCTTTATCTTCTCCATGAGATCATAATCTTCTCCATGAGGTTTATCGTCTCAAATTCGAATTTGATCCTTCAAGGCCACATAAAGGTGTCTTGGAAGCTTCCTTGGCACCTACACATGTCACAAAAACAACCCACTTTCCATATATAATGTAAAATATATTATTTTCTAATATTTAATCAAGAATTTCTCTCAAAAATGCTTAAAAATAAATAATATCTCGAAAATATAAATTAGACCCATTAATGGTGAATAATAGGGAAAATGAAGTGACATGGTGGTGAATAATGGGTGATAAAATGGAAGAATAGGTAAAAAATGTATGGTAATTAGTGACATTTTGAAACCCAAACACCCATTTTGTAAAATAATATGTGGCTGTTAATATCCATTTATGTTGTCCACTTGATGGGGGATGTATTTCTCCAATAAAATCTATTCCCCATTGTTGAAATGGCTCATTCACATGAACTAGAATCAAGGGAAAAGCTACTAATTTTTGCCTTTCAGCAAATTTCTTACACTTATCACATGCTCTAACCCAAATAAAAACATCTCCAAATAATTTTGGCCAGTAGAAATCGGCCTTTAAGATTTTATGAGCTGTGGCCCTCCAGCTATAGTGCCCTCCATAGATTCCTTCATGAAATTCCATCATTATACTTTCTACTTCATCCTCTGTGAGGCACAATAATAGGATGCCTGAATGGTCCCTCCAATATTAGCAACTATGTACTTTTGTGACCTAAGCTTCAAAGCCCTGTATTTTGATTTATCACAGCTGGGGGGACAACTGAGTGTTAGGAGGTATTCTACTATATCCTTATACCATGGACTGGTGAGGTATTTTATATGTGCTTTTTGAGTGACTACCTCCAGTCCTTGCTGTTCTTTTTCATTTTCAGACTCCTCACTCGAAAGCATAGACAAGTTTATGCCCAGATCTTGATAGTTAGATTCTGATAAGATCCTTGCTAGCCCTTGTCCTTTTATTATCTTAGTAGGACAAATATCCAGATCATACTCCTGTATTTTCGCAATCCACCTCCCTCTTTTTCCTTCAATGTCCCCCTGAATAAGGATATCCTTTACAACCGCAGTAGGTACGAATGCAGTGATGTGAGACTGCAAAATATACACACGAAAATATTTGAGAGACTTCACCAGGGCATAGGCCTACTTCTGCAATATATTATATTTCAGTTCTGCATCATGGAGAACATGACTGAAGAAGGCAATAGGCTGCTCATATCCATCTTCATTTTTTTGCAACAAAACTCCAGCTGCTGTATGAGGTGAAGCAAATGAAAAGATCATAAATGGTTTAGTATAATCTGGCCCATCTAGCACAAGAGCTTCAACAAATTCCTGTTTTATCCTGGTGAATGCCACTCTGTATTCTTGACACCATTTTACTTCATTGTTCTTTTTTAGCATATCTGTTATATGCCTAACTATCTCAGCGTAGTTAGGAATAAATCTTCTCAGGAAATTTATCCAGCCTAAAAATACCTGTACTTCTTTCTTATTCCCTGGAAGAGGGATACCATTTATGACTTCTACTCTTTTTTTATCTATCCTTACCCCATATTTAGTTACAATATGCCCCAAAAGTTTGCCTTCCTCCAATGCAAATAAAGAATTTTGTGGATTAAGAGAAAGACCATACCTTCTGCATTTTTCAAAAGTTCTTCGTAAATGCTCAATGTGTTCATGATCATTTTTTGAAAACACTGTAATATCATCCAGGTACACCACCAAAAATTTATCTTGCTCCCCAACAAAAGCAATGTCCATGTCCCTCTGAAAAGTGGCCCCTGCATTAACCAATCCAAAAGGCATCCTGGCGTACATAAATGTTCCCCATGGTGTAGTGAAAGTAGTCTTCTTCTGATCCTTTGAGAGCACAGCTACCTGATTATAACCTGAAAAACCATCCATCATTGACATTCTGGAGGCTCCAACCACTTTCTGCAGAATGTGGTCCATCTTGGGCAGTGGATAATTATCTTTCAAAGATTCTCTATTTAAATTTCTGAAATCCACACACAGCCTTATTTCTCCGTTCTTTTTTCAGACGGGGACCAAATTTGCCACCCATTCAGAATATCTCAAAGGCACAATTATTTTGGCCTTCAGCAATTTCTTAATTTCTTTCTCAATAGAGGGAAGCAGCAGAGGATTTATCTGTCTAAGCTTCTTCTTATAAGGTTTTGCATATTCCCTCAGAGGAATTTTATGTTGCATTATACTAATATCAAAATTTTTAAGGTCCTGATAAGACCATGCAAACACGTCTTTATAAGATTGAAATAATTTCAGGTATTTCTTCTTGTATTCCTCTGGGACCTTCTTGGATAATTTTACAATTTTAGGATCAGCCACAGTACCCAGATTCATATCTTCCACTTGATTTTCTTCTATCATTTTACTAGGCTGCAATGGGACATCATTTTTTTCAAATAGTCTTTCTAGAGGTACCAACCCTCTAGGGATGACATTTCCTTTCAGCTGCAGCAGTTTAATTCCTACCATCTTCTCCTCCCACTTATTTCCTGAAAAATTCTCAGTCTTTTCTTCTTCATAGTCATCAATTTGCATATTGGAGAATTCCCCCATTGTTTCCAGGAATCTCTTCATTTGTTCCTCATATTCAAATACCTGCCAATGCTTGATATTGTCTAGGATTGATGGTCTATAACGTACCTCGACTTCATACCTCAAGAGAGGGTTCTGGGGAGGACGAAATGTACTGGCAGCTACAGCAAGAGAATCTGTCATTCTGTTCTGTTCTTGAGGCATGAACTGGATATTAAATTTTGAGAAGAAATTCCCCACCACGTCCCACACTTCACTCCTGTAAGCCCTCAACCGAGGGTGTTTGGTTTGACATTGATTTCTGATTTTTCTGACCACCAGCTCAGAATCTCCCAGAGCTTTTAAACATTGTATACCCATGCTCCTGGCTATTTGTAATCCCAACAGTAGTGCTTTATATTCAGCTACATTATTAGTAGCTTCGTATTCCAATTTAAAAGACAGTGGCACCCATTTTCCTGTAGGAGAGATTAATAATACTCCAGCTCCATTTCCCTCTCTTGAATTTTGTCCATCAAAATGTAGAGTCCATAATCCTGCTTCAGGGTCTTCTAAAGGCTGCTCAGTCCTGATTTGACAAAAGGAAGGTTCATGAGCGAAATTTTGATCTTCTTCTAACATCAAACATGAGAAATCTCCTTCTTTACTGTAGACTGGTGAATTCTCTGAGTTGTGAGCCTTAGTCACCATCTTGAAAAATCTAGTTTCTTTGTATAACCTCCTCTCCTGGCTACCAAAAATAGGGATAGTGGCATAGGTTAAATATAATTTGAGTGACCTGCCAATTTTCGTTCCCCAGGATCTTGATAACAACATGCCAAAGCGAGCTGGGATGTCAGCCACCACTATGTCCATTACTACACTTTTTGCTGGAATTTGGGCCAGGTTGACCACTACATCTTTAATCATCCCTAGACATTTAAATCTTTTGGAATCAAATGAATAGAGGTATTTATATGGACGTGTGATTTGTATTCCTAGTTGTTCCATGACGGATAGAGGCATAAGATTATGGGAAGCTCCAGAATCTAACATACAATTGTGTAACAACAGGTCATGAATCACTAGAGACACATAGAAAGTAGGAGTAGAGAGGTCTATCTCCTCGACATGTGAGCCAAAGACTACCATGGGTCTTTCTTCTTGGAGGTTAAGACTATATGGAATTATTGGTGCTTCAGGAGGGAGCAATAAAGAAGTGACTTGAGATTGATATGCAGGTTGTTTCAACAGCTCAGTGAGGGCAACTGGGATTTTGACTTTCTCAAGTTCCTTTTGCAGATTGAAAGTAGGAGGGGGATTTTCTATTGCAACTTATTTTTACTCTTTATTTTCAGCTGAAGGTTTAACTTCTTTTGATACAGACTTAGCATTAGGGGGAGTGACTACTTTTGAAGAAGAGGGAATTTGATCATTAGACTGCAAAGGTTTGTTTAGAGGACTCTTACCTTTGTCTGTGATTTTCTTCATTGTTGACTCCCTTTGAGATGATACTTCCTTTTGAAGTGGCTCCTCTTCTTGATCTTGAGTCTAAGTCCTCTTCCTTCAAGATCTGAGATCATATTTTCTGTTAAAATTTTATTGCATGAAATCATTAAACTGTTTGCAATAGTGATCAATTTATGCATCTTCGATGTCCCTGATTTCTTCTTCTTCGTGTAATGGAAATTCTACTTCATCATTGTTTTAAAAATAAAGGTTTGCGTCTTGCAGTTCATAAGCAGCATCTTCAGTGGAGTCATCTACTGGGCCTTCCAGGTATAATGGGTGTAGTACCTGATCTTGTTGCTCTTTTGCTTCCCTTGGAAGTATTTGCAGGGGTGGATTTATATACTGAGGATTGTAACCCCTGTTTGGAGGATTATAGAAGTTCTTGGAGGCTGAGTTCTTGGTCTCCAATTCAAGCTTGACCAGTTTATTAGAAATATTCTTAATCATTTTTCTCATTTCTTCAATTTTATCTAAATACTTATCCTGATTAGAAGTGGATACTTCCTCTTTACCACTTTTTTTGGCATCTTGTTCAACCTTTCCTTTTAATTTTACAGTGGAGGAAAAATTTTCTTCTAACTCAAGAGCATCTGACTGAGCATCATCTAGGGTGGCAAGTTTTCTTTCCCTGAGAGAGAAACCAAAATCAGATTCAAAGGCTGCTATGAAAACGACTTTGGTAGCATTCTGATGAGGCTTCATATCAGCAGGGAGATTTAGATATAAATTATTGAATCTCTTGATAAATTCTAACACCCCTTCATTATGTTTCTTCTTGAGTGTATTAAACTTAGTAGGACATTGTCCATGATCTTTCTTTTCTCCCCATTTCCTGAGAAAGGTATTTTCCATATAGTCCCAGGTGGTTACGGAATGGTTTCCTAATGTTTTGAACCATTTTATAGCTTCACCATCCAGAGATTGCACAAATAGTCTTAAGACTACATCCAGATGTTCTACATTAAAGTTTTCTGCAAAAGTGCAGAAGGTCTCAAGGTGTTTTTGAGCATCAATTTCATTTTCCCCAGTGAATCTGGGCAAGATATTCAAATAATGCTATGGCATATCATTTAACACTTGAGGCAGTGCTAGGGGAGCATATTTTTTCAACAAAAAGGCTGGGACATTAGCCATTGAAGGAGGTGGGGGTTGTGCAACAATCTGGTGTACAAATGGAGGAAGAGGAGGAGGTGGAAGAGGAATATGAATACCAATAGTGATATAATGTACAGCATCCTGAGGTGTAGATGGGAACAGTTCATGGTTAACAGTAGCTACTTCGGTGACCTCTTTAACCTCTTCGACTTCAGGAGTAGGGTGAAGATTAGCTTTAATTGTAGCACTTCTCCTGGGTGGGATATCTGAATAATAATCCGTGTCTCCCATAGTGGAGTCAGGATTTTCTACTGGAACCTCTTGAGAAGAAGAGGATGGATAATCTTCTACAGAAAACTCAGGGATTTCAGCATGGGTTGACCTCTTCTCTTTCAAAATTCTTCTATTCTCAGGGTCAGACACTAAAGGTGTCTTTGACTGTGATGTATCTGACCTCAAGTGTGGCTTACGGGGGAGGTAGGACTACAAATAGATTTATCAAATAAAACAGAGTGGAGTCGCCAAGGTGAGAGATATGAAACTCTTAAACTCTCTGTGCTCACCTGAGTAGAGAGTGAATATGATTTTTCGAGGCCCAGGGATAATGATTTTCTTAAATTTGATCCCCGGCAACGGTGCCAGAAAGATGTTGTTGACATAAGTTGTCGCTCCTAGAGACAGCCTAGAGTTGCCATAAACCAGTGCCTAGGACATCTTATCATAGCAAGGAGCATATAATAAAACTTGGGTGTCAATCCAAAAGCTCTCCTGCTATCTCTTGTAAACAAGGAAATTGATTTTAAATGGGACCAGAACTTACAGAAAATGCCACAGGGAAAGTAATTTTGCAAAGATACAATGAAAATCCCCAACACAAAAGCATCATATAGTTAAAAGACAATTTACTGTAAAGATGGCCAATTCAAGTAATATGCCACAGAAATCAAATATCAGAAGGTGTATGCAGTGAAAGAAATATAAGAAGATATTAGTTAAATTTGGTCTGATACCAAGATACACAACAGAACCATATATGGGCTTATCATTCTGAGAATCCATACATGACAATGGTGTTTTAAAAGCACCCTCCCAAAGAAACTAATATAGCAAAAATATGGATGAAATGAATCATGAAACAGTATATCATGCCTGAGCCATATTTAAAGCACTTGACTGATCCAAGTATGGGTATCAACTAGGATAAAGCCTTACCTAATAAAATGAAATTTTGTATTAAACACATAAAAGGAAGTAACATATTGTGGGATACCAAAGACCAGAATCCTCTAATACAGATAGAAATCCTCCTCACTGAGACCCTATGGGCTCTGAGCCTTCATACAAGAGCTTATACAAAATGTATACAAAAATGCCTTTCACTGCACAATTCTCTGATAAAAATCTAGAACCCTTATGATGTCTTTCTTCCTCATTTTTATAGAAGAAGGAGAAGAGAAACTAATAAAAGAAGTAGGTGAAAACAATTAATTGTTTCATTAAGACAAAATGGCGGAAACATTCACGCCCATATTGCTGAATGACTAGGTAATATTATCTGTACTTGAAAATCTGCTTGCAAAAATAAATGCACTGGGTAGGAAATCCCTTTAAGAATAGGGTATAAAGATAAATTCACATGAACATTCTGTCCTTTCCTAAAGAAAATCTCGCTGAAATAAAATCTTGAAGGCATTGCTTCTTGTTCTTTGTACTCCCTATCTTCCAACTTTGAATTGGAATTTAATTTATTCAGTGCCGGACACTGCATTCCCTGATTTTTCATGGATATTTCTTCGATGCTCCATTAATTTCTCCATCTACTTGATCTATGTTTTGAATGGCTCCGGAGGGTCTGATATATTTTGAACTCTGCTGCTTTAATGAGAGTCATGTCACGGCAACTACCTGGAGCTTTCCTTCATAAATTCCTCCTCTGCAAGCCGACCCTTGGATGCAACTTCAACTTTAGTAATGGAGGCAGAGATTAATGGTGATTCCTCGTCACCGCAACCTGCAAAACCCATAAACATGTTAAAGAAAACCAGACAAAAGGGTGGTGGATGCGGCAGTGACCACGGAACGATGATCTAGACTAGGAGAAATGACGAGAAGATGTAGGGTGGCAGACAAATGAAGGGTGGAAATGAAAAATACAGTGGGGTGACGATGAATGAATGAGGCAGAGGTACATAATATGAACACTAAAATATGACACATAAATGGAATATTTGAAAGGTGGAGGGGAATTCAAATGACACGTGGAATTTGTGAAGGGGAGGTGGACTTGGTCAATCGACGGGATGTGTGAACAATTCTATGCCATATGATCAAAAATGAAATCAACGGTTAATACTTCGCCAGAGGGCGACGGAATGGCGGGCCCGGAGTACTGTGCACTGAGATTAAAATTCACGCAGCTTGGGAGAGTGGCAGTCGTTGGATGGAGGCTTGTAGATCCGATGGTTAACATAAATTTTTTTGCGTGTCTCGGATCGAACTAATGCGCAAAATAGGGCGGTATTGAAATAGTGACCTGGGACGTGTGGCGCCTACTGAATGGAATCGCTGCCATTTGAGTAAAACTGCCAGCCCTTCAAAAGCAGTGCGGGGAAAACGGGTCGGTTTTGAACAGTGGTTTTTAGGGTGCGGGGAGCACAAAGGCAGTGCACTATGCTGCGTTGATTTACGATTGACTGGGCAGCTAAGAGCACGTCCGGAAGCCACAGAAGGTAAGCGCTTTTCATTTGGCTCATGGCCTAGCTCCTGCACTACATGGAGAACAATAATGAAGAGGGCTAAGGCCAGAGGGGCTAGGACCCCCGATATATTTCCAAATTTGGACCTTAGCCATTAAAATGCGATTTTGAAGCTAAGAGAAAACAACGATAGAAATCTAAGGGTCTTTACAAGGCGGGGCAAAGGAATTAGAGGATTTAAACCAGATGGTCCATGGAAATTTTACTGGGGAGATGATCATGATCAACACTTCCCATAACCATAACCTTAACCTTAACCTTAACCTAACCTTAACCTTGAATTTACCTTAACCTAACCTTAACCTTAACCTTCCCATAACTATAACCTTAACGTTGAATTTACCCTTAACCTAACCTTAACCTTAACCTTAACCTGACTAAACCTATAACCTTAACCTTGACCTAACCTTAACGTAACCTTAACCTTAACTTAACCTTAACCTAACCTTAAACTTGAACTTAACTATAACCTAACCCTAACCTTGACCAAACCTTAACCTTAACCTTAAATTAACCTTACCATAACCTTAACCTTAACCTTCACTATAACCTAACCTTAACCTTAACCTTAACTTTAACCTTAACCTTAACTTTACCCTTAACCTAACCTTGACCTTAACCTAAGGTTAGGGTTAGGTTATAGTTAAGGTCAAGGTTAAGTTTAAGGTTAAGGGTAAGGTTAAGGTTAAGGTTAAGTTTAAGGTCAAGGTTAAGGTTAATGTTAAGGGTTTGGTCAAGGTTAAGGTTAAAGTTAAGGCTAAGGTTAGGTTAAGTGTAAAATTAAGGTTACGATTAGGGTTAAGGTTAGGGTTAGGGTTAAGGGTAAGGGTAAGGGTAAGGGTAAGGTTAAGGTTAAGGTTATGGGTTTAGTCACGTTAAGGTTAAGGGTAAGATTAAGGTTAAGGGTTTGGTCAAGGTTAGGGTTAGGTTATACTTAAGGGTAATGGTAAGGGTTAAGTTTAACCCTAACCTTTACCAAACCTTTAAGGTTATGGTTAGGTTAAGGTTAATATTAGGTTAAGGGTAGGGTTAAGGTTAGGTTATAGTTAAGGTCAAGGATAAGGTTATACTTAAGGTTAAGGTTATGTTATAGTTAAGGTTAAGGTTAAGGGAACGTTAAGGTTAAGGTTAAGGTTAAGTTAAGGTTAAGGTTAAGGTTTGGTCAAGGTTACGGTTAAGTTATAGTTAAGGTCAAGGTTAAGGTTAGGTTAAGGTTAAGGTTAGGTTAAATTTAAGGTTATGAGTTCAGTCAGATTAAGGTTAAGGGTAAGGTTAATGTTGTATGGATTAATCGGTCTTGTGGACAAGACCGATCTCCCTAGTACTAAAAGTAACTAGCAACAAACAACCAAACATACTAATATTTCTCTAAGCATGTAAGGTTTACAAAAAGCTCTATAGAGGTGTAAAAGACTTACCATTTGTCCAGTGCTTGTTTGAAGTCGTTGTTGTCCCTCACGCGCTTGAAGGAGTTTTCCTCGTAAACCTGTAGTAAAAAACAAGCAAAATATTACATAGCACCTATATAGAAATCATTATAAACCATGCTTATCATAGTGATCAAGGAGTCCATGAAATAAACCATCGATTGAAAGCTTATTGAGAAAAATGAGTATATTTGTATTAATTTCAAAAGTAGAAAATCCTTACAACCTGAGCCTTGATGTTGCACAGGACTTTCCGGGGTCCGAAGCAGGAGTCTCCTTTACTTTGACAAGTTCTGCACTCCTCCAACCAAGACAAATAGAGGTATGTAATCTCTCCTCAAAAAGTCTTAGTTAATTGAGTCTAAATCTCAACAGCACTTAACTTCAAATATTCTAAAAGCTTGAACTCCCTTTAAGGCTACCCAATGCCTCATTTTATAGTGGACAAGAGGAGGTTTTCAGTTCCAAGCATGAAGGGATAGAATCCTCCTTCAAAGGGATAAGCTCCTCACATCAAGGGGTTAGCTCCATAAGGTAAGGGATTCATGCACCTTACAAGAGCGGTTCTGCCACCGCAAAATCCATTATAGAAGCTTCCAAAATTTACTTTAATTGATATTTTTTGGATTTTACTTGCACATTTTTAATCTTACAGGGGTCCGCACCTATAACAATGATAAAGTGCGTTCAGAAATGCAGGCAAGATAGCCAGAAAGTGCGATACCAAAGTTTAGGAGACTTTTTAGGAACTTTTTCTGATTTTGAAGGCTTGATATGAGGAACTGATATGTTAGACTTGAAAAAGGGAGAAGTATGAGTAATAATGAGCTCATACACATGGCATAATGTCAATATGACATTTTTTAGTGTAATAGATTGCCCCCTAAAGTGTAAAGTCTAGAATAGATGATGCTGGAGTCTGTCATATATGAAGAGTGCAGTACTTTATCATTTCAAGGATAATCCTGCGGACACCCCAGTCAGCACCTGTAAAAAAATTCAATGCAAAATATATATGTATCATCACTGAGGTAGGCATTCCCATACTCAGATTAAACTAACTAAAAACTGATTCAACTACTCTGATATAGGAATGATTTTGAGTACATCACAGTATAGACATGTGTAGACACAGTATGGACGCAACCATCTTTTTATAAATAGTCTATTGTATAAATGATAACAAAATTCCTCGCAGCCTGGATGGTAGAAACTAGATCCAGGGTCTTGATTTCCGTATCTCGAACTAGTACGATTCTATCCATGCGAATGAATGTGTCGAAGTCGAACATGGTAGAAACCACTTGATTACCAGTCAATGATGTAAACTGTTAACAATTGTGAGAGTAACCTCCAGTAATGTTAATGGCTCTCAAATTACCTAGTACAATCCATGAAATGTGAATGAGTAAGTTGAAGTCAAACATGTCACGGAATCATTCGATCGAAGGTAAATGATGCAACCTGTCGTCAAAGGCGAGAAACTTGCCATTAAGGCATGCAGATTTCAAGGTACTGACGATTTCTAGATCAACTTCCTAGATAATGAGTTGTCTTCGATAGAAAGCGATCTCTTGTAGGCAAGCCCACAACACGAAATCATAGATAAAGTTTTGAAAATATATTGGCAAGGACTGACTCAGGGATGGTCAAAATGGATGACAGATATTTTGCAGATGAATGTTTTATTTAAACTGTCCTCTTGAACACATAACAACACTGCAGATGGTTTGGTAACAATTGACCCAAAGCTAATACCCAGAAACCGGATGAAGAATTTCAAATTAGGTTCGATTAACTATTAGGAAAATGATTTCCCAACCCAGGTGGATGAAAGTGTCGTGTTCAAGAGTGGTCAACTGAATTTTTGAAGAATCAAAATACAACAAACACATCCATTTCCCTCTCTTTTCCCCCACCATTTCTGGCAAGTACCTCTTTATTTTTGACAAGCTTGAGGAGGATAACATTTGCTTATTTATAAGCTCATCCCTCGGATGAGTCCTACTTAGTTTAAGATTCGAACCCTAAGAAGGAGTGGTTCATTCCTGTTGAAAATTAAACAGGTCCTTTACTGTTAAATTTTAACAAGTCCAGTATAGGAGAAACTCAGTGTTTTTCATTTTTAGGGAGTCAGAAGAAAAAACTTAAGAAAACTCCATGGGTTTACTTTTTCGTAATTTTAGTCTCTTGGGCCTGAAAAAGGATAAAATAATGCAGGAGAGAACTCTATTGACCGTAATTAGTCAACTTATACCTTTTTCGTAAATAGTCCATTTCAGTTCGTAAAAGGGGTAAACTTATGCTGAAGGGACGATCATTCATTTAATTTAACGAGTTCGAACGATTAAGTACTCGGCAATCTTTTCATATTTAGAGAGTCTGAAAAGGGCTTAAAAGAGGACTCCAATGTTTTTCTTTTTCGTGAATTTTTTGAAAGAGTCCGAAAAAGTGATAAAAGTATGCTCTTTGTTGAAAAATGATCAATTCTCCTGAAAAATCCAATTTCTGCACAAAAACTTGAAACATTACACACACCTATTTTAAAATGAGTAAAAATGCTTCAAAAATACCCTTTTTAAAGTGAAAAATAAATAAATTAAAAATTCATCTATTCGAAAAAACTTATAAAAAGGACTTTTTCAACTTCATTTTTACCGTTCAAGTTCGGAGTGAAAAGTAGAAGCTTTTGGGTAAAAAAGTTCCTGTGAATATTTTGGAAAATATGTTCATCGAAATCAAGAACCGTCAGTCCCAGGTAATCCATGACCTCTTAATCTTGCATTTCATCCATTTACAATTCGTTTTTAGGCTTTAAATTTCATTTTTAAGGGAAAAATATGGTTCAAAAATCGCCCGCGGGGGTCCACAGGTGACACACATGGTACCTGCAGACCCCGAATTTTTCTTATAAGGAAAAAAGTCATGGGTCCGCATTTTATTTGAAGAACTTTTGCGTTCCTATGCATTGTTTACAAAGTTTAAGTGCGGTCCCCGCGCGTTTTAAATTTAAACTCAAATTTCTCTTTTGCTGCCCAAAATTTTTCAAATTAGATTATACTAATCTATCTTCTTATGCATTGTAGGATTAACAAGATGTTTATTTGGAGAGAACGTGAACACGAGGATGTGGATGATGCCACAATGCTCCATTTTCCCACAACGCAAGCATTAAGAGCATGCGGTATATATAAATTCTGGGCCATCCAAGGCATGAGAGCACAGGTAGAGCTCCTGACATGGCTGGTAAACAGGTGGAACGTGCAGGACTAGTGTTTCATTATCGGCGGCCACCGGCCCGAAATCGAGCTAGAGGAAATTTATTTCCTGACTGGTTTTTCCAAAAGGGGCGAACAACTCTCCTTGTTTGGGACTAGGCCAGGTGGCCAGACTGTCGCTAGTCTTCGACAAGAATTTTGTAACAATGAAGCAGACCCCAGAGACAAACGGATCAATATAAAAACTATCATCCGTCCTAAGCTGAAAGTTATTGCATTTACTGTCACCAGGCTGTGTGGGAGTGCAGAATTGCATGTAGCTACCGGTTCTCAGATGCGCATTGTTTTGGACTGTTTTCATGACACTATTTTCAACTGGTGTGACGCTGTGTTAGCTAATGTAAAAGGCCAGCTAACTAGAGAAAAAAATGGGAAATTGAATAAATTTGGATATGGATCCATCATCGTCTCCTTTGCTCTAGAGAGGATTCCTATGCTAGCTCCACAGAGTATCCCTGTTGATGTCGGTCGACGTAGAGAACCTAGGATGGTTCGTTGGTTCGTACTGATGGCCCGTCACAGTTTTGAGGGCGCTGAGATTGTTCGATTTCCTTCATCATATTTCCGTTGGCTGGATCGCCAAATTTTTGTCATTGAGGAATTTTCGTATGTCAGGATAGATTTCCACGGTGACCGGGAGATGACTCTCCCAGTAGGGGAAAAGTGGGATGACTCAGGTAAAATCATTTTCAACGAATTCTAATTTCTAATTTTTTATTTTTGATCGTCTTGTTAAATAATAATCAAAAATTTTGTTTAATATAGATGTGGGCCTGTTATCACACAGGTTTTCCTTGAAGTTGTGGAAAATGAAAGTATACCTGAGGTAACCACAAACCAACCTTCAGATGCAGACTCTAGCCAATCTGCATCTAGAGAGGGCTCTCTCTTTATAATTTATCTTTGTTCTTAGAAGGTTTTAGGCTAGTTATAGATCCAAGAGTTTGTTTGAAAATGGTGGAATCCACAAACTAGGGGCAAGATTGAAGATTTTCAGTCCATTGGGCTATGGAGTCAAAGGATGGCTTTACTGGATTTTTATTCTACACACAAGATGGCTTTGCAGGGCAAGATAGCCAGACAGAGAACAATCCTTAAAATTTAAAGTGGATGGGATGATTTTGAAGGGATGAAAGGCAGCTAAGAATCTTTCACCATGTTCAAAAGAAAGAAATGAGATGACTACAAACAAAAAGCAATGAAGAATTCTTTATTATAGTAATCAACAATGTTTAAATTAGCAAAGCAAGAGCATTTAAGAATTCATGCTTATAACCAATTTAGAGGAAAACATTAAGAACAATCACATCTGAAATCAGAGTACAATTAAGTAAATTCTGATTCAATCCTTTATGTTAACTATTCAGAAATGGACACAATGATATTATAAACGGATATAAAACTTAAGACATAGGGTAGAAAGACTTATTGAACTGCAGTCCGACACATGAATCCTGCAAAAATTCCTGAGCTTCAAATTGTCATCCAGTAAGCCACAAATAAATTTCTCCAAAATGCTTTTATTCCAAAAACTTCAATGTCACAGCAAAGTAATAGAATCCACCCTCAATACTCTCTTTGGGGGTTTATTTATACAAAAAATGATTGAAAATATCTTACACTAACCTAGCCCTCAATTTAGGGTGACTAATAAATAAGTTACAATAAAAAAGGAGACAGATGGTCTCGTAGATAGAATAAAATGTAATTGCTGGTGTGTTGTTTCCTCATTTTGCTGATGTGCTGGAGGTAAGTGTTGAAATAGGGCTCGATGCTGTCCCTTGGAGTAATTTCTTTGCTTGTTTGATACTTTGTCTTTACGGATACTCTTTAACCTGTTCGACTGATACTCTTTAACCTGTTCTTACTATTTATCCTTTACATGATAGTAAAAAGATAAAATTCTCAACCTGAAGATAAATTTCATAAAATTTCCAATAAGTCATTCCACCATTGATCTTCTGCTATTACGGTTCTTTTAAGTTTCCTCAACGTTTCATCAGCCTCTGTGAGTTTGTAAAAAGTGGGCTGATCAGGGAACAAATACTTTATTTCATGTTCGAGATGAAATAAATTCTTCAACCTGTCATAGAGATTTCTTCCTGTTGGCAACGTTGCTTCTGGCATACTGATAGAATGAGCAGCTGAATTATGAGCATGGATATCTATTTTCTTGACATAGGTTTCCAAGTCCATTATCTGGTCCTCTAAGAGCATAGGACTGGGTAACCCACTGTCCAACAAAACCTGAAATTTTCCTCTGAAAGTATTAATATCAGCCAAAATATCTGAGCACTTCCTTTCCAAATTCTGCATAAAAGTTCTTTTGATGAAAACTCTTTTTATCTCCAAAATGGTGCCGGTCTTGTCCTCAATTCCTAATACTGCAAGCTGTTGCTTAGTTCGGGTGTTCAAAAATTGAATGAGTTGATTGGCCTGCTCAGGTCTACCTCTTAATTCATCTCTTGTTCTGTTTATCTCTTCCTGAGCTACTTTAATCAAGTCATTTTGTTCAAAAATTGCTTGAACAGAGGGCCAAATACTTTTTATTAATTCAATTATATTACCCCAAAAAAATTCATTTATTTCCTTCAAAGGCTTTTCTAATGAAAGATCCTTTTCTAAAGCCTTAACTAATCTTTCCAACCTTTTAATTTCCCTGGTATTATCAGCAACTGTCTTCTTAGATGTATCATATTTCTGCTCCAAATTTTCTAACTGCAATTTCATGGTTTGAAGTTTTGTGACTCTTAATTGTAAACTTTCCATTTGTTTTGTTAATTCATCAGAACTTAAACCATAAGTGTTCACCTGCATTGGCACTGTTTGTTGCTTTGCTGTTGTAGTACCTATGGTTGTAGTAGCTTCTGTGGTGGATGCCTGCATGATAGATTCTTTTTCCTGTAAAGCTTGCTCCAATCCTTTCTCTGTTTCACCTAGTCGTTCAGTCATCTTTAAGAGAAACTCCATTATCTCTTCTTGTGAATTCCCCTTCAAAACTTCTTGGGTCTGGGGATGCCTTGAGGCTGGCAATTTCAGCTGCTTTCTCAGTGCAGCTATGTCATCATCTTTCTTCTTAATTAGTGCCTCAATGCTTTTAATATCTTTGGGGTTGTGACCCAAGCTGATGATTATGTCTTCCAGAGACTTTATTCTGTTATCTTTGGCCTGAGAAGAGGCCTTCTCAATTTGCAATTGGGTGCTTGTGTTATTTAAAGAATCTTGCAGCCTTAGGGCTGCCATGGCCTTATCAGTAAGAGTGGAATAGACCATTTCCCCAGTTTGTTTATGCAGCTCTATCTGGTCCAAAGGATGAATTTCCTTTGCCAGGACCTCAAAATTTGTTCTAATATAATCAGCTATTGTCATGGGTTTTGACACCTTGGACTTGAAGTGGCTCATCATCATTTTGCCTTGTGAAATGTCAAATGCTAACATTAACCTTTCCTGATTATGTGGAGCCATTTTCAAATATTGATCATATGCTTTCATTCTCAATGGATCATTCTTTGCCTTTATATTAATGAAATTTCTTTTTATATCCCCTGTATCTATTTTTGGTGGCCTAAAAGAAGAAACTTTAGTGCTCAATTGCTTTTGCAAAGCTTTTCCTTTCTGATCTGTGTGTGTCATACTAACAGAGCCAGTTAGTTGACTATCTTCTCTTCCATCATCAAACATCTCATCTATGATTTCCACATCTGGAAGTGGATCTAGTTTCTGTTTTTTGGCTTGATGTATCTTTGAGGACTCTTTGGGAGGAGTAGTATCTGGAACCTGCCTTTTCTTTCCTATTTCCATGTTGGATGGAGTTTGTAATTCTGAAACTTCAGGATGTTTTACCTAAGTGGGAGAAACTTGTGTTTGATCAGGTACTCTGGAGGTTTGAGGTTTCTCTGCCATGACTAAAGTTTCAATGACCTGTATTTCAGGTTCCTTTCCTTTGCCTTTTGATTCTACTGCAACTGATGAACTACCTTCCTATAATCTCTGTTGTAGATTTGGTGCTGAAGAAGTGCCTATGTGAGGTACCTGCACTTGACCATAAGACTCCAGGTCATACTTCTTCTCAAGATCTTTCATAATTTTGTTCATTTTGTCTTCTTCACTTTCTTCTTCAACTAGTGTTTCTTCAACCCATTCATCTTGGTTGGCATATTGTTCTATTTCAGGAATCTTGTGGTGTATGTAAGGGGATGATTTGTTCTTTATTCTCTTTTCACAGATAAAACCAAATGGATCATAAGGAACCCAAGGAAAACTCCTTTGGAACTTGCAATGGTTTTGTAGTATAATTTCTGCTTCTCGCTCAGCATCCTTAGAGTTGCATATGTAGGGACCTAATTGACTTTTAATCCTGAGTTGGGCTTTCTTTTTCACACTACAAAAATGAATCACATCTGAATTATTCATCTGCCTGAAGTATTCCAAGGAAAAAAGTCTCATGGGCACATATCTTGGCAACTTGAATGGATGTAATTCACATCTATAGATTCTGATGACTGAATGGTTTTGATACAAATACCAATCTCCAACTTTATAAGTCCTTGAAAGCTGCAAGGTCTTCTTGATTTCATTACTGAGCCTTGGGGGAGGGATTCCTGTCAACAAGGTAGTTGCAGGATATACAAAAAGATTGATGAACTCAGTATAGGAATAGGGAGAATCATAGGAAGAATGAATTATGGGAGACCAAAATATAACTGACCTAGGGTTTCCCTTGGCATCAAGCTTTTTAACAGGGAAAGGGAACTTCTCTGATTGATAAAAGATAATGAGATGATAAATAAGTGAGGAATATTTAAAAACTTTTTCATCATCTAGCCTCATGAATTGGTCATGGATCTTATTGGCTATGAAAGAGGCAAAGTCATATTTAACTGCAGGAGGTTGCCCAGGAGTAAAGATAGACAGTAAAACCAGGGTTATTTCATCAACATATTCACTTGTATTGAAACCCAAGACAGAAGATATCATATTTAGGATGAGCCTTCCCAACTTAGTGAAATAATAAAAACCATAGGGAGGAGGGCCCCTAGTTTGATGTTCAGGCAGCATAAAATTCTGGCAAATGGACTTCAATTTTTCTGGGGTCAATTGATTAGATTTTTCAATCAGTTCTTCCATAGAAAAAGGTGCTAGTTCTTGATCAGGTTCAAAGTGTAGCATTGAATTGATGGCTTGGGGAGTAATGGGGAAAAGAATGCTCTGGTCAGGGGATATTACAGCTCTTTGAGTGGGATCATAGTTAGAATGGAAATAGTGGATAATTTCTGGGAAAGTAATGACTGAGGGGATGAGATATCTCGGGAGATTGGATTCCCACAACCCAATGACATCTTGCCCCTTCGAATAATCGTCTTTGCAGCGACAATAAATCAGAAGGGGGCTTTCATCAAAATGCAAGTCTTTAATCTGAAAATCTTTATCCACTAAGGGAAAATATTCTAACTCTCTGTGGGGGGGATTCAGTGGAGTCACATTCAGGGCTGCCGGAGCTTCCATTTTGGTTCTTGTGTATTCAAAATGGAAGTTTCTGGGTTTTCTTTACAAGCTGGGGCGCGATTTCAGTTTAAACGAAGGAAATTAGCACAATTGCAGTTTCAGGGGAACAATTTACAGTTTTAAACCTCAGAGAATGATCTTAGCGATAAGATTTAATCACTAATCCAGTGGAAAACAAGGAAAACAGAGTTTCTTTTGAAGTTCGGAGTGCAATAGAATAAATACCTGTTTTTTGGAGGCAAACTAGGTTTTAACAGGTATCAGGCAGTGGCAAGAAGATGCTCCAACACTGGTCCGGTAGAATTCTGGAGCGAAATCGGATAGAACAGTGGATTTCAATGAAAATTTGAATTTTGTAGCGGAAGGCGCAGTCGCTTTCGAATATCGAAAATGACATAAAAAACACGAAAATTTGTTTTATTTCCAAGTTAAAAGGGATTTTTTATTTTTTCGAGGACTGACGTCATCGATGTACAGGCTGACGTGTGGCAGGGGTCGGGCGGTAAGCGGTAATCCCCGCACCGCTTATGGACAAGAGTGGTATTAAACGAGTGGGCAGCGATTCCATTGGAGCATTGACATGTGGACGGAGGACTAGTCCAATACCACCAAGCCCCCGCGCGTTAATGCTCTGACAAGGGACGGTTGGCGGAATTGATGTGAAGCGTTGATCTTTGGAGGGGGAGATCGGATGGTGGAAGGGACGGGGAGATGGTGGGGGTTTATCGTGCGGGCCCGACAGGGTTTTAAACGTGTTTAACTTTATTAAGTATCCCGGGCGGCGTCTAATAGGTGGAAAAGTTTGGTTATTAACTAATTCTGATAATTAATTAATCCCATGGTATAATGGAAATAGGGGTCGCGGTGGGGTTTCGATTGTGGTTGAAGCATCGGGTGGGATGCCAAGTGGATGGGCCACGGTGGCATGGGGGCTTTTCCGAAGTTTTGGTTTTAAAAATAAAACTTCGGGTTTATTCTTTTTGTGTTAAACATATATATCATATGTTTAAAGCTTTTCTCATATATGTTTTTTTTTATTATATGATAAATTAATCAATGTAATTAACTTATCATAGGGGCGGGAGTACTATATAATGATATATTTTAACCAAAGGGCACATATAATGTGGGTTTTTAATGATTAATTGGGAAATAAATACTTTGGCTAAACTTTATAATAAGATGGGTTTTTTGTATATTTATATAAAAGGAGTTATATACTTAGGATAATGGATTTTCACTAGGGATTAAATAACTAAAGTTAAACATTAATATGACAAAGGGACAAGGGAACTCAAAATACTTTGCACATCTAAGAAAGTGACAATTTCTTAAGTAAATTACAATATATCATCTTCAACACTTAAACTTAGAATAGTAAGTTATTTTGAGGGATTTTTATGGAAGTTTGCATGATTTTCCTAAGCAAAATGGGATTTTACTTAGGAAAATATTGAAAGTGAATGATAATGGATAACTTCAAGTACTTAGGTCTTTTTGATCATCAGGCCGAGGGTCCGGTCCCTCCAAAAGTCAAGGAAATTCCTTGAGCCCCTCTAATCTTCAAATTCCTTAGTACTTAGGGGAAATTAGTAAATTGTTAGGGAAAAAGTGAGATGGGAAGTTAATGATTTTGACCTTGCTGTGTTCTGAAATTCTGCCAATGTGGTGTTCTACCTTTGCACTTGGTGATGAAAGTAAAAGATTACAAACATTTTAAAGCAATCATTCATCATATGAGAATTTGCAATGCCATCTACCTACCCTATCTACTTTCTCTACCATTTTCTCTTCTTTATTAGGGTGCACTTAGACTGACAAACCCTTATCAATCTTCTTTTCCTTTTACATGGCAAATCTATCTTTTTCTACACTTATTACATCCAAGGACTCAGATTAAACTGTTGAGCACCTTTTATTAACTCTACCTATCTACTTATCTGCCAAGATTAAACTGTTTGGTCAGATATTTATTCTCTATTCTACAACATGAAATTGAAACATGAATGAGTCAAGTTTAAACAATTTGACTCTTCATAAATTGTGGCAAAAGTTTGACAAGCTGCACACAATTGCTTTATTACAAAAATGAAATAGTAGTGGCATTTGGATTTGCACACTTTCCTTGGTCTATTTTTTCTTGGGGTTCATTTCTTTCACTTTTTTGACCATTTTATTCTTTTTACCCTTTGATTTTTCTTTTAGGGTATACCCTCTTTACATTTTTTAAATTATTTGATTTTTTGGTTTCTCAGGAATATGGAACACCTTTGCTCAAGAAAAAGGTTTGAACATATTCCATAGTTCAATCAAGACAATCATGAAAAATTACACCTATTGGTATAGGAGTCTAACAATGGCTCCACTTGGGGATGGCTTTTCCTTGCGAAAAGTCAAGAACAGCAGGTCAGATGCCTCAAAATGTCTTCAAACTGAACCATGTAATCTCCTTCTTCTGGTAGCTTTATTGTATATATGATAGTAAAACTCTGAAGCTTAAGGCCTTCACTTCGGGCTTCAACTTTAGCAATTCACCATCCACTCAAAACTCAAAACTTTGTTTCCTAGTTAGAAATCTTCTTCCTTGTTCCAATCTCAAACATGCATTTGTTGTGGTTGAAAATCTTGAATTGAATATAGTCCTTTTTCTACAACCTGAAATTTGATCTGAAACTGAAACAACACACAAAAATTTTCAAACCAACTTAATGAAAAACTAACTGAAAATTGAAAACAAAAAAATGCTCAAAATTCTGAGCTTATTAGCACTCATTTACCTACTTTAATCTACTAAAAATCTTATTGAATCAGGTAATACAAAAATTCCAATGAAGCCAATCAAGTAGCTGTAAAAATAAATGGATAACTTGATTGCTTCTGATCAAAATTGGAAGTATGTTATGATCATGGGCCTTTATAATAAATGATATGATGTGTAAAGGCCACTTTTGATGTATTTGATCCTCATAGATAAAACATGTTTGCAGATTTGAGGTGAAAATATTCTCCATATAATTTGATATAGGATCAATAAAAGCATGATGTATGTTATTTACTCCTAGGCCTTCAATGACTAATTGTTCAATTGAATTATGAATATTAGACCATGAACTTATTTCTTCAGTCTTGTGTTTGAAAGAATAATCATCTTCAATATGCAAGTCAAAAGATTGTACAATTTCCTCTTGCTTTGGAGAAGGAAGATTTTCAAAGAATTCTTTAGGATTTCGGAAATTGTATGAATGAATTTGAGAATGCAAAAGTTTGATTTCATTTTCATAATTTTCAGAAATTATATCAAGAAGCCATTTTTTAACTCGAGGAGAACATTTTATTGATTTAAAATGAAGAAAGAAAGCTCTTAGAAAATCCTCATAAAACTGAAGTTTTGATAACTCATCCCTGAATTCATTTAAAATTTCATCAAATGAAAGATTTTCCACAAACCATGTCATCCAGTATCACTATTAATGCTTTGGAATATGGATTATTTGGTTGTGGAATTGCTCTGAAACTTGAAGCTCTTGATCTCTGATCAACAGTGTCTTGATTGGAAAATGATATCAAAAAGTCAGAAGAATGGTGCTCAAATATGCATGGAGATTTTATATTTACAATTTTCAAAATAAATAAATTAAAAACTACTCTAAGATCTTCTCTAAAATACAATATACATTGGAAAACCATATCAATTTAGAAAGAACATAATGTCTTGGATAACAATCCAAGTTGAAAGCCTGATCTTCCCATATTGTTCTTCCAGGTTCATTCCTCCAGTGGAGTCTTAGTAGTGAAATTGATTTTGGAGTCGCCAGGTGGATTATTTTAACCTTTGTGTGTCTGATCCCTATCCACCATCATAGATCAGATCTAAACCTGTAAAAAAATTCTAAAAAAAAATTTAGTTCTTCAGGAAACCAAATTTTTTGTGAATTTTCAAAACAACTTCTACAAACTCTTCAAGAAATTTAAGATTTTTAATTAAAATTTTCCCAAAGATTTATTAAACTAGAGAATCTGATTGAATGTTTGAAACTAAGGTTCAGATTATAAGCTAAACCAGAGATAAACTAAAGCAGCATTTATTTACTATGCAGTTGCAGAGCAAAAGCATTTCAAAAGCTACTTGGCTGATCTTCAGACTCTGTCTATAACTTATAAATCAAACAATAGTAAAATGATTCAGATCCCCAGTGGAGTCGCCACTATGTTATCACTCAGGTTTTCCTTGAAGTTGTGGAAAAGGAAAGTATACCCGAGGTAACCACAAACCAAACTTCAGATGCAGAATCTAGCCAATCTGCATCCAGAGAGGGCTCTCTCTTTATAATTTATCTTTGTTCTTAGAAGGTTTTAGGCTAGTTATAGATCCAAGAGTTTGTTTGAAAATGGTGGAATCCGCAAACTAGGGGCAAGATTGAATATTTTCAGTCCATTGGGCTATGGATTCAAAGGATGGCTTTAATGGATTTCTATTCTACACACAAGATGGCTTTGCAGGGCAAGATAGCCAGACAGAGAACAATCCTTAAAATTTAAAGTGGATGGGATGATTTTGAAGGGATGAAAGGAAGCTAAGAATCTTTCACCATGTTCAAAAGAAAGAAATGAGATGACTACAAATAAAGAGCAATGAAGAATTCTTTATTATAGTAATCAAGAATGTTTAAATTAGCAAAGCAAGGGCATTTAAGAATTCATGCTTATAACCAATTTAGAGGAAAACATTAAGAATAATCACATCTGAAATCAGAGTACAATTAAGTAAATTCTGATTCAATCCTTTATGTAAATTATTCAGAAATGGACACAATGATATTATAAACAGATATAAAACTTAAGACATAGGATAGAAAGACTTATTGAACTGCAGTCCGACACATGAATCCTGCAAAAAGTCCTGAGCTTCAAATTGTCATCCAGCAAGCCACGAATAAATTTCTCCAAAACACTTTTATTCCAAAAACTTCAATGTCACATCAAAGTAATAGAATCCACCTTCAATACTCTCTTTGAGGGTTTATTTATACAAAAAATGATTGAAAATATCTTACACTAACCTAGCCCTCAATTTAGGGTGACTAATAAATAAGTTACAATAAAAAAGGAGACAGATGGTCTCGTAGATAGAATAAAATGTAATTGCTGGTGTGTTGTTTCCTCATTTTGCTGATGTGCTGGAGGTAAGTGCTGAAATAGGGCTCGATGTTGTCCCTTGGAGTAATTTCTTTGCTTGTTTGATACTCTTTGTCTTTACGGATACTCTTTATCCTATTCGACTGATACTCTTTAACCTTTTCTTACTATTTATCCTTTACATGATAGTAAAAAGATAAAATTCTCAACCTGAAGATAAATTTCATAAAATTTCCAATAAGTCATTCCACCATTGATCTTTTTCTATTACGGTTCTTTTAAGTTTCCTCAACGTTTCATCAGCCTCTGTGAGTTTATAAAAAGTGGGCTGATCAGGGAACAAATACTTTATTTCATGTTCAAGATGAAATAAATTCTTCAACCTGTCATAGAGATTTCTCCCTGTTGGCAACGTTGCTTCTGGCAAACTGATAGAACAAGCAGTTGTATTTTGAGCATGGATATCTATTTTCTTAACATAGGTTTCCAGGTCCATTATCTGGTCCTCTGAGAGCATAGGACTGGGTAACCCACTGTCCAAAAAAACCTGAAATTTTCCTCTGAAAGTATTAATATCAGCCAAAATATCTGAGCACTTCCTTTCCAAATTCTGCATAAAATTTCTTTTGATGAAAACTCTTTTTATCTCCAAAATGGTGCCGGTCCTGTCCTCGATTCCTAATACTGCAAGCTGTTGCTTAGTTAGGGTGTTCAAAAATTGAATGAGTTGATTGGCCTGCTCAGGTCTACCTCTTAATTCATCTCTTGTTCTGTTTATCTCTTCCTGAGCTACTTTAATCAAGTCATTTTGTTCAAAAATTGCTTGAACAAAGGGCCAAATACTTTTTATTAATTCAATTATATTACCCCAAAAAATTTCATTTATTTCCTTCAAAGGCTTTTCTAATGAAAGATCCTTTTCTAAAGCCTTAACTAATCTTTCCAACATTTTAATTTCCCTAGTATTATCAGCATCTGTCTTCTTAGATGTATCATATTTCTGCTCCAAATTTTCTAACTACAATTTCATGGTTTGAAGTTTTGTGACTCTTAATTGTAAACTTTCCATTTGTTTTGTCAATTCATCGGAACTTAAACCAGAAGTGTTCACCTGCGTTGGCACTGTTTGTTGCTTTGCTGTTGTAGTACCTGTGGTTGTAGTAGCTTCTGTGGTGGATGCCTGCATGATAGCTTCTTTTTCCTGTAAAGCTTGTTCCAATCCTTTCTCTGTTTCACCCAGTCGTTCAGTCATCTTTAAGAGCAACTCCATTATCTCTTCTTGTGAATTCCCCTTCAGAACTTCTTGGGTCTGGGGAGGCCTTGAGGCTGGCAATTTCAGCTTCTTTCTCAGTGCAGCTATGTCATCATCTTTCTTCTTAATTAGTGCCTCAATGCTTTTAATATCTTTGGGGTTGTGACCCAAGCTGATGATTATGTCTTCCAGAGACTTTATTCTGTTATCTTTGGCCTGAGAAGAGGCCTTTTCAATTTGCAATTGGGTGCTTGTGTTATTTAAAGAATCTTGCAGCCTTAGGGCTGCCATGGCCTTATCAGTAAGAGGTGAATAGACCATTTCCCCAGTTTGTTTATGCAGCTCTATCTAGTCCAAAGGATGAATGTCCTTTGCCAGGACCTCAAAATTTGTTCTAATATAATCAGCTGCTGTCATGGGTTTTGACACCTTGGACTTGAAGTGGCTCATCATCATTTTGCCTTGTGAAATGTCAAATGCTGACATTAACCTTTCCTAATTATGTGGAGCCATTTTCAAATATTGATCATATACTTTCATTCTCAATGGATCATTCTTTGCCTTTATATTAATGAAAGTTCTTTTTATATCCCCTGTATCTGTTTTTGGTGGCCTAAAAGAAGAAACTTCAGTGCTCAATTTATTTTGCAAAGCTTTTCCTTTATGATCTGTGTGTGTCATACTAACAGAGCCAGTTAGTTGACTATCTTCTCTTCCATCATCAAACATCTCATCTATGATTTCCACATCTAGAAGTGGATCTAGTTTCTGTTTTTTGGCTTGATGTATCTTTGAGGACTCTTTGGTAGGAGTAGTATCTGGAACCTGCCTTTTCTTTCCTATTTCCATGTTGGATGGAGTTTGTAATTCTGAAACTTCAGGATGTTTTACCTGAGTGGGAGAAACTTGTGTTTGATCAGGTGCTCTGGAGATTTGAGGTTTCTCTGCCATGACTAAAGTTTCAATGACCTGTATTTCAGGTTCCTTTCCTTTGCCTTTTGATTCTGCTGCAACTGATGAACTGCCTTCCTGTAATCTCTGTTGTAGATTTCCTGCTGAAGAAGTGCCTATGTGAGGTACCTGCACTTGACCATAATATTCCAGGTCATACTTCTTCTCAATATATTTCATAATTTTGTTCATTTTGTCTTCTTCACTTTCTTCTTCAACTAGTGTTTCTTCAACCCATTCATCTTGGTTGGCATATTGTTCTATTTCAGGAATCTTGTGGTGTATATAAGGGGATGATTTGTTCTTTATTCTCTTTTCACAGATAAAACCAAATGGATCATAAGGAACCCAACGAAAACTCCTTTGGAACTTGCAATGGTTTTGTAGTATAATTTTTGCTTCTGGCTCAGCATCCCTAGAGTTTCATATGTAGGGACCTAATTGACTTTTAATCCTGAGTTGGGCTTTCTTTTTCACACTACAAAAATGAATCACATCTGAATTATTCATCTGCCTGAAGTATTCCAAGGCAAAAAGTCTCATGGGCACATATCTTGGCAACTTGAATGGATGTAATTCACATCCATAGATTCTGATGACTGAATGGTTTTGATATAAATACCAATCTCCAACTTTATATGTCCTTGAAAGTTGCAAGGTCTTCTTGATTTCATTACTGAGCCTTGGAGGAGGAATTCATGTCAACAAGGTAGTTGCAGGATATACAAAAAGATCGATGAACTCAGTATAGGAATAGGGAGAATCATAGGAAGAATGAATTATGGGAGACCAAAATATAACTTACCTAGGGTTTCCCTTGGCATCAAGCTTTTTAACAGGGAAAGGGAACTTCTCTGATTGATAAAAGATAATGAGATGATAAATAACTGAGGAATATTTAAAAACTTTCTCATCATCTAGCCTCATGAACTGGTCATGGATCTTATTGGCTATGAAAGAGGCAAACTCATATTTAACTTCAGGAGGTTGCCCAGGAGTAAAGATAGACAGCAAAACCAGGGTTATCTCATCAACATATTCACTTTTATTGAAACCCAAGACAAAAGATATCATATTTAGGATGAGCCTTCCCAATTTAGTGAAATAATAAAAACCATAGGGAGGAGGTCCCTTAGGTTGATGTTCAGGCAACATGAAATTCTGGCAAATGGACTCCAATTTTTCTGGGGTCAATTGATTAGACTTTTCAATCAATTCTTCCATAGACAAAGGTGCTAGTTCTTGATCTGGTTCAAAATGTAGCATTGCATTGATAGCCTGGGGAGTAATGGGGAAAAGAACACTCTGGTCAGGGGATATTACAGCTCTTTGAGTGGGATCATAGTTAGAATGGCAATAGTGGATAATTTCTGGGAAGGAAATGACTGAGGGGATGAGATATCTCGGGAGATTGGATTCCCACAACCCAATGACATCTTGCCCCTTCGAATAATCGTCTCTGCAGCGACAATAACTCAGAAGGGGGCTTTCATCAAAATGCAAGTCTTTAATCTGAAAATATTTATCCACTAAGGGCAAATATTCTAACTCTCTGTGGGGGGCATTCAATGGAGTTACATTCAAGGCTGCCGGGGCTTCCATTTTGGTTCTTGTGGGTTCAAAATGGAAGTTTCTGGGTTTTCTTCACGGGCCGGGTGTGATTTCAGTTTTAATGAGGAAAATTGGCACAATTGCAGGTTCGGGGGAACAATTCACAGTTTTAAACCTCAGGGAATGATCTTAGCGATAAGATTTAATCACTAATCCATTGGAAAACAAGGAAAACAGAGTTTTTTTTGAAGTTCGGAGCGCAATAGAATAAATACCTGTTTTTTTTGGAGGCAAACTGGGTTTTAACAGGTATCAGGAAGTGGCAAGAAGATGCTCCAACACTGGTCCAGTAGAATTCTGGAGCGAAATCGGATAGAACAGTGGATTTCAATGAAAATTTGAATTTCGTAGCGGAAAGCGCAGTCGCTTTCGAATAACGAAAATGACCTAAAAAACACGAAAATTTGTTTTATTTCCAAGTTAAAAGGGATTTTTTATTTTTTCAAGGACTGACGTCATTGATGTATGAGCTGACGTGTGGCAGGGGTCGGGCGGTAAGCGGTAATCCCCGCATCGCTTATGGACAAGAGTGGTATTAAACGAGTGGGCAGCGATTCCATTGGAGCATTGACACGTGGACGGAGGACTAGTCCAATACCACCAAGCCCCCGTGCGTTAACGCTCTGACAAGGGACAGCTGGCGGAATTGATGTGGAGCGTTGATCTTTGGAGGGGGAGATCGGATGGTGGAAGGGACGGGGAGATGGTGAGGGTTTATCGTGCGGGCTCGGCGGGGTTTTAAACGCGTTTAACTTTATTAAGTATCCCAGGGGGCGTCTAATAGGCAGAAAAGTTTGGTTATTAACTAATTTTGATAATTAATTAAACCCATGGTATAATGGAAATAGGGGTCGCGGCGGGGTTTCGATTGTGTTTGAAGCGTCGGGTGGGATGCCAAGTGGATGGGCCACGGTGGCATGAGGGCTTTTTTGAAGTTTTGGTTTTAAAAATAAAACTTCGGGTTTATTCTTTTTGTGTTAAACGTATATATTATATGTTTAAAGCTTTTCTCATATATGTTTTTTTATTATATGATAAATTAATCAATGTAATCAACTTATCATAGGGGCGGGAGTATTATATAACGATATATTTTAACCAAAGGGCGCATATAATGTGGGTTTTTAATGATTAATTGGGAAATAAATACTTTGGCTAAACTTTATAATAAGATGGGTTTTTTGGATATTTATATAAAAGGAGTTATATACTTAGGATAAAGGATTTTCACTAGGGATTTAATAACTAGAGTTAAACATTAATATGACAAAGGGACAAGGGAACTCAAAATACTTTGCACATCTAAGAAAGTGACAATTTCTGAAGTAAATTACAATATATCATCTTCAACACTTAAACTTAGAATAGTAAGTTATTTTGAGGGATTTTTATGGAAGTTTGCATGATTTTCCTAAGAAAAATGGGATTTTACTTAGAAAAAGATTGAAAGTGAATGATAATGGATAACTTCAAGTACTTAGGTCTTTTTGATCATCAGGCCGAGGGTCCGGTCCCTCCAAAAGTCAAGGAAATGCCTTGAGCCCCTCTAATCTTCAAATTCCTTAGTACTTAGGGGAAATTAGTAAATTGTTAGGGAAAAAGTGAGATGGGAAGTTAATGATTTTGACCTTGCTGTGTTCTGAAATTCTGCCAATGTGGTGTTCTGCCTTTGCACTTGGTGATGGAAGTAAAATATTAAAAACTTTTTAAAGCAATCATTCATCACATGTGAATTTGCACTTCCATCTACCTACCCTATCTACTTGACACTACCATCTTCTCTTCTTTATTAGGGTGCATTTGGACTTGCAAAACCCTTATCAATCTTCTTTTCTTTTACATGACAAATCTATCTAATTCTACCCTTATTACATCCAAGGGCTCAGATTAAACTGTTGAGCACCTTTTATTAACTCTACCTATCTACTTATCTACCAAGATTAAACTGTTTGGTCAGATACTTATTCTCTATTCTACAACATGAAATTGAAAATGAATGAGTCAAGTTTAAACAGTTTGACTCTTCATAAATTGTGGCAAAAGTTTGACAAGCTGCACACAATTGCTTATTTACAAAAAATGAAATAGTAGTGGCATTTGGATTTGCACACTTTCCTTGGTCTATTTTTGCTTGGGGTTCATTTCTTTCACTTTTTTGACCATTTTATTCTTTTTACCCTTTGATTTTTCTTTTAGGGTATACCCTCTTTACATTTTTTAAATTATTTGATTTTTTGGTTTTTCAAGAATATGGAACACCATTGCTCAAGAAAAAGGTTTGAACATATTCCATAGTTCAGTAAAGACAATCATGAAAAATGACACCTATTGGTATAGGAGTCTAACAGGGCCCACGGTGACCGACCCATCTCCAACCCTATGAAAGAAGACAACTAGTTGCAGCCGCACCAGCCCCTGCAGGCCAATCAGCGGAAATCATGACTGATTTAGAGCATCATCCAGAGTGTTTGAATCTAGATATTCTGGAGACAAACATAGATGATATTCCACTCAGATTGCAGAGATACGTGATTGGTGTTCCAGGACCTTTTAGGAGGTTTTTGTGCAGGGTGGCTCGGGCAGTGGTTTCTTATCATGATCACCATCAGTGATGGGATGATCGTGTTGTAGACTCATAATACGGAGTGGAACTATCGTGACGTAGGCCAAGATGTTCTGTTAATTCAGCCATCATGACATTTCGAAAATGGCTTCTATGATCAGTAATAATTGCTTGAGGAACACCGAACCTCGCAATTATGTGATTAAACATGAAAGTTGCAGCAGTCTTGCCGTCAGCCGAAAATGTAGGCATCGCCTCATCCCACTTAGTAAAATAATCTACTGCTAAGATAATATAGGCATGGCCCCCCACCGAGTGAGTGTGACATGTAATAAAATCGATACCCCATTTTGCGAAAGGACCAACATCAATTATGGGATGAAGAGGAGCGGGTGGCGTGCACATCTTATGATTGAACAGTTGACAATTGTGGCATTTCCGGACTGCAAAAATACAATCTTTGAATAATGACGGCCAGAAATAACCAGCGCGCAAAATCTTTTGGGTTGTGGCATACCCAGACATATGACCGCCACATGCTCCAGAATGGCAGTCATTTAGAACCTTTTCAGCTTCTTCATGAATAATACAGCGTCAGAAAACAGAATCCTCTCCCCGACGATAAAGCGTATCACCAGTAATATTATAATGTTGGGTTTGGAAACGTATTTTCCGTCACTGAGATCGTGAAATCTCAGGCCGAAAAGATTTGGTTTGGAGATAAACGATAATATCTCCATACCATGGATCAAGAGTACTGATAAGAAAAAGAGATTCATCCGCAATGGGTTGCTCTACCACAGTTTCAGTATCAGTAGAGGGGAAATCACACATCAGTTCCGCAAAAACCAAGGATTTCTTCGCCTTGGATTTTTCAAATTCCAAGTCGAATTCTTGCAGGATGACTATCCATTTGGAATACTTGCCCCGTAGCAACTGTTTGGTCAAAATGTACATCATAGGGTTGCAATCAGAAATTACTATAGTTTTGTGTAACAATATGTAATGTCTAAATCGTTGGACAGCTTGAACAGCTGCCCAAGCCAATTTCTCGACATGCGTATACTTAATTTCAGTCTGATGCAAATTCCGACTAAGATAATAAATCACATGTTCAGCGTTAGATTTGTCTTCCTGAACTAAAATCATTCCAATAGTGGAATGAGAAGCAGCGAGGTACAAAATTTAATCCTAGTTGTAGTTGGGAGGATGCAATAACGATGCATGGGTCAACGTGTGTTTAAGTGCATCAAAATATTGGTCAGCGATCTCATCCCAAAAGAATGGAATATTTTGTTTCAGCAACTGGGTAAAACCTTTTGTAAGTTTGGTGTAGTTAGGAATAAATCGACGTAAAAAGTTTGCTTTCCCCTACAAACTTTGGAGTTGGCGTAAAGTCGAAGGAGGAGGTAATTTGAAAATAGCTTCGACCTTCGACGGATCGACGCGAATGCCTTTTTTCGAGACAACAAAACCCAATAAACGACCTGACTCTACACAAAAAACACATTTATGTGGATTCAGCCGAATTCGATAATGCCGACATCTCATAAAGATAGTAAGTAAATGTGTGAGATGGTCAGCCCTGCGCGATGAATGAGCAGGTAAATCATAGAGATATGGTTTCACAATGTGCTTAATGTCATGAAACGCATAAGAAATTGCCCTTTGAAAAGTTGCTCCAGCGGTCTTCAATCCAAAGGGTAGTTTGCAGTAAGCAAATGCCCCCCACGAACAAATAAAAGCTATTTTTGGCTGATTAGTAGGGAGTATGTTTATTTGATTATACCCTGAAAAACCGTCCATAAAGGAAAACATTTCACTGCCGGCACAATCATTGATTATTTGATCGATATAGAGAGTTGGATAATTATCTTTAGGACAAGCTCGGTTAATATCCCTATAATTGATACATACTCGTATGGTTCCTTGTTTTTTAGTCACAGGAACTATATTAGATACCCAATCCGTTAAGGGAATTGGATAAATAAAACCTGCACGAAGTAATTTTTCAACCTCTTCTTTGATAGCAGCAGCTTTTCTAGGATGCATTTGACGTAAACGTTGACGGACAGGCTTGGCATCCGGGTAAGTCTTAATTTCATGTACGACAATTTATGGATCAATTCCTAGCATTTCTTCGTAGGACCATGCGAATACATCACGAAATTCTTGAAATAGGGCTTTATAAGTTTGAATTTCTTCTTCAGTACAGCAAGCACCTATATGAATGTTTTCAATTATTCCAGGTTTTACTGAAATGTCAATTAGAATCGTTCAAGAAATGTTTTCCAAATTTAGCTCAGAATGAGGATTTTTCAATGGATTCTGCGGTTCTTTGACATATTCAGAAGTAAAAATTGAAGTGAAATCATCTTCAAAATGATCTAGTTAAGGTAAAAATGAAGATCGATGATGTAGATCTTCCCATGGTAAATCATCAACAGACAATAATTCACGAATTTGCTCATCAAAATGAACAGGTTCAGGAAATGCCGTTGTGGCTGAGCTAGATATTGAGAGTGATTCCTCGTGGATCCCATTCACTGGATCAACTCTGGTTGAAGAGGGGTCGGAAAATTACTGTACGGCCTGATATGCAAGTTCAAATGGACTCAAAGGCATCATGCTATCAATTGAATCTAACTTGGATTCGAAAGTTATGATCCAAGGATCATCAAACATAACAGAGTCTAAAAAAATCATATGAATAGTTGCAACAGGAGGCGACACGTTAGGATGAGGAATGGAAAAAGTTCCTAGTAAACCAGAATCTTTAATCAAGCCTACTCCAACATCCTTATAAGGGATAGTCGTTTTACCAACATGCTGGATTGTTTCTGTAGAGGCTGGGTCAGAATTAAAATAAGTTAACTGATCTATCGTAACGATCCTTCCTTGATATGGAAATTTTATGAGTCGAAAGACCGAAGAGACAACAGCAGTCATAGCATAAGACCAACTACGACCCAGAAGAAGGTTGTAATCTATAGGGGCATCAACCACTTCCACATCTAGATTTACAACTTTACCTTCGACCCCTATGGGTAAATCCTGCAGAATACCAAAAGGGTGGAAACCTCGACCATCAAAAGCCTTAAGAATCATCGGAGATTGGTTCAGTGTAGGAGAACCCATCGATTTCCAACACTGAATTGACATAATACACGTTGAAGCTCCCTCATCAATCACAGTCCGATAGATCGGTCTGTTTTTGACGTACACTGGTATCTGGAAAGCGATTTGATGAGGTAGACGAGGTGTACTATTTTCTAGATCGAAGATTATAAGATTAGAATCCTGAATATCAACAACTCCTATGGCATAAAAAGAAATTTATGCTGTGCTGAGCATGATTGTAGCACTTCCAAAGTCGACATTGCCGAAGGAGAAATAGTTAAGTCTTCAACAATGTTGTAATTCTGAGCAGCTCTCGCATGTGGATTGAAAGCTGATTTACAAAGAACACCTTTAGCAGGTGGTTTTTTTATTAAGTCTGGATTTGGTTTCTCGATCTGTAGCGGACTAGAAACAGGAGGAGGTGTAGTTGATGTATTTTCATTAGAAGATTCTGCTTCTTTATCATCAACAAGATTCTTAGTACCATAATCTTTCGACTGTGTCGCAATCCTTACATGAGACATCATCAAAATTGGCTCTTCTGAAGCGCTTGAAGTAGAACCAACCATTTTACTATCTTGATTTGGAAAAGGATCCTTCAAGACAGTAGGTTGTGAACCTTTGACGAATTTCACAACCTCGGCCCGATGTGGGAATTCCTTAGTAAAATGATCTTCATCACAAATGTAACAAGGATAACATGGTTTACGTTTTTCATCATTGGATTCATTTTTATCAGTTTTTTCTTTCGAATTCTTTTTGTTTTTATTCTTCCCTTTCTTTTTATTACCGGATTTAGATTTAGCCATGGATGTCTCCACAACATGAATATCGGCAGAAACTTCGGGGGAAGATTCTCCTTTCGGGGAATTAGGTAAAATTATAATTGGAGAAGAATTCTTTGAAGATTTATTCTTACTTTTAGTATTGACTGTACCAATCATACCATCAGCGGCATGAGACCCTGAAGGAGCAGCAGCTATTTGACCTTGTCTTGGAAGGTCTGGGATTTTTTCATGCAAAGTACCTGACTGCGTATAAACGAGGTCAAGGTACTGAGCTTGAGCAATTAATTGCTCTTCAGTAACAACACTAGCCTTAGCAACATCTTGAGTAATCTTGGGTAACAATGATTTAACAAACCATTCTGCCAAAATTTGATCCGGAATGTAAACTTTCACCAAACGTCTCCTACGTCGCCACTCATGAATATGATCAAAAATATACGTAGACGTGGATTGTTTCAGCGAAGTTAATAATTCCGTGCCATTGTCGTATCTGACTGGCAACTGAAAATGAGTCAAGAAGGCAGTTGCTAACTAACTGAAATTATGAAACGAGCCTCGTGGTAACTCAATGTACCATTTGGCTGCAAGACCAATAAGCGTTCTTTGGAAAAGACGTAAGCGAATCGAATCATCAATGATTGAATTAGATGCACACCAAAGGTGATAAGTCATGACGTGATTTGATGGATCCTCTCCTGACTTACCTTCAAATTTTGGTATATCACTGGGCAACTTATGCGGCATCGGCGACCAATACTGATAATAGAAAATTGGATCATTTGTAAGGCGCATCAAATCAGGTAAATCCAAAGTTGCGATAAAGGGTAACTGATGGTTAGGGTCACCAAAGCCTTGAGTAGCCAAAGTAGTTCCAGGAGGTGGATACCCAGGGTAGCTGGGAATCGTATTAGCATTAGGAATTGTATACCCTCCTGGAAAACCAGGATTAATCGTACCGAACTGGGGTTGTTGAGGCTGTTGATAAGTATAGCCAGGGTACGGTTGATACTGATAGTTTGGATTTTGTGTATAGGGACCGAATTGTGGCTGTCCTTGGTATGGTTGATACGTGAATTTTGGTTGACTTGTGACAAATTTACTTGTGTCGGCTTGTCCCGTAGGCATCTGAACCGAAGTTTGAAACGAAGATCCTAGCTGGGGTACAGAGACTTGAGGGATTTGCACAGAAGCAGGAATAGACGAACTCGGGGTTACAGATACTCCAAAAGCAGGTGTTACAGATTGAACATACATAGCAGCTGTTGCACCAATTTGAGGCAGAGTCTTAGGCGAACTAGGATTGGCTTGTTGAACAGGACCAGGTGCAGGAGTATGAATAGTAGGCTGGATAGGTTGCTGAGTTGGACCAGAAATTAAAGGCTGTCCAGGTTGATAAGGCAACTACACATTAGGCTGCATAGGTTGTTGATATTGGGATGGATCCCACACCATATTCATTCTGAGGTATTGCCCTGCAGAAGGCTGAATGTAAGGACCATAACCTGGTTGAACGTAGGGTTGATAAGTGAGTGGTACATTTCCGGCTCCTTGAATAGATGACTGACCAAAAGGCTGTTGGAAACCTTGAATTGGGTACTGACCTTGAGGTTGATAACCCTGAGGCGCATACTGAAGCTGGGGTTGATAAGGACCCTAAGGAGCATATTGATTTTGGGGTTGACCTTGGGGCATGTACTGTCCTGAAGGTTGATACCCTCGAGGTATGTACTATCCTTGGGGTTGTCCCAAAAAATAATATGATTCCACAGTTTGTGCTAGGAAAAAGTTACCTTGAGGTTGCCCTCCAGGTGGTAACTGGCTTCCTAAAGGTTTCCCCCCAGGTGGCAACTGACTACCTGAAGGTTTCCCCCCAGGCGGCAACTGACTACCTAAAGGTTACCCCCTAGGCGGTAACTGACTTCCCTATGTTGGACCCCCAGGCGGTAACTGACTGCCTTGAGGTTGAGGATTCGGAACATTACCAGACATCATATAAATTTGTGCTACAATCAACGTTTCAGTTTGAACACCACTATTACCAGATGACAATACTTGTTCAATTGGTTGAGGAGCTTCTCCTGAGAAAGTACCAGAAAAATCCTGATATCCTGAAGGAACATAAGGACCACCATGTAAAAATGATTTTGGTGTTTGAGAAAACACGGATGACTCTCTAGACATAATGGATGGCGGATAGTAACCTCTAGGTGTAGGATGAAATGGAACTCGAGGTGGAGAAAAAGCAAGACCTGGATTCTCTAAAAAATTTGTTAAAGATAAATACCAAGCACTAGTTCGAATAGTGCTGTAGAAAATAGATTCACGCTCCCTAAGATTTGAATATTGAGGGGAGTCGGGAAGAGATATATCTTGGTCTGTATTAGTAAGTTCTTCAATGGAAATAAGCCCAGATGGAAGATCGTCAATGCCAATATTTCTTACCCTAGGTGAATCAAGATCGCTAGAAGTTGGTGAAATAAATCCTGAAGATGTTTCTAAAATAGAAGGTTCAGTTTCAGGTTCAGAGATTTCAAGTTCGTCAGCCACTTCACTGGAAGCAGTAACACTACCAGTAACTTTAGAAACCGAAATCGATTCTTGAATGTATTCTGTTGTAGGTATTCTACGATCAAGATGAACAATGATAGATGAACTTCCAATTTCACGAAGCCCTTCAAGCTGACTCGGTGAATATTCAGGGGGTTTCCCTTGTAGTCTCTGGGATTGTCTCGGAAATTTCGCCACAATTGAATATTAACTAATCACACACAAACAAAGAAAAGTTCAATGAAAACACCTAAATTCTCTAAAGAAACAAATAGTTGAATCACACGCTTAAAAAATCTAAGAATTCAAACCACACACAAATAGTGACTTTCCGTACTAAAAACACTAGTCGGTGATGAAATCAAACTTAGTAGAAATTTAACACAGAAAGGGCGGTTGGAACAGTTACCCCGACAACTTGCTTAATGAAACAGACTGGCACAAGTTTCCTCACAAAACCATCTTGTGTGAAGAGAACCCCCCAGAAAGTCCAAGTGAGTCTAGTCGATGTCTGTTCCAGGTACAGTGAGATCTTTCCTTCACCGTCACCTTAGGAAATAATCTTGAGATAATGGACACTAAGGTTACCAATAGTAACAAATATAACTGTGGGAACAGTCTACGATCCGATTTCACGCGCAAGGGCAGAGTAGCAAGCTCAGTCCCCTTGAAGGCTCCTCGACATGGTTAATCTGAGGTTTACCGACAAGTGACCCCAGGCTCCTCGACAATGGTTAATTCAAGGTTTACCATTTGTAATACGCGCAAAATCTTCTATCTTCCCCAATGAAACAGAATTTATTGTCTCAATGGTTCGGACATGATCTCGTGATTGACTTCTTTAAGAGAAGCTTCCTAAATTATACAAATTAGAATTGGATTTTATCTCCTACCGCAAGATTTATCTACTTGTTTGTTTTTACTACCTTAGAGAGTTAATTACTCCCTACTCCAAGATACTAGCCTAAGCTATGTTGGTGATAAGAGCCCTAGAAAATAAAAAGATTGCTAGATAAATTTTAATTAAGCGTTACTTTTAAGAGTTGTTTCTTAAGTCAATGGGTGCGGAAATGAAACTCGGATGGTGTGAAATAACTCGATTTCCAAAAGACACTAAAAATGCACCTAAAAATGATAATCAGATTGTTTTCTTTCAATGAAACTCTAATTAAGGAAAAGTTAGAGAATGCAATTTTTTTAATGAACAATTCCTTCTTTAAACATAAAGAACAATTGAAAGAAAAATATTTTTGTCTTTTCCAACAATTTATCAAAGCTCACAATGAAAATCCTTTCACTTTCCAAAAAGTTGAAGCTACAACAGAATTTTCCTTCAAAAGAAATCTAAAAATTTGAAAAGCACTCAAGACTACAAACTAACTTCAAGATCTGCAAAGTTTAATAGCACTTAAAACTACAAAATTTAATAATCTAAATGAATAAAAGCTTTAAGATTTTTTTTTTTTAAGAATGTTTTACCTTATTTATTTAGCAAAATAAGGGCCTATTCGTTCAGAATAAAAAATAGATCAAAAACACTCAATTATGTTTTTATTAAAAAATGAAATTCAAAAACCAATAACAAATTTTATTTTCGAAGATTTGCAAAGAAACAGGTAACTCTATTTCTCAATAAAGGATGATTCCACAATCAGGTCAGATCCAGCAAAAAGACAAAAAGACCAAGGAAATCTGAGGTACTTCAAAATGTCAAATGCTTCAAATCGCTACAAAGACCAAGTGAAATGCAATCCAAAATGCAAAACTTCTAGAAATACATCAAAACACCAATACTGCTGAGATTTATTAACAGAAAGCTTTTGACAGAAACAATCATCAATCTGGGCAGAAAACAAAAACTAAAAATCAAAATCAAGATAAACTAAAGAAAGAAATCTGAAGTTTTTCAAAACTTCAACAGGGTCCATAGGCTCCAGGGTATCACAGGTGCGGTCTCGCACTGTTTACACAGAAAAAGTGTGAAACTGCCCGGACTATAACAACAAGGCAAAGTGCGGTCCTAGGAAAAACTAGAGAAAAAATTAAAGGATTTCAAAATTTTCAAAAACAGAGAAAACCTAAGCTACCCAGGCAGATTTCAATCAATCAAAAACCAAGAAAACATCTTCTCAAATCAAAATAAAAGAGAACAAAAAAAAACAATTTCTTCCCCTGCAGAATCGCCAATTTGTTGTATGGATTAATCCGTCTTGTGGACAAGACCGATCTCCCTAGTACTAAAAGTATCTAGCAACAAACAGCCAAACATATTAATCTTTCTCTAAGCATGTAAGGTTTACAGAAAGCTCTATAGAGGTGTAAAAGACTTATTGTTTGTCCAGTGCTTGTTTGAAGTCGGTGTTGTCCCTCGCGCGCTTGAAGGAGTTTTCCTCGTAAACCTGCAGTCACAAAAAATCAAAATATTATATAGCACCTGTATAGAAATCATTATAAACCATGCTTATCATAGTGATCAAGGAGTCCATGAAATAAACCATTGATTGAAAGCTTATTGAGAAAAATGAGTATATTTGTATTAATTTCAAAAGTAGAAAATCCTTAAAACCTGAGCCTTGATGTTGCACAGGACTTTCCGTGGTCCGAAGCAGGATTATCCTTTACTTTGACAAGTTCTTCACTCCTCCAACCAAGAAAAATAGAGGTATGTAATCTCTCCTCAAAAATTCTTAGTTAACTGAGTCTAAATCTCAACAGCACTTAACTTCAAATATTCTAAAATCTTGAACTCCCTTTGAGGCTACCCAATGCCTCTTTTTATAGTGGACAAGAGGAGGTTTTCAGTTCCAAGCATGAAGGGATAGAATCCTCCTTCAAAGGGATAAGCTCCTCACATAAAGGGGTTAGCTCCATAAGGTAAGGGATTCATGCACCTTGTTAGGTCTCTGTAATTTATTAGCAAGATTGGCAGAGTCCAATTACAGAAACAACATCGTTTGAACCAACTTTGGGATTCTAGGATCTAGCCCTCCTGAATCTGGAGAGGGATCTCTCCAATATGTACAAAGATGGATTTGTCTTTGAAGTTTGGGGTTATGGTATTAGGCTAGTTATGAAGGCCAAGGGTTTGTTTGTTTTTTGGATGGTTGAGCATGATTACTGTTTGAGGTGAAAAGTCCTGAATGCAAAGAGTTTCAAAGGTGAGAAGTTGCAAGAGGGAAGAACAGCTATGACTAAAAGATAGATATAACGCTGGTTTTTAGTCCATTGGGCTATGGAGTCATAACAGGGCTTTAATTGAACAACAACATCAAGAGTGATCCAAGGGGCAAGTCATCTATACCACAAGATTATTGAGATTAAAATGATGGAATGGAAACAATAAAGTGTTGGAGGGGTGGAAGCTGATAATAATTTCTCAGAGGATTTATAGTCAGTCCAAACAAGAAAAGCCTCTTAAGTAACTGTTTAAAACCAACCAAGTGCAGGGCTAACCATTGAATTCTTGGGCAAGTTTGTATTAAAGCAACTTAATTGACAAACAATCCAGTAATCCGCATAATTACCTTCAGAAAGTATGAGAACATATAAGAAAAACAAAGTGTAACTTAAGATCAGATAAAGTACTTTTAAACCTAGTCTACTTTCAGTCAACACCAAGGGAAACTTTCAGAATCTGCCTTTGGAGAGAAGAATCTAGGAATCAAGGCAAACCATATCTTCTCTAGTTTCACTTTAATAGAAAATAATGGACATCACATTCAAGAACAATGTTTTAAGCCAACAGAAGGACGAGGGAACGCCAACATTCCTAACTGTTTAAACTGTATTGAATCATTCTTAAATAAACTAATATGAGGAAAACATTAAGATAAAGATTTCTCAGCCAGAGAAGGTTACTGATATACAGCAGATCCTAACCCTGTTTAAACTGTTCTTTACAGAGGAATATGGACAATATGGCATACATAGAAGGAAAAGAATTAACAAAGAAAGAGGCACTTCACCAGTAATATAGACCAGGATCCCAAGAAACAACTTTATATTGATGTCAAACCAGTTACAATCTTCAAGTCCAATGTTTCAGTTCAGCAATCATCTTCACTACTTAGCCTAACAAATCTATCACAAGCAGAGCTCCAAGGGCCAGTGAACACTATTTACAATCAGAAGTTTCTAGCTCAAGTGTATGTCAAAGCTTTGTAAGCAACTCAACCAACAACTTCTCATCTTCTACTGAGGTATTTATAGAAGAATGAGGAGGTGAGACCTAACAAAAGATCTCTAATGACAATTAATACAGATACAGGACTTCTCGGCCTTTTGAGGGGCTCGATGGAGAAGTTTTACAAGTGGATCACTGTATTAACTTTTACAATAAATATCAAAGCTCGATGGGAGATTTATTTGACTTTGAGGCTCTGGGTATTGTGTGGAGTAACTCTGCGGATATTTTCTGCATTGATTTCCTTGTAGAAGTAACTCCCTCGCTGCGCCGGAGGTGAATATATGATTTTCTTCATTAACTTCGGCCTCTGTTTTGAAATGTTTGAGGCAACATGTGGCTCGGGGGTAGCTGAGGAATCAATTTGCCTCAAATGTGGCAGTGGAGGCTTTCTGTCTGATAAAACACTTTAGGTTTTCTTTTAAACTGTGTTTTAGATTGGGGATTAGGCTTTTGATAACTGTCTTAGCCGTAATCCCCGTAAAAATTGTCTTCAATATTCATCTGTTGTGTTTTGTCTTCAAAACTGATACTCTTTAACTGTTCTCTTGAATAAAACAGTGTCTTGTCGATGTGCAGGGCCACACAGGGCTCTTTATGCTATCAATGCTCATGAAACATTGATAAATCATTTGATTTTAACCCTGTGAATGGTTCTCTGTAATATCTCGAAGGCACATGAAACGTCTTTCCCAACCCTCGGCTTTCTTTCATTATACAATGGAAAACCATTAAAACACCTACAAAACACAAAAACAGTCAATAAATCCTGCTTTTTTAGGTTTTAACTGCTTCAGAGGGTGGGAGAGGAGCGTGGCCGTCGGATCATGGAGCAGGGGCGCAGATCAACGGCGGAGATGCAGTGGATGGATGTAATGGAAAAAACCTTTATAAACAACGAAAAATGGCATTTTTCAACTTTACAAAGGAAAAGGCGTATTTTATATGAATGGCGGGGGTATCGTACGGTGGGCCCGTCGGGACTGATCGCAAATCGCAAAAGTTGAAAATGCGATGGCGGATTGTGCGACGGAGAGAAAATGCGATATTGCGATATGCGATGGGCGAAAACTGCGATTGGAGCAGTTACATCGCAAATATTTGCGATGGATCAAACCTTTGAAACAATGAAACATGTGATATTGGGATATGCGATGGGCAGAAACTACGATTGGAGCGGTCGCATCGCAAATATTTGCGATGCGATCAGATCTCACCGAAAATATATGCGATGGATCAAACCTTTCAAACAATGAAAATTCGATATTGCGATATGCGATGGGCGGAAACTGCGATTGGAGCGGTCGCATCGCAAATATTTGCGATGCGATCAGATCACATCACAAATATTTACGATGGATCAAACCTTTCAAACAATGAAAATGAAATTTGCGATATGCGATGTTTGTGATTTGCGATCGGGCGGAACGATCGGATTGCAAGTTTTTGCGATGGGTTATTTAAACAAACTGCAAAAAATGCGATTTTGAAATATTGCGATTTGCGCCGAGTGCCAAAGGGTTTAGAACTCGGTTCTAGGGTACGAGTATATGGATGAAAAGGGTTAGGGGCTTAAGCTCGAGGGGGCTTAATTCCTATACATAAAAACATGTATTTTCATGGTTTTTTTGAAGGAAATGAAGGTTTCGATAAGGTTAAAAAGTGGGTTTTTAACCTTATAAAAGGGATTTTAATGAAATGGAAAGGGAGAAACATGGAATTGTGGGTTTTTCATGGGAAATAGAAAATAGAAAATAAGGTTAGTGTGGAAGAAAAGGAAGGGGAACAAGGGGTTCTGCAGCAGTATTTAACTTGGGATTTTTGAAGGATTTCAGAGGCTTTTAGGATGTAAACAACAATAAGGGATCTGGACAGAGGCATGAGGCCTTAGAGAGACTTCAAGAGCCAACAATTTTTAGTGATAAAATTTATTCCTTGGAGGCTCAAAAAGTCTTAGCCACCTTTTGGTATAACAAAATATTATAGGTGGCTAACAGTGGCTCCACTTGGGGATGGTGCCTTCTTGAAGGCATCAAGAATTTAGACTTGATTTCTTTGGGACACTGACTTGTGCCTGATCCATTGGGCTGATTTTCTTTTACTGGGATGATTTTACTTTGAAAATAGCATCAGTTATGAAAGAATACTGGACTTCATCAATACAACTTTCTACCTACCCAATCCTACTGATCTAACATTTTTTTCTTCATCAGAGTGCACTTGGATTGGCAAAATCTTTTCACAACATTTTATTCTTTTGAAAGCATAAAAACTAATCTACTTCTACTCCTTATTTCTCCCTGAACTCAAATTAAACAGTTGAGCTCAGATATTTCTCTACCTAATCTACTGTCTGTTGGGATTAAACTATCGAACAGATTTTTATTCTCTAAATTCTACAACAGAAATTAAAAAACAGTCAAGTCAAGATTAAGCTGTTTGACTTGTTGTGATCTATGGCATAAAAACAAGCTGCACATATATTATTATTTTCAGAAAACTAAAATCAAAATGGAAGGCTTAAGATCTGAAAGTTCAAAGTACTGCCTTCTCTTTTTACAGCTATATTTTTAACTATGTTTGAGTTGTTTCTTCTTTGTTTTCTGGTTCAGATTTTGAGCAAATTAGAACCAGTTTTACCTCTTTTTTTACTCAGAAAATAAAACAGATTTGAGTCATCTCTCTTTGGAAACTTAGGTTCAGATTTTGAGTTTGTTTAAACCTTCAATTTCTATCCTAATCTATCTAATGATAAGCCAAGATTAAACAGTTTGGAAAATCGAATTCACTATCCTATCAGCAGAAAATTTAAAGCTAATTAGTCAAGATTAAACAGTTTGACTAACTAGAAGTGTGCTTAGTAGGAGTGGCATTTGAGCTTGCACACTTTCAGAATTTGTTTCTCTTTTTGGCATGGGGCTTTGCCTTTCTTGTTTTCATTCTGCCCTCTTTTCTTTCTTTTTTTTTTTTTTGTATTTCTTGATTTTTTATAACTTTGAATGCAATCGTGGATGGAATATTCATAATGGAAAAAGATAAAAAGGCTTCATAAAATAAAATGGATCAAGAGAAGTAATGCTTAAGCATCCTGCCATTGACAGGACCCCCAAACAATTCTGTTCCATCCAAATCCTGTAAGAAAAATGCATTATTACAAGTAACTGAATGAATAGAGTAAGGGCCAAGCCATAGGTTGTCAAATTTTCCATGCTTGCCCTTTTCTTCCCTCCTTGAGTCCCATTTCAAAACTTTGTCCCAAATCTTAAAATTTTTGGCCTTTGTTCTTCTGTCAAAAATCTTTTTGATGCTGTCCTGCTTCTGTAATGCTTTGTTATACACTTCCTCTCTGGTCTACTGAATATGAATGGTCTGATTTATTCTTCTGATCATGTCATTTTCTTCAATCTGCAACTCTTGAATCAACTTCATCACTGGTACACCAAGGCTATTTGGAAAAATTGCATCTGTACCATACACAAGCTGGAAAGGTGACATACCAATAGATTTCTTCAAAGTTAATCTGTCAGCCCAAAGTGCATGGACCAGCTTTGTGTGCCAAGACTTTTTGTTGTCCTCCAACAGTTTCTTGATTATGTTCACTAAGCTTTTGTTGGAAGATTCTGCAAGTCCATTTCCTTGAGGGTAATAGGCCATGGAATGCCCTAATGTTATTTGATATCTGTGACAGAACTCAACCATCTTCTTTGATCCAAATTCTGATGCATTATCAGTGATGATCTTGGTAGGATAGCCAAATCTGGAGAGAATGTTAGTCTCCATAAATTTGATGATAACTGAATCATTGGCCTGCCTAGAAGGAATGGCTTCTATCCACTTAGTGAAGTAGTCTGTGGTAGTAAGAATCCACCTATGCTGGGCAGAAGATGGTGGATGGATTTCTCCTATGAAGTCAAGTCCCCACTGTTGAAAAGGAGCTTCAACAGTGATTGGATGCAGTGGAAGGGGTAGCAATTTTCTCTTGCCTTCAAACAGTTGGCATTTATGGCAAGTAGTGGTCATCTTGTGTATATCAGGAAAAAGAGTAGGCCAATAGAAACCAACCCTCAAAATTTTGTTGGCTGTTGACTTCCAGTACAAATGACCCCCACACTCTCCTTCATGGAATTCCTGCTTAACCTTCTCTGCATCAAACTCAGGCAAACATTTAAGCAATATACCACTTGCATTTTTCCAATAAAGACATCTATCGACAATGCAGTAGTTTAGTGCTTTCAGCTTCAAGAACCTTGCCTTTTTTTTTGATAAACCAGGAGGTGTATTTAAATTAAGCAAAACATAAACAATATCAGCACACCAAGAGGAATTGATGAAATGGTTTTCAAAAGCGGGTGTCGAGATTTCCTCTTGATCATCTAAAGCATTAATCATATGAATATCAAGAACTTCACAATTTGATTCAGCCATTAATCTAGCTAAACCTTGGCCTTTGATGAGCTTAGTGGGTTTTATTTCTAAATCATATTCAAGAATAACAGCAATCCACTTACCTCTCTTACCATCTGGGTCCTGTGTTAGGATGTGTTTAACAACTGAGTTCGGGACAAAGAAAATAATGTGTGAGTGAAGGATGTATACCCTGAAGTCTTTTAAAGCTTTAACCAAAGAAAAAGCTTGCTTTTCCATAATGTTGTACTTCAATGGGGCATCCCTCAATGCCTTACTAAAGAATGCAATAGGCTGCTCTTGTCTTTGTGGATTTTTCTGTAGAAGGACAACAACTATGGTATGTTCTGATGCAAATGAGAAGATATAAAAATCTTTTGAAAATTCAGGACTTATGAGAACTGATGTTTTGGTTAATGCTTGTTTCACCAGCTCAAAGGATGTCTTTTCTTCCAAGGTCCATCTTACCCCTTGCTCCTTTTTTAAAATGTTTGTGATATTCCTAAGGAGCTCGGCTAAGTTGGGGATGAGCCTTCTCAAAAATTTAATCTTCCCAATGAAAGATTACAACTCCTTGATGTTTCGAGGATGAGAGATTTGCAATATGGCCTCAATCCTCTAGGGATCTATCTTTATACCCTCTTCAGAAATAATGTGCCCAAGAATTTTACCTTCTTGGAGACCAAATAGAGTCTTCTTAGGGTTTAAAGATATTCCAAACTTTTTGCATTTCTTGAAAACTTGTCTCAAATGTTCTAAATGTTCTTCATCTGTTTTTGAAAACACAGTGACATCATCAAGATAGATAATGATGAAGAAGCCCAATTCTTCCGAGAATGCTATGTCCATGGCTCTCTGAAAGGTTGCTCTAGCATTCATTAGACCAAAAGGCATTTTCACATACATGAAAGTGCCCCACAGTGTAGTGAAGGTTGTCTTTAATTGATCAGCACGGTGGACTAAGATATGATTATACCCTGAATAGCCATCCAGCAAAGAAATTCTTCTAGACCCTACTACCCTTTGTAGAATGTGATCCATCTTTGGTAAAGGGTAGTTGTCTTTTAATGATGCTTTGTTCAAATCTCTAAAGTCTATACAAAGCCTGATTTCTCTAGTCTTATTCCTAACAGACACCAGATTAGATACCCATTCAAAATATCTAATAGGGACAATAATACCAGCATCATACATCTTCATGATTTCCTTTTTAACCAAAGGCAACTGTACAGGGTTTATTCTGCACAGTTTCTGTTTGAATGGTTTTTGGTTTTCTTTAAGAGGGATTTTGTGTTGTATTATTTCAGTGTCATAGGACTTAAGATCTTCGTAACTCCATGCAAAAACATCAGAAAACTCTTTGAACAGCTCTATGTATTTGATTTTAATGTGAGCTAGCAAAGTTTTAGACAACTTAATCATTTTCGGTTTTTCCTTACTGCCTATATTGCATTTCTCCACTTCAGTCTCTACAGGTTCCAGTTTTGGTTTATTTGCCACATCGTTAAAATCGAACAACTCTTCTAAAGGGGCCAGACCCTTGGGCAAACGTTCGTCTTTGGAGTGCAGAGTTTCTAACTCCTCTGTTTCTAACTCTGCATTCATTTCTGCTTCACCTTCAAGTTTTCCAGATAACAGGTTTATATTAGCGAGTTCAGGGGACGGTTCTTCTTCATCAAGAAAATTTTCTTCGTTGCAGACTGTATCATGATCTGAGTCTGAACCGTGTAGTTTGAATTCATTTCTGAATTGCATGAATTCTTCTATTTGTTTGTCGTTTTCAAACACCTGCCAATATTTTTTGTTATCAGGAACGGCTAGTCTAAATTTTATGGGAGTTGTGTTGTCTCCGGTTTCATATGGTGTCAGACATGTTCTAGCTGCATAGGCTAAATTGTGAGCGGCAATATTACATTTTCTTGGGACAAAACTCAGGTTGGATTCCTCAAATGTTTTCAAAAGATCCATGACATCATTTTGATAGGCCCTGAGTCTGGGATGATTTGCATTATACTCCCCATTGACTTGCCTAATGATTAACTCAGAATCCCCATACACATTAATTCTTCTGGCTCCTAACTTCTTCAAGAGATGCAAGCCTAAGAGAAGGGATTCATATTCTGCTATGTTATTTGAACACTAGAAGTTTAATTTACAAGAAATACATTCGGTGTGGTTGCTTTCAGTGTTGTGAATCTAGACACCTGCACCAACGTTATTTCTAGTGCATGATCCGTCAAAATGCATACTCCAAAGGGGATTGGTCTTGGTTTCATCAGTTTGGTGAACGTCCCCTGTATGTTTTGGTTCCTCAAGTTTCTCAATGTGTTGAGGAATTATTTCTTCGCTGTCAAGTTTTAAACGCAATGGACCTATGACTTGTAAATCCAGACCTGTGTTCTGTTTGCCAATGCTTTTAAGTGTAGCAAAATGTTCAGACACTTCTGTGTTATTTACCTTCTCCTTTCCATCCGCCCTTGATTCTGTTAAAGTGACCAACTCACTGAATGTTTCATCATTAAACATGATAAAATAATCAAGGCCTGTATTGACAGAATAGATAGGAGATTTTTGTGGTCTGTCTTGACTAGTGACCGTGTATTGCATATGAGACTCCCTGTAAAGTTTTCTGGTTTGATTGAAAACAGGGATAGTCGCATAGGTCATGTCCATTTTCATTGTACCTTGTAACTTAGCCCCCCATGATCTTGATAATAAAATTCCATATTTTGGGGGAGCATCAGCCACAACAATATCCATAACTAAATATTTGGCTGGAATCTGGGCTAAGTTAACACAAAGGTCTTTGATCAACCCTAGACATTTTACTCTGCTTGAGTCAAAGGAGTATAAGTCTTTATAAGGTCTGGTGATTTCAAGACCCAGGCTCTCCATTACAGCTTTAGGCATTAAATTATGAGAAGCCCCTGAGTCATGCATAGCGTTGTGCAGAATTTTTTCATGAATGTTTAAACTCACATAAAAGGGAGGGACAGGTCCCTCTTGATATATACCTTCAATATTTGGACCAAAAATAAGCTCTGGCTGGTCATCACTAAGATTGACTGTATCTCCATTTTCTTCTATATTTAAAGCCTTCAAATTTTGGGTCCTATATACATGCTGGGCAGCTAACTCGGTTAACGAAATAGAGATTTTAATCTTAGAAATTTCCTGTTCCAGGCTGAAAGGAATTTGATTCTTCAAAGTGTTGGTTTCAGCCTTGTTAGCCGTCACTTTATCAGCAGCAACAGCTTGCTGATTTGTTTTATTTACACTTGACATAACGGTTGTAATAGGAGTACTAGCTGAAGTGTTAGTACTGCTAGAGTCTGCACTTTGTTTTTCAGTGTTTTGAGTGCCTTTCTCTTTACCTTTATCAGAATTTACAGCCACCATTTTTTCCTTTTGTTTGACAACTCTAGGCTTGGTTGCAGTACTGTTTTGTGAAGATTTATCAGAGTTTATGGTGTTGGAGGGCTATTGACTAGTTTTTCTTCTAAGGTCATATTCTCTTTGAGGCTCTATGATGACATTTTCCATGTCTTGATAATGATTTTCATCATCATCTCTTTTGTCATCATACGGTGTATATAGACCTTGTTTTTTATCATAATGAATCTCAAAATCATCATCATCGACCTCAAGCATGTTGATAGCACCTTCCTCTGTTATTTCGTTTGTTTCCTCACCCTCACTTATATAGTTCTGATGAAAGGGAGGAGTGATCTGTTGATCATCTTCCCTAGGTCTGTTTGGAGGTTGGTTCCTTCTAACATTCTGATTCTGGTTTTGGTTTTTGTTTTGAGGAGCGGTTTGATTTTGACTTTCTTGTGATTTTTTAATTATTCTCATCTCTTTCATCATCTCTTCCATCATCCTTTCCATCTTTGAGTTGGAAGTAGAAGGTGTGGACTCCTCTCTAAAATATACTCTCTTTTCAGCCTTCATCCTTGCTCTCTTTTCCATTAAGTTGACTTCAACAGAAAGAGCACCTCCTTGCATGTCTTCAAGGGTTGCAAAATCTCTCTCTCTGAGTGAATAGGTCATGTCAACATCAAACCCTTCAGGAAAATTGTTTAAGGCTGAGCCTTGTGGAGGTTTTAATTCCAGGGAGAGTGCATTATACACACTGTTAAATCTAGTACAATAGGCTTGTACACTTTCCCCGAAGTTTCTATGGAGATTGTTGTAGTCAGCAAGGACCTGGAGAGGATTCTTCCTCACTTCCCATTTGTTTAAGAAAGTTTGATGGAAAGCTTGGAGATCATTAATGCTATGGGGGGCTAAGCTTTTAAACCATTTTCTTACTTCCCCCCCAAAGCTTTGATCAAATAATCTAAGTTTTACAGAATCATCATCAATTTCGTTTCTGTCAAAGTAATCATTCATCTTATCCACATGTTGTGATGCAGTTGTAGCATTGTTAGCATCATATAATGGAATTTGGACTGATAGTCTTGTGGAAGATTGACTAGTGGTGCAGGAATAACTAGGGGAGCATACCATGTTGCCATGATAGGAGGTGGATTCACAAGAGGTGGATTAACAAAAGGGAAATTCAGCTAAGGTGTGGTGGTTTGAATAGTGGATGTAGGATGAGTAGAAGTGGATGGATCAGGAGTAGACTGCTGAGCTGATCTTGGATGAGAGACACCTAGGTTGTGAAGGAAATGTAAATCAGGAGGTGTTGTTTCTCTATCACCAGGATGTTCACTTGCTTCTGGGGGTGAAAGTGAAGACTCAGAGTCTAACTGTATTATATCATCAAATGACCTAGTTCTAAATGGATTTACTAAGCCAGCTTGTGATTGTTGCAGAGCTGAAAGATTTTCAGGAACTGATTTAGCTCTCAAGGGTGACCTGACAACAGTTGATAATTTAATCTTAGGAGACTTCCTAAGGATGCTTTCTGGGTTATCAATCAGGGTCTGGATGGGCTCTAGTGTGAATCTTTCTAGGAGCCACTATGCTATGTTTTTAGACCCAAATAAACCAGAAAAGTTCAACCATATATGACAATATTTAAGAGGTTAAATAATCTGTTTATGCAAATTTAATCGTACAGTCCTCTAACTGAGTTTTAAATGATGTTATGATGATAAGTTTCTTCCCAGTGGAGTCGCCAAGTGGAAGTTTTTAGCTCCTAAGGAGGTAAAAGGTTTTATGGTCCACCACCATGTTTATTGAATACCAATCTGAAAATATTTAGGTTTTTCTGAGTTATTTTTCAGTTGTGTGGTTTTCTAAGAATATCCTAAATTTTCTTCAAAACTTAGCTACGGTTGTGAGACAAAGACAGTCTACTCTTATGGCTAAGATAGCTGATTTTTCAAGGTTATATGAAGACCTATCAAAGTCCTAGGGTTGACCTAGTTTGTCACTGATTCAAACAAGTTCCATCATGATTACCATTTCTTGGTAGTGCTTGAAAAGGCTGCCTTTTACTCTCAAAGTCTTCTTCAATCAAGGGTTTTTTTAGGTCTCTAAAAAGGTATTAAAAACACTCAGTTCCCCAATGGATTCGCCAGAAATGTTAGGTGGTGGCTCCAGTTGGTTAATAAAGCAAACACTCTATGAACCAAATCTCTGATGTCGTATTATTATCTTTAAATGAAAATGATTCTGGGTTTGTCCCGAGCGGAGTCGCCAGAAATGTTAGGTCTCTGTAATTTATTAGCAAGATTGGCAGAGTCCAATTAAAGAAACAACATCGTTTCAACCAACTTTTGGATTCTAGGATCTAGCCCTCCTGAATCCGGAGAGGGATCTCTCCAATATGTACAAATATGGATTTGTCTTTGAAGTTTGGGGTTATGGTATTAGGCTAGTTATGAAGGCAAAGGGTTTGTTTGTTTTTTGGATGGTTGAGCATGATTACTGTTTGAGGTGAAAAGTCCTGAATGCAAAGAGTTTCAAAGGTGAGAAGTTGCAAGAGGGAAGAACAGTTATGGCTAAAAGATAGATATAACACTAGTTTTTATTCCATTGGGCCATGGAGTCATAACAGGGCTTTAATTGAACAACAACATCAAGAGTGATCCAAGGGGCAAGTCATCTATACCACAGGATTATTGAGATTAAAATGATGGAATGGAAAAAATAAAGTGTTGGAGGGGTGGAAACTGATAATAATTTCTCAGAGGATTTATAGTCAGTCCAAACAAGAAAAGCCTCTTAAGTAATTGTTTAAAACCAACCAAGTGCAGGGCTAACCATTGACTTCTTGGGCAAGTTTGTATTAAAGCAGCTTAATTGACAAACAATCCAGTAATCCACATAATTACCTTCATAAAGTATGAAAACATATAAGAAAAACAAAGTGTAACTTAAGATCAGATAAAGTACTTTTAAACCTAATCTACTTTTAGTCAACACTAAGGGAAACTTTCAGAATCTTCCTTTGGAGAAAATAATTTAGGAATCAAGGCAAACCATATCTTCTCTAGTCTAATTTAATGGAAAATAATGGAAATCACATTCAAGAACAATGTTTATGTAAACAGAAGGACGAGGGAACGCCAACATTCCTAACTGTTTAAACTGTATTAAATCATTCTTGAATAAAAAAATTTGAAGAAAACATTAAGATAAAGATTTCTCAGCCAGAGAAGGTTACTGATATACAGTAGACCCTAACCCTGTTTAAACTATTCTTTACAGAGGAATATGGACAATATGGCATACATAGAAGGAAAACAATTAACAAAGAAAGAGGCACTTCACCAGTAATATAGACCAGGATCCCAAGAAACAGCTTTATATTGATGTCAAACCAGTTACAATCTTCAAGTGCAATGTTTCAGTTCAGCAATCATCTTCACTACTTAGCCTAACAAATCTATCACAAGCAGAGCTCCAAGGGCCAGTGAACACTATTTACAATCAGAAATTTCTAGCTCAAGTGTATGTCAAAGCTCTGTAAGCAACTCAACCAACAACTTCTCATCTTCTACTGAGGTATTTATAGAAGAATGAGGAGGTGAGACCTAAAAATATATCTCTAATGACAATTAACACAGATGCAGGACTTCTCAGCCTTTTGAGGGGCTCGATGAAGAAGTTTTACAAGTGGATCACTGTATTAACTTTTACAATAAATATCAAAGCTCGATGGGAGCTTTATTTGACTTTGAGGCTCTGGGTATCGCGTGGAGTAACTCCGCGGATATTTTCTGCATTGATTTCCTTGCAAAAGTAACTCCCTGGCTGCACTGGAGGTGAATATCTGATTTTCTTCATTAACTTCGGCCTCTGTTTTGAAAGGTTTGAGGCAACAGGTGGCTCGGGGGTAGCTGAGGAATCAATTTGCCTCAGATGTGGCGGTGGAGGCTTTATGTTTGATAAAACACTTTAGGTTTTCTTTTAAATTGTGTTTTAGATTGGGGATTAGGCTTTTGACAACTGTCTTAGCTGTAATCCCCGTAAAAACTATCTTCAATCTTCATATGCTGTGTTTTGTCTTCAAAACTGATACTATTTAACTGTTCTCTTGAATAAAACAGTGTCTTGTCGATGTGCAGGGCCGCACAGGGCTCTTTATGCTATCAATGCTTATGAAACATTGATAAATCATTTGATTTTAACCCTGTGAATGGTTCTCTGTAATATCTCGAAGGCACAGGAAACGTCTTTCCCAACCCTCGGCTTTCTTTCATTATACAATGGAAAACCATTAAAAAACCTGCAAAACACAAAAACAGTTAAGAAATCCTGTATTTTTAGGTTTTAACTACTTCAGAGGGTGGGAGAGGAGCGTGGCCGTCGGATTGTGGAGCGGGGGCGCAGATCAACGGCGGAGATGCAACGGATGGACGTAATGGAAAAAACCTTTATAAACAACGAAAAATGGCATTTTTAAAATTTACAAAGGAAAAGGCGTATTTTATATGAATGGCGGTGGTATCGTACGGTGGGCCCGTCGGGACTGATCGCAAATCGCAAAAGTTGAAAATGTGATGGCGGATTGTGCGACGGAGAGAAAATGTGATATTGCGATATGCGATGGGCGGAAACTGTTAAGTCCCTATATTAATAGTGTAGTCCCTTATTATGTTAGTGTAGCCCCACTTATTTTTATTGTTGTACCCCTGTAACCCCCATATTGTTATTATTGTGCCCTTACATAATTATTGTTAGTCAGCTAGGATTACATTGTGGCCCCACTAGGATTATATTATGGCCCCATGGACTCCTATATATAGAAGGAGGTTTTGTTCATTTGTATCATCGAAGAATTGTGCATTTATGTAATGTATTGGAGGTTGGCCCCTTGAAGTGGCTTATTTCTAATGTGTTGATATCTCTTTTCTTCTATTTTTGAAGCTGGTTACACAACATTTGGTATCAGAGCTTTGGATTCTAGGGTTTCTCTGCTCCAAACAGCTCATCGTGGTATTTTTGCTATAAATTTTTAGGGTGCGAAGCCAAAATCCTGAGGAAGCTTTTCTAAAAATTTCAGAGCTTTGTTCACAATATTTGCAGAGATATCATCTGTGGAAGTTAGGTATTTTTTCAGGCTCCTAAATAGGTCATCGTGGAATTTGTGCTATAAATTTTTTTGTACAAAGGTTCAGAGTCTGAAATTCATATGGTGCAAAGCTGAAATCCTGAGGAAATTCATCAAAAAATTTCAGAGCTTGGTTCACAATATTTATGGAGATATGATCTGTGGAAGGTAGTGCTTGTTCAGGCTCCTGAATTTCATCTCAAAGAGGTGATCGTGGGAAAAGTTCAATAACTCTCTCTCTGGAAATTAGATTGGAGTGTCGTAAAAAGTGGTAGAAATTAAACAGACTGTAGTTTCATGGCTATCAATTTTAGAGACAAAGAATGAAACCGTGACACGTGGCAAGTCGTACAAGTTCGCTCTACTGAACCAGTCCATAATTAGGTCATTGTGGGAGATTGGACACAACTTTGTCTTGGAGAATCCAAATTAGGTCAGACCTGTGGCATTCAAAATATAATTCAAAGGGATACGTCGGTACTGAAATTAAGATATTGAAGTGCTGCAATTACAGATATAATCAAATTTCAATATCGATCTCCTCAAAAGCAAGTAAAAGGTGTTTATTTGTTTTTTCGAATTGCATAAATCTTGTTTGAAAAATCAGTTTGAAGTGATTCCAAGGGCCTATTGAGCATATATTTCAGTATTTGGTTCTGATATGCCTCCTAAAAATAATTCAAGACCCATTATGCCCTCATAAATCTATACTATGACGCATGAAGAGGAAGAATTGCAATATGAGATATCAAAATTACAGTACCAAGTGCAAAAAATTTCGATCTTACGAAGAGCAACTGATGATGACATAGATGGTTTAAAAGAAGAAATGGAGGCTAAGTTGGATGGTTATAAGGATCAAATAATAGAAAATATGGATGATAAATTAATGGAAGATCACATCGAGCATCAACAACAAGTTCTCCAACTCTCAAAGGATAACCCAACTTTGGTGCAGAATCTAATGAAACAACAGGAATATCAACATCACATCGAAAAAAGTTCTGAAGCAGTAAAAAAAACAAGAACTCAACAATACGATCAATTTCAAAGTATCTCAACATGTGGAAGAAATTTCCTATAGAAGATTCCACATGAGAGGATGAGAATTTTATACAGAAGCATCAAGAAATAATCAAGCGTTGAGGACAACACTTGTTTGAAGGAGAGGGGCATGTTAAGTCCCTATATTAATAGTGTAGTCCCTTATTATGTTATTGTAGCCCCACTTATTGTTATTTTTGTACCCCTATAACCCCCATGTTGTTATTATTGTGCCCTTACATTATTATTGTTAGTTCGGCTAGGATTACATTGTGGCCTCATGGACTCCTATATATAGAAGGAGGTTTTGTTCATTTGTATCATCCAAGAATAGTGCATTTATGTATTGTATTGGAGGTTGCGCCTTTTTAATATTACAGGGGTCTGCACCTATAACAAAGATAAAGTGCATTCAGGAACGCAGGCAAGCTGAACATTGGGTGCAGGACCGCAGGCAAGATAGCCAGAAAGTGCGATACCAAAGTTTAGGAGACTTTTTAGGAACTTTTCCTGATTTTGAAGGCTTGACATGAGGAACTGATATGTTAGACTTGCAAAAGGGAGAAGTATGAATAATAATGAGCTCATACACATGGAAGAATTTTAGGATGACAATTTTCAATGTAACAGTTAAGGTTAAGGGTTTGGTTAAGGTTAGGGTTAGGTTAACCTTTAAGGTTAGGTTAACCTAACATTAAAACTAACTTTACCCTTAACCTAATATTAACCTTAACCTAACCTTAACCTTAACCTAACTATAACCTTAACCTTGCCTTAACCTAACTTAACCTTAACCTTGAAAATGACCTTAACCTTAACCATACCCTAAGCTTACCCTTAACCTTCACCTTAACCTTGAAATTAACCTTAACCTTCCCATAACCTTAACCCGTACTTTACCCTTAACCTAACCTTACCCTTAACCTTCACCCTTAACCTTAACCTAACCCTAACCTTGACCAAACCCTTAACCTTAACCTTAACCTGACTAAACCTTTAAGTTTAGGGTAAGGTTAAGGTCAAGGTCAAGGTCAAGGTTAAGGTTGAGTTAGGATAATGTAAAGTTAAGGTTATGGTTAGGGTTAAGGTTAAGGTTAAGTTAAGGGTAAATTCAAGGTTAAGGTTAAGGGTTTGGTTAAGGTTAAGGTTAGGTTATAGTTAAGGTTAAGGTTTTGGTCAAGGTTAGGGTTTGGTTATAGTGAAAGTTAAGGTTAACGTTAAGGTTACAAGCTGAATTTACCCTTAACTTATCCTTAACCTAACCTTAACCTTAAATAACCTTAACCTTTACCATAACCTTAACCTTAACTTTATCCTTATCTTAACCTTAACCCAACCCTAACCTTAACCTTAACCATAACCCTAACCTTAACCTTATAATTATCTTAACCTTAACCTAACCCTAACCTTAACCCTAACCTTAACATTAACCTTAACCTTAACAATAACACTAACCTCCTTGACCAAACCATTAACATTAAACTTAACCTTAACCTTACCCTTAACATTAAAATTAACATTAACCGTAACCTTACCCTTAACTTAACCTTAACCTTGACCTTAACCTTAACTTGAACCTGAACCTGACTAACCTTAACATGATTAAACCCTTAAGGTTAGGGTAAAGTTAAAGTTAAGGTTAAAGTCAAGGCCAAGATTAAGGTTAGTTTAATGTAAGGTTAGAGTTAGGTTAAGGTTAAGGTTAAGGTTAAGGTTAGCTTAAGGTTAATATAAGGTTAAGGATAAGGTTAAGGTTAAGGTTAGGCTAAGGTTAAAGTCAAGGTTAAGGTAAATTTAAGGTTACGGTTAGGTTAAGGGTAAAGTCCAGGTTAAGGTTAGGTTAAGGTTAAGGTTAAGGTTAAGGGTTTGGTTAAGGTTAGGGTTAGGTTTTAGTTAAGGTTAAGGTTAGGTTAAGGTTTAGGTTAAGGGGGTAACATTAACATTAAGGTTAATGTTAAGGTTAAGAGTAAAGGTTTAGGTTAAGGTTAAGGGTAAGGTTAAGGTTACATGTTCAGCCATGTTAAGGTTAAGGTTAAGGTCAAGGTCAAGGTTAAGGTTAAGGTCAAGGCCAAGGTCAAGCTAAAGGTTCAGTTAGGTTAAGGGTAAGGTTATAGTTAGGTTAAGGTTAAGGTTAAGGTTAAGTTTAGGTTAAGGTTAAGGTTAAGGTTACGGGTTTAGTGAGGTTAAGGTTAAGGGTTTGGTCAAGGTTAGGGTTATGGTTAAGGTTAAGGTTAGGGTTAAGGTTAATGTTAGGTTAAGGTAAGGTTAATGTTACGGGTTTAGTAAGGTTAAGGTTAAGGTTAGGTTACCCTTAACCTAACCCTAACCTTAACCTTAGCCTCGACCTTGACCTTAACCTTAACCTTAACCTAACCTTAACCTTGAAAAAACCCTTAACCTTCACTTTAAGCTTAACCGTAAATTTAACCTTAACCTGAATAAACCCGTAACCTTAACCTTAACCTAAAATTAACCTTGACCATAAGGTTAAGGCTATGGTTATGTTTAAGGTGAAGGTCAAGGTTAACGATAGGTTAAGTTTAAAGTTACGGTTAAGGTTAAGGTTAGGGTAAGGTTAGGGTAAAGGTTCATGTTAAGGTTATGGTTAAGGTTAAGGGTAAGGTTAAGGTTAAGGTTACTTTAAGGGTAAATTTAAGGTTAAGGTTAAGGTTAAGGTTAGGTTAAGGGTAAATTCAAGGTTACAGTTAGGTTAAGGTTCAAGTTACGTGTTTAGTCAGGTTAAGGTTAGGTTAAGCTTAAGCAGCTTAAGAGAAGGTTTGGTTAACCTTAACCTTAACCTTAACCTTAACATTATCATAAATTTACCCTATCCTTAGCCCTAACCTTACCCTGAACCTTAACTATAACCTAACCCATAACCTTAACCTTTCCAAACCCTTAACCTTAACCTTACTCTGAACCTTAACCTTGACCTAATCTTAACCTTAACCTTGACTTTACCCTTAAACTTCACCTTAACCTTAACCTGACTAAACCAGTAACCTTAACCTTAACTATAACCTTAACCTGACTATACTCTTAACTTTAACCTTAACCTTTAACCTTACCCTAACCTTAACCATAACCTTAACCTTAACTTTACCCTTAACCTATCCTAACCATAACCTAACCTTAACCTTAACCAACACCTTATCCTTGACCTTAACTATAACCTAACCTTAACGCTACGCTTAACCTAATCTTAACCTTAACCTAACCTTAACCTTAAGGGTTTTGTCAAGGTTAGGGTTAACCTTAATCCTTAACCTTACCCTTAACTATAACCTAACCCTAACCCTTACCAAACCCTTAACCTTTACCATAACCTTACCCTTAAACTTAACTTGAATAAACTCATAACCTTAACCTTAATCTTAACCTTACCCTTCCCCTTAACCCTAACCTCATCCTTAACCTTAACCTTCCCACAACCTTACCATTAACCCTAACCTTAACATTAACCTTAACCTTAGCCTTAACCTTCCCCTAACCTTAACCTTAACTTTATCCTTAACCTAAACTTAACCTTAAATTTAACCTTAACTTAACCTTAACCTTGACCAAACCCTTAACATTAACCTTAACCTTGACTTTAAAATTAACCTTAACTTTACCCTTAACCTTAAACTTAACCTTGACCTTAACTATAATCTAACCCTAACATTAGGTTAAGGTCAAGGTTAAGGGTAAACTTGAGGTTATGGTTAAGGTAAAAGTTAAGGTTAAGGTTAAGGTTATGGGAAGGTTAAGGTTAAGGTTAAGGTTGAGGTTTGGTCAAGGTTAGGGTTAGGTTATAGTTATGGTCAAGGTTAAGGTTAGGTTAAGGTTAGGTTGAGGTTAAGGTTAGGTTAAGGCTAGGTCAAGGTTAAAGCTAGGTTAAGGTTAAGGTTATGAGTTTAGTCAGGTTAAGGATAAGGTTATGGTTATGGGAATGCTAAGGTTAAGGTTAAGGGGTTAAGGTTAGGTTAACATAAAGCCAAGGTTAAGGTTAGGTTAAGGTTAAGGTTATGGCTATGGGAAGGTTAGGCTTAAGGTTATATTTAAGGTCGAGGTCAGGGTTAAGTTAAGGTTAAGGTTAAGGTTAAGTTATATTAAGGTAAGGTTAGAGTTAGGTTAAGGTTAAGGTTAAGATTAAGATAAGGTTAAGTTTAAGGTTAGGTTAAGGTTAAGGTTTAAGGTTACGTGTCTTAACCTTAACGTTCACTATAACCTACCATTAACATTAACCCTTACCTAACCTTAACCTTAACCTTAACCTTGACATTGACCTTAACCTTAACCTTAACCTTCCCATAACCATAACCTTAACCTTAACCTTGAATTTAACTTAACCTAACCTTAAGCGTAACCTTCCCATAACCATAACCTTAACCTTGACTTTAACCTTAACGTTAACCTGACTAGACCTGTAACCTTAACATAACCTTAACTTTGACCTAACCTTAACGTAACCTTAACCTTAACATAACCTTAACCTTAACCGAACCTTAAACTTGACATTAACTATAACCTAACCCTAACCTTGACCAAACCTTAACATTAACCTTAACTTAAGCTTACCATAACGTCAACCTTAACCTTCACTATAACCTAACCCTAATCTTAACCTTAACTTTAACCTTAACCGTAACCTTAACTTTACCCTTAACTTAACCTTGACCTTAACCTAAGGTTAGGGTTAGGTTATAGTTAAGCTCAAGGTTAAGGGTAAGGTTAAGGTTAAGTTTAAGGTCAATGTTAAGGTTAATGTTAAGGGTTTGCTCAAGGTTAAAGTTAGGTTAAGTGTAAAGTTAAGGTTAAGGCTATGGTTAAGGTTAAGGTTAGGGATAGGTTTAAGGGTAAGGGTAAGGTTAGGGTTATGGATTTAGTCACGTTAAGGTTAAGGGTAAGGTTAAGCTTAAGGTTAAGGGTTTGGTCAAGTTAGGGTTAGGTTATACTTAAGGGTAATGGTAAGGGTTAAGGTTAACCGTAACTTTGACCAAAAAATTAAGTTTATGGTTAGGTTAAGGTTAAGGTTACGGGAAGATTAACGTTAAGGTTAAGTTAAGGTTAAGGTTAACGTTTGGTCAAGGTTAATGTTAGGTTATAGTTAATGTCAAGGTTAAGGTTAGGTTAAGGTTAAGGTTATGGGTTTAGTAAGGTTAAGGTTAAGGGTAAGGTTAAGGTTAAGGGTTTGGTCAAGGTTATGGTTAGGTTATACTTTTAAGGTTAGGTTAACCTAACCTTAAACTTAACTTTACTTTTAACCTAATCTTAACCTTAACCTTAACCTAACTGTAACCTTAACATTACCTTACCTAACTTAACCTTAACCTTGGCCTTGACCTTAACCTTAACCTTACCCTAACCTTACCCTTGACCTTCACCTTAACCTTTACATTAACCTTAACCTTCCCCTAACCTTAACCCTAACTTTACCCTTAACCTAACCTTACCCTTAACCTTCACCCTTAATGGAAGGTTATAGTTAGGTTAAGGTTAAGGTTAAGGTTAGGTTAAGGTTAATATAAGGTTAAGGTTAAGGTTAGGTTAAGGGTAAAGTCAAGGTTAAGGTAAAGTTAAGGTTAAGGTTAGGTTAAGGGTAAAGTCAAGGTTAAGGGTTTGGTTAAGGTTAGGGTTAGGTTTTAGTTAAGTTTAAGGTTAGGTTAAGGTTGAGGTTAAAGGGGTAAGGTTAAGGTTAAGGTTAATGTTAAGGTTAAGGGTAAAGGTTCAGGTTAAGATTAAGGGTCGGGTTAAGGTTACAGGTTTAGTCATGTTAAGGTGAAGGTGAAGGTGAAGGTGAAGGGTAAGGGTAAGGTTAAGGTTAAGGTCAAGGTCAAGTTCAAGGTCAAGGTTAAGGGTAAGGTTATATTTAGGTTAAGGTTACGGGTTTAGTCAGGTTAAGGTTAAGGTTAAGGTTACGAGTTTAGTGAGGTTAAGGTTAAGGTTAAGGGTTTGGTCAAGGTCAGGGTTATGGTTAGGGTTAAGGTTAAGGTTAAGGTTAAGGTAAGGTTAAGGTAACGGGTTTAGTTAGGTTAAGGTTAAGGTTAGGGTAAGGCTAAGGTTAAGGTTAGGGATAAAGATAAGGTTAGGTTACCATTAACCTAACCCTAACCTTAACCTTAGCCTCGAACTTGATCTTAACCTTAACCTTAACCTTATTCTTAACGCTCAGCTTAACCTTAACATTAACCTTAACTTTAACTTGACTAAACCCATAACCCTTAACCTTAACCTTAACCTAACCAAAACCTTAAACTTAACATTCCCATAACCATAACCTTAACCTTAACCTTAACATAACCTTAACCTTGACAAAACCCTTAACCTTCAATTTAACCTTAACCGTAATCTTAAACTTAACCTGCCTAAACCCGTAACCTTAACCTAAACCTAACCTTAATCTTGACCTTCAGGTTAAGGTTAAGGTTAAGGCTATGGTTAAGGTTAAGGTCAAGGTCAAGGTTAAGGATAGGTTAAGGTTAAAGTAACGGCTAAAGTTAAGGTTAGGGTAAGGTTAGGGTAAAGGTTCAAGTTAAGGGTAAGGTTAAGGGTAAGGTTAAGGTTAAGGTTAATTAAAGGGTAAAGTTAAGGTTAAGGTTAAGGTTAAGGTTAGGTTAAGAGTAAATTCAAGGTTATGGTTAGGTTAAGGTTCAAGTTATGGGTTTAGTCAGGATAAGGTTAGGTTAAGCTTAAGCAGCTTAAGATAAGGTTTGGTTAACCTTAACCTTAACCTTAACATTATCTTAACCTCACCCTAACCTTAGCCCTAACATTACCATAAACCTTAACTATAACCTAACCCATAATCTTAACCTTTCCAAACACTTAACCTGAACCTGAACCTTAACCTTACCCTTAACCTTAACCTTGACCTATCCTTAACCTTAACCTTAACCTAATATTAACCTTAACCTTGACTTTACCCTTAAACTTAACCTTAACCTTAACCTGACTAAACCATTAACCTTAAACTTAACCTAACCTTAACCTTAACCTTAACTTTAACCTTAACCTTAACCTGACTAAACCCGTAACCTTAACCTTAACCTTTAACCTTACACTAACCTTAACCATAACCTTAACCTTAACCTTAACTTTACCCTTAACCTATCCTACCTATAACCTAACCTTAGCCTTAACCATAACCTTATCGTTGAACTTAACTATAACCTAACCTTAACCTAACATTAACCTTAAGGGTTTGGTCATGGTTAGGGTTAACCTTAATCCTTACCCTTACCCTTAACTATAACCTAACATTAACCTTCACCTAACTCTTAACTGTTACCTTAACCTTACCCTTAAACTTAACGTGATTAAACCCATAACCTTTACCTTAACCATAACCTTACCCTTCCCCTTAACCTTAACCTTATCCTTAACCTTAACCTTAACCTTCCCACAACCTTAACCTTAACCTTAACCCTAACCATAACCTTAACCTTCCCCTAACCTTAACACTAACCTTAACCTTAACCTTACCCTTAACCTACCCTTAACCTTAACTTTAACCTTAACTCAACCTTAACCTTGACCAAACCCTTAACATTAACCTTAACCTTGACTTTAAAGTTAACCTTAACCTTAACCTTAAACTTAACCTTGACCTTAACTATAACCTAACCCTAACCTTAGGTTAAGGTCAAGGTTAGGTTAAAGTAAAGTTAAGGTTAAGGTTAAGGTAAAAGTTAAGGTTAAGGTTAGGTTATAGTGAAGGTAAAGGTTAAGGTTATGGGAAGGTTAAGGTTAAGGTTAAGGTTTGGTCAAAGTTAGGGTTAAGTTGTAATTAAGGTTAAGGTTAAAGTTAGGTTAAGGTTAGGTTGAGTTTAAGGTTAAGGTTAGGTTAAGTTTAAGGTTAAGGTTACGGGTTTAGTCAAGTTAATATAACCTTAACAATAACCTTAACCTTAACTTTACCCTTAACCTAACCTTGACCTTACCCTAACCATAACCTTAATTTTACCTTTAACCTAATCTTAACCTTAACCTAACCTTAACTTTAAATTTAACCTTAACCTAACCTTAGCCTTACCTTAACCTTAACCTTAACCATAACCTTAATCTTAACCTTAGCCTTAACCTAAAATTTAACCTAACATTAACCTTGACATTAAATATAACCTAACCCTAACCTTGACCAAACCCTGAACCTTAACCTTAAACTTAACCTTAACTTATCCTTATCCTTAACCTTAACCTTAACCATAATCTTAACCTCAAGTTAAGATTAAGGTTAAGGGTGAAGTTAGGGTTAAGGGTAAAAGTTAAGGTTAAGGTTATGGGTTTAGTCAGGTTAAGGTTAAGGTTAAAGGTTTGGTCAAGGTTAGGGTTAGGTTATAACTAAAGTCAAGGTTAAGCTTAAGCTTAAGCTTAGGTTAAGGTTAAAGTCAAGGTTAAGGTTAAAGTTAGTTTATGGTTAACGTTAGGTTAAGGTTAAGGGTGAAGGTTAAGGTTAAGGTTAAGGCTATGGTTAATATTAGGCTAAGGTTCAGGTTACGTTTAAGATTAAGGTTAGGTTATAGTGAAGGTTAAGGTTAAGACCTGTAACCTTAACCTTGACCTTACCGTTAATATTAACCTTAACCTAACCTTCACCTCGAATTTACTCTTAACTTAACCTTAACCTTCACTATAACCTAACGCTAACCTTGACCATTCCATTAACCTTACCCTTAACCTTGACGTTAACCTTGACCCTAAGCTTAACCTAAACCTTAACCTTAACCTAAATTTAACCTTAAGCTAACATTAACCTTAACGTTAACCTAACTATAACCTTACCCTTAACCTTAGCCTTGACCCTAACTATAACCTAACCCTAACCTTGACCAAACCCTTAACCTTAACCAAACCTTAACCTTAACTTTACTTTAACCTTGAATTTACCCTTAAACTAACCTTAACCTTAAACTAACCCTTAACCTTGACCAAACACTTAACCTTAAACTTAACCTGTACTTTACCCTTAACCTAATCTTAACCTTAACCTAACCTTAACTTTGACTTTACCCTTAACGTAACTCTAAAATTGACCTTAACCTGAGGTTAAGGTTATGATTAAGGTTAAGGTTAAGGGTAAGGTTAGGGTTAAGGTTAGGGTTAGGTTAAGGTTAAGGTTACGTTAGGTTAAGGTTAGGTTAAGGTTAAGGTTATGGTTAAGGATAAAGTTAGGTTAAGGTGAAGGTTAGGTTAAGGTTAAGGTTAAGGGTAAAGATAAGTGTATGGTTAAGGTTAAGGTTAGGGTTAGGTTATATTTAAGGTTAAGGTTAGATTATGGGTAATATAAAGTTAAGGTTATGGTTAGGTTAAGGTTAAGGTTAGGTTATAATGAAGGTTAAGGTTAAGATAAGGTTAAGGTTAAAGTTATGGGTTTGGTCAAGGTTAGTGTTAGGTTATAGTTAAGGTAAAGGTTAAGGTTAGGTTATGGTGAAGGTTAAGGTTAAGATAAGGTTAAGGCTAAGGTTAGGTCAAGGTTAAGGTTAAGGTTAATGTTAAGGGTTTGGTCAAGGTTAGGTTTAGGTTATAGTTAAGGTTACGGATTTAGTCAGGTTAAGGTTAAGGTTAAGGGTAAAGTCAAGGGTTTAGTCGGGTTAAGGTTAAGGTTAAAGGTTTGGTCAAAGTTAGGGTTAGGTTAAGGTTAAGGTTTAGATTAGGTTAAGGTTAAAGTCAAACATTAACCTTAACCTTCCCATAACATTAACCCGAACCTTAACTTTAACCTTAACTTTAATATAACATTAACCATAAACTTAACCTTAAATTTACCCTTAACATAACCTTAACCTTACCCTAACCATAACCTTAACTTTACCTTTAAACTTATGTTATCCTTAACCTAACCTTAACTTTGGCTTTACCCTTATCCTAATCTTAACCTTACCTTCACCTTAACCTTAACCATAACATTAACCTTAACCTTAACCTTAACATTAACATAACATTAAACTTGACCTTAACTATAACCTAACCCTAACCTTGACCAAATCCTGAACCTTAACCTTAACCTTAACCTTAACCTTAACTTGACTAAACCTGTAACCTTAAACATAACCTTACCCTTAACCTTAACTCATCCTTGACATTAACCTTAACCATAATCTTAACCTCAAGTTAATGTTAAGATTAATAGTAAGGTTAGGGTTAAGGGTAAAGGTTGAGGTTAAGGTTACGGGTTTAGTCAGGTTAAGGTTAAGGTTAAGGGTTTGGTCAAGGTTAGGGTTAGGTTATAGTTAAAGTCAATGTTAAGGTTAAGGTTAAGGTTAAGGTTAGCTTAAAGTTAAGGTTAGGTTAAATTTAAGGGTGAAGGTTAAGCTCAAGGTTAAGGTTAAGGTCATGGTTAAGGTTAGGTTAAGGTTAAGGTTAAGTTTAGGTTCTAGTGAAGGTTAAGGTTAAGACCCGTAACCTTAACCTTCACCTTAACGTTAATATTAACCTTAACCTCGACTTTACCCTTAACTTAACCTTAACCTTCACTATAACCAAACTCTAACCTTGACCATTCCCTTAACCTTAACCTTAACCTTACCCTTAAACTTAACCTTGATCTTGACCCTAATCTCAACCCTAACCTTAACCTAACCTTAACCTTAACCTTAACCCTAACCTAAATTTAACCTTAAGCTAACATTAAACTTAGCCTAACTATAACCTTACACTTAACCTTAACCTTCACCCTAACTGTAACCTAACCCTAACCTTGACAAAACCCTTAACCTTAACCTTAACCTAACTAAACCCGTAACCTTACCCTTAACCTTAACCTTAACCTGACTAAACCCGTAACCTTAACCAAACCTTAACCTTAACTTTAATTTAACCTTTACTTTACCCTTAACATAACCTCAACCTTAAACTAACCCTTAACCTTGACCAAAAAATTAACCTTAACCTTAACCTTTACTTTACCCTTAACCTAACCTTAACTTTGACTTTACCCTTAACGTAACCCTAACCTTGACCTTAACTTGAGGTTAAGAATATGGTTAAGGTTAAGATTAAGGTCAAGGGTAAGGTTAGGGTTAAGGTTAGGGTAACATTAGGGTTAGGTTAAGTGTAAGGTCAGATTAGGTTAAGGTTAAGGTAAGCTTAAAGTTAAGGTTAAAGTTATGGTTAAGGTTAAGGTTAGGTTAAGGTGAAGGTTAGGTTAAGGTTAAGGTTAAGAATAAAGATAATTTTATGGTTAAGGTTAAGGTTAGGGTTAAGTTATAGTTATGGTTAAGGTTAGGTGAAGGGTAAGATAAGGTTAAGGTTATGGTTAGGTTAAGGTTAAGGTTAGGTTATAGTGAAGGTTAAGGTTAAGATAAGTTTAAGGTTAAGGTTATGGGTTTGGTCAACGTTAGGGTTAGGTTATAGGTAAGGTCAAGGTTAAGGTTAGTTTATGGTGAAGGTTAAGGTTAAGATAAGGTTAAGGTTAAGGTTAGGTAAAGGTTAAGGTTAAGATAATGTTAAGGGTTTGGTCAAGGTTAAGGTTAGGTTATAGTTAAGGTTGCGAGTTTAGTCAGGTTAAGGTTAAGGTTAAGGGTAAAGTTAAGGTTAGGGGTAAATTCAAGGATTTAGTCAGGTTAAGGTTAAGGTTAAGGGTTTGGTCAAAGTTAGGGTTAGGTTAAGGTGAATGTTAAAGTTAAGGTTAAGGTTAGGTTAAGGTTAATGTTAAGGTTAGTTTAATGTTAGGTTAAGGGTAAAATAAAGGTTAGGGTTAGGTTAAGGTTAAGGTTAAGGTTAGGTTAAGCGTAAATTCAAGCTTAAGGTTATATTTAAGGTTAAGGGTAAGATAATTTTAAGGTGAAGGTTAAGGTTAAGGTTGCAGTTAGGTCAAGGTTAAGAGTACGGTTAGGTCAAGGTTAATGTTAAGGTTAAGGATAAGGATAAGTTAAGGGTAAGGGTAAGATAATGTTAGGGTTAAGGTTAAGGTTAAGATTAGGTTAAGGTTAAAGTCAAACCTTAACCTTAACCTTCCCATAACCTTAAACCTAACCTTAACTTTAACCTTAACATTAATCTAACGTTAACCATAACCTTAACCTTAAATTTACCCTTAACCTAACCTTAACCTTACCCTAACCATAACCTTAACTTTAACCTTAACCTGATCTTATCCTTTACCTCACCTTAAATTTGGCTTTACCCTTCACCTAACCTCAACCTTACCTTAACCTTGACCTTAACCGTAACCTTAATATTAACCTTAACCTCAACCTTAAACTTAACCTAACCTTAAACTTGACCTTAACTATAACCTAACCCTAACCTTGACCAAACCCTGAGCCTTAACCTTAACCTTGACCTTAACCTGACTAAACCTGTAACGTTAACCTTAACCTTAACCTTACCCTTAACCTTAACTCATCCTTAACCTTAACCTTAACTATAATATTAACCTCAGGTTAAGGTTAAGGTTAAGGGTAAGCTTAGGGTTAAGGGTAAAGTTTGAGGTTAAGGTTACTGGTTTAGTTTGGTTAAGGTTAAGGCTAATGGTTTGGTTAAGGTTAGGGTTAGGTTATAGTTAAAGTCAAGGTTAAGGTTAAGGTTAGGTTAAGGTTAAGGTCAAGGTTAAGGTTAAGGTTATGGTTAAGGTTAGGTTAAGGTTCAAGTTAAGGTTAGGTTATAGTGAAGGTTAAGGATAGGACCCGTAACCTTAACCTTGACCTTAATGTTAATATTAACCTTAACCTAACCTTAACCTCGACTTTACCCTTAACTTAACCTTAACCTTCACTATAACCTAATACTAACCTTGACCATTCCCTTAACCTTAACCTTAACATTACCCTTAACCTTAACCTTAACCTTGACCCTAACCTTAACCTTAACCTTAACCTAACTCTAACCTTAAGCTAACCTTAACCTTAACCTTAACCTAACTATAACCTTACCCTTAACCTTAACTTTGACCCTAACTATAACCTAACCCTAACCTTGACCAAACCCTTAACCTTAACCTTAACCTGACTAAACCCATAACCTTACCCTTAACCTTAACTTTAATTTAGCCTTGACTTTACCTTTAACCTAACCTTAACCTTAAACTAACCCTTGACCTTGACCAAACCCTTAACCTTAACCGTAACCTTTACTTTACCCTTAACCTAATCTTAACCTTAACCTAACCTTAACCTTAACTTTACCCTTAACATAACCCTAACCTTGACCTTAACCTGAGGTTAAGAATATAGTTAAGGTTAATATTAAGGTTAAGGTTAAGGGTAAGGTTAAGGTTAGGGTTAGGTTAAGGTTAGGGTTAGGTTAGGTTAAGGTTAGGTTAAGGTAAGGTTAAAGTTAAGGTTAAGGTTATGGTTAAAGTTAAGTTTAAGGTTAGGTTAAGGTGAAGGCTAGGTTAAAGTTAAGGTTAAAGGTAAAGATATTTTGATGGTTAAGGTTAAGGTTAGGTTAAGGGTCAGTTAACGTTATGGTTAGGTTAAGGTTAAGGTTAGGTTATAGTGAAGGTTATAGTTAAGATAAGGTTAATGTTAAGGTTATGGGTTTGGTCAAGGTTAGGGTTAGGTTATAGTTAAGGTAAATTTTAAGGTTAGGTTATGGTGAAGGTTAAGGTTAAGATAAGGTTAAGGTTAAGGTTAAGACTAATGTTAAGGGTTTGCTCAAGTTTGGGGTTAGGTTATAGTCAAGGTTACGAGTTTAGTCAGGTTAAGGTTAAGGTTAAGGGTAAAGTTAAGGATAAGGGTAAAGTCAAGGGTTTAGTCAGGCTAAGGTTAAGGTTAAGGGTTTGGTAAAGGTTAGGGTAAATTTAAGGTTAAGGTTAAGGTTAGGTTAAGTTTAAGGTTAAGGTTAGGTTAAAGTTAGGTTAAGGGTAAATTCAAGGTTAGGGTTAGGTTAAGGTTAAGGTTAAGGTTAGGTTAAGCATAAATTCAAGGTTAAGGTTATGGTTAAGGTTAACGGTAAGATAATGTTAAGCTTAAGGTTAAGGGGTAAGGTTAAGGTTAAGGTTAAGGTTGCAGTTAGTTCAAGGTTATGAATAAGGTCAAGGTTAAGGTTAAGGTTAAGGTTAGGTTAAGGTTAAAGTCAAACCTTAACCTTAACCTTCATTTTAACCTTAACCTTCCCATAACCTTAACCTTAACCTTAACTTTAACCTTAACCTTAATCTAATGTTAACGATAACCTCAACCTTAACTTTACCCTTAACCTAACCTTAACCTTACCCTAACCATAATCTTAACTTTACCCTTAACCTGATCTTATCCCTAACCTAACCTTAACTTTGGTTTTACCCTTAACTTAACCTTAACCTTAACCTTAACCATAACCTTAATCTTAACCTTAAACTTAACCTAACCTTAAACTTGACCTTAACTATAACATAACCCTAACCTTGACCAAACCATGAACCATAAACTTAACCTTAACCTTAGCCTGACTAAACCTGTAACCTATAACCTTAACCTCAAAGTTAGGGTTAGGTTAAGGTTAAGGTTAAGGGTAAGGTTAGGGTTAAGGGTAAAGGTTGAGGTTAAGGTTATGGGTTTAGTCAGGTTAAGGTTAAGGTTAAGGGTTTGGTCAAGGGTAGGGTTAGGTTATTGTTAAATTCAAGGTTAAGGTTAAGGCTAAGGTTAAGGTTAAGGTTAGTTTAAGGTTAAGGTTAGGTTAAAGTTAAGGGTGGAGGTTAAGGTCAAGGTTAAGGTTAAGGTTATGGTTAAGGTTAGGTTAAGGTTCAGGTTAATGTATGGTTATAGTGAAGGTTAAGGTTAAGATCAGTAACCTTAACCTTGACCTTAATGTTAATATTAACCTTAACCTAACCTTAACCTTGACTTTACCCTTAACTTAACCGGAACCTTCACTGTAACCAAACGCTAACCTTAACCATTCGCTTAACCTTAACCTTAACCTTACCCTTAACCTTGAACCTAACCTTAACCTAACTTTAACCTTAAGCTAACCTTAACCTTAACCTTAACCTAACTATAACCTTACCCTTAACCTTAACCTTGACCCTAACTATAACCTAACCCTAATTAACCTTGACCAAACCCTTAACCTTAACCTGACTATACCCATACCCTTACCCTTAACCTTAACTTTAGCTTCACCTTGACCTTGACTTTACCCTTAACCTAAACTTAACCTTAGACTAACCCTTAACCTTTACCAAACCCTTAACCTTAACCTTAACCTTAACCTTAACTTTACCCTTAACCTAATCTTAACCTTAACCTAACCTTAACCTTGACTTTACCTTTAACGTAACCTTAACCTTGACCTTAACCTGAGGTTAAGAATATAGTTAAGGTTAAGATTAAGGGTAAGGCTAGGGTTAAGATTAGGGTAAGGTTAGGGTTAGGTTAAGGTTAAGGTTAGGTTAGGTTAAGGTTAAGGTTAAGGTAAGGTTAAGCTTATGGTTAAGGTCAAGGTTAAGGTTAGGTTAAGCTTAAGCTTAAGGGTAAAGACAAGTTTATGGTTAAGGTTAAGGTTAGGGTTAGGTTATAGTTAAGTTAAGGTTAGGTTAAGGGTAAGATAAGGTTAAGGTTAAGGTTAGGTTAAATTTAAGTTTAGGTTATAGTGAAGGTTAAGGTTAAGATAAGGTTAAGGTTATGGGTTTGGTCAAGGTTAGGGTTAGGTTATAGTTAAGGTCAAGGTTAAGGTTAGGTTTTGGTGAAGTTTAAGGTTAAGATAAGGTTAGGTTAAGGTTAAGGTTAAGGTTAAGGTTAAGGTTAATGTTAAGGGTTTGGTCAAGGTTAGGGTTAGGTTATAGATAAGGTTATAGGTTTAGTTAGGTTAAAGTTAAGGTTAAGGGTAAATTTAAGGTTAAGGGTAAAGTCAAGGGTTTAGTTAGGTTAAGTTTAAGGTTAAGAGTTTGGTCAAAGTTAGGGTTAGGTTAAGGTTAAGGGTAAAGTTAAGGTTAAGGTTAGGTTAATGTTAAGGTTAGGTTAGGTTAAGGTTAAGGTTTGGCCATGGTTAGGGTTAGGTTATAGTTAAGGTTAAGATAAGGTTAAGGTTATGGTTAAGGTTATGGTTAAGGTTAGGTTAAGTTAAGGTTAAGGTTTGTTCAAGGTTAGAGTAGGTTATAGTTAAAGTTAAGGTCAAGGTCAAGGTGAAGGGTAAGGTTAAGGTTAGGTTAAGGTTAAAGTTAAGGTTATGGTTAGGGTAAGGTTAGGGTTAGGGTTAGGTTAACATATGATTAAGGTTAGATTAGGTCAGAGTTTAGTTAAATTTAAGGTAAGGTTAAGGTTAAGGTTAAGGTTAAAGTCATGTTAAAGTAATGTTAAGGTTAGGTTAGGGATTATATTAGGTTAGGGTTAAGGGTAAGGTTAGGTTAGTGTTAAGTTTAAGGTTAAGGATAGGTTAAGGTTAGGTTAGGTTAGGGTTAAGGTTAAGATTAAGTTTAAGGTTAGGTTAAGATTAAGGTAAAAGTTAAGGTTAGGTTAAGGTTAAGGTTAAAGTTAGGCTTTGTTAGGTTAAGGAAAATGTTAAGGTTAAGGTTAGGTTAATGTTAAGCTTAAGGTTAAGTGTAACGTTAAGGTTAATAGTTTAGTTAAGTTTAAGGTTAAAATTAAGGTTAAGGTTAAGGGTAAGGTTAAGGTTAGGTTTAGGTTCAGGTTTACAATGAGGTTAGGGTTAGGTTATGGTTAAGGTAAGGTTAGCGTTAAGGTTAGGTTAGTGTTAAGGTTAAGGTTAGGTTAGGTTATGCTAAGGTTTAGGTTAAAGTTAATGGGTTTTGTAAGGTTAAGGTTAAGTTATGGCTAAGATTTAGTTAAGGTTAGGTTATGTTAATGTTAAGGTTAAGGTTAAGCTTAGGTTAGGGTTAAGGTTAAGGGGTTAGTTAAGGTTAAGGTTAATATTAAGATCAAGGTTAAGTTAAGGTCAGGTTAATGTTAATATTAAGGTTAGGTTAAGGTTAAGATTAAGGGGGTAAGGTTAAGGTTAGGGTTAAGGTTAAGGTTAATGTTAGGGTAAGGTTAAGGTTAAGGTTAAGGTAAACTTCACCTAATCTTAACATTAAGCTTGACCTTAACCATAACTTTAACTATAAACTAACCTTAACCTTTACCTTAACTATAACCTTAACCTTAACTATGACCTAACCTTCACCTTAACCTTAAATTTACCCTTAACCTAACCTTAACCTTAACCTTAACCTTAACCTTAACCTGACCAAACCCGTAACCTTAACCTTACTTATACCTTGACCTAACCTAACCTTAATCTTGACCTTAACTATAACCCTAACCTTGACTAAACCCTTAACCTTAACGTTAACCTGACTAAACCCATGACACCTAACCCTAACCTTGACCAAACCCTTAACCTAAACCTTAAATTTCCCCTTAACCTAATCTTAACCTTAACCTAACCTTAACCTTAACTTTACCCTTAACCTAACCTTAACCTTAAATTTACCCTTAACCTAACCTTAACCTTGAACTTAACTATAGCCTAACCCTAACCTTGACCAAACCTTAACCTTAACCTTAAACTTAACCTTCCCATAACCATAGCCTTAACCTTAACTTTACCCTTAACCTTAACCTTAACCTTACCCTTACCCTTACCTAACCTTAACCTTAACTTTACCCTTAAACTAACCTTAACCTTAACCCTTACCTAACCTTAACCTTAACCTAACCTTAACCTTAAATTTTCCCTTAACCTAAGCTTAACCTTGACCTTAACTATAATATAACCCTAACGTTGACCAAACCCTTAACCTTAACCTTACCATTAACCTTAAGTTAACCTAACTTGACCTTAACTTTATCTGAACCTTAACCTTCAGTATAACCTAACCTTAACCTTGACCTTATCTATAACCTAACCCTAGCCTTGAATAAACCCTTAACCTTAACCTTACCACCTCAACCTAACCTTAAGCTTCCCCTAACCTTAACCTTTACCTTAACCTAACCTTAACCTTGACTTTACCCTTAACATAACCTTAAACTTAACCTTATCTTACCCTTAACCTAACCTTAGGGTTTGGTCAAGGTTACGGTTAGGTTATAGTTAAATTTAAGGTTAAGATCAATGTTAAGGTTAAGTTAGGTTAAGCTTAAGGTAAGGTTAAGGTTAAGGTTAAGTTCAGGCTAAAGTTAAGGTCAAGGTTAAGGTTAGGTTAAGGGTAAGATAAGGTTAAGTTTAGGCTAAAGTTAAGGTTAAGGTTAATGTTAAGAGTTTGGTCGAGGTTAGGGTTAGGTTATAGTTAATATCAAGGTTAATTTTAGGTTATAGTGAAGGTTAAGGTTAAGATAAGGTTAAGGTTTAGGTTAAGGTTAAGACCCGTAACCCTAACCTTAAACATAACCTTGATTTTACCCTTCGCCTAACCTTAACCTTAACCTTATATTAACCTTAACCTAACCTTAACTTAAATATCAGCTTACCCTTAACATTAACCTTGACCTTAACTATAACCTAACCCTAACCTTGACCAAACTCTTAACATTAGCCTTAACCTTAACCTTTACTTAACCTTGACCTTAACCTTAACCTTAACGTTACCCTTACCCTTAACCTTAAACTTAAACTTAACCTAACCTTAACCTTAACCTTACCCTAACCTTAAACTTAACTTTACCCTTAAACTAACCTTAACCTTAACCTAACCTTAACTATAACTTAACCCTAACCTTGACCAAACCTTAACTTTAACTTTAACTTTACCCTTAACCTAAACTTAACCTTAACCTTAACCTTGACTTTACCCTTAACTTAACCTTAACCTTCACTATAACCTAACCCTAACGTTGACCAAACCCTTAACCTTAACCTTAACCTTACCCTTAACCCTTACCTTGACCTTAACCTTAACTTTAACTATAACCTAACCCTAGACTTGACCAAACCCTTAACTTAACCTTAACCTTGACCTTAACCTTAACCTTGACCTTAACTATAACCTAACCATATCCTTGACCAAACCCTTAACCTTAACATTAACTTGACTAAACCCTTAAGGTTAGGGTAAAGTTAAAGTTAAGGTTAAGGCTGAAGGGGCAAGCCTTAACCTTAACCTGACTAAACCCGTAACCTTAACCTTAACCTTATCCTTATCCTATCCTTAATCTTAACTAAACCATTAACCTTAACCTTCCCCTAACCTTAACCTTAACCTTACCCTTAACCTTCACCCTTAACCTTACCCTAACCCTATCCTTGACCTAAACCTTAACCTAACCTTACCCTTAACCTTAACCTTAACTTTACCCTTAACCTAACCCTAACCTTACGGTCAAGGTTAAGGTTACGTTAAGGGTTAAGTTAAGGTTATGGTTAGGGTAAGGTTAGGTTAAGGTTAAGGTTAAGGTTATGGTTAAGGTTAAGGTTAAGGTTAAGGTTAAGTTAGGTTAAGGTAAGGTTAATTTTACGGTCAGGTCAAGGTTAAGGGTTTAGTCAAGTTAAGGTTAAGATTAAGGGTTTGTTCAAGGTTAGGGTTAGGTTAAGGTTAAGGGTGAAGGGTAAGGGTAAGGTTAAGGTTAAGGCCAAGGTTAAGGTTAAGGATATGGTTAATGTTAAGGTTACAGTTATGTTAAGGGTTAATTTAAGTTTATGGTTAAATGTAAGGTTAGGTTAAGGTTAAAGTTAGGTTATAGTTAAGGACAAGGTTAGGTTAAGGTTAAGGTTAGGTAAAGGTTAAGGGTAAGGTTAAGGTTAAGTTCAAGGTCAAGGTTAGCCTTAACCTAAACTTAACCTTAACCTTATCCCTAACCTTAACGTTAACTTTATGCTTAGGTTACGAGTTTAGTCAAGTTAAGGCTAGGGTTAAGGGTTTGGTCAAGTTTAAGGTTAAGGTGAAGGTGAAGGTTAAGGGTAAGGTCAAGGTTAAGGGTAAAGTTAAGGTTAAGGTTAAGGCTATGGGTTTAGTAAGGTTAAGGTTAAGGTTAAGGTGAATGTTAAGGGTAAGGTGAAGGTTAAGGGTAAATAAGGTTAAGGTGAAGGCTAAGGGTAAGGTGAAGGTTAAGGCGAAGGTTAAGGGTAAGTTTAAGTTTAAAGTTGCGGGTTTAGTCAGGTTAAGATTATGTTTAAGGGTAAGGTTAAGGTTAAGGTTAGAGGAAGGTTAAGTTTAAAGTTCAGTTAAGGTAACGTTAAGGTTAAGGTTACGGGTTTAGACAGGTTAAGGTTAAGGTTAAGGGTTTGGTTAAGGTTAGGTCAAGGTTATAGTTAAGGTTAATATTAGGTTAAGGGTAAGATAAGGTTAAGGTTAACATTAAGGTTAAGGTTAGGCCAAGGTCAAGGACAAGATTAAGGTTAAGGGTAAATTCAAGGTTAAGGTAAAGGTTAAGGTTAAGGTAAAGGTTCATGTTAAGGTTAAGGTTAAGGGTTTGGTTAAGTTTAGGGTTAGGTTAACCCTTAAGGTTAGGCTAAAGTTAAAGTTAAGGTTAAGGTTAAGGTTAGGTTAATGGTAAAGTCATGCTTAAGGATATGGTTATTGGAAGGTTAAGGTTAAGATTAAGTTTAAGGTTAAGGTCAAGGTTAGGTTTATGTTATAGTTAAGGTCAAGGTTAAGGCTAGGTTAAGGTTTAGGTCAAGCTTAGGGTTAGGTTATAGTTAAGTTTAAGGTTAAATTCAAGGTTAAGGATTTGGTCAAGGTTAGGGTTAGGTTATAGTTAAGTTCAAGGTTAAGGTTATGTTAAGGTTAAGGGTTTGGTCAAGGTTACTGTTAGGTTATAGTTAAGGTTAAGGTTAAGGTTACAGTTATGGGTTTAGTCAGGTTAAGGTTAAGGTTATAGGTTTGGTCAAGGTTAAGGTTAAGGATTTGGTCAAGGTTAGGGTTAGGTTATAGTTAAGGTTAAGCTTAAGCTTAGGGTCAAGTTAAATTTAAGGTTAAGGTTAGGTTAACGTTAAAGTTAACTTTAAGGGTTTGGTCAAGGTAAAGGTTAGGTTAAGGGGTTAAGGTTAATGTTAAGGTCAAGGTTAAGGTTAGGGTAAAGTTGAAGTTAAGGTTAAGGTTAAGGTTAGGTTAAGAGTAAGGTTAAGGTTAAGGGTTTGATCAAAGTTAGGGTTAGGTTAAGGGGGTAAGGTTAAGGTTAAGGTTAACTGTTTGTCAAGGTTAGGGTCAGGTTATAGTTAAGGTTAAGGTTAGGGTTAGATTATATTTAATGTCAAGGTTAAGGTTAGGTTACAGTTAAGAATAGGTTAAGTGTAAATTTAAGGTTATGGTTAGGGTAAGGTTAAGGGTAAAGTTAACGTGAAGGTTAGGGTTAATGTTAGGGGAAGGTTAAGATTAATGTTAAGTTTAGGTTAAGGTGAAGGTTAAGGGTAAGGTTAAGGTTAAGGTCAAGGTTAAGGTTAAGTTAGGTAAAGGTTGAGGCTAAGGTTATGGTTATGGGAAGGTTAAGGTTGAGGTTAATGTTAAGTTAAGGTTAAGGGTAATGGTTTGGTCAAGGTTAGGGTTAGGTTATAGTTAAGGTAAGGTTAAGGGTAAAGTTAAGGTTAAGGTTACGTTTTGGTCAGGTTAAGTTTAAGGTTAAGGTGAGGGTTAAGGGTAACGTTAAGGTTAAGGTTAGGGTTAAGGTTAGGTTAAGGTTAAAGTTAGGTTAAAGTTAAGATTAAGGATTTGGTAAAGTTAAGGTTAATGTTAAGGGTTTGGTCAAGGTTAGGGTTAGGTTATAGTTAAGGTCAAGGTTAAGGTTATGGTTAAGGTTAAGGTTAAGGGTTTGGTCAATGTTACGGTTAGGTTAGGTTAAGGGTAAGGTTAAAGATTAAGATTAAGGGTAACCTTGACCAAACCCTTAACCTAACCTTAACTTCACCCTTAACCTTAACCATAACCTTATATTTACCCTTAACCTTAACCTTAACCTTAACTTTACCCTTAAACTAACTTTAACCATAACCTTAAGTTAAGGCTAGGTTTTGGCTAAGGTTAAGGTTAAGGTTATGGGAAGGTTAAGGTTAGGTTAGGCTAAGGTTAAGGTTTGGTTAAGGGTTTGGTCAAGGTCGAGGTTAAGGTTAGGTTAAGGGTAAGGTTAAGGTTATGGGTAAAGTTAAGGTTAAGGTTAGGGTAAGGTTATGGTTAAGGTTAGGTTAAGGTTAAGGTTAAAGTTAGGTTAAGGTAAAGGTTATGGGAAGGTTAGGTTAAGGGGGTAAGGTTAAGGGTAAGGTAACCTTAACATTACTAAACCCGTAACCTTAAACTTAACCTATAGTTAACTGTAAACTTGACCAAACCCTTAACCTTAACCTAACCATAAATTTACCCTTAACCTTAACCATAATGTTATATTTACCCTTAACCTTAACCTTAACCTCACCTTAACCTTAACTTTACCCTTAAAATAATAATAAACATAACCTTAAGTTAAGTTTAGATTATGGTTAAGGTTAACGTTAAGGTTATGGGAAGGTTAAGGTTAAGATAAGGTTAAGGTTAAGGTTAAGGTTAGGTTAGCTAAAGTTAAGGTTTGGTTAGGGGTTTGGTCAAGGTTAGGGTTAGGTTAAGGGGGTAAGGTTAACGTTAAGGTTAAGGTTAAGGTTAAGGGTTTGTTCAAGGTTACGTTAAGTTATTGTTAAGGTTAAGGTTAGGTTTAGGTTATAGTTAAGGTCAAGGTTAAAGTTAGATTAAGGTTAAGATTGGGTTAAGCGTAAAGTTAAAGTTATGTTTAGTGTAAGGTTAAGGTTAGAGGTTAAGATAATGTTATGGTTAAGGTTAAAGGTCAAGGTTAAGGTTAAGTTAGGTTAAGGTAAGGTTAAGGTTACGGTTAGGATAAGGTTAAGGTTAAGGTTAGGTTAAGGGTAAATTTAAGGTTAAGTTTAGGGTTAAGGTTAAGGGGGTAAGGTTAAGGTTAAAGGTTAAGGTTAAGGTTAAGTTAAGGGGTTAAGGTTAAGGTAACCTCAAGGTTGTGGTTAGGTTAAGGTTAAGGTTAGGTTAAGTTAAGGTTGAAGTTAAGGTTAAGGTTAGGTTAAGGGTAAATTTAAGGTTAAGGTTAGGGTTAGCTGTTGTGCTCAACTTAGTGCTCCTAAATTGAAGTCATAAATTATCAACCAGGGTTAGTAAACTGCTGAAGTGTGGTGCACTATATGTGCCTAGGTATCTGTTTCTCACTACGTCGTGTTTAGTGTTTTTATGATGTTTTTGGTTTTATAGTTTTATGTTAAGAAGGAAAAGAACTAAATGTTGAAAAAGAACAGTTGTTGGTCACACTAAAAATAGAGCAAAGCCTATACTATAGAACAGAGAATGCAAAGTTTGATAATGACTCATAGCAAGAAAATAAATCACAACATGAACTCAATAACTCATAGCATAAAATCATCCAATTCATTCATTAGAAATATGTTGGAATAGATTGAGAAAAGGACAAGTTAGCACAAATTAGGTTCTCCTAAGTAAACAACCATCTTTACAATATTACAAAGAATCTTGTCCATGGCTAAAATTTTATTGGAATTTAATTGGAAAAAGAATATTTGTAACACAATAAGATTTCTACTTTGTATTAACTTGTCATGATAAGATCAATTCATTCTGTAGCTCAAATTGTCACCACTAAACCTTATTCAAAATTTAGATATTTTCTAAAATAGTTTTTGGAAAGAAAGGTTCAATTGTGAAATTGCAAAAGATTGCAGAACAATCAAGGCCTTAAACTGATATCACTAACTCATTCCTGTTCATATGATGATGCATTAATAGAAAGTCAGAACAATATTAGTTTGTAAACAATGAAGGCCGTGAAGTCTACTTTTGACAGTTAATACAACTAAAAGAACAATGGATAACACAAAACTAGAATGCAATTGATCAAGCTCAAAACACAGTGATCACAACTAAACTAGAATGCTTTTATCCTAACTTTGAAATATAGTGATTTGGAACTGAAATAGAATGTCACTAATCAAACTTAAAGTACAGTCAACAGAGTTACACTAGAGTGCCATTATCAAACTTGAAACACAGTGACAGAATTAAACTAAAGTGACATATACCTCCGAAGTACTACAACTAGACTAAAGATGCAACTAATCACTAAAATGTCTCAGCTCTGTCTCATTCGGAATTAGTGGTATTTTGGAATAATTTATGGAATAGGACTGGCTGCAACATGTTATGTAAATGAGCATGAAAGCATACAATTCAACAAAACACAGCAAAGCTCTAAAACACCACAGTTATGTCTCATCTAGAATTAGTGATATTTTGGAAGAGTTTATAAGATCACGACTAGCTATAACAACTGATGTGATCGAGCACAAAATCATAAATTTCAAAGAAATGCAACTAACTCCTAAATAATACAGTTATATCCCATCCAATGTGAGTGATATTTTGGCAGAGTTTGTAAGGATAAGATTAACTGTGACATCCACTGCAAGTATAAAAACACAAAGTTCAGAAAATTAATTAAACTAAGAATGAAACAAGGCTAAGTTACTTATCTAAACCATATGAAGAAATATTTTTAGGTAGTAGGGGCCCTCTACCACCGGATTAGAACGCAAATCTACTAAATATTGACTCATCTCTTGCAATAAAATGATGCTTCTTTCATTAAAGGAGAAATTCTTCAAAACATAGTATATACGGTCTTTAGAGATCTAGTAATAAAACATAAATCCAGCTAAGCTGTTTCTCGGTCTCCTGAGCCATATTTATAAAAAAATTACATAACTTTCTTTGAGATAAAACAGGAGTAATTGTATTTTCAAACTAAAATCGAACTAGGACTCTGGTGGTGGCCTCGTTCTATGATTAAGGACATCTATACAGTTCTTGTCCTATTACAAGTCTGTCACCTAGTTTTGGTTTCCCACGTGCATAACTGCCTGTAGACTCGAGATCAGACTTCATGGGGAGCAAGAAATGATGGGGGAGTGACGTGGAATATGACCATATGCATTTTTCCTTGGGGTGACACCTGGAACCTGCGTAAACATGAGAACGGCTGCAGAATAGGCGACTGGCTATAGAATGACTGTGTTTTGTAGCCAGTCGAGTCAAAAATTGCTACAATAACAAAATCATGAAAACATAGCAAGTTAGTCATTATATAAATTCTTAAAGTAATCCTAATTAATCCTATGTATCATTTAAGCCTGTAATTGATGAGCGAAAAATAAAAATGATGTGAAATGCGGTGGAAAAGAAGGACATCTTCGGGGCTCAACATACCCCCACTAGAAGACTTTTGCATGTCCTCATGCAACTATTCCATGTACTCTGAGACCTCTGCTAGGACATCTAAGCCTCTTCTTCTGCTTTTCCTGACAGTCAGTGGTCTTCTGGGCTTCGTGAAACAAGTGGTGTTCTAGGAATCAAGCTTCTACTTCTTATGAATCTACCCCTTGAGTCTCTTTCTCTACGCATGTCATTGTTTTTGGGAAGTAAGAAACAAGGCTACCTAGCTACACTTCCACAGAAACGGTGCCAAAATGTTGTGCTCAACTTAGTGCTCCTAAATTGAGGTCATAAATTATCAACCAGGGTCAGTAAACTACTGAAGTGTGGTGCACTATATGTGCCTAGGTATCTGTTTCTCACTACGTCGTGTTTAGTGTTTTTATGATGTTTTTGGTTTTATGGTTTTATGTTAAGAAGGAAAAGAACTAAATGTCAAAAAAGAACAATTGTTGGTCACAGAGAGAAGCCTATACTAGAGAACAGAGAATGCAAAGTTTGATAATGACTCATAGCAAGAAAATAAATCACAACATGAACTCAATAACCCATAGCATAAACTCATCCAATTCATTCATTAGAAATATGTTGGAATAGCTTGATAAAAGGACAAGTTAGCACAAATTAGGTTCTCCTAAGTAAACAACCATATTTACAATATTACAAAGAATCTCATCCATGGCTAAAATTTTATTGGAACACAATTGGAAAAAGACTATTTGTAACACAATAAGATTTCTACTCTGGATTAACTTGTCATGCTAAGATCAATTCATTCTGTAGCTCAACTTTTCACCACTAAACCTTATTCAAAAGTTAGAAATTTTCTAAAATATTTTTTGGAAAGAAAGGTTCAATTGTGAAATTGCAAAAGATTTCAGAACAATCAAGGCCTTAAACTAATATCACTAACTCATTCTTGTTCATATGATGATGCATTGATAGAAAGTCAGAACAAGATTAGTTTGTAAACAATGGAGGCCATGAAGTCTAATTTTGACAGTTAATACAACTAAAAGAACAATGGATAACATAGAACTAGAATGCAATTGATCAAGCTTAAAACATAGTGATCACAACTAAACTAGAATGCTTTTATCCTAACTTTGAAATATAGTGATTTGGAACTGAACTAGAGTGTAACTAATCTAACTTAAAGTATAGTGAACAGAGTTACACTAGAGTGCCATTATCAAACTTGAAACACGGTGACATAATTAAACTAAAGTGACATCTACCTCCGGAGTACTACAACTAGACTAAATATGCAACTAATCACTAAAATGTCTCAGCTCTGTCTCATTCGGAATTAGTGGTATTTTGGAATAATTTATGTTACAGGACTGGCTGCAACATGTTATGTAAATGAGCATTAAAGCATACAATTCAACAAAACAAAACAAAGCTCTAAAACACCACAGCTATGTCTCATCTAGAATTAGTGATATTTTAGAAGAGTTTATAAGATCACGACTAGCTGTAACAATTGATGTAATCAAGCACAAAATCATAAAGTTCAAAGAAATGAAACTATATCCTAAATACTACAGTTATATCCCATCCAATGTGAGTGATATTTTGGTAGAGTTTGTAAGGATAAGACTAACTGTGACATCCACTGCAAGTAAGTATAAAATCACAAAGTTTAGAAAATTAATTAAACTAAGAATGAAACAAGGCTAAGTTACTTATCTAAACCATATGAACAAAGCTTCTCAGGTAGCAGGGGCCCTCTACCACCGGATTAGCACGCAAATCTACTCAATATTGACTCAGATCTTGCAATAAAGCGATGCTTCTTTCATTAAAGGAGAAATTCTTCAAAACAGAGTATTTACGGTCTTTAGAGATCTAGCAATAAAACATAAATCTAGCTAAGTTGTTTCTCAGTCTCCTGAGCCATATTTATAACAAAATTACATAACCGTATTTGAGATAAAATAGGATTAATTTTCTTTTCAAACTAAAATCGAACTAGGACTCTGGTGGTGGCCTTGTTCTATTATTAAGGACATCTGTACAGTCCTTGTCCTATTAGAAGCTTGTCACCTAGTTTTGGTTTCCCACATGCATAATCGCCTGTAGACTCAAGCTCAAACTTTGTGGGGAGCAAGAAATGATGGGGGAGTGACGTGGAATAAGACCATATGCACTTTTCCTTATGGTGACACCTAGAACCTGCGTAAACATGAGAACGACTGCGGAATAGGCGACTGGCTACAGAATGACTGTGTTCTGTAGCCAGTCTAGTCAAAAATTGCTACAATAACAAAATCATGAAAACATAGCAAGTTAGTCATTATATACATTCTTAAAGTAATCCTAATTAATCCTATTGATCATTTAAGCCTGGAATTGATGAGGGACAAAGAAAAATGAAGTGAAATGTGGTAGAAAAGAAGGACATCTTCGGGGCTCAACATTAACCTTAACCTTAACCTGAGGTTAAGATTATGGTTAAGGTTAAGGTTAAGGATAAGTTAAGGTTACAGGTTTAGTCAATTTAAGGTTAAGGTTAAGGTTTGGGTTCAGGTTAGGTTATAGTTAATGTGAAGGTTAAGGTTAAGGTTAAGGTTAGGGTTAAGGTTAGGGGAGGTTAAGGTTAAGGGTAAGGTTAAGGTTAAGCGTAAGGTCAAAGTCAAGGTTAAGGCTAAGTTAGGTTAAGGTTATGGGTTTAGTCAGGTTAAGGTTAAGGGAAGGTTAAGGTTAAGGTTAAGGGAAGGTTAAGGTTAAGGTTAAGGTTAAGGTTTTGTCAAGGTTAGGGTTTGGTTATAGTTTAGGTTAAGGTTAAGTTATTGTGAAGGTTAAGGTTAAGGTTAGGTTAAGGTTAAGGTTAAGATTATGTTAAAGGTAAGGTTAAGGTTAGGTTAAGGTTAAGGTTATGGTTATGGTTAAGGTTAACGTATGATAAGGTTAAGGAGAAGGTTAAGGTTAAGGTTAAGGTTACAGGTCTTAACCCTAACCTTCAATATAACCTAACCTTAACCTTAACAAAACCTCAACCTTAACCTAACTTAACCGTTACATTAACCTTAACCTTACCTTAACCTTAACGTTATCTTAACCTAACTTTAACCTTAACCTTCCCCTAAACTTAACCCTAACCTTACCCTAACCTTAATGTTAACTTTACCCATAACCTTAACCTTAACCTTAACCAAACCCTTAACCTTAACCTTAACCTAACAAAACCCATAACCTTAAAATTACCCTTAACCTTAAGTTATGCTTAGGGTTTGGTCAAGGTTAGGCTTAGGTTATATTTAATGTCAAGGTCAATGATGCAGGAGCATTAGACCCGGGAAAATACCTTGTATTTTATTTAAACTAGGGGTCTCGTGTTCTTGAGAAATTATTAATTTTATGTGAATATTGGTGAGATTTTTGAGTAATTAAATTATATTTTAAATTAATTATTGTAAGGATTTGTAAATGTTCCCAAAATAATTTGGAGAACATGAGAGAATTAGACTTGAGATATCTAAGAATTAATAATAAAGCCTAAGATAGATTTAGTTTCAAGTTTTTAGGGATAAATCTAGATTGTAGGATTTGTTGAGATAATTAAGGGCTTGTTGAGTGATTAAGGGGATTTTAACCTAAATTGGTTCAATTCAATTTGTATAAATTTATGAGCCTCAAAGGAAAAAGAGAGGAGGAAAATAGAGAAAAATAGATAGTGAGGTTTGGACAACAAGTTTGCAAGCCTACGGGCTTTTGTAAAAGGGCCATTGATTTGAATATCTCGCCATGAACAGAAAGTTATTTGTAAATGTTTGTTTTTATATACATATGGGGATTTTGACTTTTGAGCCTTATGAGTGTTGTTGAATTTGATTTGTGAATATGTTTGATTTAATAAGCATATAAGAAGGGAATTGATTTTTTTTAATTAACATTGATTCATGCTTTGGAGTGAATTAAATCTGCATTTGTGAATAAAACACAGATCGATCATCCTAGAGGAGGACTGGATCAAATATCAATCAAATTGGGATTGATATGTCATCTTGGGAAGTCGATTTCAAGGTTGGCGTAGTTCAATTGAAATGCAAAGGAACTTATTTAAAGATCGACGCAGAGGAAGAGCGTTGAGTTGTAGCATACATGAGGAGCTACAACATTAAAGGCATAATGATAATGGAATAAATTTATTATAGTTGCAGTTGATGTGGTTTGAGTTCTTTCTATTTGAATCGATGGAACAGTAATTGATCAATGCCGGAGGTGCGTAAGGAGGGATTGAAGCGGAATTGGTATTGGCACATTGGCTTGGACATCGATGTGAGTTCGATTTATTAAGAGGACATACCGTGGAAGAGCATTTTGAAGGATCGAAAAGGTGGTTGAATGTGTTTGAAAGACTTCAACAACATTGAAGATTGTGTGGTATACAATCGAATGGAATTCGATTGGACATGTTTGAAATTGTATAGTCTGTCTAACAAATTATGTTTGTAAATGCCAGATCGAATTGTGAACTGAATCCCAAGTTTTATAATGAAATTGATGGGGGATCGATCTCTACTGTCTTAGCACTGGAAAATTTGTATGAATCAAATGCTGGGCATTTAAGACTGTGTATAGAAATTTCAATTCCACAGTGATTGCAGAAGTGCGAATTGAGGGTGCTGAGAATCATCTAATCAGGAATTACCTTTGCAGAAGTAAAAATCGATGCAGCGTTCGGGTTTTAAGGGTGTAATCCTGAAGTGAACAAATTTTGAGGTCCTGCGTTATTGGTTGGATGAGAGGTAAGTTAATTTTCCTGGGCCAGATTGTTGTTATTTGAATTTTGGTTGAATATAAATTGGGAGCGCTGGCATTAAAACAGTGATGTTGCTAAACCACAATCTTCAGCATAGAGAGTAATTCGTTTTGTTTGTTAATGTTGCTGAAACACAAAATTCAGTATAGAGAGAAAGTTCGAATCTTATTTATATTGTGATGAATAAAACCGAGATGCAGTGGTATTACGTTACCAATGGGCGCATTTCTTTTATTGAATTTGGATTTTAAATTCCGGTATAAAAAGCCATGGGTGAGTGTGTTGGTTTTACTCGCAAATATCAAACCTAGAAGTTTCAAAGGGCGCATGTGTATTAGAGTTGGAACCTCTAAATTTGACCCAATTCCATATGGTAAAAATATAGTGGCCATCCTATTAAGTTGCAGAGAAACATTTACATAAATGAATGTTAGTAAAGAGTCATATAGTGAGAGTATTATTTGGGTTCTAAATGCTTATTGAAGTTGGGTTTGATTGCATGGGAAGTTGATTGTTGGGTTTATGGTTTTTGAAGCATATGATTGAGGAGCTTCCGCAAATGATAGTAATTGTGAAATTTCCCAGAGCTGGAGTTTTATTTGGGTAGTTATTTGAAATGCATTTTTATATGCATAGTGTTGGTGAGATTCTGGGTTTTGCAGGGGTAGCCTACATCAGTCAAGATTATGGTTAAGGTAAGGTTAAGATAAAGGTTATGGTTAAGGTTAAGGTTAAGGTTAAGGTCAAGGTCAAGGGTAAAGGTAAGGTTAATGATAAGGGTAAGGTTAAGGTAAGGTTAAATTTAACCTTAACATAACCTTAACCTTAACCTTGACCTTAACTATAACCTTAACCTGATTAAACCGGTAACCTTAACCTTAACTTTACCCTTAACCTAATATTAACCTTAACCTTGAATTTACCTTTAACATAACCTTAACCTTGACCTAACCCCTAACCTTAACCTTAACCTAACCTTACCCTTAACCTTCACCCTTAACCTTAAGCTTAACCTTCACTATAACCTAACCTTAACCTTAACCTTAACATAATCTTAACCTTAACCTAAACTTAACCTTGACTTTACCCTTAATGTAACCTTAACCTTAATCTTCAACTTACCCTTAACCTTCCCATAACCATAACCTTATTCTTAACTATAACCTTAACCTAACCTTAACCTTAACCTTAACTTTACCCCTAACCTAATATTAACCTTAACCTTGAATTTACTCTTAACGTAAGCTTAACCTTTAACTAACCCTTAACCTTAACCTTAACCTAACCTTACCCTTAACCTTCACCCTTAACCTTAACCTTAGGTTAAGGTTAAGGTTGAGTTATAGTGAAGGTTAAGGTTAAGGTTAAGATTAGGTTAAGGTTAAGGTTAAGGTTATGGTTATGGTTAAGCTTAATGAAAGATAAGGTTAAGGTTAAGGTTAATGTTACAGGTCTTAACCTTAATCTTCACTATAACCTAACCTTAACTATAAGCTAACCCTAACCTTAACCTTAACCTTAACTTAACCGTAACCTTAACCTTAACCTTACCTTAACCTTAACCTAAATTTAACCTTAACTTTCCCCTAACCTTAACCCTAACCTTACCCTAACCTTAACCTTAACTTTACCCATAACCTTAACCTTAACCTTAACCTTAAATATAACATAACCCTAACCTAACCCTAACCTTGACCAAACCCTTAACCTTAAACTTAACCTAACCTTAACCAAACCCTTAACCTTAACCTAACAAAACCTGTAACCTTAAACTTACCCTTAACCTTAAGGTTATGTTTAGGGTTTGGTCAAGGTTAGGGTTAGGTTATAGTTAAGGTCAAGGTCAAGGTTATGTTTAAGGTAAGGTTAATATAAGGTTAAGGGTACGTGTTTATTAAGGTTAAGGTTAAGGTCAAGGTCAAGGGTAAGGTTAAGGTTAAGGTAAGGGTAAGGTTAACCTTAACCTAACCTTAACCTTAACCTTAACCTTAACTTAACCTTAACCTAACTAAACCTGTAACATTAACCTGACTAAAACCGTAACCTTAACCTTAACCTTAAATTTACCCCTAACCTAATATTAACCTTAAACTTGACCTTAACCATAACCAAACCCTAACCTTGACCAAACCCTTAACCTTAACCTAATCTTAACCTTAACTTAACCTTGACCTTAACAATAAATTTAACCTTAAGCTTAACTTTACCCTTAAGCTTAGCCTTCACCTTAACCTTGATTTTAACCTTAACCTTCCCCTAACATTAACCCTAACATTATTCTTAACCTTAACCTTAACTATTACCTAACCTTAACCAAACCCTTAACCTTAACGTTATCCTGACTAAACCTGTAACCTTAACCTTTACCTAACCTTAACCTTAAACTAACCTGAACCTTAACCTTACCCTTTACCATAACATTTACCCTAACCTTAACCTTAACCTTAACCTTGCCTTTAACCTTAAACTAACCTTAACCTTGACCTTAACTATAACCTAACCCTAACATTGACCAAACCCTTAACCTTAACCTTGACCTGAACCTTTACCCTAACCTTACCCTAACCTTAACCTTAACCTTAACCTTAAATTTACCTTAACCATGAATTTACCCTTAACCTAACCTTAACCTTAACCTTTACTTAACCTTAACCTTAACCCTAACCTTCCCATAACCTGAACTATAACCTAACCCTGACCTTTACCAAACCCTTAGCCTTACCCTTAACCTTAACTTAACCTTAACCTAACCATAACCTTAACCTAACCTTATCTTAACCTTAACCTAACCTTAACGTTGACTTTACCGTTAATGTAACCTTAACCTTACCCTTAATCTTATATTAACCTTAACCTAACCTAATCTTAACCTTAACCCTAACCCTAACCTTAACCTTAACCAAACCTTTAACATTAACCTTAATGTAACCTTAACCTTAGCCTTAACCTAACTTTAAGCTTGACTTTAACTATAGCCTAACCCTAATCTTAACCTAACCTTACCCATAACTTTAACCTTAAGGTTAGGGTTAAGGTTAGGGTCAAGGTTAGGTTAACGTTAAGGGTAAGGTTAGGATAAGGTTAAGATTAGGTTAAGGGTAAGGTTAAGGTTAAGGGTAAAGTTAAGGGTAAATTCAAGGTTAAGGTTAAGGTCAATGTTAAGGTTAATTTTAAGGGTTTGACCAAGGTGAGGCTTAGGTTATAGTTAAGGTCAAGGTTAAGGTTAGGTTATAGTTAAGGTTAAGGTTAAGGTTATGGGATGGTGAAGGTTAAGGTATAGTTTAAGTTAAGGTTAAGGTTAAGGTTATGGGATGGTTAAGGTTAAGGTATAGTTTAAGTTAAGGTTAAGGTTAAGGCTTGGTCAAGGTTGGGGTTAGGTTATAGTTAAGGTCAAGTTTAAGGTTAGGTTAAGGTTAAGGTTACGGGTTTAGTCATGTTAAGGTTAAGGTTAATATTAAAGTTAGGTTAAGGATAAAGTCAAGGTTAAATTTAAGGTTAAGGGTAAAGTTAGGTTAAGGATAAAGTCAAGGTTAAATTTAAGGTTAAGGGTAAAGTCAAGGTTAAGGGTAAAGTTAAGGTTAAGGTGAAGGTTAAGGGTAAGGGTAAGGTTAAGGTTAAGGTTGAGATAAGGTTAAGAGTAAGGTTAAGGTTAAGGTTAACCTAAACTTAACCTTAACCTTAACGTTATCTTAACCTCAACCTACTCTTAACCTTGACTCTACCCTTAATTTAACCTTAACCTTAAGGGTAAAGTTAATTTAACCTTACCCTTAACCCTATCTTAACCTTAACCTAACCTAATATTAACCTTAACCCCTAACCTAACCTTACCTTAACCTTAACCTTAACTTAACCTTAACCTTAACCTTACCCTTAACCTTATCTTAACATTACTTTAACCTTAACCTTACTCTTAACCTTATCTTAACCTTAACCCTAACCTTAACCTTACCCTTAACATTAACATTAACCTTGAATAAACCCGTACCCTTAACCTTATCTTCCTTAACCTTAACTTTAAACTTACTAAACTCGTACCCTTAACCTTATCTTAACCTTAAACTTTACCTAACCTTAATGGTTAGGTTAAGGTTAAGGTTATGGGAAGCTTAAGGTTAACCTTGACTTTACCCTTAACCTAAACTTAACCTTAACTATAACCTAATCCTAACCTTGACCTTAACCTTACCGTTAACTTTAACCTTAACCTTAATCTTGACCTTAACCTAACCTTAACCTTAACCTAAAATTAACCTAACCTTAACCATAACTGTAACCTTAACCTAAACTTTACAATTAACCTAACCCTAACCTTGACCAAACCCTTAATCTTAACCTTAAACTTACTCTTAACCTTAACCTGAATAAACCCGTAGCGTTAACCTTACCATAATCTTAACCTTAACCTAAGCTTAACCTTGACTTTACCCTTAACCTAACCTTAACCTTAACCTTAAACTAACCTTAACCTTAACCTAATGTAACCTTAACCTTGACCTTAACCTTAACTATAACCTAACCCTAACTTTACCCTAACCATAACCTTAACTATAACTTAAGCCTAACCCTAACATTACCTTTAACATTATCTTAACCTTAATCTTCACTATAACCTAACCTTAACCTTACCCTTCACCTTAAACTTTCCTTATCCTTAACCTTAAACTGACTAAACTCGTAACCTTATTCTTACCTTAACTTAACCTTAACCTTAACCTTAACCATAACCCTAACCTCGACCAAACCCTTAACCTTAAACTGACTAAACCCATACCCTTAACCTAAAATTAACCTTAACCTTAACCTAACTATAACCTTACCCTTAACCTAACTTAACCTTAACCCTCACCTTAACCTTAACCTTAACCTTAACCTTCACCTTAACCTTAACCTAACTAAACATATAACCCTAAACCTAAACCTTAACCTTACCCTTAACATTCACCTTAACCTTAGGTTAAGGTTAAGGTGAAGGTTAAGGTTAAGGATAGGTTAGGTGAAGGTTATGGTTAAGGTTATGGTTAAGTTTAGGTAAAGGTTAATGTTAAGGGTATATTATAGTGAAAGCTAAGGTTATGACCCGTAACCTTCAACCTTAAACTTAACCTTATCTTAACCTTAACCTTAACCTAACCTAACCTTAACCTTAAATTTACCCTTAACCTTACCTTAACCTAATCTTAACCTTAACCTTACCCTTAACCTTACCTTAACCATAACCTTAACCTAGACCTTAATTATAACCTATGCCTAACCTTGACCAAACCATTAACATTATCCTTAACCTTAACCTAACCTTAACCTTAACTAAACCCTTAACCTTAACCTTAACCTTAACATTAAGCTTAACCCTAACCTTTCCCTAACCATAACCTTAACCTTACCCTAACCTTACCCTAACCATAACCTTAACTTTAACCTTAACTTAACCTTAACCAAACCCTTAACATTAACCTAACCTTAACCAAATCCTTAACCTTAACCTTACCCTTAACCTAACCTTAACCTTGACATTACCCTTAACCTAACCTTAACCTTAACTATAACCTAACCCCAACCTTGACCTTAACTTTACCCTTAACCTTGACCTTAACCTTAACCTTAACCTTGACCTTGACCTTGACCTTAACCTAACCTTAACCTTAACCTTAACCTTATCTTACCCTTAACATAACCTTAAACTTAATTATAACCTAACCCGAACCTTGACTTTACCTTAACCTAACCTTAACCCTAACCTTGACTTTAGCCTTAACTTAACCTTAACCTTAACCTGCCTAAACCCATAACCTTAACCTTAACCTTGACCTTAACTATAACCTAACCCTAACCTTGACCAAACCTTAAGCTTAAGCTTAACCTTAACCTTCCCATAACCTTAACCTTAACTGTAACCATAACCTAACGTTAACCTTGACCTTAACTATAATCTAACCCTAACCTTGACCAAACCCTTAGCCTTAACCTTAACCTTTACCTAACCTTAACCTTAACCTAACCCTAACCTTAACCTTGACTTTACCTAACCAAAGTTAAGTTTAAGGTTAAGCTTAAGCTTAAGATAAGGTAAAGGTTAGGTTAAGGTTAAGGTTAAGGTTATAGGTTTAGTGAGGTTAAGGTAAAGGTAAAGGTTAGGTTAAGGTTAAGGTTAAGGTTAAGGTTAAGGTTAAGGGTTAGGTTATAGTTAAGGTTAAGGTTAGGATAATGGTAAAGTCAAGGTTAAGGTTAAGGAAAAGGATAAGGGTAAAGTCAAGCTTCCAAGACTTCAATTTCTTCTTCAACTTCAAACATACTATGTATTATTTCAGAGAGTTTCGATGTTACAACTAGTGACCAACCAACCAACAACTTCTCAATTTCTTTAGAAGTATTTATAGAAGAAATGATGAGGTGGCAGAGTTCTAGGGTTGAGTATCATTAATTTCATACTAAATTCAACTTCCATCCTTGAAAACCATGCAAGGAATAAGGTAGGAAAGCATTCAATTTACAACTCTGTTTCATTAACTCTATTTTCTTCTTTTTAGGCTTAGTGGGTGAAAATGTTGACTTTAAGGCTCTTTTTATTTTTTACATTAACTTTGTTGTCGTTGTGAAATATTTGATTTTTCTTGTAATAATTGTTAGTAGCCTTTGGCCTTAATTTTTTCTAACTAAGACTTGATTTGAGTATTATTTTGAGGCAGAGAGGTTACAAGTGGAAATTTTGGTAGCTGGGGATTCAATTAGCCCCTGTGATGTGGTATTCGAGGCTTTTCTGGAGGTTTGTTTTCATTCTGTGGATTAGGCCTTCGATATTCAATTTGTGCCTTGATCCCTTTAAGCTTTGATTATATCTTTAATCCTCTGATTATTCTTTGATCCTCTATCTTTGATACTGATATTATTTAGTCACCTGATGTTCACTGTGTTTGCTATTTGCAGGTGTGCAGAGGGTTTTCATAGGTGGAGGTTTTTGTTTTATTGAATCGATGATCATGACTCATCGATCCAAACTTGAGAAATCAAAGCCTCTTAGATCCAGTCTGACCTGTATTTAAGGCCACGGGGATAGTCATATTCGGCCTATGATATTGTAACTGGCTATGGGAGGGTTTTACCCTTTAACTTATAAAACCTGCATAAAACAAACAATCGTTATTTAAATCCTACGGAAATATGTTTAAAACTGCTTAGGAGGGTTCATGAAGGTGGTTTGGAGCTGTGAGAACAGATGAATTCAATAGTAGAAGGGAGAAAAATTTGGCAGAAGCGAATCAGGGATTGAATTTTTTGAATTTGGTGCAAGAATGATAAAGGGTGGTTTCGGAAAACTAGAAATATTTTTTGCGTAGCAGTTGGGGGGGTAAGCGGTTTTAGCTTTTGGAATGCAATATGTGTTAGTGTTTGACACATGGATTTCTAAAACCAGTTTTACCACGCAGAAGTAGCACACTGGGAAGGAGAGGTGAAAATCATGCGATATTGATTTTTGACCATTGGATTGGAGGCTCTAGATCCAATGGTGCAGGTTGAGCATGATGGATGAAGAGCTGCGGGGTAAATGTGTATGAGGGGTCCATGGTGAAGTAACGTTTCTGTCGCGTAGTGGACGGGTGTTTGGGTCATCAGGTTAAGTCCCGATCGTAGGATTTATCAAATGGATGGTTAAGATTTAAAAGGAGGAGTAGATAGATGGATGGAGGAAAAGGTAAGGCAGGGTGAATGGGAGGAAGGATGGGACCCGATGGCCATTGATCTACAAAGATCAATGGTCTAGATTTTTTTAGATCATAATGTTGGGGTAATGGAAAAATAAAGGAAAGTAAGGGTTCGGGAAAGGTTTTCAAGTCTTTTAGCGCCCGATTTGCAGGGCTTTAGGATGCATGGAGGAAGGGGATAAAGGAAATAAGCCCTCAGGGGCTTAAATTCCTTATAGTGCTAGAAGACCGTTTTTAGGCCAAAAACATGGATTTTAAAGCCAAAAGAGGGTCCTAATAGGTGAGATAAGGGTTTTTTAAACCAAATGAAAGGGGGACATAACATTTAAAGAGGGTTTTGGAATGGTTTAGAAGCCAAATGAAGGTCTTTATGGATGAAAATGGAGAATTAAATGGAGAAGTGTAATGATGAAAAATGGAGTTTTTAAGCAGTCTTTCTCTTAGTAAACAGCAGGTACTTTAGGACTAATAGTGAAACAACAGTGGAGATTACCATGAAGGGTAATTATCATCATAAGACTTCAAAAGATGATATTTTTTCAAAGGAAACTATCTCTTGAAGGCTTAAAGACAATATTAGCCACCATTGGGTATGACAGAATTTATAGGTGGCTAATAGTGGCTCCACTTGGGGAGGATAGCTGGTTCTTTTAGGTGTCTAGAACCTCAGCTATGGATCTCTGGCTTTTCAGTAAAAAAGTGCCTTCATCCATTGGGCAGCAAATTTTCTTTTCTTTTGGCCGATCTTTCTTTGATCTGATAACCTTTACAACAATTTGAAAAATGACAACTCTTCAAAACATCTCTACCTACCCATTTCTACTGATTCTAGCATTTTTTCCTCTTCAGAGTGCATTTGGACTAGAAAACTCTTTTCGTTAACATTTTATTCTTTTTTGAAAACAAGAAAGTAATATATTTCTACTCTTATTTCTCCATGAGTTTAGTTTAAACAGTTGAAATCATAAGTTTCTCTAACTAACTACTATATGTCAGGATTTCACTGTCTGACAGACTTTTATTCTCTATTTTCTAGAACAAAAATTCAAAAGAAGCGAAGCCAGGATTAAGCAGTCTGACTTGCTGCAGACCTATGGCATAAAAAAAAGCTGCACATAGACTGTTATTTGCAGAAAAATAAATCAAAATTGTGAAGGCTTAAGATCTGAAAAATAAATAACCTCCTTCATTATTCTTCAGCTCTAGATTGATCTTGTTTGAGCTGTGTTTTCTCTCTCACCTGGTTCAAGTTTTGAGCATATCGGAACCAGTTTGTTTTCTATCTTTGGCTCAATATTTAATCTAATTAGAGCCATTCTTCTTTTGAGATTCATAGGTTCAGATATTGAATTTGTTTGAACCTTTGTTTCCTCTATCCTAATCTACCTTACTGATAAGACAAGATTGAGCTGTTTGGAAAATTTGATTCAATAACCTATCAGAAGTAAATTTAAACATTATCCAATCATGATTTGACTATATGATTGAATAGAAAGTGTTTCTTGTGGTAGTGGAATTTAAGCTTGCACACTTTCAGAAATTTATTTCTCTTTTTTGGTATGGGGTTGTACCTTTCTTGTTTTCATTCCACCCTCTTTTCTATGTTTTATTGCTTTTGTATTTTTTCATTTTTTATTTCAAAGTAGAACTCAACAAATAACTAAATGCTCAAAGTTGAGCTTTATTGAAATTTCTATCTAACCTATTCTAACTTGGAATATTTATATGTTTAGCAGGAAAATACTCTTTTCCAACACATCCAGTCAATCAGATGGTTCCATGACTAGTCTTTGCTCATCTCTTTGAGCATGTAAGAAAGAAAGGGGCATTCCCATTCTCTTGGTTCTTTAGCAGCAATGCTTAAAATGTCTTTTGTTGTACTTGGTGATATGCTATTGTTTGCAACATTTATCCCTTCTTCAGATGTCTTCAGGAAATCTACATAGGGATCTTCAAGTAATGCCTAGTTAGGAGTATTTGGAAGATGCGTTTCAACCAGGATTATCTCTTTTTTCTCCACTAGATCAAGATAAACATTCTCTTGAGAAAGAAAAACTTCCTCATCTTCATTATTATCTGAACTGGAGGACTCATCATATTTTGCAGTGTTTTCCTCTTGAAGTCCTGAGATATTCTGATTTTGTGGGCTGAACGCTATGAAGAGGTTATTATATTCTTGAGCAAGGGTATGTTCAATTGCTTCCTCTTTTTCAAGAGAAGGCTCCTTGGTTTCAACCTACTCAAAATTTTCTTCATTGATTTCCTTCTCAACCTTTGAGCTGAAAGGCTGTTGATTCCCAATCACATGGAAACTATTACTGATGGTCTGAGATGAAGTAGAGCACATATCCAATGAATATTTACTTACTTCCAAGATTTCATAGCTTTCTTCATCAGTATCATAAATAATCTGAACTGGCTCATTACTTTTTTGAAGGAACTGATCTTCCTCCCATAAATCTGCTAATGATGGTCCTCCAAGATTAACTTCTGTTTGGGGAGCATCATCACTAGATAAATAAAAGTTAGGAAAATAATAAATACAAGTAATACTACCAATCAGACATGCTGGGTTATCAGCAGGTCCTTCTTTATTCTTATCTACAAAAGAACTTTCTAAATCTGTACAACAAAGTTCTCTATGTGAATGGGCAAGAGTATTTGTTTTGCAAAAAAATTCAGAGACTGGATGTTTATTAATAATCTGATCTATCTCTTTTTCTATCAAAGGGGAAGATATTTCTATGTTCCTTTGAACAGGAGTAAAAAATTTCTCTGTCTCTTGTGAAGATTGATTTTGAGGCTGGATGTCTTCTTGAGCCTCAGTTATAAAGGATGATGAATCATTTCTCATGATTGCAGGAATATCTTGAGGAATTTCTTCTGTTCCTTGATTGATTTCTTCATCAATTGATTCATCTAGTTTTTTATGATAGTTGTCTTGGGTATGAAATTCGTGAATGGCTGCTATGAGATCCTCAGGTTGCCAATTTCCTAAATCTTCATAAATTCCTGCAAGGTATTCTATGAGGCCCTCAGATTGATTACAACAACTTCCCTCTAATAATAGATACAGGGATTTTTCCTTGTAATGATCATAAAATACTATGTGGAGGTCTTTTAGAGAAAACAAACTACCAATCCTTAACAATTCGTACCATTCCCTTGCTTCTCCTTATAATGTCAACATAAACATTTTGATAAGGCAGTCTTCATGCAATTCCACTTTCAACCTCCATACATGTATATGAAATTTGATGAGATGTAATAAAGGGTCATCAAACTTTTCACCTTGAAAAACAGGCAGGTTGTCATCCCAATTCACCTGGGGCATCTTATGTGGAAACCCCAGGATATGATCTCTACTCATTGAGACATATCTTCGTTGTATCCTTAAAATCATGTTTGTAAATCAGGAAAGAGGTCATTGTGTCTATTCAACCAGTTCAGAGTCTTCTATCAGTGGAGTCATTAGGTATTTTGGGATTGTGGAGTCACCAGGTTGAATATTTTGAACTTTGTTGTCCACCAATAGCATGATTGGGTTTTCTCAATGCATTCCCAGGAGAGTTTACAAGGACTAGTGAAGTAATAGGCGTACTTGAGGCCAGTGGAGTCGCTAGGTGGAAATGTTTTAGCTCCCTTGGAGGTAAAATGTTCTATGGTCCACCACCAATGTTTATTATGAAGCCAAACTGAATTTTTTTTTGGTTTTCTAAGTTTCTATGGTTTTTTGAAAGAATAATGAGTCTATAAGAGCTTGCTACGTAACTATGAACTTAGTGGCCCACCGTGATCGCCATTATGTTGGTGATGAGTTGGGATAACAATTCCCAGGGTATTCTTTGTCAAATTAAAGGCCTAAAGAGTTTTAAGAGGTATTCAAGCAACTATATACTCAATAGGTCCCACCGTGATCGCCATTATGTTGGTGCTCCTGAGTTTTGATATATTGGCTAACCAAAAGACAAGACGACATCAGAACCAATCTTTAGAGTTCCAGGATCTAGTCCTCCTATTCTCAGAGAGGGATCTCTCAAATTGTTTTTTTTGCAAATATTTATCTTGTTTGCTTTTAAGTATTGATTTTACACAAGTTATTAAGTGTAGGTGTTTGTTTGGTTTGTTTTTTTGTTTGGTTGGCTTGGTTGGATTAGCACAGCAGAACATGAAAGATCTAGGAAATATAGATAGAAAGAAAAAGTGTCGAATTCATTGGGCAATGGAGTCAAGAAGAAGTTCATGACAAGGTCATCAAAGGATATGGGATATCAAAGGGAAAATCTAACTTGGCCACATGATCCTTTAGTTTTTGTGAATGAGATGGACATTAATTATTTTTAAAGAGAGTTTGAATTCTCAACAAAGGGAACATAAAAAAATAACTTGAGAAATAAAGAGGTATTTGATAGACAGGGCTAACCATGAATTCTACGAACCACACTTTAAGAAAATAATGACTTCAAGACCAATTTTAAAATGAAATCTAAGATTTGGGAGCACATCCTATTTCCTCAAAGATTTTATTTCAAAGGACTTAGAAAACATGAAAGATTCACTGATAGTTACAGCCATAGAAGAGGGAACACCTAACACATCTATGATCACAACTATAAAGACCTTTAAAACAATTATTCAAGCAGGGACAAAGGGTATGATTGAAACAGACCTCCTTGGCGAACTATAAACAATGGTACTTCAGAGGGATACTTCAAAAATAGTTTTCAAGTGGCAGCAGACAAGAAGGGAAGACCATAAATCATGTTGGAACCAACTATTTGAACTATTAGTGAGATTAACAAGCATAAGGGTTCAAGAGAATGTTTAAAGACTCTAAAATTCCTCAGAAGAAGAAAAAATAAAACAGTGAAGGATAAACAGGACTAAGGTGCTTCTAGGAGTCATTTCTTAGCCTAAAATTTTCACCCTACTGTAGTAAGAATTTATGGAACAAAATGAAAACAGGAAAAACAATAGACAGTTCAGAATACATTACCAATAGCCAAGCTCAGGGATCCAATGATAGAGCCTTCTCAAGAACAAGCATGTCACAACATCATCAAGCTTACAAGACTTCAATTTCTTCTTCAACTTCAAATAGACTATGTATTATTTCAGAGAGTTCCAATGTTACAACTAGTGACCAACCAACCAACAACTTCTCATTTTCTTCAGAAGTATTTATAGAAGAAATGAGCATGTGGAAGAGTTCTAGGGTTGAGTATCATTAATTTCATACTAAATGAAACTTCCAGCCTTGAAAACCATGCAAGGCATAAGGTAGGAAAGCATTCAATTTACAACTCTATTTCATTAACTCAGTTTTCTGCTTTTTAGGCTTAGTGGGTGAAAATATTGAATTTAAGGCTCTTTTTATTTTTTTACAATAACATTGCTGCCAGTGTGAAATATTCAATTTTGCTTGTAATAACTGTTAGCAGGCTTTGGCCTTAATGTTTTATGACTGAGACTTGATCTGGGTATTCCTTTGAGGCAGAGAGGTTACAGGTGGCAATTTTGGTATATGGGGATTCAATTAGCCCCTGTGATGTGGTATTCGAGGCTTTTCTTGAGGTTTGTCTTCATTCTGTGGATTAGGCCTTCAATATTCGATTTTTGCCTTGATCCCTTTAAGATTTTATTATATCTTTAATCCTCTGATTATGCTTTGATCCTCTTTCTTTGATATTGATATTATTTAATCACCTGATGTTCATTGTGTTTGCTGTTTGTAGGTACGCAGAGGGTTTTCACAGGTGGAGGTTTTTATTTTAATGAATCGATGATCATGACTCATTGATCCAAAATTGAGAAATAAAACCCTCTTAGATCCTGTCTGACTTGTATTTAAGGCCACAGGGATCATCATCCTTGGCCTATGATACTGTAACTGGCTGCAGGAGGGTTTTACCCTTTAACTTACAAAGCCTACATAAAAAAAATAGTTGTTATTTAAATCCTATGGAAATAGGTTTAAAATTGCTTAGGAGGGTTCATGAAGGTGGTTTGGAGCTGTGAGAACGGATGAATGCAACAGTAGAAGGGAGAAACCATTAGCGGAAGCGAGGCAGGGTTTGATTTTTTTGAATTTGGCGTGGGAATGATAAAGGGTGGTTTCAGAAAACCGGAAACATTTTTCGCATAGCAGTTGGGGGGGTAAGCAGTATTAGCTTTTGGAACACGATATGTGTTAGCGTTCGACATGTAGATTTATAAAACCACTTTTATTGCACGGAAGTAGCACACTGGGAAGGAGGGGTGAAAATCGCGCAATATTGATTTTTGAACGTTGGATTGGAGGCTCCAGATCCAACGGTGTGAGTGGAGTGTGATGGATGAAGAGCTGTGGGGTAGAAGTATATGCGGGGTCCATGGTGACGTAATGTTTCTGTCGCGTAGTGGATAGGTGTTTAGGTCATCGGGTTAAGTCCCGATCATAGGATTTCTCAGATGGACGGTCAAGATTTAAAAGGAGGAGCGGATAGATGGATGGAGGAAAAGGTAAGGCAAGGTGAATGGGAGGAAGGATGGGGCCCGATGGCCATTGATCTACAGAGATCAACAGTCTAGAATTTTTTATATCATAATGTCGGGGTAATGTAAAAATAAAGGGAATTAAGGGTTTGGGAAGGGTTTTCAAGTCTTTTAGCGCCCGATTTGCGAAGCTTTAGGATTCATGGAGGAAGAGGCTAAAGGAAATAAGCCCTCAGGGGCTTAAATGACTTATAGTGCTAGAAGGCCATTTTTAAGCCAAAAACAGAGATTTTAAAGCCAAAAGAGGGTCCCGATAGGTGAGATAAGGGTTTTTTAAACCAAATGAAAGGGGGACATAAGGTTTAAAGATGGTTTTGGAATGGTTTAGAAGCAAAATGAAGGTCTTTATGGATGAAAATGGAGAATGAAATGGAGAAGTGTAATGATGAAAAATAGAGTTTTTAAGCATTCTTTCTCTTAGTAAACAACAGGTACTTTAGGACTAATAGTGAAACAGTAGTGAAGATTAACTCAAAGGGTAATTATCATCATAAGACTTCAAAAGATGATAATTTTTCAAAGGAAACAATCTCTTGAATTCTTAAATACAAGATTACCCATCATTGGGTATGATAGAATTTATAAGTGGCTAACATAACCTTAACCTTAACCTTAACCTTAACCTTATCTTAACCTAAACCTAACCTTAGCCTTAACCTTAACCTAACTATAACCTTACCCTTAACCTTAACCTTGACCTTAACTATAACCTAACCCTAACCTTGACCAAACCCTTAACATTAACCTTAACCTTAACCTTTTCTTAACCTTAACCTTGACCTTAACCTTAACCTTAACCTTACCCTTAACCTTAACACTGACCTTAACCTTCACCTTAACCTTAACCTAACCTTAACCTTAACCTTACCCTAACTTAAACTTAACTTTACCTTTAACCTAGCCTTAACCTTATCTTAACATTAACTATAACCTAAACCTTAACCTTGACCAAACCTTAACCTTAACCTTAACTTTACCCTTAACCTAACCTTAACCTTAACCATAACCTTGAATTTACCCTTAACTTAACCTTAACCTTCAATATAACCTAACCCTAAACTTGACCAAACCCTTAAGCTTAAGCTTAACCTTACCCTTAACCTTGAAATTAAGCTTAACTTTAACTATAGCCTAAACCTAGTGTTGACCAAACCCTTAACATTAACCTTAACTTAACCTTAACCTTAACCTTAACCTTGACCTAGCCTTAACCTTGACCTTAACTATAACCTAACCCTAGCCTTGACCAAACCCTTAATCTTAACCTTAACCTGACTAAACCCTTAAGGTTAGGGTAAATTTAAAGTTAAGGTTAAGGTTAAGGGGGTTAGCCTTAACCTTAACATGACTAAACCCGTAACCTTAACCTTGACCTTACCCTTAACCTTCACCCTGTTAGGTCCCTATATTACGTGTATATTTCATTATTGTTTTTAGTGTAACCCCCTTATTGTTATTATTGTACCCATTAACCCCCATATTGTTAGGTCAGCTAAGATTACATTGTGGCCCCACTAGAATTGCATTATGGCCCCATGGAATCATATATATAGAAAGGAGGTTTTGTAATTTGTATCATATTGGAGGTTTCCCCCTCAAATTGGCTTGTTTCTAAGGAGTTTATATCTCTTTTCTTCTATTTTTGGAGCTGGTTTCACAACATTTGGTATCAGAGCTTTGGAATCTAGTGTTTCGCTGCTCCAAACAGGTCATCATGGAATTTTTGCTATAATGTTTTGTCTACAAAGTATCAGAAGTTGAAATTTTTAGGGTGCGAAGCTGTAATCCTGAGGAACATCGTCAAAAGTTTTTAGAGCTTGGTTCACAATATTTTTGGAGGTATGATCTGTGGAAGTTAGGTCTTTTACAGGCTCCTCAATTTATTATAAATAGTTCATTGTGGCATTTGCGCTATTATTTTTTTTCTATGAAGGTTCAGAATCTGAAATGTTTAGGACGCGAAGCTGAAATCCTAAGGAAACTCATCAAAAAATTTCAGAGCTTGGTTCACAATATTTTCGGAGATATGATTTGTGGAAGGTAGTGCTTTTTCAGGCTCCTGAATTTCATCTCAATGAGTTGATCGTGGGAAAATATTCATAACTCTCTCTCTGAACATCGGATTGGAGTGCCGTAAAAATTTTTCATAAGTACATGGACTAAAGCTTCTTTTCAATCAATTTTAGAGCTAAAAGTTGAAACAATGACATGTGGCAAGTCGTACACGTTCACTCTACTGAACTAGTCCATAATTAGGTCATTGTGGGAGATTGGACATAACTTTGCCTTGGAGAATCCAAATCAAGTTAGACCTATGGAATTCGAAAGATAACTTAGAAGGTTACCTCAATGCCAAATTTCATATATTGAAGAGCCACAATCACAAGGATAATCCAATTTCAATATCGAGCTCCTCAAAAGCAGGAAAAAGGTGTGTATTTTTTTTTACGAATTTTGTAAGTCTTGTTTGAAGAATCAATTTGAATTGATTCCAAGGGCATATTTTAGAATATATATCAGTATTCGGTTCAAAAAAATACCCCGTAAAAATAATTCAACATCCATTAAGCCTTTAGAAGGCTCTACTATGACTCATGAAGATGAATAATTACAACATGATCTATCAAAATTACAAGAGCATGTGCACCAAATTTCGCTCTCGCAAAGAGCAAAAAAAAATGAAATGGATGTTTTGAAGAAAGGCGTGGAAGCGAATATGGATGGTTTGAAGAATAATATGGATGGTTTGAACAAAGTCGTGGAATATAAGATATATGGCATGGAATATAAGATGGATGACATGGAAGCTAAGATCGATGAAAAAATGAAAGACAACATGGAAAACATGAAGAATGATCTAAAAGTAGACATGGAAGGTTTGACAAAGTTGATACAAGAAATGTTTCCTAATGGTGAAAAGATAGTAGAGGAAATCCATGATGAGAACAAAATAAATGTTAATCGTGACTTCATAAACTCTACTGAAATGAAGTAGAAGAAACCACCATATTCCAAAAATGGATATGAGGAAGTTTGAAGGAAAGGACTTTAAAATATGGATACTACAGATGGAGAAATATTTTGATCTCCATAATGTGCAAAACACACAAAAGGTACACATTGCAACTTTACATTTAGAACAAAATACACTTGTATGGTATCGATGGCTTTACTCCCGTAAAAAAATTGTCACTTGGTCAATTTTTATGGAGGAAATGATAACACATTATGAGGATACAAAGAGCAACACCTTCTTTAGCTAATTGATAAATATCAAACAAAAGGGTTTAGTGAGGGAGCACATTGAGGACTTCCAAAAATTGAATATAAGGGTAACTGATATTCCAGAGGAACATAGGATTGATCTCTTCATAGGTTCTTTAAAGGATAAAATCCAACATGAATTTCACGTTTCAGAACCTGATTCATTGGAGAAGGAGTTCAGGTTGGCAAGAAAAATTGAATGTGAAATTATGGCGACAAGGAAGCCTACCACTCACTTCTATAAAGAAGGAAGTGTTGTTATGCCTAGATTTCCACAACCTACAAGTTTTACACCACAGCAATTGGAAGAAAAAAGAGAAAAAGGGCTTTACTACAGTTGTGATAGAAAATACACTAAAGGTCATAAGTGTTCTGAGAATAAATTATTTTACATAGATTGTGAAGAGGAAGAAGAAAATGAAAAAGAAGAGGATATACACCAGGAACCAGCCCTATAAGAGGGATAAATGACTCCGACCATATCGTGTAATGCATTGGCATGAATTACCACTCCTCCAACTCTCAAGATAGAAGGACATATCAAGAAGAAAAAGGTAATAGTGTTGATTGATTCAGGTAGCACCCATAATTTTATTCATTGTAAGGTAGCCAAGGAATTGAATTGTTTCCTATACCCAGCACTAGAATGTCAAGTGATGGTTGCAAATGGAGGAACTATAATTTTCTCTGGAAAATGCCATGATATCAAGCTAAACATGGGGGAATATGTATTGAATATTCCAATGCTTTCCATTCCTATGGGAGGTGCTGATGTTTTACTAGGAGTACAATGGTTACAATCTTTGGGGATGGTAGCTTTTAATTTTCAAGAAATTTTCTTGAATTTTTCTTGCTTGTTAAGTTTCAAATAATAAGTTCTAATTTGATGACAAAGCTTCTAAATAAATAACAACGAGGTCTAATTGCACAATTATGCTCACTATAAGTTCCAACATCAAAATCATCTATTTCTACAGATCTCCAACAAGTCTTGGACAATCATTCCAAGGTGTTTGAAACTCCAAAAGGACTCCCACCTATTCATGATCATGATCATGCTATTCATTTGAGTCCAAGAAGTGTTCCTCGAAACATCAGGCCTTATAGATATCCTTATGTACAAAAGAGCGAAATTGAATGTATGATTGAAGAAATGTTAGAGGTAGGTATAATTCAACCTAGTCAAAGTTCTTTCTCTGCTCCTGTAGTATTGGTACACAAGAAGGATGGATCATGGTGCATGTGTCTGTATTATAGGGAGCTCAATAAGCTCACCATTAAATATAAATTTCCCATTCTTGTGATTGATGAACTATTGGATGAATTACATGGAGAAATTTATTTTAATAAGTTGGATCTTCATTTAGGATATCATCAAATTAGAATGAAGACTGAAGATATTCCAAAAATAGCATTTCGAACTCATGAGGGTCATTATGAATTTTTGGTCATGCCTTTTGGCCTTACCAATGCACCTTCTACATTTCAAGGGTGGATGAATTCCATTTTCAAACCCTTCCTTAGAAAATTTGTGCTAGCATTTTTTTATGATATACTAATCTACAGCAGGTCTTGGAAGGATCATGTTGAACATGTTGACAGGGTGCTCAAACTATTGCAAGAGAAAAAATTGTATGCAAAAAAATCCAAATGTTTCTTTGGAGTAGAAGAGGTGGAATATCTGGGTCATATTTTATCTCACGAGGGTGTTAAGGTAGACCCTAAAAAAATTAAATCCATTAAGGAATGGAAATTCCCCACAACCATAAAGAAGTTGTGAGGATTTCTTGGGTTAACAGGGTATTATCGCAAGTTTTTTAAGAATTATGGGAGAATAGCAGCACCTCTAACAACATTATTGAAGAAAGATGAATTTTCATGGACTCCTGAAGCAACTAAGGCCTTTGAACATCTTAAAGAGGAAATGTTCCTAGCACCGGTCTTAACTATGCTAGGCTTCACAAAAACCTTTATTGTGGAATGTGATGCCTCAGGAAATGGAATTGGTGTTGTTTTAATGTAGAAAGGAAGACCCATTACTTTTGAAAGTTTTCCAATCCTAAAAAATCTATCACTGTTTCATGCTACCATATTGAGAAATGTCTCACTGGTTCAGTGCCATCCTAGCTTGATGAGAAGTATGCCATTTCAATTTGATGTTATCACATAGGGTATCACAGAAATGGTCAACAGAAGTCAGAGACATGTACAGTGGAGTATTTACAATCAAAGCACAAAATAAGGTCAAAACAGTAATATATATACACAGTGAAATAGTACATTCGAAGATCTTAGAATATCTGCTTACATTGAGTTTGAAAGAATCTGAATTATTTCCTATGAAGTTGACAGTGCAAGAACCAACTAAAAGAAAGAACTAGTTTGAAGGTATAATAAATCAGATCTAACTATGTAACTAGGTGGGTATTCGTTATAATGACTATGTAATTATGTACTTGTGTAAAGATGAAGTCAATAATAATAAAATGAATTTTTGGTTTACTTGCTTCATTGGTTTGACCCAAGACTTGGGGAAATTGACCCATTTTGCATGTTTCCTGCTAGATTTAATATCTGCAATTTGTGACATATGCCAAGCTCCATAGGAATGCTTCCACTAAGAAAATTATACCCAAGGCTAAGTGCACATAAGGTAATTCAAATACTTTTTCCACCTTCTCTGTTCATGGGAACCACAATACATAATGTATAAACACACGCCCAAATCTCGGAGCTATGGACCAAAAGGAGCAGGGAGGAAAAGAACCTAATGTCACAAAAAAATAGTATGCCACCACAACTAACGGACAAGCCATCAGTTGAAGTCACACATAAGCTGAATAGAAAAAATACATACCCGTATTTTTGGCTTGTGTGGAGGAATTCACACTGCCTTTCATTGCTTCACGTTTCTTAGCTTCTTCAAGCTTTTTCGTCTGGCATTCTTCAAGGGCTATCAGTTAAAAAAATGTAAGCATTAACAACATATTTATTTAACTGAACAATTCTATAACAGTCAATATTTAATAGTCAATAGTTTTCAATGTTATTGAACTGGGTAACACTTTAATTTTACATTATTAATCCACTAGTGGGTTAACAATTTATAACTTTTGAGGAATCTAGAGCTAAAAGGTTCTTGAGATTTACCTTGTTAGAAAACTTGAAGGCATGCCTGAAATGGGTCAGAGTATCAACCAGTCTTCTCTTCTCCACCATAAGACTCAACAACTCTTTTCTACTTTGTCAGGCCAATGTTTCAGGATCACGCCTTTGGTGGGAATGTCATATGGGCAACTCCATAGGAACTTTAGATGCACACTCAAGGTATAACAAATCAGATCTAACTATGTAACTAGGTAGGTCTTCATTATAATGACTATGTAAGTATGTACTTATGTAAAGATGAAATCAATAATAATAAAATGAATATTTGGTTTACTTGCTTCATGGGTTTGACACCAGCCTGGAGAGGAATTTATAATATTTTAAATGAGTGCTCATACACATCCTAATTCCTTTTCATTGAATAAAAAACATTTTTTTAAGATCAAACATGAAAGACTACTAGCTTACATATCTAGGCATGACATGCCTCTCCAATAATCATTTACCTCCATTGTGGAAGACAAAAAACCAATGTTCAAATCGAATAAGCATCAATTAATATCATATTATCTTGGTGAAGAGAAGCTAAAAAATAGTGTAGGAGAGAAAATAAAGGAGACATATTTTTAGACCCCTGGATGGAATTTTTGGACCTATTTTTTTCTAACCTGTAGACTTGTAGTAAGAACATTAATCTCTAAATTTAGGCCAATGTAGCATCCACAATTTTGGCCTATGTCAGGCTTGAAATTCAACCCTATGGCCATTGTAATTTTGGCCTATTTTAGGTGTAGGATACATATAGACTCGTATCAAAATTCTACAAGGACCTATGTGTAGGATACATATAGATTCCTATCAACATTCTACGAGGATCTATTTGAGGTGAATTCAACATTCTAAAAGGACCTATGTCAAAAGGGCTCAAGTCATAGTAAGAAAGTCCAATAATTAAGCTAGGTGCAAGTTCACAAGAAAGGTCAATCTCTGTCACTATGAAAAGAATCTGAATTCTTTCCTACGAAGTTGACAGTGCAAGAACCAACTAAAATAAAGAACTAGTTTGAAGGTATAACAAATCAGATCTAACTATGTAACTAGGTAGGTCTCCATTATAATGACTATGTAATTATGTACTTATGTAAAGATGAAGTCAATAATAATAAAATGAATTTTTGGTTTACTTGATTCATGGGTTTGACACCAGCTTGGAGAGGAATTTATAATATTTTAAATCAGTGCTCATACACATCCTAGTTCCTTTTCATTGAATAAATATTATTTTCTTAAGATCAAACATGAAAGACTACTAGCTTACATATGTAGGCATGACATGCCTCTCCAATAATCATTTACCTCCATTGTGGAAGACAAATATATAAGAACCAATGTTAAAATCGAATAAGCATCAATTAATATCATATTATCTTGGTGAAGAGAAGCTAAAGAATAGTGTAGGAGAGAAAATAAAGGAGACATATTTTTAGACCCCTAGATGGAATTTTTGGACCTATATTTTTTCTAACTTGTAGACCTGTAGTAAGCACATTAATCTCTAAATTTAGGCCAATGTAGCATCCACAACTTTGGCCTATTTCAGGCCTGAAATTCAGCCCTATGACCACTATAATTTTGGCCTATTTTAGGTGTAGGATACATATAGACTCATATCAACATTCTACAAGGACATATGTGTAGGATACACATAGAATCATATCAACATTCTACAAGGACCTATTTGAGGTGAATTAAACATTCTAAAAGGACCTATGTCAAAAGGGCTCAAATCATAGTAAGACAGTCCAATAATTAAGCTAGGTGCAAGTTCACAAGAAAGGTCAATCTTTGTCACTATGAAAAGAAGGATCTCAGTAACATCGCAATCTCAATGACATCACAGTGTTGAAATTACCTCTACCTAAATTCAGTACTACTCTTATAAGATTATTTCGATACCACAGAAGTGAGGAGAATGAGTTATAAAGGTGTATTTACAGTTAAGGCTTGGTGTGACAAAAAGATATCAGTATAATCCATATTACAGTGAAGATCTACAGTGTTATAATCACAGTTCAACTACAGTCTCAGTATAATCAAACACGTGATAAGTATGACACTACAATTTGGAACTACCACAGTAAAAAATCTATCACTGTTTCGTGCTACCATAGTGAGAAAGGTCTCAATGGTTCTGTGCCAGCCTAGCTTGATGAGAAGTATGCCATTTCAGTTTGATGGTATCACATAGGGTCTCACAGAAATGGTAAAAAAAAGTCAGAGACATGTACAATGAAGTATTTACAATCAAAGCACAAAATAAGGCCAAAACATTAATATGTATACACAGTGAAATAATACATCTGAGGATCTCGGAATAGCTGCTTACATTGAGTTTGAAAGAATCTGAATTTTTTCCTATGAAGTTGACAATGCAAGAACCAACTAAAAGAAAGAACTAGTTTGAAGGTATAATAAATAAGATCTAAATATGTAACTAGGTAGGTCTTCTTTATAATGACTATGTAATTATGTACTTATGTAAAGATTAATTCAATAATAATAAAATGAATTTTTGGTTTAATTTCTTCTTAGGTTTGACCCAAGACTTGGGGGAATCGACCCATTTTGCATGTTTCCTACTAGATTTAATATTTTCAATTTGTGACATATGCCAAGCTCCATATGCCAAGCTCCATAGGAATGCTTCCACTAAGGAAATTATTCACTGTAAATTAACCTATGAAAACTTTAATAAGGTTGCTTGGAGAATAACTGGAAATGGGGGGGCTGCTTGTAACTCCATGGTTGATTGATTGCAGAGTGGTTTTAATTTTCTCTTTCTTACCCTCTTGTGTGGCCATGCATGCTTGTGGTTAAATAAAACAGAGATAGTAACAGTCGGATAAGCCTATCTTGTGGGGTTTTGGAATTGCTTTTAACACTACAAAATCTCCTTCCCTTCACTTATTCCTAGTATTAGTATTAATTACTTTGGAAAACCATTTGTAAACCTCTTAGAACTGTCTTCGAAAAAAACTTAACAAGTAACTAGCATATACCTGTGTCACTAGCTTGAAATTGCATCGATTGAATACATGGTGTCACCCCTTCCAGAGCACACATCCTGCTATTATTATTAGGCCAAAATAAAAACTGAAAGATCCACTCCTTGCCTTTTCATCTTGAATTTTTATAGGTAGCCCTTCTAGTTGTGATATTGGAGAAAATTCTAATTAAAACAACAGAAATCCCTCAGAAATAGGAAAATCAAAGCCCTACTCTGTTAACAGTTCTGCCATGAAAACACACAAATATTTCACTAGTTCCTATATAACTACACACATATTCACATATTCACAAAGTTGCATATAGAAGGGAGAAAGACAACATGATTCATTAAGCATAGGGCATGAGAAAAATTACATAGCCTTCATCTAAATGAAGGAGACACAAGTTACATAAAACCTTCAATGCCCAACCACCAACATGTGACTTAATTAATTTTAACCATTGTAGCTTAACTTTATTACATCATAACACAAATCTTTAAGATAAAGTACTCCTAACTTAAATTTCATAAGCTAATCTATGGTAAAAGGTATGGCCATTATAAAGCCTCTATCCCAACAAATACAAACAGCAATATCATCTTCAAGTTTTTAATAGAAATAGACAACAATGTATTCAAAGTCTTTTGTGAAACGCAAGTTGTTTTAATCAACACCAAAAAAGAGGCCTACAAGGTCCCTAAATATATCCATGTTGTAGTGAGGTTGAAGAGGAAATGAACCACCTGCTGCTAATTTATCTATGAACCAAGAATATATGGTAACCATTGGCAAGTCTTTGCATAGGGTAGGTTCCAATGTTTGGGAAGATAGATCAATTGATAATTTATGTTGGGAATTTTTTTTTCTTTGACTTGATCCAATAAGGTTTGAACCTTGAATCTTATGATAAATTGGTTTTAACTACGGGGACTTGACCAATTGAGGGTGACTCAAACAATTGAGCTAATTCTCTAGGCGAAGGGTGGGATTTCCATTGTGATGATGGAAGGGGAAAAAACTTTGCAAAGCTAAGTATTTGGTCCACATAGATAATAATTCATATTTGATGAGATGATGAGCCTCATGTTTTCATATTTATTTTGCAGAATATGGGTAATGTAATTAGTTTATTTATTTCCTCCAATATAAACATTGAAACTAGTCATAACTCAAATATGTTTAATAGAGAAAATGTTAACAGAATATCTAATGGTAGAGACTGTTTTATTCCATCAAAAATCATGTAAAGGATGGAAAGAGAAACGCGTACAGGAACAAAGTTGACAGTAACATTTGTATGTAAATTCAGTCAGAGCACGAGCTAAAAACTAACCAACCATTCACTTGTCAACATGAGAGATCACAGATAAACCACAAAATTGATCAGGCATTAAAATTGTACAGACAAATTTGAAGAGTTAAAGAGCACATGAAATAAAATTCATATCTAGAAAACAACATTAACACAAATATGATCACAGAAGACACTATCTCTGAAAATATTACCCATATTTTTCTAACTAATGATCTAAGTAGAAACACCACAAGTTGACTTAATATAATGGGCATTATCTTATTGCTGAAGTGAGACACCTTGTATGTGTCTCAAACAATTGATTTGTCACAATACACTCAAAATTATCCCACATTTCCTTCAATAGATGTGTGAATATTCAGCGGGGAAATTTTTCTCCAATTACCATTATGGAAGAATCATATATGAAAAAATAGTCATATTATGTAAATGCAAAAAAAAATCCCAAACATTCATCTCAAAGAAGAAACACGATTTTGTGGAGGATACAAAGTAGATGATATTGGCAATCATCCAATATTGTCAAATCCATGTCTTTTTGAAAATAATGTGATGACCAAGAAGGCAAAAAATAATGTTGATACTAGTTGGCCCACAATATCTTGGACTAGAGTTGTAACATCTATAGATGAGTCATAGACACATTTAGCAAATTCAGGCATAGCTCAAGACAGTGTAAGACTAGACAGAGCTTTGTTGTTATAGAGAACACATGTATCTAAACTACACATTTTGAAGTGGATTGATGAACAACATGTAACAAAAATGGATTTGATGTTTCACTTGTTTTATCCATGGCATTCAAGCTTGTTAGCACATGACAGGGAAGCTCTATCTAGATTTTCAAGAATATTATCATGTTCTAACTACTTTTCTGCCACTAACTTTACCTCCAACATCGTTGCACAAGAAATTAATGTCCAATGTGATAGAAGTTTCTATTCTTACAAAGATGAATGGTCAAAGTTGAAATATGTCTGATTTGAATGAAATCAAAACATAAACATAAGATAATATACTCATTATATATCATTTGGAGAATTGAACTTGTCATAAGTAAAATTTTCTTCCAAGATCTCATGAGTATGCTAGAATATATCTCAATCATTGCCAACTTCTTTGCAAATCCCATATTGGCAAAAAATTTCAATGTGACTAAGGATATGTATAACTTATAATTCATGGTTCTCTTTTACTGTTAAATGTGATTATTAGATGATGAAAATTATTATAGTAGATACAGGGGCTTTGGGCCTATCATATAACTTCAATGGAATTATGATTATAGCACAAGACTTGATGTAGATCACTAAACACTAGCCATCTTGATGTGTAAGATATTAGGAGAGAATGAGAGCTCTATTCTGCTTTTACCAGTGTTTGCTTAACACATTAGAGGAAGATATATTTTTGAGAAGGAACTAAAGGCACACTATGCTATAAAGAGAATTAATTTCTTAGGAAAGATCTCAAGAACTTGTAAAGTAACATCTTGTATTCATACAATTAGAAAAAATAATTGTTGACAGACTAGAGGTAGGAAACTTAGAGTTAATACAATCAATGCCCAAATTTAAGCTTCAGTTTCCACCACACTCCTAACCGTAAATGAAGAATGAGGATATCATTGTAAATAAATTAAGAGTAGATCCCTGTTATGATCAGATGGTTTTGGTTTGGGTAAAACAATGAGAACAAGACAAATGACAAATCATACAACATGAAATGTTGTGTAACCAACTCCAAAAAGACAAGAAAAGAGATATCAACGCCTTAGAAATGAGCCACTTCGAGGGGGAAACCTCCAATACATTACATAAATGAAAAATTCTTAGATGATACAATTTACAAAACCTACTTTCTATATATAGGAGTCCATGGGGCCATAATGTAATTCTAGTGGGCCACCATGTAATCCTAGCTGACCTAACAATAATAATTTAAGGGCACAATAATAACAAAATGGGGGTTACAAGGGTACAATAATAACAATAAGGGGGTTACACTAACAACAATAAGGGACTATACTAGTAATATAGGGACCTAACATGCCCCTCTCCTTCAAAAAAAGTGTTGTCCTCAACGCTTGAGTAGCTCCGGGTGCTTTTGTATAAAATTCTCATCCTCCCATGTAGAATCTTCAGTGGGTAAGTTCTTCCACTTGATGAGATACTCTGAAATTGATCGATTCCGTAGCTGTCGAGTTCTTGTTTCCATGACCGCTTCAGGTTCCAATATGATTTTTCCTTCCTCATCAAGTTCTGGAAATATTGTTTGAACTGGAAGATTTTCACCCATAACCTTCTTTAAGCATGAAACATGGAAAACTGGATGTACTCGCGAAGAAGCAGGAAGCTCCAATTTGTATGCCATAGTACCAATCTTTTGCAACACCTTGTAAGGACCATAGTACTTTGGCGATAATTTATTATCCTTCTTAGCTTGCTTGAGGGACATTTGTTTATATGGTTGTAGTCGTAAAAATACCCAATCTCCTACATCAAAACTTCTCTCGCTACGATGTTGATCTGCCTGTTGTTTCATTCGATTTTGTGCCAAATTCAGGTTATCCTTTAAGAGTTGGAGAACTTCTTGTTGATGCTTGATGTGATCTTCCACTACTTGAACCTTTGAATTTTCCCTTAAAGATGATGTGATTGATGGTGGATGATATCCATAAAGTGCCATAAATGGGGTCATTTTTACTGCAGTATGGAAGGAAGTGTTATAATTCAGTGAGAAGTAACCACTTGACCCATTGTGTTTGTTTATCATATACAAAACAATGAATATATCATTCCGAACATTTATTTACTATCTCAGTTTGACCATCAGATTGAGGATAGTAAGATGAGCTATGAGCTAATTGAGTACCCAAACAAGAAAATAACTCCATTCAAAAATTTCCCATAAAAATGGGATCTCTGTCGCTCACAATAACCCTTGGGCTTCCATGTAGCTTTTGAATTTTGTCCACAAATGTAGTAGCAACTGTACTTGCTTTAAATGGATGAGATAATGCACAAAAGTGTGCATACTTGGTAAGTCTATCAACTACCACCATGATGACATTATTTCCTTCGAACTTAGGTAAACCTGTGATAAAATCCATTGAAATCTCCTCCCAACGTTGACTTGGAATGGATAAAGGTTGTAGAAGTCCCGGGGTCTTAATTGTCTTCACTTTATTCTGCTGGCAAACCAAACATTCCGCCACAAACTTTTGAATATCAGATTTAAGGCCATCCCAAAAAAATTCTTTCTTCACCCTGTGGTAAGTTTTTAAAAATCCTGAGTGTCCTCCTAAAGGAGAAGTGTGCAATTCCAGAAGAATCTTTTGTTTTAGTTGGGAATTCTTACAAACATATAAGCGATCTTTGTACCATAAGGAATCATTTTTCCAACTAAATGTATCAGATGTACTAGGATCTTGCTGCAACTTTTGAATGAGTGTCCATATATCTTTGTCCTTCTTCCATTCATATCTTGCTTCGGTTATCCAATCTGGTTGGATAATAGAAATGGCACAAAGCAATGCTTCCACCTCTTCATTCTTTCTTGAGAGTGCATCTGCAACAACATTAAGCTTTCCTTTTTTGTAGATTATTTCAAAGTCATAACCCAACCTCTTTGTGACCCATTTTTGCTACTCTTCTGAAGATAGTCTTTGTTCCAAAAAGTGTTTAAGACTATCATGATCAGTTTTTACCTTGAAGTGTTTTCCCATTAGGTAAGTTCGCCATTTCTTTAGTGCATGCAGTATTGCTAACATTTCCTTCTCATAAATAGGTTTCTGTAAATACTTTCCTTTGATTGGACGACTTTCAAAAGCAATGGGTCTTCCTTCCTGCATTAAAACTGCACCAATTCCATTTCCGGAGGCATCACATTCCACAATAAAGGTTTTTGTGAAGTCTGGCGTAGCTAAGACCGGTGCTAGGCACATTGCCTCTTTAAGATGTTCAAAGGCATTAGTTGCTTCAGGAGTCCATGAAAATGCATATTTCTTCAATAATGTTGTTAGAGGTGCTGCTATTCTCCCATAATTCTTAACAAACTTGCGATAATAGCCTATTAACCCGAGAAATCCTCGCAACTGCTTTATTGTCTTGGGGACTTTCCATTCCTTAATGGCTTTAATTTTGTTAGGGTCTACTTTAACACCCTCGTGAGATATAATATGACCCAGATATTCCACCTCTTGTACTCCAAAGAAACATTTGGATGTTTTTGTATATAATTGTTTCTCCTGCAATAGTTTGAGTACCCTGTCAACATGTTCAACATGATCCTTCCAAGACCTGCTGTAGATTAGTATATCATCAAAAAATACTAGCACAAATTTTCTAAGGAAGGGTTTGAAAATGGAATTCATCAACCCTGAAATGTAGAAGGTGCATTGGTAAGGCCAAAAGGCATGACCAAAAATTCATAATGACCCTCATGAGTTCGAAATGCTGTTTTTGGAATATCTTCAGTCTTCATTCTAATTTGATGATATCCCGAACAAAGATCCAACTTGGTAAAATAAATTGCTCCATGTAATTCATCCAATAATTCATCAATCACAGGAATGGGAAATTTATCTTTAATGGTGAGCTTATTGAGCTCCCTATAATCCGGACACATTCGCCATGATCCATCCTTCTTGCGTACCAATACTACAGGAGCAGAGAAAGAACTTTGACTGGGTTGAATTATACCCGCCTCTAACATTTCTGCAATCATACGTTCAATTTCGCTCTTTTGGAAGTAAGGATATCTATAAGGCCTGATGTTTGGAGGAACACTTCCTGAATCAAATGAATAGCATGATCATGATCACGAATAGGTGGGAGTCCTTTGGGAGTTTCAAACACCTTGGAATGATTGTCCAAGACTTGTTGGAGATCTGCAGAAATAGATGATTTTGATGACGGAACTTCTAGTGAGCATAATTGTGCAATTACGCCTCGTTGTTCTTTCTTTAGAAGCTTTGTCATGACATTAGAGCTTATTATCCTTCCTGGCTTCCCTTCAATACGCCATAATTTGACTTCCTTTCCTTCTGAAAAAAATTTCAAGAAAAGTTCTTGAAAATTAAAAGCTACCGTCCCCAAAGATTGTAACCATTGTACTCCTAGTACAACATCAGCACCTCCCATAGGAATGGAAATCATTGGACTTGTCAACACATATTCCCCATGGTTAGCTTGATATTATGGCATTTTCCAGAGCAATTTATAGTTCCTCCATTTGCAACCATCACTTGACATTCTGGTGCTGGGTATAGGAAACAATTTAATTCCTTGGCTACCTTACAAATGAATAAAATTATGGGTGCCACCTGAATCAATCAACACTATTACCTTTTTCTTCTTGATTTGTCCTTGTATCTTGAGAGTTTGAGGAGTGGTAATTCCTGCCAGTGCATTACACGATATGGTCGGATTCATTTCTTCCTCTTCTAGGGTTGGTTCCCGGTGTATATCCTCTTCTTGTTCATTTTCTTCTTCCTCTTCACAATCTATGTAAAATAATTTCTTCTCAGCACACTTATGACCTTTAGTGTATTTTCTATCACAACCGTAGCAAAGCCCTTTTGCTCTTTTTTCTTCCAATTGTTGTGGTGTCAACCTTGTAGGTTGTGGAAATCTAGGCGTAGCAACACTTCCTTCTTTATAGAATTGAGTGGTAGGCTTCCTTGTCGCCATTATTTTACATTCAACTTTTCTTGCCAACCTGAATGCCTTCTCCAATGAATCCAGTTCCAAAACACGAACTTCATGTTGGATGTTATCCTTTAAAGTGCCTATGAAGAGATCAATCTTATGTTCCTCTAGAATATCAGTTACCCTTATATTCAAGTTTTGGAAGTCCTTAATGTGCCACCCCACTAAACCATTTTGGCTGAGATTTATCAATTGGCTAAAGAAGGTGTTGCTCTTTGTATCCTCATAATGTGCTATCATTTCTTCCGTAAAAATTGACCAAGTGACAATTTTTTTACCGGAGCAAAGCCATCGATACCATACAAATGTATTTTGTTCTAAATGTAAAGTTGCAATGCGTACCTTTTGTGTGTTTTGCACGTTATGGAGATCAAAATATTGCTCCATCTGTGGTATCCATGTTACAGGATCCTTTCCATCAAACTTCCTCATATCCATCTTTGGAATATGGTGGTTCTTCCCGCCAACATTAGAGTTTATGAAATCACAATTAACATTTATTTTGTTCTCATCATGAGGTTCTTCTACTATCTTTTCACCATTAGGAAACCCTTCTTGTATCAACTTTGTCAAACCTTCCATGTCTTCTTTTAGAAAATTCTTCATGTTTTCCATTTTCTCATCGATCTTAGCTTCCATGTCATCCATCTTAGATTCCATGCCAGCCTCCATGCCATCCATCTTAGCTTCCACGCCATCCATATTAGCTTGCACTCCATCCATCTTAGCTTGCACGCCATCCATATTAGCTTCCACGCCTTGCTTCAAAACTTCCATTTCATTTTTTGTTGCTCTTTGTGAGAGTGAAATTTGTTGCACTTGCTCTTGTAATTTTGATAGATCATGTTGCAATTCTTCGTCTTCATGAGTCATAGTAGAGCTTTCCAAAGGCTTAATGGGTGTTGAATTATTTTTAGGGGCCATTTTATAATCCAACACTGATATCTATTCTACAATATTCCCTTGCAATCAATTCAACTTGATTCTTCAAACAGGACTTATGCAATTCGGAAAAAAAATACACACCTTTTACTTGCTTTTGAGGAGCTCGATATTGAAATTGTATTATCTCTGTGATTACGGCTCTTCAATATCTAAAATTTGGCACTAAAGTAGCCCTCTGAATTCTCTTTTGAATGCCACAGGTCTGACTTGATTTGGATTCTCCAAGACAAAGTTGTGTCCAATCTCCCACAATGACCTAATTATGGACTGGTTCAGTAGAGCGAACTTGTACGACCTGCCACGTGTCACTGTTTCTTCCTTTCTCTCTAAAATTGATAGCTAAGAAACCAAAGTTTGTGTACTTGCATCCAATTTTTACGGCACTCCAATCTGATGCTCAGAGAGAGAGTTATTGAAATTTTCCCACTATCACCTTTTTTAGA